>JALAZF010000113.1:13600000-14200000 GCA_022829125.1 Lathyrus tuberosus | reverse complement strand
TGAATAATTTGATAATTCTAATGGAAGAGCTTTGGTGAGGTTAGGGATCAAGATGAAAACGGAGTGAAAAAGTGAGAGAAAATTGAGAGAATTTGAATGTGATGTGTAGAGAAATCAGAAAAAAAATGAATTCGATCCTTCTTGGAATGGAGCAAATTTGTTTAAATATGGTCTAGGTATGGAATGAGAATGAGGTTTGGAATTTGGTTTTAAATGAGGGTTGGATTTTTGATTTGGAATTAGGAGTGGAAACCCATTTGAATTGTGGAGGGAAAATAAACTTGATTTGGAAATTAATTAATATCTTGAAGCATCTAAATCCTTCCACTGATGTAGTATTGAATCCAAGTGATTGCAATGAGTTACAAACTGCTACAGTGCTAAAAATAATGTTTTTGCCAAAGTTGACATAGTGCAATCTATTGCACCATTGTGCAAATCGATTTGCACCTGCAAAACCTGCATACTGGCGCATCCTAGAGGTATGCAATCGATTGCACCAAAGTTCAAATCGATTGCACCAAGGCAAATATGCAAAAATTGCCTTGTTGCAACTTGTTTTGAGTCTGGTGTCGCTTCTGAACCTTAGCCACTGGTGTCAACATTTCAGATAAATTGTCTGAAACCAAATCATGTGAACCATGTGCTTCCTGTTCTGATTCTAAAATAATCAAACCATCTGCTGAGCAAAATAAATACTCCAAGACTTTGACGACTGTCTGTTTAGCTATGAATGTTGCTAAAACAAACTCTGAAATAAAGATGGCTCCAAATTTCCAGGAATACACTGTGATCCCATGTCCTAGAAGCCTAATGCAATGCATGATTAATGTTATGATGAATGCGTATGGATGCGAACATAAGCCAGTCAAGGTTAGAAAACAAAAGGGAAAATTTTGGGGGGTAACAGTGAAGGATGGTGTTAAACTAGATGAAGTGAGAGATGGTGTTAAACCAGTTGTTATTGAGATAGATGTTGGTCAACATTTTAGAAATGAACAATTGTTTACTGCTCGTGAACATATGCTTGAATGGGTCCGCATGGAGGCCAGAAAATTGGGGGTTTGGAATTGTAATAGAAGGTTTGTAAATGGTTCAAATAAAATGCAAGCATTTGCAACCATGAGATGCGAGAGAAGTGGCATATATGTTCCCCTTATTCGAAAGTTGAAATGTGATGACACCGGATCGAGAAAATGTGAGTGTCCGTTTAAATTGTATAGATAATGTAAGGTGAATGATACATGGAAATTTAATGTGATTTTTGTTATACATAATCATGCTTTGCAAACCGAGCTATCTGGTCATCCCATCATATGTCGTCTTAAACCGGAGGAGAAGGAAATTGTTTCGGTGATGTTTTTATTCAGGGTGACGCTGAAAAACATACTTGCAGATTTGAAACAGAAAAGACCTAAAAGTCTTCCAAACATCAAATAAGGAAAACTCGAAGGAGGAATCAATAATAGATTTATGCGGTGATGCATCTTTTAATACACTTTAGATTGTAACCGATATATTTTTTTTTAATGTATTATCGTCAATGATGTAATCTTGATATGATTTAATACATAAGTAATGTATATTCAACAATGATGGTGTAAATGTCGACTGTTTCAGTTTACAAGTTTTATGGTTTGTATTTTATGTTTTTATTTACACAATTTTTTATGTGATTCTGGTTCAGGGTGATTCTAGATATGCTATCCAGATACATTCCACACTAAATTTATAAAAAAAAAAACACACAACAGGCAGTTTACGAATGTGCATACTCATAAACACCTTTTTTCGTAAAAAAAATAGGGTTTATTTGGAGATGCATCTTCAAAAAGCTCCCTGATGACAGGATAATCTTTCTAAGGTCCAAATTAACCCAAAACTTATATAAATAGGGTGTATCTCATCCCATATTTTCTAAAAAAAAATACACCACAATCAGAGAATAAATGCATATCCCTACCTTACATTTGTGTATTTCAATGGCACGAAGCCGCCATTTCAATTTAGTGTCATCAATGACACACCTCTCGTCGATCTAATATTTAAATTGAATACTCTCCTTCGATATCCAGAAAATCGGAGTTGTCAAGTTCGAGTATCGTTCACCCTCGTTTGACAACAAAGGGAACATACAGTTCACCAACTTTGAACTAAAGACGGATGAAGATTTAAAGGTCATGTGGAGTACATTTTACCTTTACGCGTCAAAGGGTCTGATAGAAGTGGATGTGAAGATTGCAAGATTCGTCAACGATATTATCAATATGTTGTAACGTCCTAAACTGTCTATTTATAACGATATGTAATGTTGAATTTATGTTAACAACTATCTATGTAATGTGAAGTGTTTTAATTTAATACCAAATTGATTTTTGTTTCTAGATCTTACTCATAATGTCATTATTTCTGGTTTGAAGTATTAGGGGTATTTTCGAATATGCATTTCTGAATTATACCAAATACACTTTCAGAAATGGAACTTCAGATTAAATTTAAGTATAATATGGGTGACTCACTCGTTTGCGTTCAATGTTGTGGAAAATAAATGCGTCCGAAAATACATTCCTAAAATTTATGGACATTTTTGAAATTTCAACAAAAATTTGTGAGAAAATATAGAGGTGAAAAAGAAATTGCAGCATATACACTTGTGGTTAGCACACCCAATTAGAAGTTTAGATCCATATTAAAAGCCTTGTTGAACACAATCGTCGGGAGAGTTACAAAACTTGTATAGCACTCCGTTCAATCTCCTAGCTTCTGATTCCATGCTCATACTTAGATACACAAACAATACACATTTAAGGAAATTTTGTATAGAAATTATGAAAGAATTAATCTCTTAAAATATTTTTTATATAACCTATTTTCTTTTCTCATTTGCTCTTCAAAATTGTCTAGAAATTATCTTTAAAAATTTTGTAGAAATTACATAAATAAAAATTAACTACCGCCCCTATTTTATATTTGAATATTGTACACAATTAAAATTAATTAATTGTTTGAAAAAAAAAAACTTACTTTAACTTCCCATTATAAACTACATTCAATATACATATCACAAATTCAAATGCACAAATAATTTTTATTAAAATCAAAATTTAAATAATTATCATTTACATTTTTACGTGTGTATTTAAAAAAGCGGAGAGACGAATACTGTGTATTGTATAGACAATAGTAATATAATAATGTCAAACATACATGATTGAAAATTAATTAAAAAAAAACATATAGTTATGTGATAGTAAAGTTTAATTACAGTTTTGATCATCATATTTTAATTAATTCATTAAAGAAATTTAAATTCAAACATTTTGAGCTTTTTTTATTTTTTTTTTCCTTTAAAAAGCGAAGTAGCATCAGTTTTTTAATTTATTTTTTTTATTTATAAATTTTCACAAAAGGATTAAATATGAAGATTTATCACAATTCATAAGTGATATGTCATTTAAAAATAGACACAATGTCAATTTTTACGGTAAAAAAATGAGAGGAGTCAAAATTATTTTAATTTAAAATATGTTTAAATTCATTTTTAGTCCGCTTAATTTGTTGATTTTTAACTTTTAATCCCAGTCCCCTCCCTCCATCCCTCCCCCTACCATTTTAAAAATAGCTTTTTAGTCCTTCAACTTTATATCCCTTAAAATTTTGTTGGTCCACCTCCAATTTTGCAGACGTGACAGTGATGACTTGTGTGTGTTTTGTGTTGTTTTTAATTTTATTTTAGGCAAAGTGAAATGAGTGACCATCTCAAGCCAACCCATGATGAGCCAGTCCACTTAACCTCAAAAAAATCTAACAAACTAATAATCATCATACAGAGTCGGTCGGTTATGGATTTTGCTGGGCCAAACAACTCATCTCTATCTGACCAATATAACCCATCTAAACCCATTCCTTGGCAAATCGGTAACCCGAAAACCTGGTCAACCCGATATGTGTTGTATGGCCTCATGGATAGGTCGGATTGGGCCAATTTGCAAATTTTTGTTCAGCCTTAAGATCTACCATCAACATATCAGATCCCAAAAAAGAGCACCAAAAACAACATAGTCAAAACCTACCTTTGAACCAAGGCAAAGGAAAGAGTTCTTAAGCCACTCAGTGAAGATGCTAAAGTTCATCCCTGATCTACCCTAGAAACCATTTTTAGGCCAAAAACAATACTCTTCCCTCCACATCTTTTGTTGATTTTGTGACTCCTTTAAAAATAACATCATTACTAGCAATCCAGATATGGTAGACTACATCATGTCAAATCATAAGATAATCACCCTTATACATACTCTTACCCCATAAAGAAAGAAAATACTCAAAAAAGTACCTTACATTAAATGTAACTACCTTCTACCCTCAACCACTTAAAGATATTATTCCACACTAACGAGACAAGCTCACAAGTAACAGAGATGGGACAAGACATCCTAGTATAACAAAAAAAATACCCCTTTTTTACATGTTTCCTCTGGACGGAAGTTGATCTTGCAATAGTTACTAAGAGAAAACAAAAATCTTAGAAGGAGCTCAACTAAACCAAATAAGGGAGAGGATCTAACTCTCTACTCGCATAGGAGCCACTGCAGACATCGAGCTAACCATCTGAACCTGGTATGCAAAGGTCATTGAAAAAATTTCATCTTTCATTGCTTCCAAATTCACTTATCTCTGTCTAAGAAAAAGATAACTTCTCAAAGTAGAGATAAAAGCTCTTCGACAACAGATATTTTTTTCCGTCCACAAAAGAAAAGCAAAGTCTATTTTTTAGTTTTGTTAGAATTAATTAATATTGTGATTTTGACATTTTAAGAAAAAATAAAGAAACATTGTTCTCGTATTGGAAATAGTGAGAACAAGTTCGTAAGAATGAGCAAGAAACTGTTGGAAATAGTGTTTTTGACTTTCATTCATATTGATCGAGTGCTCAAAGAGTAAGCATGTGAAATTAAACTATAATCACTAACAATCAAAATTATATTCAAAAAATGCGAAGGGATTGACTCCCATAATATGTTCTCCGATCAAGATCACATACTAATGTCTGATCTTGGAAGTTTTTTTTCCTATCATCCAATTCTTCTAACTTTTCCTTTTCTATTTACTCATTTAATATACGAGTAACTTTGGTGTATGAAAAGAAATTGGAGCAAAAAGTTTTAGAGTAATAATATTGTTCCAAAAATAACACAAGAATTAAGACAGTACATTCTCAAAACAGAACCAAGCATGAACAAAACAAAAAAGTATAGCAGTCAATAATGATAAACTAGGGACATAAGCATAGATGCGTAAACAAAATTTAACTTAACTAGAGAATTCAACTAAGATAACAGTAGTTTAATCTTCATCCTCCTCATCAACGTCGCCACCAGATGCCTTCTTGGCAGCAGCCTTAAGGTTCTTTCGCTTCACCCTTCCAGGACGTCCACCACCGAGGGGACTTGTAAGTGAAAAGTCAATATGCTTCTGGGAGTCAACTCTCACCATGAAAGATGGGATGTTAACAACCTGTCTCCCAACCCTACAATACAAAGACCAAAATTACTCCCAGATACTACTATCAACGGTATAATTTAAATATTCAGGAATAACAATTCCAAACAAATGCTAATATCAATTCCAAACATGTCAAAAGAACAGCAACACAAATACTAGCAAAAAAAGAAAACAAAACAAAAAAAAATCACTTTTCCTTTCAACACATAACATATAACTCTAAAACAACACATTGAAAAAACCACCAAATGAGTCACAACGATGATAAAATGGTCTTTGACACCATAAGTGAATAATGTTGGTACTTATAATCAACCCCTTTCAATAATTTAAATCCCTAAATTTCAACTATTTAAAATCAATTAAGTTCCTAACAATACTACTAACTAAGATAAATGAGTAAATATCCATAACGCCAGGAACTAATTAGAGACCACCGTTCAAAACCAGATACAAAATCGGCAACAGGTAAAAATTAAATAAAATACGGGAAAGGGGTTAAACCTGATATGCCTCTGTCTGATGAGAACCCTAGCATGATGAATAGATTTCGCCATACCAGATTTAAAAACAAGCGTCTGAAGACGGCGTTCCAGAAAATTCTCAACAGTTAAAGCAAGAACATAATCAAGCTTATTCTGTGTTTCATCAAGTAATCCATACCGAAACATTCTTCGAAGCAAAGCTTCACCTTCAAAAATCCTCCGAGGATTCTTCTCATCAAGAGTAAGAAGGTTTCTAGCATTGTTCCTGATTCGACTCAGAGCGTACTGTACTCTCCATAGTTCACGTTTGCATCTGAGTCCGTACTCGCCGACGAGCTTCAACTCGGCGTCTAAACGCTCCTTCTCGTATGGACGACGAGGTTTCTTGAATGTTTTCCCATCTAGATCATGAACCAAATTAAGGGTTGGGTTTTGAAAACTATAGAAAAATAATATGATGCAATGAGTAAACTGTAGATCGAAAGAGACTTACAGTTGCGGTAGAAGGAGACGTGAACCATGGTGCTGTTCGGCGGAGCAGAAGGTTGCTCTTGGTTGATCTCTCGCGCCTGTGAGTAGAAGAATTGTGTTTAGTTCTGTTTTGGCTTTTTAAGGAATGATGGTGACAAACCCTAATAGCTTTCTGTGGGTTTCAAATGGTTTTGGGTTGAAGCGAGCCTAGGCCCAAACATGAATAATCCACTCCAGTCCAGTAAGGTCTAAAACCCGGGCCACGTATATGAATTTCGTATTTATATGAGACAATAACTTCCATATTTTTATTTTATAAACATCAATGTAAAAAAGAATATGCACTAATGTAAAATATTTATACACAGTCAATTAATGAGAGATTTGTATTCCGCCAAATCACATTTTTATTTTTAAAATACAGACATAATATTATATGTTAAAATTTTAATAGAATATAGTATAAAATTATGTTAGACCGAAACCTTTAATCTCAACACAAATATATAAAGATTATTATTGAATGAATTATACACTAATTTTACATTGACATGATAAATTTTAAAAGAGATTTATGCTTTATCTATAAAAACATCTATGTGGTAATATATATATATATATATATATATTGATCGTCGTCTGGACTTCAGCTCCGGTGAGGTTGAAAGAATACACGTGCGCGCAGGGGGGGGGTACCTGCAAGGTACTCCGACGCTCAAGTAAGGCAAAGGTCTCAAGTAAAAGCACGTACAAGGTTAGAGTAAGAAAGTGTGTGTAACCTGGCCCTCTCAAGTGAGAGGGTATTTATAGAGAGCCCCCAGCGCGGGGCCAACGGTCACTAGCACTGGGCTGGATTGCCAGTCCCAATCCAAGCAACTGCCAGGGCTTACATGGCGTAGTGAAGACCAGCATGTGGTCTTCGCCCTGGGGTAACCGCTCCTAGATCTCCGGAATTAGGGCAGACCGATTCCATCGGGAGTGGGCAGTTACATGAGAACATGTCCTCGCAGGGATGAGTCTTGCGTGTCGGAGAGAGACGTGTCCTCGCGGGGAGGACTCTTATGTGCAGAAGGAGATGGCTCCTCGCCGGAAGGAGTACCTGAGTGTCGAGGAAGTGCGAGCTCGGAGAGACTTAGCGCCTCTGCCCGACGCTCTATGTCGTGTGTGCCCGAACACCGCCGAGGTGTTGCATGTGCCCGACACTGTTGAGGCGTTGCATGTGCTCGACGTTGGTTGTGATAAGAGGCCTTTGTTGGGCCACCCCAGGACGTGTGGGTTGGGCCTGCTCGATTGAGGAGCAGACCCCAGTCCAGAACAGGAGCCCCCCAAGTCGTTGCTCTGAGGTATCGGGGTAATGACTTTAGGGTCAGCACTATGTCGAGGACGTGTCCAACCGTGGAAGGGACTCTAAACGAGGAACAGTCGGCAAACCGGGCAGAAACAAATAGATCTGCTCGCGCTAGACCGGCCGCAGATGGGCGATGTCGCGGTGATACGAGGAGTCTGAACCGAGGTGAACGAAAAGACGTGTTGGGGAATGAAAAGACGTGTCTGGGGAAGCGTGTGCCACGTGTCACCCCTCATCATTGCCTAGGGCGGCTATGCTTGGGTAGCGTAATCGATTGCCTAGGAAATCCTCGAGTGTCGTGAGGAGCCTATAAAAGGGCCGAGTTCGTGTCAGTTGCACGTTTCCACCTTTTTCGCTCCCCTCTTCTTTCTACCTCCGTCGCTGCTCCGCCATCGTTCACCACCGTACGTCGCCGTATCTTCTGCTCCGGTCAAGTTTCCACTACCGTTCCAAGTAAGCTTCTGATCCCTTTCTTTTCCGTTTTACTTTCTGTTTGTGGTTTTCCGGTGAACTGATGAAGTTCCCGGTAATCCCTTGAGTTCCGGCTGGGAACGGCGGGACATTCCTAGGGTTCCGGTAGGATTGGCGAAAGCTTGGGATGAATATCCCGAGGACCCGATGAATACCCCAAGGACTCGATGAATACCCCGAGGACATGCAATGAATGTCACGGGGAAACGATATGGGAGGGTTGGAGACCCGAAGAAGGGAGGGGCGCTTCACCGTGTCCCCGAGCATTTTCTTTGCTCTCGCTGCCCTTTCACTTGATTGGCGGTGGAAGGGTGGATTTGGTCGCGGCCAACGAATTCACCTATTTCCTCTGTTTTTCAGGTAAAAAAAATGGTCGTGAGGGTTTCGGGGATTCTCCAGATAGATACTGAACCCGATGTGGATGGACCCGCTCAGATCCCTGGGGAGGAGCCTCTGCGCATAAAGTCGTGTTTCGCTGCCGACGACACTGACGCTTTCGCTTTCGTCGAGAGCGTCCCTGAGGGCGAAGAGGCGAAGTGGACGGTTTTTCAAACTCGGGCACACCACCGCATATGTTCGAATTACCGTGGGTTGAGGTTCCCTATGTATGAGTTTGCCTTTAAAGAGGCTGGTATCCGTCTCCCCTTCAACAGCTTTCAATTGGGGGTTTCCAACCGTCTGCACTTGGCGCCGTCCCAGCTTCACCCTAACGCGTTTGCCTTCATGCGGGCATTTGAGATCGTGTGTGACTATCTCAAGATCGGGACCACTCTCACGCTTTTCTTCCGCGTCTTCCACCTCCAACGTTCAACGGACCATGGGCGACATAGTTGGGTCTCTTTCAAACAACCGAGGAAGCTGTTCAAGGTGTACTCAGATTCGATTAGGAATTTCAAGGATAGGTCCTACTATGTCATGCCCGCGGCGCACGACGCTGTGGGTACGCTCTACGACATTGTGTCCGACAGTTCCGGGGAGGAAAGGTTTGTGTCCAAGTGTCCCCTGGAGTGGGAGGATGCGTATTTTGCGCTCGGCACGGAGGACTACCTCGTGAAGCCTGGCGACCTGTCGGAGGAGGACAAAGGAGCGTACGCCACGCTGGTCGAGTATGTCAACCGCTTTAACCGGGCAGAGTGCGTTGGTAGGGATGGAAAATACCTCATCGACTCTCGAGGAAGGGTTGTGACTGCGGCCTGTTACATAAACACCCGGGGTCTCCTCGAGTGCAAGTCTCCCGATTAGGCCAAGAGGTTCTTAGGTAGAAGCTCCTTGTCCTGTTCGGGCGTCCACTTAGTTTTGTTCCTTTGTGCTAACTTTCTCCATGTTTTCCCTTGCAGCTCAAATGTCGAACGCTACCGAGCGCATCCTGAAGTTGGCCGCTGAACGGGCACCTAAGCGAACCAAGAGTCGTGTCCAAGTTATTCAGGCTGCGACGTCGACTGGGACGACGAGTGGCTCCGCCTCTCCACAATGTAGCCAGTCTCCTCCTCTGGAGAGCACCCCTGCCAAGAAAGCGAGGACCGAGGGACCTGTCCTCGTGGATCTCGTGGACCCTGCCTCACCGGAGAAGTTTCTGATGCCCGCCTGTCACCTCCAGCAGAATTTCTTCGAGGGAAGCCCCCCTGTCATTGCTGATGTCGAGGTGAAGGCAGTTCTGGGAATGGACGGTGCGACTAGGAGAGAGGCGCTCATCGAGGACCTTGCGGCCATGATGTGAGTCTTCGAGACTGCCTTGATATTGAATGATGGGACCCCCTCTGCCTCTGAGTTACAGAAGCTGAAAGATGACTACACTGCCCTCGAGAAGGAGAAGGACAAGGTCGCGACTGGTCTGCAAAAGGCCCAGGCCAAATGCGAGGACTATGCCAACGGCCTCCACGAGTTGAATGAGGCCAAGGCTGCACTTAAGGCAACTCAGGAGGAGTGTGATCGTTTTCATACCAGGATTGGAGAGTTGGAAGTCGTTGTCCATCCCGCGGAGAACGAATCTGTCGAGGAGAAAAGTTTTGCCGACTGCGCGACCCTGATTGCTAAGATTCGGGAACTTTAGCAAGATAGTCTGGAGGCCCTCGAGATAGGCTTTAAGAATGCAGTGAAGCAAGTCAGCACCAAGAATCCGGATGTTTAGCTTGCGCTCGACAGAATTAGCCCGTTCCTTTGTGTGGTCAATGGCAAGTTGGACCTGCCAGAGGAAGAGGGCGAGGAGGGTGGACGTCGGGTCGAGGATGAGATCGCTGTTTAGTTTTGCTTGTTCGGCCTGTGTGCCACTTGTTTTTTCGTAATGACTTGTGCCCGGCCTGCGTGCCAGGGGCTTTTTGATACTTTGTAACACTTGTACGCTGGGCTTCTGCTCGATTAATGCATTTTTGTTTATCTGCACGTGTGATGTTTTCCGTTGTGTGTGATGTTATTGTATTTGCTGTGCTTTGCTTATTTTTGTCTAATAGACTTTGGGGACTTGCTCGACTTTGATAGCTCCTGACCGCGTGGAGAGCTGGTCGGGTGGTCGGAGATGTGTTCCGACCCTCAACGAGGCTAAAAGCTCGGTCGAGGTCTTAGCTTCGTGGCGTGAACTTCCTATCACGAGCTGGGTGTTATGCCTAATTGGTACAACGACGACAGAGCTCGATCGAGGTATCCCCGTCGGATCAGAAGTCCTCGCGCACACACAACGCGGCCTTCATCATCGTGTTCTATATAGGGGTGTCGCGCTTGTACCCTAGCACGTCCTCGTGACCGCGATGCTAGTGTGTCGCGGGCAGTGCTTAACTGTAATATTGTTTTAGCTTTTCAGCGTTCCATGGTCGAGCAAGTTCTTCCCCATGCAGATTTTCTAGGAAGTAGGCTCATGTCCCCATTTTCGCGCGGACGCGGTACGAGCCCTCCCAGTTCGCGGCGAGTTTGCCTTCTCGCGAGTCTTTCTGGTTCCTTCGTAGGACGAGGGTGCCTACTTGAAAATCACGTTTGATGACTTAGTCGTTATAACGCAAAGTTATCTTTTGTTTAAGTGAAGCTTCTCGGAGAGAAGCACCCGAACGTGTCTCCTCGACGAAATCAAGTTCCTCCCTCAGGGCTTCGTCGTTCGCGTCCCCGTGGAGGGGGACTTCTGTCCTCCTCGAGGGTTCCCTGATTTCCACGGGGATCACCGCTTCCGTTCCATAGGTCAGACGGAAGGGGGTCTCCCCGGTCGTGGAATGTGGGGTCGTTTGGTAGGCCTAGAAGACGTTGTGTAGTTCCTCGACCCACTGTTGTTTGGCGTCGCCTAATCGACGTTTCAGTCCTCGTAGGATTACTCTGTTCGCCGCCTCGGCCTGTCCGTTCGTTTTAGGGTGCTTGACCGACGTGAAGTGCTGCTTCGTGCCTAGCTTGGAGACGAAGTCTTGGAAGTTCTTATCGGTGAACTGTGTTCCGTTGTCGGTGACAATAGCTTAAGGCACGCCAAATCGGGCGAGGACGTTCCTTTTGTAAAAACGCAGTATGTTGAAGGCCGTGATTTTGGCCAATGCTTCCGCCTCAATCCACTTCGTGAAGTAGTCTACCCCGACGATGAGGTATTTGTTTTGATATGACCCCTGGACGAAAGGTCCGAGGATATCCATCCCCCACCACGCAAACGGCGACGGAGAGGACAGTGTTTTGAGCTCGTTGGGAGGAGCAAGGTGCATGTCCCCGTGTCGTTGGCATCTGTCGCACTTCTTGACGTGTTCCTTGGCGTCCTGTTGCACGGTGGGCCAGTAATACTGTAACACCCCATTTTCTACCCAACGTTTATTAAAAATCAGTGTGCAAAATTTTCAACATAAAACAAATGAGATGTCACATTTTCAACTTGAACAACAAAACCAATAACATAAACCTGTATTTCTTTTTAAAATAGATACATAGCATTCGGCCTTCACAACTTATAAATCATATTCACTTTATTCAACTAGATCAAAACTTCAATTTATAATTATTCAAGAATTATTGTAATAACAACAATTAGGAACAACAACATAAACAAAACATTTCCCCCCGAGTGCTACGTATCAGAGCATGACACCAACTTGAACTAACAGCGACTAAGACTTCAAACCTTCACAGCTATTCTTGAGTACCTGCTCAGTTACCCATAATAGGTAACATCATTACAGAAGGGGTGAGATATCGAAAAATATAATCAAAGGCATGATAATTAATATATTAGATTAGAATCACACAAATTTCACCTCTTCATACAACAGTCATACAACAACTATTAGTAAACAACTTAAGAGCAACCACAACTTATAACAACAACCTGTATCAAGCGACAACTTACAGCAATAACAATTTATAACAACAATAACTCACAACAATAACAACTTATATCAACAACACCAACAATCAACAACAACGTAATAATATTAACAACTTCAACATGCAACTCAAATGCGACTCAACTATGCAAATGCATGTGGTACCATTTGGAGTAAACTCCCAACTTAAACATATGCCAGGTTATCGAGGCATTTTCAACTTAATCGGATGCCATCAAGGCCAACTTAAACAAGTGCCATCAAGGCCAACTTAATCAATGCAAATGTATGCATGCAACAATAACCACAACGTCACAATAAAAACAATGTAATAACAACAACGAGAACAACAACTTAAACATGCACCACTTGCATCAACTTAATCCAACATTGGTCGTTCGACCTACAACTTAATCAACAACATATTCAACATCACATCACCAACATCACCACATCAACAACGTATTCAACATCAACATAAAATATTGGTCATAAGACCTACAACTTAACAGTGCCCATAAACCGGGACAATTTAACCTATTCAACTGTACCTGCAAATCAACTTAATCGACATAATTACCACAAAACAAACCAACCAAGAATACCTACTAATTTATATTAGTTATCCCGCCAATTTTCATTAAATTCCGGACAACTAACCTTACCGCTTAATTACACTTATTCGACTAATTCCATACATCAACCGACCAAAAATAACTACAACCACTTACGAATTATTTATGCAAAATTTCAACTTGTTTCGGTTAAACAATTATACCGGTTAAAACTACTAATATTATTATTCGGTACTATTTTCATCAACCTCCATTATTGCTACTAATTTCCACTGTTTCTATTTATTTGATTCCCTGATATCAAATCTCGAATGCTACTGAATCATGTTACTGTCATTAAATTTAACTCTGATACAAAACCTGCTACTATTATTTCTAAGTCCCCACATTATTGCTATTCCCCTGCATTATTAATCGGTTAACATTGTTGAGGCATATTGCACGATAACAACTCAATCGCACACATTCACGACGGTAAAAATCAACACAACAATACAGTTTCAATTTTCTGCTATAATTGAACCAAATACAGACCTCAAAACCATTTTTCCTAGAAAGAACATCTCGTTAGCTTTCCAACGCTTCGAACGGGGGTCAAAACCGACTTACGGATCAAAAGATATGAATTTTCCAAACTTTCCGAAACCAGAATTTTTCTGCATAACAGCCCTACGGGATTTTGCATTTTCGTCCAAAAATCCGACCGATTCAATAATTTTCTTCGAAACAAACACATACTCATTCATACCAAACATATAGTAGTGATTTGGAACCATCAAACGTGAATTCTACGACTTTCGATTTCAACCCGAATCTTAAACCCCCAAATCTCCAAAAATGCAAAAACTTACAAAATCAACCAAATTCGATAAAACAAGCATACTCGATCACGGCCTAACATTACTCGACACAACTACGCAATCTATTTCGACTTTTGTCCATGAAAACATCGATTCCTATTCATTCCTACCATTTCAACCTAAAATGAAAGCTAGAAGAAAATCACCAAAATTCATCCATATAGTTCAACACGTAAAACCAACACAATTCGTCATAAAATCAACACAGTAGAAAATTATGCAATCCCAATCCCAAGTATTAATTATCTTATTCCCGGTTATAAAATTCGAACCCCACCCTTACCTTAGATTGATGGCCGCTCGAATTTCCGATCGACTTTTCCGACTTGGCTCCGACGACAATTCTCCCGTATCCCTTCTGCAAAACTCCAAGCCTAACTGCTTCTCTCTTCGCTCTGCCTCTTTTCCTCTCCTCTTGCATCCATGGAGATTAGAAATATGAACATGCTGCCATTGAGTTCCTATCTTGACCAAAATTCAGCATCCATCATCATCAATCCCGTAACTACTATTTGACCCATTTCCAGCATGAACTTCCAAACTTCAAATGCATTTTTCTCCTTTAATACCGAACTTATTGACACGAAATCATATATCAAATTGAAGGAAATTTCGTAAGCTTTCCAGAAATTCAAGAATCGCTTTAATCGGAATTACAAGTAAAAAGTTATCACCTGTTTAGTTGAGGTTGTACCATAAGTGCGAAAATAGAGATATGATCATGAGTTCTTCTTTCTCCTTCTTTGCTTCCAAGCTATTTTCTCTCCTCTAAAACCCTTATTCTTCTCTAAGACTTTTTCCTCTGTAACTTCCACGATCAATTTCTCCAAAACTTCCTCTTGCAACTTTTCACGTACAACATGTTTTACTCCTTCTCTCAACCCTTATTTTTCTCCACTAATCAAAACCTAATTCCCCTTTTTTTCTCAACCAACCCAATTAATAATAATACTAATAATAATAATACTATTATTTTATTATTCTTATTGGGCCTACTATTTTCACCCCCCAATCTTACTACACACAACCATAAAATAAGCCCACTTAAATAAAATACGCTTATATTCCATAATATTAATTCTAATATTATTTCTCTCGACTAAATCGACTAATTACCGACTGTAATACCCCAAAATTTGCTCTCCCTCTTTGTCATCATAGCATGGCATTATCATTTATCATATCATATCCACCTCATTAACATTACATTGCATTTAACATAGAAAATTGAAGCATAGCATCCTTCTTACCATCAGGGCATGTGATCAGGTGGAAGGTGGACAAGCAATGGATCCTTCAGAGCACAAAAGGTCAATCAAGTTGGCTCAAGGCAAGCCAAGAGGTCTCTCATGTCTCATACTATCCCAATTGATCTTCCACAACCTCAAGAAGGTGAGATTCAATAGGAGATTGAAGCACTACATCTTTCATTATGTAAGAGGTTCAAAAACTGAAGGAAAACCCTCAAAAGAGATAGCTCATTGATCCAAAATCATCCTCAAGTGGCATATCTAATCATCCTTTAAGAGGATACACAACATACTCTGAGGAATCTGAATTTGAAGACTGCACTTTTTCCTCCTAACCAGAAGGGGCTGAAATTAGGGTTTCCAATTAAATCAGGGTATCTCTGATTTTTTGGACAAAACTTGATGTCATGGTATTCCATATGTCCCTAAGTGTATGTATGTGGAAAATTACATCTCAATTGGTTTTAGAAGTGGTTCAATTGGAAGAAAGATCAAGAATCAGAGAAATTGGGGCAAAGTCAAATAATCAGAGGAAAAAGTCAACTCTTGACTTTTTGAGGCCAAATTCATAAAATTCATGTTATATGTGTCCAATGTGCAAAATTTGATCAAGAAACTCCAAAGGAATCATGAAAAAATCAAGAGGTGGAAAGTTGCCATTTTTGGATGAAGTAGGGTTACTAAAAATAGTAAGTTTTGGCCATTTTGCACTATACTTTGAACCAAGGCCATTTAAAATTAGA
This sequence comes from Lathyrus tuberosus, assembly GCA_022829125.1. Classification (NCBI taxonomy): domain Eukaryota; kingdom Viridiplantae; phylum Streptophyta; class Magnoliopsida; order Fabales; family Fabaceae; genus Lathyrus; species Lathyrus tuberosus. Next base: position 14,184,018 of record JALAZF010000113.1, on the reverse strand, counting down.
GTATCAAATGAAAATTCCACCAGGCCACAACAAAAGGTCTTGCTTTAAGCTTCAAATCCATGGGTAGAACATCTCCATTGGATAAATATTGAGAGAGATATGGATGATCAAAGTTGGAGGAAAGTAGGTCAAAACCATGTCATGACCAAGGATTTTCAAGGCACGCGCGTAGTCATTTCAACAAACAGTTGGTGGGCAAAATGTATGGATCAATTACTCATGGTTAGAGGCCTCAAATGGAAAATATTTCAACATCAAAGTTGTTCCTCTATGTGAGATCTTCAAAGTTGGTGTTTATCAATTTTTCATCTGATCAATGGATTAAGGAGTTATGATGGCTCAAAGTATGGTCAATGTAACTGAAATTTGACCAGGTCACAACCAGGTCATGCCACACATGCGCGTGTTCTGCAGCATTTTTAAGCCAGTCTTGAGTTCCTATGTTTGAAGCTCATTTTCAATATGTTGCAAGTCTCATTTCACTTCAATTTTCAAACCAATATTGTGCTCCAATGCATCCTCTTTCCAAAGACCCCAAGATCTCATCAAATGGTTCAATGGTTAGAGAGAAAAACTTCCATAAACAGCCCTATGTTGGCACTGACACATTGATACATGCTGCATTGTTTTTGGTTCAGTCATTCAACAAACACTTCACATCACCAGCTGTTTCTTTTCCTCATTAAACCAAACAAGTCTTGCACGTGCTTTCACCATGTTACTTCTTACATGAGAAGGGAAATTTGTAAAGCTTCCACCACAAGCCACTGCTGCATAACACAACCTCACTCTCATCCTTACTACAACTGTCATGAGCTTGACCTCACCATAACTCAGCCTCAATAACTCGCCCCTAACTAACTTGACTCAGTTAGTTAGGGTGCACTCACTTTAACTCATCCAACTCAGTTAACTCCACTCATTAAACCATGGTTAGTTCATACTATAAATAGAAAACTCACACCCAAATTTCATTTGCGGCCACATTCTCTCAAAAACACTTCAAATTCTTTCCACATTCTCTGATTTTTCTCCCTCTCTGTACACGAATTTCATCATCATCTCCTACATTTCATCTCCATCTTCATCTTGATTCTACTTTGGAGATTAAGAACAAGAGTGCATAGGTTCAGTTAAAGAAGTTCAGGATCAAGAGAGTTGAAATTCTGGTTGATTCTTTGCACGAATTCAAGCTCTCAAGCCTTTATTTGGCCAAGTGAAGCTCAAGGAAGAAGCATCTCCTTCTGGTATTCTTGTGCATTCCAAGTTTCATCATCATTCAGGTTTGAACTCTTGAAATTACCTTGCACGATCTCTGTCTATTTTTACTTGTTTTTTTTGTGTTTTAAGCTTGCTAGAAGCTCTGCTCAAACCGGCTAGTTGATAGGCCTCCTAAAGGCTTAGTTGCAAAACCTAGGGCTTACTTTAATCTTCTCTGTTCTCTCTGCGTATGTGTGGTATATGAAAAATAAGGCTGAATCCTTGATCTCCATAATTTCCTCTTCATTTTGGTATGCGGATTGTGTGTTTTGGTGAGAGGCGAAAATTGCAGGCGGTGGCTGTTGGCCGGAGAAGGTGACCGGAAGTCATCTCCGGCCGGTACCTTTGAATGCTAGGGTTTTCTCACGTTTTAATCGTGTCCGTTCATTTTGCGCGATCGTGTGGCTTGAATGGTGACAGCACATTAAAAGGCATGTGCTTGTCACATGTGTATTTTCTGAATCCACTTAAACAGCGTGTGGCATGGTACATGGTATGGAGCGAGGACATGCGGGTGTGAGCGTTTGATCTGATTACTTTGACTTTGGCTTGACCTTGACTCAATCCAGTGGCTATTAATGAGTCAATTTTGTTGACTGAAGTGCATGCTTATTATGGTGTTTTGCGCGTAATTGGACCTATGACAGATTGCTTTCCCCACCCCTCATTTTAAGGCCCAAAGCATATTGAACTAATGTTTTGCTATGTTTACACCCCCTGTCATTTTCTATTCCATTTTTATTTTCATTTTTTCTACACGTTTGATTTTTAATTTTTAAAAATACCAAACTTCATCATAAAATTCCAAAAAAATTCACGAGTCTTCTTAAAACATTCAGAAAATTTTTCATGATTTTATTTCTTGATTTTATGACATTTTTGCCCCTGTTCTATATTTTTCTTTGATTTTCTTTTGTATGCATTCTTAATGTGGTACGTGATTTTGTTTAATTTTGTTCTCAATCATTAAAAATTGTTTTGATGCTCTTCTTTTTGCATTGAGTCATTATCATCTTGAGGTATGTTAAATGATTTTTATTTGATTTTTTAGGCCAGTTTATGGCATGTTTGGTGTTCATTTTTGTGCTACTTTGTATGATGTGCATACTTGACCTAAGTGCATTGTTTGACATCATTTTGCCTTGAATTTTTACATGATACTTTGATAAGTGATTCATTTCTGTTTTGTGTACCTCAATACCATGTTTGAATAATTTTCATGAACTCATTTGATTTTTGTTTAAGACATTTCATTTGAAGCATTACAACATGTCACATCCTTGTGATCTTTGTGCATGTTTACATGATTTCTTTTGTACATACTTGCATGATCATTTGCCTACTTTGTGAACTATTCACTTGAAATTATAGGTCATTGGTACATATTACATGTCATCCTTGCATGTTGATTTTTATTTAAACTTTGTGCACCTTTAACATGTTGTGTTTGTACTTGTGTTCTCTTTTGAACTTCCATTTCAATTCTACTTCTTCTATCACTTCTTAAATGTCTTGATGTTTACTTCATAAATACTGGTGAGATGTTGGTGAATCATTTTTACTTCATTTCAATTCTGAGCCTTAGATTACATGTTCCATTTATGCATGTTTTATCATTCTTTTTCATCTTTCATCTTCCTTTTCTTGTGGTAACATGTTCTAATGCCATTGATGATATTTGTTGCCTATCCACTTGGACTTGCATGATAGTAACCATTTGTTTCCCATATGATGTACATTCTGGTTGTGGTTCTAGGATTTGATTTCTCATTTAATTCTTTTGAGTTTTATGATGCATTACATGTTCTTTTACTTCTTATACTTCTTATACATGTTTACTAACCATGTAGGGGCTTTGGTAAGTTTCAATTGAGTGTGGATAAGGAATCCACATTCAACTTCTATCCTTTATCTTCTACAATTCCATTTTATGTTTTGGTAAGCACTTATGTGCTTTCTTTTAATAACTCATCACTTTCCCTTTGTGAATTACAATTCATCTTCTACTTTAGAAGTGAATTGTTTAATTCATTCTTTCTTTAGACTTTAGGTTGAAACCTCACAAACCTTAGGATCACTCCCTTAACTAATCAATTAGGATTGAGTCTTAGCCCATATAGATTTTTACCTTTATCCTCTCTTGAGTCTCTTTTCTCATCTCAAAGAAAATTCAAAATATCTAATAAAGGTAGGCATCTATTGCATTTAGGCCTTTCACATAAAGAAAAGATTATAAGGGGTCTTCTCTTATAATCTTAAAATGTATAGCATATAACCCATCTTGGGTCAATGTGTTAAACATTTGATCTTGTGTGAGGGACTTAAATGCAATACTTGTCGAATGTGCAAATAATAAAAAACACTTCTTCACTTCATAATCAACAAAACACTTAATAAACACAAGTATGCTAGTGTGTTTGAACCTTGACAATTGGAACTAAGTGTGGGGGTCTTCTTCACTCTTAGTGTGCTTTCTTACCCATTCCATCTTGGAATGTGAGAATGTACACATTCCAATGACTAAGATTTAAATACACTATCATATGCAAGCAAATCCAAAACACTTCCTCCTAAAAGACAAAAACAAACAATAACGTCGTTCCTTCGGGAATTCTTTTCTCATCTCATTCATTCTCAACGCACGAACGCGCTTCTACTCATTCTCTTGCAAGATGGTAACGCACTCGGACCAGCGAGCCTGCAACACCTGAGCCAGAACGTAAGTCGTTCCTTAAAAAACACAAACAATTCGTCCCTAGTGAGGGGAACTACGTCGCTCTGATTCTCATGCTCCCGATGAGATACGTAGGCAGTGGGGTAGGGCTCATGCGAGCACTTCTTTTATTTTCCCTACATTTGTTTTTTCGTTTCTTTCCGTTCTCGTTCCTTTTCCTTTCCAGTAGTAGCGGAGCTCCAGTTTTCTTCACCCTTTGATCGAAACAAGCAAGCGTGGATCCCATCGGGTACGATGGACGTGAGGGGGTGCTAATACCTTCCTCTCGCGTAACCGACTCCCGAACCCAGTTCTCTTGGTCGCAAGACCATGATCTATCCTTTCCTTCAGGTTTATGCGGTGTTTCCTTTCCCTCTCTTGGGATAAATACACATTGCTGGCGACTCTGTTCGGTGCCACTTTCGCGTTTGTACTAGGATGAAAATCCCTGGAGCGACACCGACTATCAAATAAATCGTCCAAACCACCAAATCAACACATTTAACCATAGACAGAAAATATTCAATATTATTTCCACAACTTAAATCAACTTATTAAATCAATTCAACTCGAACCAACTTAGAAACATCAACATAATATTCCGATATTCCGGAATCAACTTAAATCAACACAAATATCACAAACCAACGCAAATCGACACAAATACTCAAATCAACGCGAATCACCACAACATACTACAATTATATTTAATTAAATACTTAATTAAATAAACGGGCGTTACAAACACTAGTATAGTTGAAAAAGGGGGCTAGTGATTAAGTCTGAGTTGGTAATAGTGTCGGGACTCGTGCGCGAGCGGCCGCGGGCTGTTACAAATACCCTGCTCCAAGCGCTTTACGGGCTAAAGATCGCCTGCTGAGGTGCTGTGCATTGATTCCTTCGTGGATTTCCTGGAGGATGCCGGAGACCTTGGTCTCCTCGACGCACCTAAGGAGGGGGATAGAGAACCCTCGCCGGTATAGTTTGTCCTCGACTATCGTGTATGAGCATGCCCGCCGCTTGACCATTCCAGCTTCCTTGGGATTTTTGGGCAGTTTGCCCGTCGTGAGGTACTCGTACACGGGGGTCATCCAGCAATTATTGTCACCAATGGCGTTTACGTCCGCCACTGGAGTGGGTTTGTTGATGCTCGGTCGGGAAAGTACTTCTTGTATGATGGATTTGTTCCCGTCTTTCTTCTTTGTGCTTGCCAATTTGGACAAGACAGCTGCTCGGCCATTGTGCTCGCGGGGGATATGAGTTACTTCCGCGGATGTGAACTTTTTCCTCTTTTCTTTCACCAAGGCCAAGTATTCTATGAGGTTGTCGTTCTTGGCCTGGTACTCTCCTCGGACTTACGAGGCCACGAGCTGGGAGTCAGTGAAGAGTTTGACCTCCTTGGCGCTGAGGTCCTCGGCCAGCCGAAGTCCGGCGAGGAAGGCCTCGTACTCCTCTTGGTTGTTTGATGTCGGGAAGGATAGTTCGAGGGATACCTCGATCAGGATGCCTTCCTCATTTTCGAGGATGATGCCCGCCCCGCTTCCCTTCGGGTTGGATGCTCCGTCGACATAGATCGTCCATTTCTGGGATCCGTTGTTCGAAGGTTCCGGGACGGTCATCTCCGCTACAAAGTCGGCCAATACCTGAGCCTTCAGGGCTTTCCTCCCTTCGTATTGGATGTCAAACTCGGCGAGTTCGAGCGACCACCTGAGCATCCTCCCCGCCATGTTCGGTCGTCCAAGGAGCTGCCTTATAGGTTGTTCGGTCCTTACGACGACAGTGTGGGCAAGGAAGTAGTGGCGTAGCCTCCTGGCCACGGTAATGAGGGCCAGGGCGACTTTCTCTATTTGCTGATACCTGAGCTCGGGGCCTTGGAGGGCTTTGCTCGTGAAGTAAATTGGCTTCTGCCCGTCCGGGGTTTCCCGAATGAGGACGGCGCTGACTGCTTCACTCGTGATTGCGAGATACAAGAAAAGTGTCTCCCTGCCCTCAGGCCGTGAGAGGACCGAGGGTTGCGATAGGACTTATTTTAGGTGGGGGCGCCTGCTCGCATTCTTCGCTCCATTCAAACTCCCCTTTTTGTCGAAAAAGTTTCAAAAATGGGAGTGCGTACTGTGCAGACTTGGCGACGAAGCGGGAGAGAGCGGTGAGCATCCCGTTCAATGATTGTATCGACTTCTTTGAGTCCGGAGTAGGGATCTCGGAAAAAGCTCTACACTTGTCGGGGTTAGCTTCGATTCCTCGCTCTGTGAGGTAAAAGCCGAGGAACTTACCTGCCCAAACGCCGAAGGTGCATTTGTCGGGATTGAACCTCATGCGGCATCTCCTCGCCGTGTCGAACACCTTCTTGAGGTGCGCGGCATGGTCGACTTCTTCCGCTGATTTGACGATCATGTCGTCCATGTAGACCTCGAGCATGTCGCCGATTTCAGCCCGGAAAACCTTATTCATCATCCGTTGGTAGGTAGCACCGGCGTTTTTCAGACCGAAAGGCATCACGTTGTAGTAGTAATTGCCCAACTCGGTCATGAAAGTCGTGTGCTGTTTGTCGACCTTGTCCATGGGAATTTGGTTGTATCCCGAGTAAGCGTCCATGAAGGATAATAGTTTGTAGCCTATAGAATTGTCGACCAGTTGGTCGATGTTAGGCAAAGGGTAGCAGTCTTTCGGGCAAGCCCGGTTAAGATCAGTATAATCAACGCACATCCTCCATTTTCCATTATTCTTTTTTACGAGTACAACGTTGGACAGCCAGGTTGTGTACCTGGCCTCCGAAATAAAATTCGCCTCTAGGAGGTCTTTTACAGCTTTTTCAGCAGCCTCCACTTTTTCGGGAGACTGCCTACGTCTACGTTGAGCTATGGCCCTAGCGGCCGGATCTAGTGCGAGCTGATGGCAAGCCACCTCGGGGTCAAGGCCAGGCATCTCGGAGGCGCTCCATGTGAACAGATCAGCGTTCTCCTGGAGACATGCCTTCAGCTGTTCCTTTGCCAGGTCGGGGATCCCGGTACCAATCTTCACGTTACAGTCTGGGTCGTCCCCGAGGACCACGAGCTCAAAGTCTCCGTCGGGGATGGGGCGCATTGGGTGAAGAGGCCGCCCGTTGTTTTCTTCCTGGAGGTCGGGGTCTTCTGCCCCGTCTTCATCGGGTTCGCCCGGGAACCTGCTGTCGAGTTCGACCGTGTTGACACGCGGGAGAGGTACTTATTCGGTGTCCAGGGGTGGCTTTGCCACGGTCTTGTGTTTGGTGCCGATGGAACTCATGCCTTTGACAGCGGCGTCGAAGCATCTTCTGGCCGCGTCTATGTCCCCGTGCATCGTCACTACTCGTCCCCTAGCCGTGTAGTACTTCATTTTGAGGTGGACCGTTGATGGCACCGCCGTAAGCTCGGCCAGGGTGGTCCTCCCGAGGATGCAGTTATAAAGGGATGGGCATTCGACCACCGGGAAATGGATCTTCACCTGTCGGGCAGTGTCTTTGGCCCCGAATGTAACCATCAGCTCAACGTAACCCCATGGTCTGGTGGTGATTCCGTTGAACCCCTGCAGATCTAAACCGACGTACGGGGTCAGATGTCTCTCGTCGAGCTGAAGGGTCCTGAACAGATGGGCATACATGATGTCAACCGAACTTCCCTGGTCGACGAGGATCCTTCGAACGTCAAAGTTCGCCATATGTGCCTTGACCAGGAGGGGAATATTGGCGTTTGGGGCTCCCCCGGGGAGTTCCTCGAGGTAGAAGGCGATAGGGTTGGAGTTCCCCCGCACTTTCTCGAGAGTGGTTGTCTTTGCCGACGTTGTGGATTCCAGTTCATCAAATTTCCGCTTGATCGATCCGACGGACAACTTCTCGGGACCACCCCCGGAGATGACCATCGCTTTGGGGAAGCTTTCCCAGGTGCTATGGGCAGTGATGGGGTTCTCGTAGGGGAAGGTCGCCCACATGTTGCGAATTGCTTCTTGGCCCTCAATGATTACGGGGACAAAGAAGTCCTCGGGTCGAGTGACGCTGAGGGCGACCTGAAGCCGACTCTCGTCGGGAGGAGGCGTCGTCTCCTCGACGTTCTGGGCTTCTCAGGAGCTGGGACGAGGAGTATCATTCTTCTGGGTGTATTTCTTTAGGTGCCCTTCCTTGATCAGAATTTCAATCGCATCTTTGAGATGGATGCAGTCTTCTGTGACGTGCCCGTGGCTTCGGTGGAACCTACAGTATTTTGACTTGTCAACGTTTGATTTGGGGGCAGTGGGCTTCGAAAAGCGGACTCCTCCTTTCACAAATTCTGAGTTCTGGCACTCGGAGAGGATTCACGCACGGGGAGCGTTGAGTGGGGTGTATTTAGTGAACCGGCCAGCTGGTCCGCGTGGTTTACGGGGGCGATTATCTCTCTTTCTTTCTCCTCCTTGTCGGGGAGGAGAGTCTTCTTCTTTATGGTCGTGATGACCTTCTTTGCGTCTTGATTCAAGGGTGATCTGCGCTGCCTCCGACTCCTCGAGCTCGATGTACGACTGAGCCCGTTGGAGGAGATCCTCCAGACGGCGGGGTCTGCGGAGGCCCACGGACTTGGCAAAGTCAGATCCAAAACGTAGCCCATGGATGATTAAATACTTCTTTATGTCGTCGGTCTTATGGACCTCGACATCTTCTCTGTTGAATCTCTCAATGTAGTTCCGGAGAGATTCATTCTTCCCCTGGAAGATGCTTTCTAGGGCAGCTTCCGTCTTCGGGTGTCGATGAGATGCAGTAAAGTGTTTGGTGAAGCGTTGTCTTAGTTGCTTCCAGGATGTGATCGACCCGGGTGCCAGACCCTTGTACCAAGTCATGGCGCCCTTCCGCAAGGTGGTGGGGAAAAGCCTGCACTTAATGGCTCCCCTGACGTTTCTGAAGTCGAGCATGGCTTCGAAACTTTCGATGTGGTCGTCGGGGTCGGCCAGGCCGTCGTAGTTCCCCAGTTGCGGAGGTTTCTCCATGCCCGCAGGAATTGGGGTGTTCATGATCTCCCATGACAGAGGGGTCCTCTGGTCGTCGTCGTCACTTCCTGTCGGGGACCTCGAAGGGGATCGCTGATGCCGTGGAGGGGAATTCCTCGAACGGCTCATCGGCCTCTCCTCGATCTGTTTGGACTTCTTGGTAGTGGTGGAGGCCCTGGGTTCCTTCCGAGGCAGGGAACGAGGGCATTTCTGGGATATCGTCGGCTGGGGGCGCTCAAGACGTGGCCGGCGGCCCCCGCGCACCGGCGAGGGGGTTCGAGATTCTTCGGAAGGGGTCCTTCGCGGGGAAGGAGAACGGTGAGGTGACGGTGGACGACGATGTCTTCGCGGGGAAGATCTCCGTGCCCGCCCTTGCTCCAGTGCTTCAATTCTGGTATTCTGGTGTGCGGTCAGCTGATTGGTCTGATTGATCAAGGCAAATAGGGCCACGATGCTCGCATCTGCATTGGGCGGAGGAGCAACTGGCTGGAAAATGGCTTGCTGACCGTCTTGGTGGGCGGCATTGTAAGCCACGTCTTTGGAGTCCGGGGAGGACGTCTGCCCATCTCTTACGTCGCCTTCATCGCCGTTGAGGATAGTGGCGTCCTTGTGGTGGTTTTCGTTCTCAAGTTGTGCGAGGACGGTGTCCAGAGCTTTGTTAGCAGACGAATTGGCCATGCTGGTGATGAATGAGAGGATTGCTTTAGTTTATCGAAGGAAAAACAGGGAAGCAAAGATTTCCCACAGACGGCGCCACTGATCGTACCTAGATCAGACAGTATCTAGTGGCCAACAACGTCGTCTGGACTTCAGCTCCGGTGAGGTTGAAAAACGGCTGGGGGGGTGTACCTGCAAGGTACTCCAACGCTCAAGTAAGGCAAGGGTCACAAGTAAAAGCAAGTACAAGGTTAGAGTAAGAAAGTGTGTGTAACCTGGCCCTCTCAAGTGAGAGGATATTTATAGAGAGCCCCCAGCGCGGGGCCAGCGGTCACTAGCACTGGGCTGGATTGCCAGGCCTAATCCAAGCAACTGCCAGGGCTTACGTGGCGTAGTGAAGACCAGCACGTGGTCTTCGCCCTAGGGTAACCGCTCCTAGATCTCCGGAATTAGGGCAGACCGATTGCATCGGGAGTGGGCAGTTACATGAGAACGTGTCCTCGTGGGGAGGAGTCTTGTGTGTCGGGGAGAGACGTGTCCTCGCGGGGAGGACTCTTATGTGCAGAAGGAGATGGCTCCTCGCGGAAAGGAGTACCTGAGTGTCGAGAAAGTGCGAGCTCGGAGAGACTTAGTGCCTCTGCCCGACGCTCTATGTCGTGTGTGCCCGAACACCGCCGAGGTGTTGCATGTGCTCGACACTGTTGAGGCGTTGCATGTGCTCGACGTTGGTTGTGATAAGAGGCCTTTGTTGGGCCACCCCAGGATGTGTGGGTTGGGCCTGCTCGATTGAGGAGCAGACCCCGGCCCAGTCCAGAACATATATATATATATATATATATATATATATATATATATATATATATATATATATATATATGGGTTAAATAAGTATTAGGTCCCTGAAAATAACTCAACTTTGAAGTTTAGTCCCTAAAAAAATTTCCTTCAAACTTTGGTCCTCCTAAAGTTTTCCGTCCCTAACTCTAGTCCCTCCCGTTAGTTTCCACTAACGGAGGATGACCTGGCGTGCCATGTGTGACCATTTATTTATTCTGATTAGGCCACGTCAGAATTTCTTATGGTTTTTCAATTTGAGGTGTCTTAATTTCTTCTGGGTTCTTCTGGTTTCTCACCTTGACCCAAATCTGAGAACACACTCAATACAACCATGGCTGACGCTATGGGATCTGACCTCCAATCTCCGTTCGAAGCACTCTATGCCACGAAACACCGTAAACCACCTCCATCGAAGCAACCTCTGTTCCCACCGCGCCTGACCGTTACGTTCGCAACCATTACCAAGTTCTTTGACAGATTCAACAACGACGGCGAAATCGCCGACGACGGGTTCTGACCGACTTATACGCCTGGTACTGTATACTTTATCGCTCTGATGAACATTTTTACTTAATGGGGTTTTAGTGCTTACAAATATAATATAGCGTTACCTTTGCTGGTTTTGGTCATCAGGTTGTTGAGCATGGTCTAGGTCATCTTCCTTTTACCAAAAAGCAAGTTGTTACTCCAACAGGCAGTCATCTCTCCTTGTACTCAGTTCTTGCAATTTTTCTCTTTTATATGTTTATATCATCCTCTCTTGTGTGGGAACAATATTTGTGCTTTGTGAACTGGAATATGTATAGCTAAGAAGCAATAGAACACAAAGTGATTCATGTTGACACCATTAATTAACTGAAATGAGGCTTATATTACAGGATCTGTCTATACTGGTGTTGATTTCTGCAAGAAATTATGTGGTGTTTCAATTATTCGAAGGTGAGCTAAACATTGAACTAGGTATTAATTTCCGCTGGTCCAGTCCAAATGATTGGTTGCTCCCATAAATGCAACGGTGCAACTAATAAAACTAGTTCCTTTGTTGCACTCTCAGATGCTTGCTTTGGATGTGCTTACCATCTAGAATATTGGATCCTTGTGCTAAAACTTATTCATTTTTTCATTCTATCTTAGGCTGTAACATTCATTGTATGATACTGTTTGTCGCTGCCGTTTTTGCAGTAACCGATAAAACCTTGGTTTTTATGATTCTTACTGAAAAGTATTGTAAAATAAAGGAATGAAAAATCTTCCATACATTGTATTTGCATATTAACAATGTCAAGTCATGTAACTGCAGGGACTTATCCTTTAATAAAGGTTTAATGGGTTCTATCTCTCCAGAATTGGGAGAATTAAAAAACCTAAATATTCTGTAAGTAAGATTCATAAAATCACTTAATTTTCTAATGTCATTTCAAGTGCAAGTTGTAGTAATTTGCATAAGGTTTTTATGCTTCATTGTTTCAGGACTCTGGCTGGTTGCAGTTTCAGTGGCAAAATTCTAGATGCATTAGGGAATCTTTCAGAGCTATCTTTCTTGTAAGAATAATCTCGAAAGAATCAGTTTTACCAATGTTCTAAAAATCGGATCAAACTGGTCTGTTCAATCGGTTGAACCATGAAATGACCAAACTTCTGGTTAGTTCAGTGGTTGAACCAATTGAATTGTTCACGGATTCGGTCTCTGGTCCATTTTTAAGACATGGTTTACATGCTTAACAAAATAAGTGATTCTCTCTCATTATTATTCATGGCTTTAAATTCAAACAACTTCACTGAAAAAATACCTTCATCATTAGGAAAACTCTCCAAACTTTATTGGTTGGACTTGGCAGATAATCAGCTAACAGGACCTCTCCCGGTTTCAACCTCGACATCCCCTGGCTTAGACCAACTTTTACATGCTAAGCACTTGTGAGTTGTTTGGTTATTCTATTTTTATTTCTTTGTTGGCATTTGTGATTATTATATCAACATTGTTTTGGTTGGTATTTTGTGAAGCCATTTCAACAACAAGGCATGGACCAAGTGGGAAGACTTGTGATTCTTGTTGGATTTCATCCATAGTTTATAAATAATTGACTATTTTCTGGAAGTTGATAATGATATATATTTTTCTATGGTTGCAGTGATTTGGCTTGTCATGTAGATGGTTTCATTGCTGCAGTGGATTAGCTAGAGATTAGCTATGAATTAGCTACAAAAAAATATGTGTTTAAATTAGCTAGAGATTAGCTAGGAATTAGCTAGAAAGTAGCTGCAGACTAGCTACCATTTTTGAATTCAAATAGGATATAAATATTAAAAAAATTAAAATTGAAACAATTGCCACGTGGCATACATGTCAGCAATTTTTGCCACGTTGGCATTGCCACATGTAAGCCACGTCATAAAAAAATTCCACATGGCATGCCACATAAGCCACCGTTAGTGGAAACTAACGGGAGGGACTAAAGTTAGGGACGGAAAACTTTCAGAGGATCAAACCTTGAAGACAATATTTATAGGGACCAAATTTGAATGTTGGGTTATTTTTAGGGACCTTATATATATATATATATATATATATATATATATATATATATATATATATATAACACTAAAAACTAGGGTGAATAAATGGTCGGGCTCGGTCAGATTCGGCTAAAAAAACTCAATTCCGTAAAACCCGCGGTCGGTAATATGTCGTCCATTTTCAGTTGGTTTGGTTCAAATTTTTCAAAACCTTAAACACTTTTATCAAAACAAATAAGAGGAAAATGTGGGAAAAGAGAAATAAAGGGAGCACAACGAGTGAAAGTTTGGTATGTTGATATATCAAAGTGGTGGGTTGGGTTCATTAACTTAGGAACTTTTTAACAAACGAGTGAAAGTTTGGTATGTTGACATATCAAAGTGGTGGGTTGGGTTCATTCACTTAGGAACTTTTTAACAAAAGTGGAGTATTGAGTATTATTAATTGTTTCTATCTAATAATTTGTTTTTTCCGCTGAGTGACTTTATGTAGTCCCTGGAACATAGAAATGGTTTATGTGAAAAAGGTCAGGAGAGAGAGATATGTAGGACTGTGATCCTCAACGATCAGCAAAACACTCTGTCACGCAGTCAACATTTTGTATACCATATGATCAAACTCAAATGGTGGAGATTTAAAATTTTATAAATAAATAAAACTATCGTAGCAAATCAATTGTTGAGATCACCCAGGGAATCCATTTCCATATGTGTAAGAGAAAGGTAAAGAGTGAGAGATGTGTAGGAGAGTAAAATTGATGTATCAATAATAAAAGTAGTTTTTTCTTATGTAACTTGACTACATATGAATCTTCAAAAGAGGTTGAGTTTTTAAAAAAGAAAAGAAAATGGATTTAGAATTTAAAATATAGAAATTGAGTGTTTGGTATATTATTTTTGTGAGTTTCAAAAGATGTGGCATACTACACTGAATACCATAATAATAACATATGTGTTGGTTTCTTATAATATAGTATAATGGCAAGTGGGGTGTCTTAATTTAATAAACAAGTATATGAAAAATATTTTTACTGTTATACTACAACTTTTTATTATATGATTATAAGAGTAACTCCAACGGGAGTCTTTCACATGTTGCTCCAGCGTAATAAACGAATCAGTCCATTTAATATTGATTCGAGTTGGCTAGACTGGCCAACCGTAGCATTGCACTGCACGGTCATTTGAATAAAATAATAATAATAAAATTGAAAAATGGTCGTTCAGTAACGACTAGTTTTTTTTTAACATTTTAGTTGATTATAAAAAAAACCTATTTGAAAAATTTTACACATAAATTTTCTCTCACGCTTTTATTTTCCCTTAAAATTTTAATTTTTCTCTCACAAATTTCTAAATTTTACTCTTAATTTTTAAATTTGTCTCTTATAATTTCTTCTCATTAGCCTTTAACTGACAATATATTTTACCCAAATTTTTATCTTTTTACTTCAAAATTAATATTTTTTTAGGCCAAATGGATCCTAATCAATATAAATTTCAACCGTCTATGTTTAATTTCATGCAAAATTATAAAACCCCAATCTTCACAATTCTCATTGATGTCAACAAACTCCGCCACATTTTTTCTATCACTAAACAATTCAAATATGTATCATAGACCTCAAATAAATACTCATGGGATGAAGTTTTTTCGTCATGAACCGGAAACACCGTTTTGGTTTATGTCCGAATGTCAAGTTCCACCATTTTCACCTCAAGTTGGCATTGAAAAAAAAGAAAGGTGTGTCGTTAAAATAAATCTCGAGAGTTATTAACAAGGGATGAGGATACACTTCTTATGCAATCATAGATCAATGTTTCAAAGGATCCAATTGTGGGAGTTGATCAAAAAATTGAGAGTTGTTTGTTAAGAATCACTGCCAATTATAACTAGTATCATTGGAAGTCGCGAGAAAAGCTATGTGGGCAATTAAAATGTCAATGGCATCGAATAAATGACTTGGTTCAAAAATTTGTTGGGTGTTACAAATAAGTTGTTAATGGAAAAAAATGGGACATTAGAGAAATATATCTTAGACGTTGCACATGCTTTTTTTTCTAAGGATGAAGGTACGCCATTCAATCTTGAGTACGCATGGCGATTGTTAAAAGATGAACCTAAATGGATGGGAGCATCGACTGAAAATTCTTCAAAAATAACAAAAACTTCTGCTAGTGGGGCATACTCATCATCGTCTAACCCAGATATACCTTCAAGTTATAAGTATAACTCATCATCACCAATGGAGTGTCCAATGGGAGAACAAGCAGCAAAAAGGAAGGGTAAGGCAAGGGAAATGCAAATGCATCTGAATCACCTTCTAATGTTGTGCGAGAAACATGGAATAAAATAATATCAGCAATGGACATACTAGCTCAATGTAAGGAAGAAGAGATAGAGTTTAACGCAATGAAATTTATCACGTCAAACACTTTGAAATTATGGCATAGCAGACAGCAAATGTCATAACACATGTCAAGACATTGTTCTGCATACAAATTTAAACAAGGAACAGAAACAGCAAACTGATACCTTGAATATCAGAATTGCACCAACACAGATGTTACGACATCTGATCCAACATGTTTATCATGAACACTAACAGAAAATTAAATCTGTAGAACGATAAAAGACACAGCAATTGTTAACCTAGTTCGGTGCAATTCACCCACATCTGGGGGATACCAATCCAGGAAGAAGACTTCACTATCTGTAGAATTATTACAAAGCTAAACTCCCTCATTTACAATCTATATCCTAATCTCTATCCCATGAAGACTTTATCACAGAACACCCTCTTTGATACGAGATACCCCACTCATTTCCCTTAATCACAACCTGTGATATCTACATCATCCCTGTCAATACAAAATTCTGTCAAGCTTTCTTGACCAACACGCTAACTTGGATTTGCTTAAAAGCTTCATCCAAGAACAATACAATATCCAATACCTCAAGGCTTATGGATCTGTGCGACACCTATATCTGCCACAATGCATCAACTGATACAAAGGGAGACTTACAACCTAGAGAGCCAACGACTCTCAAAACCCTAAACCCTTATTTTTACACAAGAGAACTAGGTTACAAAAGGCATATAAAATCCTAGGTCTAAGTCTTCTTTTATAGGCTTCAGTTTCCTTGGGCTTTCTATCTTTAAACAAATCTTTCCTTGATCCACTGCTAAACGTGCCTAGAAACTTAGAGCAGATTTGAAATAATTTAAACAATCTGTTATAGCAGTCCAGATGTCGAGTCTTCATGCTGTGACATCTCCTTCGATATCTTTGTGTTTGGCAGATTTCTTGATGTTGAATCCTTTTGTTTGACAATGAGTTTTACCAAAATTTAAGTCAAACCTTTAGAGTCTTCAATCTTCCCCTTTTGACAAATTTTAGCTAAAACTCATTTTGTACAATAAAGCCAGGATTCTCCTAAATTCGTGTCAACCTGAATAACCAACTCATGAGTATTAATTTAAGACTCCTGAGACTGAGATTCCAGAAATCCTAAATTAATTTTTCCTTATGTTGGTGTACATGAGGAGGAGGATAAAACTCCCCCTAAACACATGACTATGTTCTTAACTCAGGACACAAGACACAAACGACACTTAGGACACGAAGAACTGGAACCGCAGAAACACTGCAGAAACTCCTTTCTCCCTCTTTTTAGCCAAAAATTGACAAAAGTGTCTAGAGCAGCTTCATATCCGGATATAACTTATCCAGACCCTGACAAGAAATGCCCCTTTAAATACCCAAATACTCACATAAGAATCATCGAACCATTGGAAATGACACCAGTCAAGTCAATTAAAGCATTAACAGAGCACCGTCCAAAAGGAATTCCAAGAACAAAAAACATGTTTTGCACGCATAAATTCTCCACCGTCCATGACAAACCGTCCACACAAGCACATAACCAGAGAGACATGTCCTAAATAATTTTCTGACATCATGTTAGACATTGTCCAAGCTCTCCTTCTGATTTGACAAGATCATGACATCTTCACAGGATTATGATCATAATCTGCAGAGAAAAATAAATTCTCCTAAACCTAACCAATGATTCTTAAGCATCCATTAAGAACCATGTAATTTGCACTGTCAAGTTTTCCCTAACTTGCAACAATACAATAATGTCAAGACATCATTCTTGACATCTCATCCTCCCAGGATGGAAAAACAATCATAGCTTACTTGACACACAACACAAGCTTAATTCAGACTGCACTCCTACAATATACTACCTTAGATCAAGAGGCAACTCCCCCTATCTAAGATAATCTGTGCTCCTCCAATAAACACTTATGCTGATGAATGGAAAACATATGACGCATCTTCATGTCTTCAAGAGCGCACCCTCTGTCCAACCTCCCTGCTGAGCACAATCATCAACTCCACCTATTGCTTCTTCTGACAAGAACCAATAATCACTCACACATGAACACCATCATGCTTCCCGTGAGGACACATTAGGATCACCGTCCTAAATTAACAAACTCTTGGATTAAGATCAAAGCTCCATTGATCCCCCTCGTCCAGAAACTATCCATACACCAAATGAATTCCTCTTGAATTCTCATGTATAGATCTCCTTGTTCCCTAAGATAAAATCCAATTGATCTGGAATGCTCCACATTCCTCAAAGATATACCATACCTCTTAGTTTGTTATCTTCTTAATGATGTCAGATATCGTATACATGCTCCAGAAATCTTTAGCCCATTTGCTTCAAAAGCACCAAACTGATCTATTTCTAGCATGTTTCATTCACATCAGACTTCCAAGACAGCCCTTTACCCATCATTCTCCCGTGTGATAAGATAAATACTTCTTAGACAAGATGTGAGTGTCAAGTTCTACACTCAAAACTTAGTATCCTACTCCAAGGATAACCAACCCAGAAAATGTTCTAACATCAGTTAGGACATCCTTCACACATCACAGACACCACACACCATGGTTCTTGATATGCTCCACCACTGGACTTACTATCTGCATAGTAATCCAACTAAAGATCTTCACACAACACTGAGCCACCAACTTGAACAAAGATAACTCCAAAAACCCAGAGAGAAATAAACTCTCATCCACCAAAAGAAGGCATACTTCCATCCTCAACCTAGAACTTCTACCACAAGCTCCAAGAGAACCAGAACCTCCTTACGCTTTCAACCAACTACCATTCTGCCCAAGAGTAATTAGTTCCAAGCATCCTGCTTGAATGCACACTATGAAACTAACCAAATGCCACTTTTTGATTGATCTCACTCTTCTTCAGAACTCCCACAAGATACACTGATCCACCAATGAAATATGATCTTCAAGTCACCTGAACTACTTGCTCTATAGCAAGACATCTTAGATCCACCAAGCCTCTAGACATGTAACATCTTCTCAAACCACAGCTCCCACAAACTGCATGAGATAGACCTTTTTGAAGCATCCATAACTTCCATTCTCCTGTAGATCACCTTATCTTAAGCTGATGTGCCACATCACAAGCTGAGATCCTAATGTTAAGCTAGATGTCAGAATATTCTGATACGATATCCAGCTGCTGAATTTAGTTCCTCCTTCTGCCACTTAGAAGAACCTCCTCCTTGTTACAGAACAAGGGTTCCATGCTCTCATAGACTTGATTCAACAACCAAGTTTGAGTAGACAACCTCCATCCTACTTAAACATATCACATATCTTCCCTTCAAGCTCACACCTTGATGAATAACTGCTTTGATACTCCAAAGACTTCACACCTGCCACGTCTGAATCTTCAGAAGATAAGTAGTCATAGACTACACCATAGCCATACCAAAGAATGCCACTTTCCTTAGTAGAGCAGTCTGTAGAAAGTCAGAGATAATTGCCACTTAACCTTGACCTTCAAACTAAGCAAGATCATATGCTCCTCACTACCTAGATCAGAAATAAACTGATCCAAGAAATAACCATCAAGACTATGATGTCTTCATCTTCATCTTCAATAGCACTAAAGTCCAGACCAGTTTATTTCCAGGAAACTCTCCAGAGATCACATGCTTTTATCACACCAGACTGAAGCAGATTCTTAGGTCAACACCCAAGACTAAAACAGATGCTAAAGTGTATGCAGTACCCCTCCCATGATTCTGCACAAACTCTGATGATGAGATGTTCCAACATCTTGTTGAACATCAGCAATCTTGACTTTCAAGGATACTTGTGAATTCCACAAATAACAATTGATCTTAAATCCTTGTCCAATAAACCTTCTTCACTGTTGTAGCTAAGCTCCACCAGATCACTTCATGAATACTTATCAAGCATTCAATCTTTTGCAAGTATCTTCTTTGACACACAGTGTTGAGATACCAAGGCTGCCACCCTTGACTCAAGTAACTAAGATTCTCTCTGAACGAACCTTATTTACCTCAACAATTCTGAGAACTCCAATCAGATTGGATCCACACTTAGGGTTAAGAGAGATGAATCCTTCCTTGTTGTTTTAGATAGTGAAAATAAATCACCTCCACTTTCTTCAGGTTGTGTTTCATATAAACACCTTCTAGTCAGAAGAATAACTAGAAGACTCCAGATGAACGACTGAGACGCCTTTATGAGTGGACTTGAGAGAATTCTCAAGTATCTTTGACAACCTTGCCGATCAATAATTTATCAAACTCCTAGAGCAAGAACTTCATAAACCTAAACTCAATTCCTCTCCTCTTCAACTGACTTCAAACTGTACCATAGAATCAAGCTTCCAAGTACCAAGTCACCATAACAAACATCTTCCAACAACTCCCTTCATTCCTTTACTCCCAACTTTGGAATAAAAGAATGCAGATATCTTCACATATATAGGCCGACGATGAAGACCTTCCACCATCTGTCTTCAGTAACAACTCCAGAATCCCATAATTCTAGAGCTCTTCCATCAGAAACATATGCAGCAGAACCACCAAGGAACAAATTCTGCTTGCCCTAATAAGATGTCAGAACATCTTATAAGACACCCCAACCAGAGAACAAGCCACTTCTCCTGCAGTTG
This sequence comes from Lathyrus tuberosus, assembly GCA_022829125.1. Taxonomy (NCBI): domain Eukaryota; kingdom Viridiplantae; phylum Streptophyta; class Magnoliopsida; order Fabales; family Fabaceae; genus Lathyrus; species Lathyrus tuberosus. The sequence goes on along the minus strand of JALAZF010000113.1, from coordinate 14,164,027 downwards.
TTGTAGAACCTCCTCAGCAACATGAACAACCACTGGGATGTTACCTTCGATCCAGAACAACCATCCCATCCATTAATACCCTTGAGTATGTCTGAGTTGATTGATCTGATCTTCAAAACTCCTCATTATTTAAACACCATAAAGTATCTCCCAAAGATCTCATCCAGAAACAGACAGGATGTCTGCTCTGATACCAATTGAAATTCTGGCATAGTAGACAACAGATGTCCTAACACATGTCAAGACATTGTTCAGCATACAAATTTAAATAAGGAACAGAAACAACAGATTGATACCTTGAATATCAGAACTACACCAACACAGATGTTAGGACATCTGATCCAACATGTTTGTCATGAACACTAACAGAAAAGTAAATCTGCAGAATGATAAAAGACAACAATTGTTAACCCAGTTCGGTGCAATTCACCTACATCAGGGGGATACCAATCCAGGAAGAAGACTCTACTATCTGTAGAATTATTACAAAGCTAAACTCCCCCATTTACAACTTTATATCCTAATCTCTACCCTATGAAGACTTTATCAAAGAACACCCTCTTTGATACAAGATACCACACTCACTTCCCTTAATCACAACCTGTGATATCTACATCATCCCTGTCAATACAAAATTCTGTCAAGCTTTCTTGACCAACACACTAACTTGGATTTGCTTAAAAGCTTCATCCAAGAACAATACACTATTCAATACCTCAATTCTTATGGATCTGTGCGACACCTATATCTGCCACAATGCATCAACTGATACAAGGGGAGACTTACAACCTAGAGAGCCAACGACTCTCAAAACCCTAAACCCTTATTTTTACACAAGAGAACTAGGTTACAAAAGGCATATAAAATCCTAGGTCTAAGTCTTCTTTTATAGGCTTCAGCTTCCTTGGGCTTTCTATCTTTAAACAAATCTTTCCTTGATCCACCGCTAAACGCGCCTAGAAACTTTGAGCAGATTTGAAACAGATTTAAACAATATGTTATAGCAGTCCAGATGTCGAGTCTTCATGCTGTAACATCTTCTTCGACATCTTTGTGTTTGGCAGATTTCTTGATGTTGAATCCTTTTGTTTGACAATGAGTTTTACCAAAATTTAAGTCAAATCTTTAGAGTCTTCACACTTCTACGATAAATGATAGTCAACTGAGTGTTCATGAAAAATATTGTAATAAAGTGAAAACAAAATATGGACTTTAGTTATGATGAAAAGTTATAGGACTTATTATGTATCAATACCTATGTAAAATGGTCATTAGTACCACTTTAATGTATAATAAATATTATGTTGTTATGGAAACTAGCTGTTATTTAAATAATCCATTATTTAAACTAACTGTTATTCAAACTAGTCATTATTTAAACTATCTATTATTCAAACTAGTCGTTAATCAAACTAGTTGTTATTCATATACCACTATATATATCATCACTGTTCTCATTATTTTCTTATTCTTTTCTCATTTTTTCTCATTCTTCACTCACTTTAATGGATTCAAACAATTCAAATGATCTCAACAAACTCTTTTGGGACTTGATTGAAGAAGAATTTATGGACAACACTGATGAAGAACTACTAAAATTAATGCTCGAGAAGGAACGTCAATCTAGAAGTTCCTCCAGGACAAAGAGAAGAACATTGATAGATCAAAGCCATGAAGAAGGGCACAATCGATTATTCAATGACTACTTCTCAGAAAATCCAGTATACACAGATGTTCAATTCCCTGAAAGTTCATAATGCATAGGCATGTGTTTCTTCGAATTGTAGACGCCTTTGGAACTCATGATGAATATTTCCAAATGAGGATCGATGCAACTAGTAAAATGGGTCTTTCACCATTGTAAAAATGAACATTTGTAATTCGTATATTGGTATATGGGTCTCCCACTGATATTGTAGATGAATATGTTTGAATCAGTGAAAACACTTCAGTTAAGTGCTTAAAAAGATTCGTTCAGGGCGTGAATGTTGTATTTGGGGCAGAGTATTTGAGAAAGCCTAACAAAATTGATGTTGGACATCTTTTATGAATGGGAGAGTAACGTGGCTTTCCAGGTTTGTTCGTTTCATTGATTTTATGCATTGGGAATGGAAAAATTGTCTTGTTGCATGGAAAGGACAATTTTGTCGAGGTGGTTATGGTAAGCCCACAATCATGCTTGAAGCAGTGGCATCACAAGATTTATGGATTTGGCATGTCATTAATATGTTAAACCAATCCAATGTGTTTAATGATATTTTGGAAGGACATGTTTCCACTGTGCAATTTACAATCAATGGGACACCATATAATATGGGGTATTATTTAGCGGATGGTATATATCATAAGTGAGCTACATTTGTCTAGACTATTTCAATGTCTTGTAAGAAAAGAGAAAACTATTTGCACAACATCAAGAATTAGCTATAAAAGATGTGGTACGGGCATTTGGAGCGCTTCAATCTTGATTTGCACTTATACCAGGTCCAACGCATGCCTGGCACATGGAAACTCTTAAGCATACCATATATGTTTGCATCATATTGCACAACATGATTGTTGAAGATGAACGACACACATATGAAGGTGATTTTGATTACTCTTATGATAATGTAGATAACAACAACTCAACAATTGAAACAATTAACGGTCCTCATTTGAATCTTGCAACAAGACTACAAAGAAGGGCAAGTCTTCGTTAAAAACAAGTTCATTGCCAACTTCAAGGAAATCTAGTCAAGTATATTTGGGAATGTTTTGGACATGAGGATGATGAAATTTAAATTTGGCTAATTATGAAATGTTATTTATTTTTATTGTTTTCAATTATAAGTCATGTATTTGAGATTAATTTTAATTATCATTTTAAATTTTAAATTTAGTTTGAGTTTTATTTATTTTATGTTAAATTTAATTTAAACAATTTAAATTATTATTTTAAATAAAATAAAATATAATATGAATAGAATATTAATATATAAATTAAAGTTGTGGGATCTAATATGGGTTCTTTAGAGTTGCACAATTGAAGTAAAAAATGGATGAGTTGCTTCAAGATGATATGGCTTAATGGGTCCCACAAAAAACTAAAAAGTGAATTGCACCATTAGAGATGCCCTAAGTTTCTCAACTGGTTTAAATGCAGTCGGTTGTCGATTTTATGTGGATGAGAACATGCAATTCGATTTCGTCCAAACTTATCCACCTTAAATTGAATAAAGGAACCCGTAGGCCCGCTCATCCAAAATAACTCACCCTAAACATTATTTTATCTATTGGATAATGCGGTTTGGGTCGGACATCGATTTTTTTGTACATGCCAACTAAAAACTATTATTGGGTTGAAATCCCAATGGGCACATTATAGTATATCTTAAACACTTTAATCTTGAATATAAGTAGTATTATTTCTAAGAGTTCAATAGATTCTTTTGTTATTCTAAAAAATCTAAGTGTTATTACTTCTTTGTTTTTGTATTCGTAAATTTAAATTTAAGCATTGTGAATTTATTAACTTATTGCATATTAATATTTATCTTTTTAAAAAAAAATTGAAAATACACTTGAAATATAAAATTGATTATTATAGATAAAAAATAGTGAAGTTACATCCACCTTTTTTTGAGGTCTTTTTAAATGACAAAGACATTCACTTTCATTTTGGAAATACATCATGCAAAGCTCTCTTTCATGTTTTTGGTCCTGCTCAATCTTAATCATCCGTCAATAAATTAATTGTGTCGTAATAATTTCTTTAGTTCTCAAAATAAATAAAAATCGCTCTTATCAAATTAACATCATCTGATCTTGACGACTTATCAGAACCTGAAGTGGGCCAGAGATGACGTCTGCGATGCTGGATGTGTGAGATGAGGAGGGGGTGTACTTGCAAGGTACTCCGATGCTAAAGTAAGAATCGGGAGAGAGAGAGAAAGGCAAGTACAAAGTATGTGTTTCGTAGGATGATTTAGAATACCTGACCCTCTCAAATGAGAGGATTTTTATAGTGCCCTAAGCATCTGTCCAATGGTCCCTATTTTTGGGGCGAAATAACCGTTTCCCAAAGAATAGGTAAATACCAGAAACTAGCCGTTAGGACGGGCAGAGGTGCCCGAAACTAGCCATTGCTACGGGCAATGATGCAGTTCTGGGCACGAGCGTTGTGATTGTTTCTGGATGGTGGAGCCGTGCGCAACAGGCAGGAAATACCGAGGAGGAGCAGGTGACCCTTGGGGTCATCCGACCATATTTGCCTGGTTGGGGCAGAAAGGTAAATGCTGCCCCTAATTGGCTGGACATGACAATTTGGTCGTTCTGGGAGCAGAAGTGGATTGGGCCATGCCTAGTCATTGGTCCAGTCCAGAACAGGAGCCCCCAAGTTGTTGCTCCCGAGCATGAGAGTGATAACTTAAGGGTAATTCGCAGTCCTGGGGAGATCTAGAAAGGGTCGTCGCTTGCCGACGAGATGGAGTTGTTCTACGATGCCCGAGGGAGTTGGTGCCCGCTGGATACATAACACCGTCTGGCGTGCTCGGCGTACGGGGAGCCTAACAGTTGATGTGATCTGAAGAGCTGGGACGCCACGTGTGTCTCGAGCCCTGTGCTGCATTAAATGCGTCATGATGGCTAGGCTAGGGTCATGATGGTGCCCCTAGCCGCGTGTGCTCGTGCACGTGCATTCAGAATGCCTATAAATAGAGGGAGAAGCTGCTCATTTACACTTTTCACTTCTCTCTCCTCCTTTGCTTCTCTGTCTGAGCACTTTCATTCGCTGTCGTTCAAGCCGCCGTCAAGCGTCGTCCCGCCGTCATACCAGCTCCGAGCACCGTCTTTGGCCCTTTAATACTTCCTTGACCACGTAAGTTGCTCCACTTTACTCTAGTTTCAAGCCTTTTTTGCTTTCTGTTTTTCTAGAATGCATGCGGTTAGGTCGATTCTAGGTAGTACAGTAGCAGTTTTCGCCGACTGTTGGTGGCAGGCGGTGGTTTGGCCACTTTTTTCCATTGTCGTAGTCGCCGAACTTTTAGGAGCTTAGGGGTTTAGGTCGTTTCTGGCGTTGTTGCGATGACGGGCATGTTTGTCGTCGACGGAGCTCATGAATTTTTCAGTAGACCTTCAAACGGAATTCTGGGTAGTGAACCAGGGAGAATCTCCCCGTGTGCGTTAGAGGGGTTACCCCCGGGCATCTCCTTGCGCAACAATTGTGTCATTTGAGTAGGGCTTAGGCCGGGGACGTCGTCCTCGGGCCTTCGTGCGCCCTTTCATTTTACTAGAGGTGGAAGGGTGAATTTGATTTTGTCATCGAATTAACTTTTGTCCTTTGCTTTTCAAGAGAAAGAGATGGCCTGCAAACTTGAACAAGATACTCTCATAGACTCGTCCGAGGAGAGCTCCTTGGAAAGTAGCGACACAAAAGTTACAGCCACTCCCAGCGATGTCAACGAGACTCCACCTGAGAGGACCTCCGCGGAGGAGTGGACAGTCGCAGAGCCTGCGGAGCATGCCTCCTTTATTGCCTCGTTTACCGGGGATGCCTTCACGACCGTGGGGGCTGAAGAGGAATGAAAGGTACATTTTCCTAGTGAAGACGACCATATTTGCAAGGATTATGAGGAGAGGTTCCTGATGTATGAGTATGTCTTCAAGGACATTGGGCTGAGGCTGCCCTTCATTGACTTCCAGAGATTTGTCTTCGTGCATTTGGACCTGGCCCCCTCGCAGCTGTATCCCAATTCCTTAGCATTTATCCGTACGTTCGAACTGACGTGTGAGTTCCTGAAGATATTAGCCACCTGTAACACCCCAAAATTTTCCCTCTTATTTATACCATCAATAAGTGGCTTATGCTTTGCATACATGTGCATTTAGGTCACAAACATCACACATGCATCATTGGTCTTCCCAAGGCATGGGATCAGAGGTTTCTATATCATTGGTTATTCAAAGCAAGAATAATGAGATATACTCAAGCACTCAAGCTACAAAGGCTCCTCATGCCCCAAGGCATCATATTTGGTTCACCATTTCATCAGGAGATCGGAACTTGCAAGAAACTTGAAGAGAATCACCTCATCCTATCTCTTGATCATCAAATTAGGGTTTTGTGCATCTGTGCATATGACATCCTCATGGGCAAGGATCTTGGAGCCTCAACATCCTCATATCCTGTAAAACATCTTGGTTCAAGATAATCTCACTCCTATTAAGAGGAATTAGGGTTTTGACCATTGGTCAACATCTCTTGACTTTTGGGGGGCCAAACTAGGGTTTTGTGGAAAATCAGTTTATTTCTGATTCTTTGGGCAAGACTTGATTCCATGGTATTCTATATATTCTCAAGTATCTAGGAGTGGAGTATTGACCATCAATTTCACTCAAAGAGGTTTCAATTGGCCAGATGATTAAGAATCAACTGAATTGGGAATAAAGTCAACTGAGCAGTGAAAAAGTCAACTCTTGACTTTTTGAGGTCAAACTTGTGTACATCATGTCAAATATGATCAATGGATGGAATTTGGTCAAGAGATATCAAAGGAATCATCAAAATCAAGCTTGTGTGGAAAGTTACCAAATTTGGGAAATTAGGGTTTTAGAAACTTTCCATTTTTGGAAAGTTTTTCATGCCATGCAGCCACCTTCAAGGCCATTTTTCTCCATGATCAAAGCTTCATTTCAATTTTTGTTAAACATGAAATTTGTAGTATGCATTTCAAGCTTTCCAACCATGTATAATTCATCTCCATTGGATCATTTTTGAGGTAGTTATGATTGTTGGAAGTTGGAGACTTTCACACTTGCATTTTCAACACTTAGAAATTTTTCTAAGTGTTTAAGGGCCAGGTTTTGTGCCCATGTTCAAGCTCAATTTTGAGTAGCTTCCAAGCCTCATTTGGAAATCATTTTCAAATGAAAGTTGTAGAGTGATCTTCCACCTTTCCAACCATATAAAGAATGTCCCATTTGAATTCTTGGATCAAAAGTTATGGTCACTCAAAGTCATGGTATCATATGTGAAATTCATGAAGAACTTAGACATTTCTAAATATCAAAATCAGTTTGTGTCATGTCATTCTTAACATCATTTTCCATGATGTTCAAGACCTTTAATCCAAGTCCATTCAACATCAAAGTTATCCTTTGCCATGAGAGCTTTATAAGGACATCAAAATCACACCAATTGATTCACTCTCCATGAAGTTACATGCCTCCAAAGTCACCATCATAGAAGTTGCTTCATGTCACAATTCACCATGTTTTGGCCAAAGTTCAAAGGAAAGAGTACATGGCATATGCGCATACCACCACGCATCTAATGTCATTCACAATTGCCACTTTTAACCACACAAAACCCTTACATAATGTATACATGCAACAAAATTTCCTTATCCATTAAAATTGAAAAGTAAATAAAACTTAACCAACAAGTTTTGTAACTGTACCAGCTAATGATCACACATCAATATCATTCTTATCATGTAGTGTACACCATAACAATGCTAACCATACACCATGCCCATAAGAGAACCCGTGCCTAACCACCTCTCCCTCATTTTTTCACATTTTCTTAACCAAGTTTAACTAATCATGATTAACTCACTAACCATCATCTAACCACCCTATATAAATCTCTTAACCACCCTAAATGAGTTAGTTACAACCACATTGAGAGAACCAGATCCAAAAGACCAGTTTTCACACCCTCCACTTCATCTCTTCGAATCTCACTCATCTTGGAAGATTTTGTTGAAATTTCTTCACCCACATCACCACACAATGGAGTAGAGGCTATTGTATGCATTGATTCCCATCTGGAACCTCCATAAAACCTTCCACGAGCTCATATTTCTTCATCATAGAATTCTGATTTCAGTCACGATTTGAAGCTTCTTGAGCATTTATTTTGCTCCAAGGTTGATTACAAGATTTGCAAGAAGTTCTTAGGGTTTCTTAGCACGTGGATTTGAAGCTCCATTAAGGTCAGATCTTGATTTTTTCTTGCATCATTGTAGAGAAAATTATGGTGATTTAGGATCATGTAATGGTTGCATCTAAAGCTCTACATCTTATAGGCAATGTTTGTGATACTTTTAGGAATTTTCATGGAGTTTCAGATTCTAGGGCATAATTTAATTACTTTCGTATTGTATTTTAGAGATACCAAATGAGGTTTTTAAGGCCAAATTCGGACTCAGCACCAGAAAACGAGTCATGAGGTGGCTTTCTTTTTTGTTTCTAGGTGGTGCCATCTCTGCTCACCGGGGTTGCCCACCGGAGAAGACGACCGGAGAATAGCTACGGCGTCTGCAATTCTTAACCCTAGTCAATAGTCAACGCACGTGTCTTCATTCCATTGGCCATGTGAGCTCTTTCTAATCCAACGTGTATTAACATTGCTAGCGTGTGGTTCTTGCCACTCTCACCAATGATACATGGTCAGCGTATTAATGAGAGTCCACGTAATTCCCCACGTGCTCTCCTTTCTTGGTTTTTTCTTTTATTTTCTTTAAAGATGAATTAAGAAATCAAAAAAGGTTTTTTTTGAACTGGGCTACGCGTGTATGTGCTTTCCCCACCCCCAGTCATCACCCATTTGAATTACTGAACTAGGATTTACTTGCAGTGCACCCCCTGGTCCTTTGTGTTTTATTTTTTATTTATTTTTTTGATGCATGTTTCATATTGCCATTTTAAAAATAGTTTTAATAACTATAAAATCCTTAAAAAATTCATGGAGGTTCTTTAATGTCTTAATTAATTTCCCATATTTTTTAATTCCATTTTCTAATGTTTTTAATATTTTTTTGGAATTTTGTTTGGAATGTTTTCAAATTGATATACCTTGCACATGATGACTTGAAACCAATTTTTCCCTACTAGTTTTGATACCAATTTTTGTATGCCTTTAGTCATGTGATTATAGGACATATTGATGACCATTTGGGATTTTTAACATTGATTTTTGGTGCATTTTGAATGCTCTTTTTGTGATTTGTTTTGAATGGTCTTTGATTGATACCTTGCCACATGTTTGATATTGTATGAACATTTTTATGTAGAATCTTAACCATATTTTTGGGATATGTTTAGCCACTGACCTCATCATATTAGGGTTAAAGTGTCATAATTTTTCAAGGTCCCTAACTATTTTTCATGAATATTTCATCCCATGTCTAGTGTTTTGATGTGTGCCTAGAATTAGGGTAAACTTGAGGACTATGTGTGACCTCTCTTGAGCCATTTTCCTTGACATGTTTGGACACATTCGTGATTATATTTTGTATGCCATTATGATGCTTTGATGTTGATTTTTGATCATGATCTATATGCTTGCTATGAGTCCTAAATGCATGCTTCCTACTTGAACCCTTATGTTGATTCTTAGGATGTTTAGGGATGCAATTGTGCCTTGATTTTTAGGTCTTGTTGCTCATTTGTTTACACTTGTTATAGCATGAGGTAAATCCTCATAATACCATTTTATAGGTCATTTGTTATGAGCTTTAATTGATGTTACACTTGTGTGAACTTGTACATGCTCATTGCCATTTTGACAATATTTGCTTGATTTTTGTATGCTTCCTTATCCAATGCTTGTGTGACTTAAATGTGAAACATTATAGGTCACTTGATAATGACTTTCATGCTTATATACTCATTTGACTTGACCTTGTTCATGCTTTTACATGCTTGCAATTCACATGCCTTTAGAGGAGAGGATTAGGGTTGTATTTGATTACTACTTGCACTAATCTTTGAAAATGTGTTGCCATGATAAATTTGCGAGGTCTTAATGTTCATTTTAAAGGTTAACTATATGTGTACATTAGTTTAGACATGAATCAAAATTTTCTCATCCCATTTTATAGATCATTTTGTATGCCTCTAATTGGTGTTACACTTGCATGAATTTGAACATGATTGTGCATCAACTTTGACAAATTTTACTTGAGACATTTGAATGCCATCTTTGCTCAATGTTTGTGAGACTTAAACATGAAATATTATAGGTCATTTTCTGCTGCCTTTCATGCTTAGAAACTCACTTGACATGACTTTGCTCATCCTTTTACATGATTGACAATTCACATGTTTTTAGGGAATGCTTAGACTTTGCGTGGATCATTATTTGTTGCAACTTTTGAGAATGCTTTGCCATGAAAATTTTGAGACAACTTGAGATTATTTTTAAGCATTGAATACATAAATTAGCTTCTGACTTAGGTCATTCAAATGTTAACTTCATGCTTACTTGTTTATTGTATGTTCATAATTGAGTCATGCTTCATAAGTGTGACATCTTTGTGTAGAATTGCTTAACCTTTTGAACATGACCTGGTGTGGATCTAATGATCATTTCTTGACTTATTAAACCTCACTTTGCATTGATTATGACATGTAATGCTACTGCGCCATGTGTTTTTTTCCTTCAAGTTTACATGTTTGAGCTTTTAAATTGTATCTTACATGAACATTGTGATGACATTTGTTTAAGTTAAGATATGGTACACGATTTGAATCTTTTTGAGCTTCCTTTGCTTATTGACATGAATGTGATACAATAGGATATAGCTACTGACCTAGGTAGGTTCTCATCCCTTTAGGACTTATTTCCTTTTGCTAATTGAGTGACATTTCTCCTAGGATATTCTTAGGACATTTGCATAAGCATAAGTGCATAGTTTTGCATATTTCTTTCAACTATCTAATAGTTGAGCTTGGTTTGAATTTGATAAGTACTTGTATTACTTTACATTGACACCAACTCTTATGTGACTCCTCTTTCATCTCACTTCTTCTTTACTTCTTTGAATTGTGATTGAATCATCTAACGTTTACTTGTGTATGATCATATGCTCCCTTAGGATTTCTAGCTTGAACCTAATTTTGGATTAGGTTCAAAGTAGTAAATACATTAGGTTACCAATCCAAGCATGCTAACATAGGTATAGATTCCTTTTCCTAACCTCAACTATAGGATCAATCATTGCATGACAACTTCTAGGATGGAAATCCCCTTAGAGTTTTCTTTTAACCATTTGAGTCTCTCTTCTTTCTCTCTAAAAGAAAAGCAAAAACACTTAATAAATATTGTATGCGGAGTACGCCACGAGCCTTAAGTACATGGGAAGTGATAAGCGGGAGTCCATTCTTACCTTGTCTAGGGTGTTTTGCATAAGTCTCGTCTTGGGTCAATCTTGCAACGCATTCGATCCTATGTCATAGTCTTTAGCACGATACATATCGTAAACAAAACAAATCAAAACACTTTCTTCTAAAAGATATAAACAAATCAATCATCTTCCTTCGGGATTCTTTTCTCATCTCACTCACTCTAATCGTAAGGGCACGCTATTTCCGTTCTACCGCAAACAAGTAAACGCATAAGTCTCCACACAACAAGCGACAACACATAATCTACTAGAACACGAACGTTAGCATCGTCCACCTAAAAACACCAAACAAACAAAGACCCGTAGGTCGAACTACGACTGCTCTGACTTCCTCTCTCTCATTCGATTGAGGATAAGTAGGCACAAGACGATGATGTCTTGGCGAGCAACCTTCCCCATCCACCTGTAGTCCTCTGAACTACGTTGACTCTGACTTTCCCATTCCCGAGGGAATACGTAGGCCTAGGACGACGATGTCCTATCAATTCACCTTTCGTGCCTTTTCCTCTTTTCTCCGTTTCTCATTCTTTTCCTTTCTAGTTAGCAGCGGAGTTTCAGATACCTACACCCTTTGATCAGAATAACAAGTGTGGATCCCGTCGAGTACGATGGACAAGAGGGGTACCAATACCTTCCTCTCGCGTAACTGACACCCGAACCCAGACTATGGTTGCGATGACCATGTCTTTCCCTTCTTTAGGTTTTCTTCGATCGTTTCCTTTCCCTGCACCAGGATAAATAACGTTCAGTGGTAACTCTTTTGTCTTTTCTGCCGGTTGATTTTCGCAGTTGTAACAGCTGGCGACTCTGCTGGGGAATGACCCATCCCTAAGCGAGTCAATACTAGCGCTTGTTTGTTTTCGGTTATTGAGTGTTTATCTGTATGTTTTACCTGCTTTATTTATGGATTTATTGCACGTTTACTGCTTTTATCGCATTTATCTACTTTAGTGCATTTCATTACTGCCATATATATACTGGACTGTGCTGGATTACTGGTTTTTTTGGTGGGCAAGGTGTTCTGAGAGATAAGCCCAATACCCAGGCTTAAGTATACACATAGGATTAGAGTGGAAAGTAGTGTGGCCTACGTAGCGTCTTGGTATGTTTGGTTTACACGAAATCCATATTCAGACGAGGTTTTCTTGGGAGATATTCTAATTTGCGCGTCTTGTGCATGTCAGGGTGTTAACCTAGAAGGCTTACGACTCTGGAGACCATTCATTTAGAAGTCAATTGAGGCCTCCTCGATTGGTGATGATGCCAAACCAGAAATGGTGGATGTATCATCATTTCTCGACTTGAGAATCTGTGATACTGAGGACCTGTTAGGATACCGTCCAAGACTAGAACCCACACGTGAGAGGGGATAAGTGTTTACAAGTTTGCAGGTAAACTTGACTTCCAACATACTCGGTTATCTGGTATTCTAACTGAAGTGGACAGTTGGTCCTATTATACACAATAGTTTGTTATTCACACAATTCAGCGCATACACTATTCACACAGTTCAACACAGACACGTCCAGCTATATATGGCACCTCTGATACCATGCCTATGCATTGCATCATTTCATGTGCATACCTAACATTCATGTTTTTTCATTTTCAAGTTTATATCTTACTCTTGATTCCAGTCAGTGGGTTTCTACAGGGATGGATACCGAGAGAAAAAAGAATGTGGCATACAAGTTTCTGAAGCCGACTCTGGACCTACTTCTTGAAATGGTTGTTATGGCTGATCCTGGTGTTCTGACTGATTTTAGAAAAGAATATGAAAGGTTATTGAATGTTCTTCGTAATATCACGAAGTATGAACACGATGCTATTCATACACTCTTGCAGTTCTATGATCCTCCGTTACGCTGTTTCATCTTTTCGGATTATATTCTAGCTCCAACATTGGAAGAATTCTCTTTCATCCTAGGAATCCCCATCAAACAAAGAGTACCTTTCTTTTCTGAGGAGGATCCAGATTTAGAAGAAGTTGCAGCTGCCCTTCATGTGGGTCAGTATGTTCTAAGTGATAATGTTGCCGATAAAGGAGGTTTTAAAGGTTTTCAGTTGGAGTTTCTGGTTGGCCAAGCTCGCGAGTATGCTGACGCGAAGAGTTGGACTATTTTCAATGCTATCTCGGCTTTATGCATTTACGGGATTGTATTGTTTCCTAATATACATGATTTTATGGATATGCACGCCGTTAGGATCTTCGTCTTGAAAAACCCGATACCAACTCTCCTTGGTGATTTGTATCATTCTGTGCACTTCAAGAACGAGAAAAGGAGAGGAGGGTCTATAAATTATTGCACGCCGTTCTTATCCAAATGGTTTTTGAATCATCTTCCTCAGACCAGTGTGTTTGTTGATACAAAGGATTCTTTGAAGTGGTCTAAAAGGGTAATGGGCCTGATTGCTGATAACATTGTCTGGTTTGATCATCGCTTGTTGGGTATGGAGATTATTTCCAGTTGCGAAAACTTTCCAAATGTGCCCTTGGTGGGTAGGAAAGGTGGAATTAATTATAACCCTATTCTGGCCGTCAGATAGTTTGGGTATGCTTTGAGAAATCCTCCCGAAGATCAAGATGTCGAAGAATCTTTGTTCTTTAATGGTGCTGAAGACCAGGAAATGCTTAGGAGAGCTGTAAATGCTTGGGGACATATTCATAAGAAAGGTAAGACTATTTTTGGAAAAAGTAATTGTAGAGCTTATCCTTTTTATGTTGAGTGGATTCACAAGAGAGTGGAAGAGATGCTCCTGCCTTTCTCAAGGGAGCCACCTTTGTACCCATTAATGATAGAACAACCAACTACTATTGAGATTGAAGAATATAATAAGCTGCAAGCCATTGTGGCTCAGTTTTATCGGAAACCTAAATTGGCTGCAAAATCCTCCGCCAAGGTTCATAAGCACACTAAGCAACTCTTGTTTGAGGCAAATGTCCAGCTTGCTGACTCTCGACAAATGTGGGACGACTTTGCTGCCTGCGAGAAGAAGAGAGGAGATGAAATCAGGGCTGGAAATAAAGAACTGAAGGAAAAACTCAAAGCAAAAGAGGAAGAGCTCCAGAATGTGAAAAGAGGCAAAAAGCATTTTTCTGACAAGCTGAAGGAGGCTCAGAAGGAAATCGAAGAGCTCAAAGTTTAAGTTGGAATAAAGAAGGCAAAGCTAAGATATGTCTTTGTAGATGATGACGGTGCAGAGCATATTGGTAAGCTGAACCAAAGTATTGGGAAGAGAAATAAGCTGATCAAGGAGTTGATAGAGCGACCGATTCATCCTGATACCGACGCACTTCTCGAGGAAGTCAAAGGCAGTTTGTATGGATTAGGGGTTTGGGAGTGAATTGTCTCTGTATTTTTGTGTGTTGCTTATTGTGATTACCATTAGGCTTGTTGATGGAGTCACCTGTGGTTGTACCAGACTCATTTGTATGACTTTTTGAAGTTTTGTATGATGAGATATTTGTTTCAGCTATATTTGTTTCAGCAGTATTCTCAACAATGTTTGTCTAGCTATATTTTCTCAGCTATATCCATATGTTCCCGTAATATCTTCTTAGCAACGTATCTGATCCCTTGCCCGGTTAAAACTGGAATCAAAGTATAGATATACCTTGGAAATTATTAAACATGACATATGCATGCATTCACGCATTTCATTTTGCATAACAAGTGTTTACCAACTAGATTTCTTACCTTGTTTGCTTGTTTTGCATGCGTCCCATCTCGGGTTGATCTTGCAACGCATTCCATCCTATGTCATAGTCTTTAGCATGATACATATCGCAAACAAAACAAATCAAAACAATTTCTTCTAAAATACATAAATAAATCCATTGTCTTCCTTCGGGGTTCTTTTCTCATCTCACTCAATCTAATCGTAAGGGCACGCTATTTCCATTCTACCGCAAACAGGTAAACACGTAAGTCTCCACACAACGAGCGGCAACACCTAATCTGCTAGAACATGAACGTTAGTATCGTCCACCTAAAAAATACCAAATAAACAAAGACCCGTAGATCAAACTACGACTGCTCTGACTTCCTCTCTCTCGTCTGATTGAGGATACGTAGGCACAAGACAGTGATGTCTTAGCGAGCAACCTTCCCTATCCACCTGTAGTCCTACAAACTACATTAACTCTGACTTTCCCATTCCTGAGGGAATACGTAGGCCTAGGACGACGATGTCCTATCGAGTCACCTTTCGTGCCTTTTCCTTTCTTCTCTGTTTCTCATTCTTTTCCTTTCCAGTTAGCAACGGAGTTTCAGATACCTACACCCTTTGATCAGAATAACAAGCGTGGATCCTATCGAGTACGATGGACGCGAGGGGGTGCTAATACCTTCCTCTCACGTAACCGTCTCCCGAACCCAGACTATGGTTGCGATGACCATGTCTTTCCCTTATTTAGGTTTTCTTCGATCGTTTCCTTTCCATGCGTCGGGATAAATAACATTCGGTGGCGACTCTTCTGTCTTTTCTGCTGGTTGATTTTCACAGTTGCGACACCACCCACCCTTTATTCTTTATAATATTCCATCTCCAAAGGCAAGTCTCGGGGAGGAAGTTCGGTTGGGTCTCGTTGAAGCAGGCGAGAAAGTTGTTCAAACTGTTCTCAGAGTTCATAAGGACTTTTAAGGAGAGGTTTTACATCATCGAGCCCGTGTCGGAGAAGGCCCGGGATTCTACGTACGTCTGGGAGGTGTCGACGGATGAAAACGGGGATGATCTTTATGACGAGGAGGGAAAAGTAGTGGCAGATAGGTTGCTGAAGTTCCCCTTCTACTGGAGCGGGTCTCATTTTTCCCAGGGAACCAACCGGTATCTTGCCCAGCCGAAGATGCTGGAAGACGTTAACAAAGCCGACTACGTGGCGCTGGTGAATTATGTCAACAGTTTTACCCCTGCGGGGTACTAGACTAAGAGCGGGGATCCGATCTTCGAGGAAGATGGCAGGCAGAAGGCGGAGAGTTGTTACATCAACACGAAGGGGCTCGTGAAGTGCAGGACTCATGCCGACGCTCTTAAACTGCTTGGTAGTCTTTATTTTCTAGCCTGTTTAGATTATTGTCTTCCCCGTTTGCTAACTTTCCTGTTATGTTTTTGTAGGTGAAATGCCTTCAGCGCACGAGCGGATGGTAAAAAATGTCCAGGCAAAGGGCAATGGCGGCGCAACAACTACGAAAGGTCGGCTCACCCAATGAGTGCCACCTCCACAGACGGGGTCGGGGACCTCCTCGCCGACTCCACCCCTATCCAGGGTTCCCCAGTGCCCGGAACCTCGAGGTTCAAGCGTTTCCAGCAGAACGAGTTTGTGGACCTCATCCAAGCGGGGGAGAAAAGCAAGTTCGAGCTGCCTCCATGCCTTCACAACAAAAAAGTTCTTTAAGGGCTCTTCTTTAACGGTTCCTCGGGAAGAGTCTCTAAAGCTTGAGGGAATGGACCGCCCGAGCAAGAGGGCGATGCTGGCGCAGGATGCTTCCGCCCTAATTATGGCCCTGGAGATGGCAGCGGTCTATGCCGAGGAAGATTTCCCTCATGAGTCTGAGCTGAAGAAGGCCCAGGCTGTGATATCGGCCCTAGAGGAGAATGTGAAGAAGGATAAGGAGGAGCTGGTCAAGATCTAAGGGGAGAAAGGCACCCTGACCGCGGAGAAGAAAGTCGCGGAGGATTTGGTTGAGCAAATGAGATCTGCTGCTACCCCCGCTGAAGACGAGCACGAGAGTCTGAAGAAGCTGAAGACTCGGGCTGAGTTAGTTGTGCATATTGTGCAGGTGGAGGATGACATCGAAGCCATTGGGGTGGATTCTTTCAACAACGCTGTGTCCCAGTTGAAACTTGTGAATCCCGGTGTCCAACTGTCCACTGAGGGGACCAGTTTCCTGTACCATGTGGAAAATGGAAAGACCGTCATCCCCGACTTTCTCCAGATCAACAAGGAGCATGCCCGAACTCTCTAGGAGGAGTCTCAGCAGGCGCAAACTATCCCCGAGGAGGCCCATCAAATGGAGGAGTGATATTTTTTGTTGTACCTTCGTCCTGCGTGCCGTGTTTATGTAATTTATTATTTTGCATGGGGCATGGCCCTTTTTTTATGTAACAAGTACAATTTGTGGTCCTCGTGACCACATACCATTGTGATATGTATGTTTTCGGTCGTCCTGGTCGGTTTTGTATGATTTATATCTGCGGATGGCTATATTTATTTTTGCTAAGTGTAGTAACTTTGTTCAGAGAGAGTGTATGCCCGTAATAAGGGTGGCTGAATGATTTGTTATTTTCGGGGTCTGCTCGACTTAGGTATGTTCGTCAGTGAGGGGGACTGATCGAACGACTAGGGTAGTTACCGGGCATGAGAGCGGAGCTCAGGTCACGTTTGAAGCCTGAGTTCGCGGCGTGAACTTCCCATCGCAAGCTGGGTGTTCTACCTATCGTGGTACTTTGACGAGGGCGGGCTCGATTGAGGAACCGCTGTCGGACATGGGTTCTGGCCCTTCTTGAGCAAGAGTCTACCTTAGTTTGTATGCAGCGCTTGTACTTGGGCGTGCATTCGTAGTCGGGACGCTATGCTCGTCGCGTCGACGAAGCAAGCTAATGATTAGGGTCTTAGCTATAATATTGTTTTAGCTTTTCGGCGTTCCATGGTCGAGCAAGTTCTTCCCCGTTAAGGTGTTCTAGGTAGTAAGCCCCATTCTCCGTCTTTGCTCGGACGCGATAGGGTCCTTCCCAATTTGCAGCGAGTTTGCCTTCTCGAGAATCTTTGTGATTCCTTCTTAAGACAAGGCTGCCTACTTGGAATTCTCGCCGTATAACTTTGGCGTTGTGCCTGATTGCAATTTTTTGTTTTAGTGAGGCCTAACGGAGAGCTGCTCCTGATCGGACTTTTTTGATGAGGTCGAGCTCCTCCCTTAACGCCTCGTTATTTGTTTCCTAGTCTAGTGGGGGTTCAGTTCGCCTGGAGGGCACATGTATCTCGATGGGGATCACTACCTAAGTTCCGTAAGCTAGACGGAAAGGGGTTTCCCCAATCGAAGAGTGAGGTGTAGTGCGGTATGCCCAGGGCATGCTGTGAAACTCCTCGACCCACGCTTTCTTCGTTTCGTCTAGCCTTCGTTTGAGGCCCCGTAGGATTACCCTGTTTGCTACTTCGGCTTGCCCGTTAGACTGGGGATGTTTGACGGACGCGAAGTGTTATTTCGTGCCCAGTTGGGCGACGAACTCCTGGAACTTTCTGTCTGTGAACTGTGTCCCATTTTCAGTGACTATTGCTTAAGGGATGTCAAAGCGAGTAAGGATGTTTTTCTTGTAGAAACGAAGTATGTTGTGGACTGTTATTTTGGCCAGAGCCTCTGTTTCTATCCATTTGGTGAAGTAGTTAACGCCCAATATCAAGTACTTGTTCTGGTTGGACCCTACGACGAATGGTCCCAGGATATCTAGGCCCAACCACGCGAAGGGCCACGGGGAGGACATTTCTTTGAGTTCGTTGGGTGGCACGAAGTGCATGTCCCCGTGCCGTTGGTATTTATCGCATTTTTTCATGCGCTCTTTTGCATCATGCTACATGGTTGACCAGTAGTATCCTGCTCGTAGAGATTTCCTGGCGAGGGACCTTTCCCCGAGGTGCTAGGCATTGATCCCTCCGTGGATCTCGCGCAGGACGTGGGCGACCATCTCTTCCTCGACACATTTAATCAAAGAGATGGAAAATCCTCGCCTGTAGAGTTTATTTTCGACCAGGACATAGGAACATGCCCTGCACCTGACTACGCTGGCTTCCTTGGGGTCGGATGGGATTTCATCCTTAGCAAGGTAATTGTAGACGGGGGTCATCCAGCAGTCGCTGTCGTCAATGACTTGCACGTCGAGGACCGCAAAAGTTTTCTCGATGCTGGGTCGAGGAAGTACTTCCTGGATGACAGATTTGTTTCTGCCCTTTTTCTTCGTGCTCGCCAGTTTTGACAAAACGTCTGCTCTGACATTGTGTTCGCGGGGAACATGTTTTACTTCTACCGTTGTAAACTTCATCATCTTCTCCTTGACCAAGGACAAGTATTCATACAAGTTGTCGTTCTTAGCCTGGTATTCTCCTCGAACTTGGAGGGCCATGAGTTGCAAATCAGTGTAGATGATGATTTCCTCGGCCCCTAGGTCCTCGGCTAAGCGTAGACCGGTGAGGAAGGCTTCATATTCAGCTTGATTGTTTGAAGTAGGGAAAGATAAGGTAAGCGAGACTTCGACGATAATTCCTTCGTCGTTTTCCAGAATGATTCATGCTCCGCTTCCTGCCGTGTTGGACGCCCCGTCGATGAAAATCGTCCATTTGCGCGCCTCGTAAGTGGGGGAATCAGCGAATGTCATCTCCGCGACAAATTCGGCCAGTGCCTGGGACTTGAGGGTTTTTTTGCTCTCGTATTGGATGTCGAATTTGGATAATTCCAACAATCACTTGAACATTTTGCCGGCCATGTCTGGTCGCCCTAATAGTTGATTCACGGGCTGGTCTATTCGGACCATGATCGTGTGGGCCAGGAAGTAATGTCTTAGTCTCCTTGCAGCATTGATGAGGGCCAGGGCTTCTTTCTCTATTTGTTGGTATATCAGCTCTGGTCCTTGCAAAGCTTTGCTCGTGAAGTATATGGGTTTTTGCCCGTCGGGCGTTTCACGAATGAGGGCGGCGCTTACGGCCTCGGTTGCCACAGCGAGATAAAGGTACAAGGTTTCACCATTGTCTGGTCGAGAGAGGACTGACGGCTTCGACAAAGCTTGTTTTAGGTGAAGGAGAGCCTGATCGCATTCCTCCGTCCATTCGAAAGTTGCCTCCTTGTGGAGGAGTTTGAAAAAGGGCAGTGCGTGCTAGGCAGATTTGGCCACGAAACAGGATAATGAAGCGAGCATCCCGTTGAGGGATTTGATGGATTTCTTTGAGCTGGGCGTAGGAAACTCGTAGAAGGCCCTACACTTGTCGGGGTTAGCTTCGATTCCCCACTCCATCAGATAGAAGCCGAGGAAATTGCCCGCCCGTACCCCGAACGTGCACTTCTCTGGGTTGAAACGCATCCGGTATTTCCTGGCCTGCTCGAAGACTTTCTTCAAATGGGCCATGTGATCGGATTCCTCCTGGGACTTCACGATCATATTGTCCATATAGACTTCGAGCATGTCCCCGATTTCTCCCCGGAAGACCTTGTTCATCATCCTTTGGTAGGCAGTGCCAACGTTTTTCAAGCCAAAGAGCATTACGTTGTAGTAATAATTTCCCAACTCGGTCATGAAGGTTGTGTACCTTTTTTTGCTTTTCGCCATTGGTATTTGATTGTAGCCCTAATAGGTGTCCATGAACAATAACCGTTTAAAACCGACAAAATTATCAACAAGTTTATCTATATTGGGGAGGGGGTAAGCATCTTTAGGGCATGCCCTATGGAGATCAGTATAATCAACACACATACGCCACTTTCCATTAGACTTTTTAACGAGTACAACATTGGACAACCAAGTAGTGTACTTGGCTTCCGAAATAAAGTTTGCCTCAAAGAGGTCTTTTACAGCTTGTTCGACAGCCTCTGTTTTCTCTAGAGACTGCTTTCTCCTACGTTGTGCTACAGCCCTAACGACGGGGTCAATAGTGAGCTGATGGCAGGTGACAGTAGGATCTAGGTCTGGTATTTCTGCGGCGCTCCAGGCGAACAAGTCTGCGTTCTCTCGGAGGTAAGCTTTGAGCTATTTCCTCGCTATGTCGGGGAGTCTGGTCCCTATCTTCACTCCTCGCTGGGGGTCATCACCGAGAAGGACGAGTTCAAACTCGCCACCCGAAATTGGGCGCATCAGATGGGAGTTGTCGCTAGTACTGGTTGAAGCTGAAGGACTGCTCGAGCAAGTATGGGTCTTCTTCTGGTCATCTTCGGAGAAGCGGTTGTCGATGTCGATAGAGTCGATGCGGGGCAGCGTCTTAGCCTCCTCGGAATTGTTGGGCAGGGCCGGCTTGCTGGAAGTCTTCGACTTGGCTGCAATGGTGTTGAGTCCTTTGGTGGCTGCTTTGAAGCATCTCCTTGCTGCCTCAATGTCCCCGTGTAGAGTGGCGACCAGGCCTTTAGAAGTGTAGTACTTCATTTTCAGATGCACAGTTGATGGTACAACCACCAATTCGGCCAAAGTTGGCCGCCCAAAGATGCACTGATAGAGAGAAGGGCAATCAATAACTAGGAATTGACTTTAATAGACCTGGTCGTCTTTGTAGATCCGAAAGTCACGATCAACTCCACATATCCCCAAGGCTTTGTGACCGACCCGTTGAAGCCCTATAGGTTAGAGCTTACGTAGGGGGTCAGGTGCGATTCATCTAGCTGGAGGGTTGAAAACAGCTGCGAGTACATGATGTTGACCGAACTGCCTTGGTCGACTAAGATTTGATGAACATCAAAGTTAGCTATTAGGGCTCTCACGAGCAGCGGAATGCTTGAGTTAGGAGCCCCACCGAGGTGTTCCTCGTAGTAGAAAGAGATGGGGAATGTCTCTCCCTGGACTTTGTCGAGCGTGGTACTCCTGTTGGAACTTGTGCTAAGAAGATGCTCGAATTTCCTTTTAACAGAGCCCACAATAACTTTGTTGAAGCCCCCTCCGGAGATGACCATGGCAGAGGGGAAAGTTTCCCACGGGCTATGTGCTACAAAGTAGGGGGAGCGCTGAGCCCTTCAGGAACATAGAAGTCCTCAGGATGCGACACGCTCATTGTGACCTAAAGGTTTGTCTCTTCTGAGGAAGGCACCTCTTCCTCAACTTTCTTCAAATCCTGGGCCTCCTGCCGAGGAGTTTTCCTCTTCTTGGCAAACTGTTTTAGGTGGCCGTCTCTGATCAGTATCTCAATGGAATCCTTCAGGTGGATGCAGTAGTCAGTTGTGTGGCCGTGACTTTTGTGGAAACGATAGTATTTCGACTTATCAGCATTCTGCTTGGCCGATATCTGCTTAGGGAATCAAACCCCTGCTTGTTTGAACTCCGAGTTGGTGCATTCGGAGAGGATTTTCTCCCTGGAGAAGGTCAGGGGAGTATACTCATGGAAGCGGCCGAAGGGCCCTTTGTTGTCTCAGGATTCCCGGGGGCGATCTTCATGTCTTCTATCTCCCTGACGAGATGTCGAGGGTTCATCGCTCTTGGAAGTCCGAGAACTCTCCTGGTGGCGTGAAACTCGGGCAGAGCTGGCCGCTTATTTCTCTTGGTACTGGATATATGCTTGTGCCTTGAGGAGGAAGGCGTCCAGACTCCTTGGAGTTTCAATGCCCATAGCTTTGGCGAATTCTGTACGGGACAAAGTCCTCGCTCGAGCAAGAACTTCTTCATTTCATCAGTCGTTGACACCTGTACTGCTTCTTTATTGAACCTCTTGATGTAGGCATGGATAGGCTCGTCTTTCCCTTGAATTATGGCCTCAAGGGAGGCTTTGGTCTTCAAGTGGCGGTGGGATGCCATGAAGTATCTGGAGAACATTCTCCCCAACTGTCTCCAGAAGGTGATGGACTCGTCGGGGAGTTTCTTATACCAGGTCATCGCTCCTTTCCTGAGCATGGTGGGGAACAGTCTACACTTGATGGCGCCCCAGACGCCACGATAGTCGAGCAGAGCATCGATATTTTTGATGTGCTCGTCAGGATCCGTCGTACCATCATAGGTGCCCAAAGACAGTGGTTTCTCCAATCCCTTGGGGAGGCGCATGGCCATAATCTCCTAAGACAACGGGCCGCGAGGCTCGTCGTCGCTGCTGCTACTGGTACATGATGGGGAGTGGGTGCTTTG
Source organism: Lathyrus tuberosus (assembly GCA_022829125.1). Taxonomy (NCBI): domain Eukaryota; kingdom Viridiplantae; phylum Streptophyta; class Magnoliopsida; order Fabales; family Fabaceae; genus Lathyrus; species Lathyrus tuberosus. The sequence goes on along the minus strand of JALAZF010000113.1, from coordinate 14,141,057 downwards.
CTCAAGAACATGACGGTGATTCCTGCAGGGAGATGGGGTTCATGCCCGCCCTTAGATCTGGGTAGAGGCGAACGCTGGTCTCTCCTGGCCCTCTTGGTTCCCGGGGAGTACTGGTTCCGCGGAAGATGAGGTCACGTTTCAGGACGACATGGGATTCTGGTTCAGGTGGTGCCCAACGGTCTTTTTCAAGTCGGGGAGGTGGGCTTCGGGATCGTCGGCGCTCTTTCCTCAGTGGAGGGGATCTTGGCCAGACATATTCCCCTAGGGCTCAAATCCTCGCATTTTGTTGGCGGATTAGGAGGTTGGTTTTGTTGAGAGCTTCAAGAAGGGTCGCCACGGTCGGGTTGGCGTTGGGCGGAACAGGAACATGCGGGTGGTCCAGGGAGGGCTGGTCTTCAACATGATCAACACGAGTGAGGGAGGGAGACACAGTGGCTCCATCTCTCAGATGGTGGGCGTCGCCTCCAAGGAAGGATGCAGCTCCGTCAGTATCAGTATTGCTGACGGGGAGAAAAGCAGGGTTGCGAGCATCATGAATGTGATCTTGGCTTGCCATGATCGGAATCTTGGACAGAGGGCTGTTTTGGTCTTGAATCTAAGATGAATGTTAGACGAGGATAACAGGTTTCCCACAGACGGCGCCATTGATCTTGACGGCTGATCAGAACCTGAAGTGGGCCAGAGATGATATATGTGATGATGGGTGTGTGAGATAAGGAGAGGGTGTACCTGCAAGGCACTCCGATGCTAAAGTAAGAATTGAGAGAGAGAGAGAGAGAGAGAGAGAGAGAGAAAGAGAGAGAGAAAGGCAAGTACAAAGTATGTGTTTTTGTAGTACACCCAGCGCGTGGCCAACGGTCCCTATTTTCAGGGCGAAATAACCGTTTCCCGAAGAATAGGTAACTAATAGAAACTAGCCGTTAGGACGGGAATAGATGCCCGAAACTAGCCGTTGCTACGGGCAATGATGCAGTTCTAGGCACGGGCGTCGTGACTCTTTCTGGATGGTGGAGCTGTACGTAACAGGCAGGAAATACTGAGGAGGAGCAAGTAACCCTTGGGGTCATCCGACCATATTTGCCCGATAGGGGCAGAAAGGTAAATGTTGCCCCCAATTGGCTGGACTTAGGCAATTGAGCCGTTCTGGGAGCAGAAGTGGATTGGGCCATGCCTAGTCATTGGTCCAGTTCGGAACATCATCTATTAAGACTTTTGTATTTAGAGACGGATTCATGAACAATGGATTGGATTTTATTAATTTTCTTTAGTTCCCACAACAATTAAAAATATTTTTATTTGACAAAAGTCTTACTAATTTATTTTCTCTATTATATTTAATTAAAGACATTATTTCTTCTGTCTCATACTCCCTCCGTCTCATAAAAAAGTATTCTATTTGAGCAATGCGCGGTTCTTAAGAAAATGATTAGATGTGTTGGTTTTATTGAAAAATTAATATTATTTACTAGAATATCCCTATTAAATGTAGTTAATAAAGTAGTTGAATAAAGTGAAAGTTAATGAATAGGGATATAGTAGTGGAAAAATAATAATAAATGCTATACTGGTAATGTAAATGGACAATTATTTTGAGACAATAAAAAAGTGCAAATGAGACACTTTTTATGAGACAGAGGGAGTAATAAATACCTTATTATAGGTGATTTAAAAAAATATAATTAGATGTGTAAAGAGATATTTATTTTAAAGAGCTGTTGTAAAAAAACAATTTTTTTAAAGAAAAATACAAATAAAATACTTTTTACGAAACAGAAGGACTAACTTATATATATATATATATATATATATATATATATATATATATATATATATCCAGAGAAATTTATTAATTTAGAGAGTTATTAATTTATCGATAAATTAATAATTATTAATTTAAAGAGAAACGTTGAGTTGTTCTTCTTGCCACCCAACATGACATCAAAGATTCAACCTTGCGATGCTGGGATAATAAGAGCTTTCAAGATGCATTACCGTAGAAGGTTTTACCGCAAAATATTGGAAGGTTATGGGGTGGGACAATCTGATCCAGGGAAGATAAATGTCCTTGATGCTATCAATTTGGCAATCCCAGCTTGGACGATAGATGTTCGAAAAGAAACAATAGCGAATTGCTTCCAACACTGTAAAATTCGTTTAGCTAGTGACGTTGCAAGAAATTTGGATGAATCCACTTTTGATGAAGAAACTTAAGACCTCGAGACTATGATCAATCAATGTGGCTATCGTAATAAGATGGATATCGACAATCTAATGAACTACCCAGGTGAAAATGAAGCATGTTCGGAGGTTCAGAGTTTAGAAGATATTGTGGGTACTATCATTGAGAACAATGCAGAGGATGACGGCGAAGATGATACAGTGTCTTTGGAGCCTGTTACGCGAAAGGAAGCACTTATGGCGTCAAACACTCTTCACAAATTTATGATACAATACAAAAATGCAACACCTGAGCTATTGGATGTAATAAGAAAAGTTAGAGATGAGCTCCAAATAGACTTGAACTTTAAAGGAAAACAGACAACTATTGAATCATATTTCAATAGAGTGTAATATATTTTTTTCAGTTTCTATGAATTATTAATTTATGATTTTTTTGGGACCGAAAATTATAAAGGGATCTCCTGGAAAATTATTATCTTATTATTTTATCAAGTTTTTCAATTTTTTACATTGGCCCAAGTCGGGACCGGACAAATTTATTATTTTAGAGAGTTTATTAATTTACCGAGTATTAATTTAAAGCGTTTCTATTGTATATATATCCCTTTAGGATTTTCTGTCTTCTAGATTCTAAGTTTAAAAATTAATGGTGGAAATCAAACATTGTTTTGTGTGGCTTTAAAGTAAGACATATGTTCTACATTAAATCATCTGAACGTTTGAAGTGACTCATTGGGACACACTATTTCTTGGGTAAAGATAAAATCATTTTTTTTCACTTCCCTTATTAGTGTGCGTGTATTTTCAAATTTTATTAATTATTACTTGTCTATTTAAACCCACGTTCACTCACTTCTCACACACAACGTTACTATCCTCACAACTCACACTTTAAACCTTTCATCTTCAAAAACTATATCTGCAACCTAAACTCTAACCATGGCTGATTTTCAACAAGCTCAACTTCAACAGTAAGAGCAACTTCAATAACAACCTCAACAGGACGCCAGGATGGTTGAAGGCATTACTGAAATCTTGTTATATACTCTGGTGGATGAGTTGGAAGTTCTCTGTGAATCCATTATGGATTTTGACAATTTAAAACTAAATGGGTTTGATCTCTCTGGTGAGTTTGCCACTCAGGGATGAGAAGTTTTCTTCAACTGGTTGAAAGGTCCGGTGTATCCCGCACTGGTAGAAGATTTTTGGATACATGCAAAGGCTACAAACCTTATGATCCCCTCTTATGTTCTGGGTAAGAAATTTCAAATTTCAGAAAAATCTATTGCTAAGTTGCTGAATCATGATGGATATGGGAAGCGTTGTTTTCAAATGCTCTCCAAAGGGGAAAAAATGAATGAAATGGTTGCTTAGGGTATGATAGTTGCTACCATCTTCAAAGAAAGAACAAGTTCAAATGGAAAGAATCTCCAACCAAGGTTGAGGATTTCGGCCAAGATTCTTATAGGGTGCATTCGCCATTGTCCCTCTAGTAACTCTACTAACTACATCAACTCTAACCAGAAATACATGTTATATTATCTGGAAAAATGAGTTAATATGAATCTTCCTTCAATATTGTTCAAGTATCTAAGGAAGATGGTCAAGGAAACAAGAGACACATATCGTAAACCTGGGAAATGCATTTTCTTTGGTAGGTCGATTTCTGACATATTGGTTGAGAGTAAGTTCGTGGAAGAGTTGGAGAAGATGAACTTTTCTAAAGATCTTTACACTGATATGGGCAATCCCTTCAATGGAAAGAATCTGAAGTATTGAACAGGTAATCTATTCTACCAGAAGGGTAAAGATTGAAGATTACCCCTATTTAAATAAGTTGGACCCTTCAAAAGTTCTAACTGAATACATGAGAAGTTACTTAGAGAAAGGAATTTACCCAATCGTGGACATCCATAACCTTTCAGATGCTTCTCCAGATGGACCTCTTAAGAGGAAGAGACAGACATAAAAGTTTGGATAAGGACCCTCTATTCCTCCTCCTCCATCTCCAGCTAAGCAGGCGAAGAAGTTTGAGATCTCCAGAAGGATTTTGAGGTCTGAAGATGTTATTGAACAATATGGAGAACAAAACAAGGATGCTAAGTAGGAATCTGCTGAAGTTCATCCCAACCAGAGTCCCAATAAGTTCTTTAATGCTAATACTTCTACTATTTCATTTTCTGGTAATGTTAAATTTTCATCAATTCTTTTTCCAAACTTTCCAATGACCATCCAAAATAAACCATTCCGTACCATAATAAATCCCAGAAAAGAACCGGAAACTATAAACGAACCTAAAACAACAAACAGACTTGAAACCACTAAAGAAATTGAAACCACCAAAGAACCTAGCCAACCACAACCTTCATTTCCACCCCGACCTTCATCTGAATACACTTCGTATGAACATCTAAACACTCCTGAACACTCACTCATGAACACCTCACCTTCTCCTTTTTACCAGGTCAATACATCTGTCATCGACAACTTCTATGATCACATTATAAATCGAACCCGTGTTTCTTCAGATGATTCCTCTATTAAAAGAGATTTTTTCTCTACTAAGGATCCATTTGTAGTTCAACTTTCTTCATCCACCTCAATCTCAGAAACTAGTAAAGAGGTTATAACCCTCTCTAACGAAGAAATCCTTATGATTAATATTTCTGAAACTACCCCTCCAGTGACTAAATTTCTGAAACTATCCATTCAATGACCAATATCTCTGAAAATACCTCGCCAACACCTTCTTTTGATGAAGCTTTAACTGACATAAAATCAAAATTTATTGAAAGTCTACGCCTTATGAGGTAGGCTGTCACAAATTATGTTAATCCTGCTGAAAGTGACGCATTATGGGATGAATACAGGGACATGTCAGATGACTGCTTCAAATTTCTCAAAGACAGAAGCCTCTCTTGGGGCCATAATCCAAGGGAAGGACGAACCTCTCCGAGCATATATCGAGAGGTTTAACAAAGAAGCGGTGCAGGTCCCCACAACGGATGATATAAAAAAATGTCTGCTCGAACAGGGACTCCACCCGCACTCAGAGTTTTCCAAAGATGTCGGCCTCGCACCTCCGAGGAACCTGGACGCCTTCCTCCTCAAGGAGCAGTCGTACATTCAGTACGAGGAAAAGGAAGCGGCCAACTTCGCCCGAGCTTCACGCCACCAGGAGAACACCCGGGACTCCAAAGGCGAGGAGCCCTCGACATCTCGTCGAGGAGAAAGGAAGCGCGAAGACCGTCCTCGGGACTCCCGTGATAGCAAGGGACCCTCTGGGCGATTCCACGACTACACCCCCTGACTGTCTCCAGGGAGAAGATACTGTATGAATGCGCAAATTCAGAATTCAAATAAGCAGGGGTCCGCTTCCCCAAATAAATACCGGCCAAGTCCAACACCGACAAATCAAAGTACTGCCATTTCCATAAAAGTCACAGCCACACCACCGAAGATTGCATCCATTTGAAGGACGCTATCGAAATACTGATCAGGGATGGCCACCTGAAACAGTTCACGAAAAAGAAAGATACTCCCCGGCAAGATGCCCAGGATTCAAAGAAGGTAGAGGAAGAGGAGCCTTCCTCAGAAGAGGCCAAAATCCAGGTCGCCATGTCCGTATCGCGACCGGAAGATTTCTACGTCCCAGATGAGCTCAGCGCTCCTGCCTACTTTGCGGCCCACAACCAGTGGGAGAATTTCCCCTCCGCTATGGTTATCTCAGGGGGAGGCTTCAATAAAGTCACGGTGGGCTCCGTAAAGAGGAAATTCGAGCACCTAATCTGCACAAGCTCCAGCAAGGTGACCACGCTCGATCAAGACCAGAAGGGCTCTATCCCCATTTCCTTCTACCGAGAAGAGCTCCTCAGAGGATCTCCAAACTTGAGCATTCCCCTGCTCACCAGAGCTCGAATGGCGAACTTCGACGTTCGCAGAATTCTCGTCGACCAAGGCAGCTCGGTCGACATCATATACTCCCAACTATTTTCAACGCTCCAACTGGACGAGTCGCACCTCACTCCATATGTGGGTTTTGACTTGCAGGGATTCAATGGGCCGGTGACCAAACCGTGGGGATACGTGGAGCTGATCGTAACTTTTGGGTCAGCGGAGACGGCCAGAATTGTTAAAGTACAGTTTCTGGTAATTGATTGCCCGTCTTTGTATCAGTGCATCTTCGGAAGACCAACCTTGGCCGAGTTGGTAGATGTGCCTTCAACCGTTCATCTCAAGATGAAGTACTACACTTCAAAGGGGATGGTCGCCACCCTCCACGGCGACATCGAAGCCGCACGACGATGTTTCGAAGCAACCACGAAGAGACTCAATGCCATCACGTCCAAGTCAAAGGTATCTAACAAGCCAGCCTTGCCCAGCAGCTCCGAGGAAGCCAAGCTGCCTCAGGTCGACGCCATCGACCTCGACAGCCGTTCCCCGAAGAGGACCAGAAGGAGGACCACGCAGCCTCGAGCAGCTCATCCGCCCCGACCAGCAGCAACTCCCATCCGATGCGTCCCATCCCGGATGACGACTTCGAGCTCGTCTTGTTCGGCGACGACCCCCAGCGGGTGTCGCTCCCGTGATTTTCATCCTAGTACAAACGCGAAAGTGGCACCGAAACAGAGTCGCCAGCAATGTGTATTTATCCCAAGAGAGGGAAAGGAAACACCGCATAAACCTGAGGAAAAGGAAAGAACATAGTCTTGCGACCAAGAGAACTGGGTTCGGGAGTCGGTTACACCAGAGGAAGGTATTAGCACCCCCACGCATCCATCGTACCCGATGGGATCCACGCTTGCTTGTCTCGATCAAAGGGTGTCGTCGTCTGGAGCTCCGCTGCTACTGGAAAGGAAGGAACAGGAAAGGAAAAGAACGGAGAACAAATGTAGGGAAAATAAAAGAAGTGCTCGAATGGGCCCTACCCCACTGCCTACGTATCACATCGGGAACATGAGAATCAGAGCGACGTAGTTCCCCTCACCTAGGGAAAACTGTTTGTGTTTTTTAGGGAACGGATAATGTTTTAGTTCAGGTGTTGTAGCTCGCTGTATGGAGACTTAGGCGTTACCGTCTTGCAAGAGAACGAGGAGAAGCACGTCCGTACATTGAGAATGAGTGAGATGAGAAAAGAATTCCCGAAGGAAAGACGTTATTATTTGTTTTTTGTCTTTTAAGCAAGAAGTGTTTTGATTGTTTTTGTAACTTGCATTGCACCCAAGTCTACAACATAGGAATGAATATGTCGCGTATCGTCCCCAACAGGACGTACACTAGGTACCCTAGAAGAATGAAAGGAAACCCCCCATTATTCACTTCCCATATTTAAGGCTCGTGCGCAATACACGTTTAACCTTTATTAAGTATTTTTTACTCTTTGTTTTGAGATGAGAAAAAGAGACTCAAAGGAGCAAAAGGTGAAAACTAATGAGGGAGACTAAGACTCAATCTTAATGTTATCATACATGGTGATCCTATGGTTAATGAGGTTTAAGAAACCTAATCCTAAAAGAAAGGAGAAGAAGAACAAAAGAAGCAACTTACTTCCAAGATGGAAGTTAAGTTGATCTTAAAGAGGGATGAAGAAGAAGTTATTCAAAGAAAGCATGTCTATGCTTATCAAAATCACAATTTGAATTATTAAAAGAAATAAGAGAGGATGAAAGAAAGAAGTGCATGTGGAAGCATATCCACACACTTACTTACCATTTGCACCTACATGAAAAGGTTAGTTCAAAAACTATTCACAAAAAATCCTAAGTAAAAGAACTTGGTCAAACAAGCCAATGGAAGGAAATAATGAAAACAGCAGCTATCACAGCCCACATGCAACAGAACAACAGTAAATTCAACTTCATATACCAAACAGCAAACAACAACTCATGTTCAACATACAAAATGGGTGTAACAAGCATTTGGCAGCACATACTACAACATATATGTGTATAGGCAGCAGTGGAAGATTAGAGACAGCATGCATTCACAAACAATTTCAATCATGAACAACCATTATCATGCATCAAGCCTTGCACATTCATCAAACAAACACGATCACAATCACATTACAACTCATGGTGAACAATCCTTGAAATCAAACATGTTATAATGCACATTACAAAAGAATACGTATTATCAAGAATACGAGCAAGTCAAAAACAAGTATACATCTCTTAAAACGGAAAGCAAATGAACATGCGCATAGTAATTCCAGCAACATAACATCAACTAGCAATTAATAAGCTCAAAGTGTGTGCATCATGTGTTCATCACATCAATTAATCTACAATGCAAACATTATGCTCAACAATGAAAAACAAAGGCACGCGTGTCGTAAAATCAAGTTCGTACTGTGGTGTGAGTTAAGACATCTCAAAAATAATCCAACAATCATCAATGCATGGATCCCTAAAGTTTAGGCATGAAAAGGATCTCAAACAAGCAAGAAAATGCACAAAATTACACATTCTGTCCCAGAGTAACCGGTTAACAAACGGTGAGTAACCGGTTACTTAGTTGAAAATCAGACAATTTACGCAAAAATACACATGTTAACCGGTTAACAAACGGTGAGTAACCGGTTACTCTGGGTCAGTGGCCAAAAAAAACCAGTTTCAAAAGCACTTTTCAGCAGCAAATCACTTCTCCAAACTTCCAAATGAACATGTCATCAATTAGGCACGAAATTACATTGAATTACAGTCAACAAACATCAATTGGATCCAATAATCAACCACATCAAGAATCATATTCAAGCACATGAATCCAAATAAAAAATCCACAAAGATCTACATTGAATAAGTTGCAAATAAGCTAAAAACAGTGGAGATTTAGGGAAAACCAACCTACAAAGCGGAGACTTGCTTTGGTAATTGTTGCAAAGTAATCTTGGTGCAGAAAATGAAAGAAACCCAGAGATTCCTCAATCAATAGCCGAAACGCGTCGAAACCGAACGAAATCGCGAAAATCCACCAAAATCCAACTTGCACCAAAATAAATGGTGAGAAACCTTTGGATTGAAGAAGAACAAGCTGCAATTCCAGAAAATCCAACCAATGCAAACCAAGAGATGAAGTTTAGCTCAAGAATTAATCACTTTTCAATGTAAAAAGTGATTATTCTTCAAGAAATAAGAGCTTTTGTGTGTGGTTTTGGAAGACAGAAGTAGAAGTTGTAGCAAAGTGAAGAGAGAAAATTGAGAGTGAAATGTGAGAAATTTGAGAAAATGGTTGAAGGTCCTTAAAAATGAGTGAAGCATCTCTTAAATAGATTTTAGGTTTGGAGTATAAGAGGTTTGGAATGAGGTTTGGGTTTGGAGCTAGGGTCGGAGTTAGTTAGACTCAACTCGCCGAGTCAAGTTAGTTAACTCGGTTAGTTAGGATCAACTCGGTTGCTTGGAAAACAAGGAACCACAATTGGTGTGTAGGTGTGTGACTTGGGCTGCAAGCAAGGCCTTGTGGCTTGTGAACTTTAAGCATGAAACCACCATGTTCGAGCCCTCGTATGACCTTCATAACTTGTTCAAATGAAAAAATGTCCAACATCAAAGTTGAAGAGGGCATGGAGATGAACAAATTTGATGTTCAACAATTTTTCATTTGAAGCCTTCTTGATGGAGAAAATTGACTTGACATTTGGTACGCTAACTGTTCGATGAAATTATGGTGCATGGGCCTGGTCTTGCCTTGCCATGACTTGGTTTTTGCCTTGATTTTACCAAACTTTGATTGATCATAACTCCCTCAATTTTGATCCGATGGAAGAGTTCTTTATATGGATTTAAAGCTTAGAACATGAACTTTAATTGGCTTAACTTGGGTCTGAGATTTGGAGCTTTTATCTTAAAGAAAGAGAGCCTCAAAGTGTGGTGCAAAATGGTCAAAACTTGCCATTTTTGGAAACCCTAAAGTTTCTATTTTTGGCAGTTTTGTAGTTTCTTGATTTTTCATGACTCCTCCATCATTTCTTGATCAAATCTTGTCCAATGAACATATATAACTTGAATTTCATGAATTTGACCTCAAAAAGTCAGGAGTTGACCTTTTTCATTGCACAGTTGACTTTTCCCCCAATTTCTTGATTATCAAGCAACTGATCAATTAAACCTCTTCTGGAGTGAATCAATGGCCAATCTTCCATCCTTAGACACTTAATATCATGTAGAAAACATTGAGATCAAGTTTGAATCAAAATTTCATCAGGAAACCACTTGAATCCAAAACCCTAATTTTGACTGTTTTTTGATAGGATGAGCTGTCCAATTTTCTTGATGAGTTCCCATCTCCCAATGACTTGTGAGATCAAGTGGGATGATATATGATGAAATAAACCCTTGAGGCTTGTTGAGAGACCCTTGGCTCTTGTTCTCTTGCTTTGGACAATCCACATCTTTGAGAATCAACTGATCCCATGCCTTTATGCAAGATGCAATGCTAAATGCTTAATGTTTTATCTTTCTATGCTTGAATGCAATGAAATGAAATGAAAGCATATGCTAAATGATATGAAGAAATGAGAGGGAAAATTTTAGGGTATGACAGCTGCCCCTATTCAATCACTGTAGACCTGAATGGATGATAGCGATTGCTGTCAGCCTTTCAAGGTATGGAGGGATTGAATACCAAAAATAACTAGAAAATTTGCACTCTGTGGAGAAGAAGAAAAGGGATATAAACCCAGCCAAATGAATTCTGCTTGTAGAAAAACTCTGATGGGAAGAATAACATTGGAAAACTGTCTTTTGTACGACGCCAGACGACTACTGGCTTGGAACGCTGCTGGTGGACTTTAACAAATGTCTTTTGGAATGACGCTAGACGACTACTGGCTTGCCACGCTGCTGGTGGACCTTAAGAAACGTCTTTTGGAACAACGCCAGACGACTACTGGCTTGCCACGCTGCTGGTGGACTTTAATGATGTCTTTTTGAACGACGCCAGACGACTACTGGCTTGCCACGCTGCTGGTGGACTTTAATGATTTGCCACCCTAAGATGGACGTTTGCCAATCTGCTGTTGGACTTTAATGATTTGCCACCCTAAGATGGACTTTTGCCAATCTGCTGTTGGACTTTAATGATTTGCCACCCTAAGATGGACTTTTGCCAATCTGCTGTTGGACTTTGCAAATTTGCCACCCTAAGATAGACTTTTGCCAATCTGCTGTTGGACTTTGCAAATTTGCCACCCTAAGATGGACTTTTGCCAATCTGCTGTTGGACTTTGCAAAAACATTCAACATTGGATTATGCTCTGCATACATATCAGACATCTCAGCTGACTCTGCTGAGGAACAATGATCAATGATTTGACCTCAGAGACTCCTGAAAGGATGGTATCTCTGTTGGAGAATGAATAAATAATCTGTCTGCTTCGAACTGTCATGCTTGCCAAAAATAAATTGGACTTTGAAATATGGGGAAATGATGATTCTTCCAGAAATTACTTCATCTGCTTGGGGATGAATTCTGGTCACAGAACTCCGCCGGGGATGAGAATTTTCTGAATGACGCTCTGCTGAGGAAACAAGTCATTAAAACTCTGCTTGGAGCTCTACCAAACTCGAGATACTTTGTGGGGATCATCAACCTTCTAACTTGGCTGGGGAAAGAATGTACTAACACTTTGCTGAGGAACAGATTCTGTTGCTCTGGTAAACCTCTGCCGGGATAAAATAACTCAGCTGGGGAGTACTGTTGACAAGATTCAATGCTGAACTCTGTGGGGAATACAACTATCAGAGACACGATCTTGCTGGGGATCAGGGCTACTCCGTCGGGAATACGCAAATCCTAGTTAGAAGACATTCTGTTGCAACATGCTATGACAAAACCCCTAGAGCTCTGCTGGGAAAGCACAAAGCAAATTCACGGTAATCTGTTGAGGAACAAAACTGTCGAGCTTAGGATAAATTCCATAATGTCCCATGCTTGGCCAACCTTCCGCTTGACGACTCCACTGGGGATAATGAGTTTACCGCAAACTCTGCTGGGGAAAACTGCTTTAAAGCGTCTCGTGCTGGGGATGCCTTTTAAGAGGATTTTACAGAAGACAAGCGTCCTCAAACTCTCTTGGGGGTAATAGATCTGGAGCATCTCCTGCCGGGGAAATTTCATGATGCCCCATGCTTGGGAGGGTCAACAACTTGCTTTTGCCCCAGGATATAAGACTGATCTGAAGAAAACGTCATAAGAGGATTTTACAGAGAATTCGTCATTTTCCAACTCCTGGACATTCACTGAGTCTTGAACACTAGTTGCAAAGTCTGCGAAATGACTCTACTGGGGAATTCTGCGACCATTATCGACACAGAAAAGCTTGTAGCTGTTGGAAGTACTAATGAGAGAATCGACTTAATAAGATACAACGATACCCAGTTGAACTCAATTTACCAGTATCGAATCGTCGTGACTGACCGCCGACCGAATGATGGACTCAATCAGTAAACGTTGTGACAAAAGGGTGACAAGTAAACCCTTCCCTGAACATGATTGCCCCAGTCTTCTGCATGGGAGTAGGTGACTACTCGTCTAAGAGGAATGACACTTGTGCTTGAAATCGTCTGGACCTGTTTACCTGCAACAACAGAATACACACACATGCTCCAGAATGTTGCGTGGTTTGAATCCACCATCCAGGATTATTCAACATTCAAAGTAATTTTAAATGTTTTTCTGCGCATGTTATTGTGAAGCCACCATGTTTTCAAATGCAATGTTTTATAAAAAATTCGGACGTTTTTGCAAACAAAGCAGTAAAACAAAATAAGAAGCTTTTACTGAAATTCGATTTATTGAAGAAAAGCCCAGAATAGGCAATTACATCAGGAAGCAATCCCTGGAAAGAGGTGATTGCTGAAAATTGAGAAAAGAAACTATCCTAATGGCAATGTGAAAACGGCATTCCACTGAGTTTCAATTCTGCTATGGCCAGTATGTCTTCAAGACTCCCCGAGCTTGCCTTCTGAGGAATGATTCGACCGATTCCTACCCTTTGGAATGTCAGTTGTTGAAACGATGATGGAGTACAGATAACTCAGACCGTAATCATTCGCTAAAATCCCTCTTTTGCATGGACCGCCCTTTCGGGTTTTCAATCCACCGGGATACCTTTTTTTGCCTGAGTTGTCCTTGCGGATTTTCAACTCACCGGATGTACAATTTTTTTATTCATTATCCCTAACTTTTTCCCGAACCTTTTTATTCTATTTTTGTGGTTCGCCGGGATGCCCTTTTTTGCCCGGACTTTTCTTTTTTTGTCCAGCAGGTCTATTTATGCGAATTATTTTTTGACTACGTCTGAGTTGACAGGGGATGAAAAGTCTTCGCCGTCCATGGTTGTAAGTAATAAGGCTCCGCCCGAGAAGACCTTCTTAACCACAAATGGACCTTCATAGTTGGGAGTCCATTTGCCCCTGTGATCTGTACTAGGAGGAAGGATCCTTTTGAGTACCACATCTCCCACTTTGTAAACCCGAGGATGTACCTTTTGGTCAAATGCTTGCTTCATCATTTGCTGGTATAACTGCCCATGACACACAGCTGCCAGTCGTTTCTCTTCAATAAGTCTCAACTGATTGAATCTGGCACGAACCCATTCAGCTTCGTCTAACTTGACATCCATCATGACTCTGAGGGATGGAATCTCAATTTCAACCGGTAGTACTGCCTCCATACTGTATATAAGTGAGAATGGGGTTGCCCCAGTGGACGTGCTTACTGACTTTCGGTACCCATGCAAAGTGAACGGTAACATCTCATGCCAATCTTTATATGTGACAACCATTTTCTGCACAATCTTCTTAATATTCTTGTTGGCCGCCTCCACAGCGCCATTCATCTTCAGGCGATATGGAGAAGAATTGTGATGTTCGATTTTGAAGTCCCGGCACAGCTCAACCATCATCTTGTTATTCAGATTAGAACTATTGTCAGTAATGATTCTTTCGGGCACTCCATAGCGACAAATAATATCCCGCTTCAAAAAATGAGCGACCACCTGCTTAGTGACGTTGGCATAAGATACTGCTTCAACCCATTTAGTAAAATAATCAATGGCGACCAAGATGAAACGATGGCCGTTTGAAGCAGTAGGCTCAATTTTTCTGATCATATCAATGCCCCACATTGCAAAGGGCCAAGGCGAGGACATGACACTCAACGGATTCGGAGGTACATGCACTTTGTCTGCATAAATTTGGCACTTGTGACATTTGCGGGCGTACTTGCAATAATTTGACTCCATTGTCAACCAATAATACCCTGACCTCAATAGTTTCTTCGCCATTGCGTGTCCTCCGGCATGGGTACCGAAAGAGCCTTCATGTACTTCCTGCATTAACATGTCTGCTTCGTGTCTATCTACGCATCTGAGCAGAACCATGTCAAAATTCCGTTTGTACAGCACGCCATTTTGATTCAAGAAGAAGCTACTAGACAACCTTCTCAACGTCTTCTTATCTTTAGTAGATGCCCCAGGCGGGTACTCTTGACTTTTCAAGAAACACTTGATGTCATGAAACCATGGCTTGTCATCAGACGTTGCATTAACAGCGAACACAAATGCAGGTCTGTCAAGACGAGACACTTCAATCTTAGGTACATGGTTCCACCTTTGCACTTTAATCATAGAAGACAAAGTAGCCAAGGTATCAGCAAACTTATTCTCATCTCGGGGAATATGGTACTACTTCATTGTTGTGAAAAATGTCAACAATCTCCTTGTATATTCTCTATACGGAACCAGATTTGCTTGGTGCATGTACCAACTCCCTTTCACTTGATTGATTACCAAAGCTGAATCACCGAAGATATCAAGGGTCTTAATTCGTAAATTAATCACCTCCTCAATCCCCCATTATACAAGCTTCATACTCTGCTTCATTGTTGGTGCACCCGAAAGTTATTCGGGCAGTAAAAGGCATATGAACACCTTTCGGCGTAATAAGAACTGCTCCAACTCCACACCCATTCATGTTGACAGCCCCATCAAACATCAAACTCCATTTGGATTCAGGGTCTGGCCCCTCCTCCGGGAGTGGTTCCTCGCAATCTTTAGCTTTGAGAAACACGATGTCCTCATCAGGGAAATCAAATTTCATGGACTGGTAATCATCAATTGGCTGTTGTACAAGATAGTCTGACAAGATACTTCCTTTGATGGCCTTTTGAGAAGTATACTGGATATCATATTCTGTCAAAACCATTTGCCACCGTGCAACTCTGCCTGTTAGTGCTGGTTTCTCGAAAATGTATTTGATAGGATCCATTTTTGAAATCAACAGAGTTGTGTGCCTAATCATATACTGCCTCAATCGCTTAGCAGCCCATGCAAGTGCACAGCATGTCTTCTCAAGCATCGAGTATCGGGATTCGCAATCATTGAACTTTTTGCTCAGGTAGTAGATATCATGCTCCTTCCTACCTGTCTCATCGTGTTGACCGAGAACACAACCCATAAAACCTTCAAGTACTGTCAAATACATTATCAAAGGTCTTCCTGCAACTGAGGCATGAGAATTGGAGGTTCCTGCAAGTATTTTTTTATTTTATCGAACGCCAATTGGCAATCGTCGTTCCACCTGACCGTTTGATCTTTTCTTAGTAGTTTGAATATTGGTTCGCATGTGGCTGTTAGGTGAGATATGAACCTTGCAATGTAGTTCAATCTACCCAGAAAACCATGAACTTCTTTTTCTGTTCTCGGTTCAGGCATATCTTGTATTGCTTTCACTTTGGCAGGATCAACCTCAATCCCTTTTTCACTCACAATGAAACCCAGCAGCTTTCCAAAACGCACCCCGAAAGTGTACTTGTTAGGATTTAATCTCAGACGGAACTTTCTCAACATTTCAAACAACTTTCTTAAGTTAATCAGATGCTCTTCTTCTGTTCTCGACTTGGCAATCATGTCATCCACATAACATTCAATCTCTTTGTGAATCAAGTCGTGAAATAAGGTTACCATTGCCCGCTGGTACGTTGCCCCTGCATTTTTCAACCCAAAAGGCATCACTTTATAACAATATGTACCCCATGGGGTAATGAACGTGGTCTTCTCCATATCTTCAGGTGCCATCTTAATCTGGTTGTACCCGGAGAAACCGTCCATAAACGAGAACACTGAAAACTGAGCTGTATTGTCAACCAGCACATCTATGTGAGGTAGTGGAAAATCATCTTTCAGACTAGCTTTGTTAAGGTCTCGATAATCCACACACATTCTTACCTTTCCGTCTTTCTTCAGTACCGGCACGATGTTGGCAACCCAAGGAGGATAGTTAGTCACAGCAAGAAACCCTGCATCCCACTGCTTCTGAACTTCTTCTTTGATCTTTATGGCCATATCGGGATGAGTCCGACGAAGTTTCTGCTTGACTGGCGGGCATTCTTCTCTCAATGGCAGCCTGTGCACAACAATATCAGTATCCAACCCTGGCATATCTTGATACGACCAGGCGAAGATATCAACATATTCACACAACATTTCAGTCAAGGCCTTCATTTCATCTGCTTTCAGGCTGGCACCAATCTTGATCTCTTTCTTAGCATCCTCGGTACCAATATTGATGATCTCTATGGTCTCTTGATGATGATGGATGGTCCTTTCCTCTTGTTTTAACAATCTAGCCAGTTCCTCAGGGAGTTCACAACCCTTCTCATCCCCTTCCTCGGCTTAATAAATCGGTTTGTCAAAGTCATACATAGCCATAGCAGAACCGTTATCAATGGAATCCGGAGGATCAAGTCTGCACGAACGGGTTCATGCTTTATTTTAGAATTTATTTTAAAACAAAAATAAATGAAACATTGCCATCTTATCATTTTTTGTGCAAAAATAAAAATGAAAGACAGAGAACAAAATTTGAGTGCAAAACGTCCTTTATTGATGATTAAAATTGCAAATGCAAATAGGTGGCCCTACAAATGAATCTATACGCCTTGGGAAGAGCGCAAGATTTTAACATGCATTATGGTTAAAAAAACAAAGAAAATTACTCTGTTTGAAGAGTAACTTGAATGACTTCTTCAACAGACCAATTCTGCAATTGTTGTCCCGGAGCACGTGGGCGCACCCAGTTGTCCAAGTCACAGTCACTGTCAATGCCATCTTCTGTAGCCGCACAAGACTGGTTTGGGTAAATGATTCCCCCACTGCTGAAAGTGATGGGTCCACTGTATGTTGCAATTGAATCCATAGAGGGTTGATAGCCAATACCAAACTTGTCCTCCTTCATTGGTGTCTCTATTAGCTTGCCCCAACCTTGGGCATTACCTGCTCTAACAACCTCGACAGCTTGCTTATAGGACGAAATGGATGTACCGGCTCTATCTGGTGCAAGGGAAGATTCAGGCACTTTATCAATATTCACCGCTTCAAACGACTGGCAAAGCATTTCGTGGATTTCCCCATCCATCTCAACATACTTGAACGTGGACAAATGACTGACAAAGATGTCCTCTTCACCACACACAGTCACTACTTGTCCCTCGAACTCGTATTTCAGCTTCTGGTGTAATGTGGATGTAACAGCCCCGGCCGCATGAATCCAAGGGCGACCTAATAAACAGCTATACACAGGCTGTATATCCATCACATGGAATGTAGACTTGAACACTTGAGGTCCAATTTGCACAGGTAATTCCACCTCACCAAATACAGATCTCTTCGTCCCGTCGAATGCTCTAACAACCAACTCACTTGGCCTTAAAATCAAACCATCAACTTCTAGCTTCATTAGCGCCCTCTTAGGCAAGACATTGAGTGAGGAACCAGTGTCTACCAACACGTGAGACAACACTGCACCCCTGCACTCCATTGTAATGTGCAAAGCTTTGTTGTGGTTTCTTCCTTCAAAAGTCAAATCCCTGCTCATGAAACCCAATCCATGGCTGACGTTGACATTAGAAATCACACCCTCCAGCTGATTGACGGTAATTTCCTGCGGAACATAGGCTCTCTTCAACACTTTCAACAAAGCCTCTCGGTGAGCATCAGAACACATCAACAATGACAAAATTGAAATCTTCGAGGGCGTCTGGTTCAGTTGATCGACAATCTTGTAATCACTTTTCTTTATTATCCTCATGAACTCTTCTACCTCGTTGTCAAAGGTAATCTTTGTCTCTGTTTCAGGCACATGCACACTCTCAACCACCTATTTTCCTTTAGCCTTTGTCGCGGCCTCAACTTCTTGATCACTGCACAAAGTTTGGGGAGCAAACAACCTTCCGCTTCTAGTAAAACCACCTACACCCCCACATTATCAATATTTGAACTGGCTGATGTCCCGACTTTCTGCTTTTTCCCTTCATAATACACGTCTGCCCCATAGTGCCATGGGATTGCTTTATTAGAGGTAAATAGAACAGGTCCTGGCACCGTGATGGTAACAGGACTGGGTCTTTCCAGCACAACACTTGCTACAGGAGCTGCCCTTGCAGGTACCTGAATGTCAGCAGAAGTATAATAAATTGTCACAGTTGACACCTCATCAATGTCTTTCACAACCCGGTCAAACTGTAGACGACCTTCATTAATCAGATTCTGCAAACCAACTTTCAACTTATCACAGCCATTCTCTTGACTCATACACTCAGAACAATTTTGGTCACAACCTGGGAACACCTGTCCCTTCAACAGACGATCTTTTACCACCAACAAGGAAGTCTTCACCTGATTGATATCTGCTACCAAGTTCAACCTCTTTCCTTCTTCAATAGCATGCACATCTGCCACACCATGATCAGGCATGGGGTTCTGGAGAACATTAGGAGGCAACGAGAAATTGATTGCTTTAGCATCGATCAAGTCTAGCACCTTATTCTGAAACGCCCAACACTTCTCAGTGGTATGCCCCTGAGTACCCGAATGGAAATCGCAGCGAGCATTAACATCAAAATTAGGTGGCAAGTTACCAGCAGCAAGAGGTTTCATAGTACGAATCCCAACCAACTTTAATTTGAGTAACTAGGGTAATAGTGCTGAATAGGTCATAGGGAGAGGGTCAATTTTGCGGTGCCTCTGCCTAGACCTCTGTTGGAAAGGAGGTTGCTGCTGTTGCTGAACCTGCAGTTGTGGTTACTGTTGCTGAATGGCCGGTGCTGGAATCGTCACTGCACCTACTTGATAATAAGCCTGAGAACGTCCTCTTCCCCGTCCTCTATACACAACATTTGTATCACCTTCTCTTCTTTTCTGACCACTAGCAAAAGGTTTCTTCGTTCCAGAGGAACTAGCTCCACTTACGTCTTGAATCTTCTCGAGTTTCAACAGACTCTCGATCCTTTCACCCACAATCACAATGTCAGAAAATCCTGTTGATGGACAGGCAGCCAATCTATCAAGGAATACCCCTTGCAGGGTGCCCATAAACATATCTGCCATTTCTCTTTCCAGTAAAGGGGGTTGAACCTGGGCAGCCATTTCTCTCCACCTTTGAGCGTATTCTTTGAAACTTTCCTTAGCATTCTGTGACAACCCTTGTAATTGAGTGCGGTTGGGCACCATGCTGATATTATACTGATATTGCTTTAGGAACGCTTCTGCCAGATCCTTCCAGCTTCTCACATCAACTCTGTTCAATTTCATATACCAGGTCAAAGAAGCTCCAACCAAACTGTCTTGAAAGTAATGCATCCATAACTTCTCGTCATCAGTATGAGCTGAGATCCTCTCAAAATAAGCTTGAATATGTGTCTGGGGACACGTATTGCCATGATATTTGTCAAAAGTGGGCGACTTGAATTTTGGAGGAATTCTGACCCCTGGTACTAGACCCAGATTGGTAACATCAATGCCCATAGAATTCTTGCACTCCATAGCCCTTATCTTCTCAGCCAACTCATCGTACCTTCTATCATTAGGATTACCCATATCAGCATCCAGCAGGGTAAACTAATCTTCCTGAACATCTTCCTGAACAACACCAGCATTTCTGACATTTCCATTACCCAGATTACCAACAGGAGGAGGGTTGCCAATAGGAGGAGGAGTGCCATGGGTCTGCGAATTGTCAACCTGATTACCTCCCGGCGTAGTCTCTTGACGCTCGACCAAAAGTCTCAATCTCTCTTGAGTTTGTGCCATACCAGTCATGAGGGTCATGAACTGGTCCATGCGTGCCCTCATTTCAGCCAAATCATTATGCATTTGATCCATTATCCTTGCTTGATTTCTTCGAGTTGAGTATCGGTGAACGTGATTCTCAGCTATAATGCCTGAAACCAAATAAAGGTTAGAGATATCCTGCAACAAGTACCTGCTATGCAAAAATGCTTATGATTATGATGATGCAGATGCAAATGCAAACAATCATATTTAAACATTTCCAGGGCGAATCTGCTTTGATTCCAGCTTTGAAATCGGGCAAGCGATCGGACACAACATCGGAAAATAAATCCGAATCCAGAAATATTGTAGAATCAATCAAAGGAAGACCCCTTTCAAACAACTGAGAGCTATTGAGACAACTACGGCTGAACCAAATATTGCAATATCATAGCATAAGAAGTCATACAAATAGGTTCGATACAATCAAAAGTGATTCCATCAACAATCCTGATGGTAATCATAGCAAAATACAAACAAAAGAATTACTACAAGTCAATTCCAAGTAAACTGGCTTCAATCTCCTCAAGAAGGTTCACAGTGTCTGGATGAGCAGGTCTTTGTAGCAACCCTTTGATCAGTCTGTTTCTCTTCTCGACATCCTGCTTCAGCCTAGCAATCTGCTCTTCAACATCATTGCCTTCGTGCTTTGACTTCTTGATTCCCGCTTGCAGTTTGAGCTCTTCAATTTCTTTCTGGGCTTCTTTCCACTTACCAGAGAAGTGTTTCTTATCTTCCTTCAGTCTTTGAAGTTCTTCTTTTAACTCCCCATTCTCAATCTTGAGCTCTTCCCACATCTCCTGATATGTGGCAAGCTCGCCTTTAGTTTTGGTCAAGATCTTCTTGGTTTCCCTGTAGGCTTTGCCGGATGATTCAGCAGTCATACTGATCTTTCTACAGTGCTGAGCTCTGTCATCAAGATCCTTCTCCCTTTTTTCCAAATGCTCTGTCAGATCTTGGACCTTCCATTTCATCTCCAAGTTGTCATGTAAAGCGCCCTGAAGTCTACTACTCATACTAGCATTTTCCTCTCTCAAATCCTGCACCACTTTTTGCTGCTTATCGAATTCTTTAATTGGTACGGTGATTCATTCCTCTATCACTTTGGGATATAAGGGAGGCGCCCAATCAAAAGGCAAATAGTACTCTTTGACTCTCTTCTTTATCCATTGATCATATGGAGGAAAAGTTTGATTGTTAGGCACACCCCAAATGGTTTTTCCTATCTTCTATTTACTGAGCCATGCTTTGGAAGCTTTCTGTGCCATATCTAATCCATCGTCAGCCATGTGAAAATACATAGACTCTTCCAATTCCTTTTCAACTGGGGGACTTCTTAGAGCATACCCAAACTGCCAGATAGCCAAGGAAGGGTTATAGTTAATACCTCCTTTTCTCCCTATCAACGGGACATTGGGGTATTCACCACAACTGTGCAAAATTTCTTTACCCAGCACTCCGTGATTCACCCAAACAATATCCTTAGCGTCTAGACCCATCAGACGTTGGCTCTATTTTAGGGAACTCTTAGTATCCTTGAAAGCACCTGACTGGGGTAGACGATTGGCAAACCACTTATAGAAAAGAGGTGCACAACAATGAACTGTCCCACCTCGTTTCTTCTCGTTCCTGTTGTATAAAGCATAATGGAGATCTCCTAATAAGGTCAGCACCGGATTCTGAGTTACAAATATTTTGATAGCATCCGTGTCAACAAAATCAGGCTCGTTCGGGAACAAGACAATACCATACACACAGAGAGCCAACACTGCATTGAAGACATTCCACTTCTCCTCCTTTCCTGCCTCTTGAGCTTTGCTTGCCAAGTATGATAGGTGATAGCCACAAACCTTTCCCTTGCCAGAAATATCAGCTTCCAAAGTTGACTTGCTCAAATAAAGAGCACCAGCTACAACTTGGAAATCAAGATCTGCCTTCGACCCACAGAAAGGAACACCTTCTTTGATGGAAATTCCCAGGATGTTAAAATACTCCTCCAGAGTGGGAACCAAAACATAATCTGTCAACACAAAACATCTCAGGGACGGATCATAGAACTGCATCAAGGTGTGCAAGCCGTTATATTCATATTCATTGATGTTAGGAACAAATGATAGGATCCAACCATACTTCTCTCTGAACATTCCTAACACTTCTGGACTGGCCATCTCTTGTAATTTACAAATCTGACCCAGGATGAGCTTCGGGAACTTGTACACAATGATATTCTTCCTACCCTTCTTGGTGTCCATCCCTATGACTGCCCTTTGACTGGAATCAAAATCAGATACTACCTGGAAAATGAAAAATATGAATGTTAGAGAAAAAGATGCAATGCAAGGCATGGGATCAAGGTGCCACGTGTCTGTGCTGGACTGTAATAGTTGAATAAATTCAGGGCTCAAGTTCTCCAGAATTCCAGAACAACAGAGTAACCACACAAATAAACCATACTGATAAGAAATCCAGTGTACCAGGTATGTTGAAAGTCAAGGGTACCTGCAAACCTGCAAACAGCCCGTCCCTCTCACATGTGGGTACTAGAAAGGTGAGGATCCTCAATATCACGGGCTCTCAGGTCGAGAAATGATGATACGTTCACCATTTCTAGTTTGGCATCATCATCAATCGAGGAGGCCTCAACTGATTCCCCTAAAAAAGGATATCCTATAGCAAGTTCCCAGCATTGGGTCCTCGGATCGAGAATGTGCAACGGGTTTGCCACAAAGTGTGGTCTGCCACTGTCACAACTCGGGAGGAGTGTCGCAACTGAGTCCTCAGGAATGGTCACCAGAGTCGACAATTCCTCCAGAGAATATCTACTGGCCTGTATCAAACATACAGTAGCAGATAGCTCCGGATAGAACCTCGTCTGGTTGTAGGTCTCGTGAACACCCACACGTGGCCAAACACCACGGGAGCGACACGTCCACCCACGCTAATACCTATGTGTATGCTCAAGCCTGGGTAGTGGGCTTATCTCTCAGAACACCCTGCCCACCAAACAGAGAAAATCCAGCACAACACAGCACAATAATGATATGTAATACAGTAAATGCGATAAATACAGTGAAGTGCAGTAATACAATAAATAGTAGTACAGTAAAATAATAAACAACAAAACAAAGCACCACGGTAAACACCCAATGAAAGAAAAACAGAAAAGCGCTAGGACTGACTCGCTAAGGAAAACAGAGATTCTGGGTTCATTCCCCAGCAGAGTCGCCAGCTGTCGCTCCCGGGATTTTCATCCTAGTACAAACGTGAAAGTGGCACCGAAACATAGTCGCCAGCAATGTGTATTTATCCCAAGAGAGGGAAAGGAAACACCGCATAAACCTGAGGAAAATGAAAGAACATGGTCTTGCGACCAAGAGAACTGGGTTCGGGAGTCGGTTACGCGAGAGGAAGGTATTAGCACCCCCACGCGTCCATCGTACCCGATGGGATCCACGCTTGCTTGTCTAGATCAAAGGGTGTCGTCGTCTGGAGCTCCACTGCTACTGGAAAGGAAGGAACGGGAACGGAAAAGAACGGAGAACAAATGTAGGGAAAATAAAAGAAGTGCTCGAATGGGCCCTACCCCACTACCTACGTATCTCATCGGGAACATGAGAATCAGAGCGACGTAGTTCCCCTCACCTAGGGAAAATTGTTTGTGTTTTTTAGGGAATAGCTAATGTTCTAGCTCAGGTGTTGCAGCTCACTGTATGGAGACTTAGGCATTACCGTCTTGCAAGAGAATGAGTGAGATGAGAAAAGAATTCCCGAAGGAAAGACGTTATTATTTGTTTTTTGTCTTTTAAGCAAGAAGTGTTTTGATTGTTTTTGTAACTTGCATTGCACCCAAGTCTACAACATAGGAACGAATACATAGCGTATTGTCCCCAACAGGACGTACACTAGGTACCCTAGAAGAATGAAGGGAAACCCCCCATTATTCACTTCCCATATTTAAGGCTCGTGCGCAATACACGTTTAACCTTTATTAAGTATTTTTTACTCTTTGTTTTGAGATGAGAAAAAGAGACTCAAAGGAGCAAAAGGTGAAAACTAATGAGGGAGACTAAGACTCAATCTTAATGTTATCATACATGGTGATCCTATGGTTAATGAGGTTTAAGAAACCTAATCCTAAAAGAAAGGAGAAGAATAACAAAAGAAGCAACTTACTTCCAAGATGGAAGTTAAGTTGATCTTAAAGAGGGATGAAGAAGAAGTTATTCAAAGAAAGCATGTATATGCTTATCAAAATCACAATTTGAATTATTAAAAGAAATAAGAGAGGATGAAAGAAAGAAGTGCATGTGGAAGCATATCCACACACTTACTTACCATTTGCACCTACATGAAAAGGTTAGTTAAAAAACTATTCACAAAAAATTCTAAGTAAAAGAACTTGGTCAAACAAGCCAATGGAAGGAAATAATGAAAACAGCAGCTATCATAGCCCACATGCAACAGAACAGCAGTAAATTCAGCTTCATATACTAAACTGCAAACAACAGCTCATGTCCAGCATACAAAATGGGTGTAATAAGCATTTGGCAGCACATACTACAACATATATGTGTATAGGCAGCAGTGGAAGATTAGAGACAACATGCATTCACAAACAATTTCAATCATGAACAACCATTATCATGCATCAAGCCTTGCACATTCATCAAACAAACACGACCACAATCACATTACAACTTATGGTGAACAATCCTTGAAATCAAACATGTTATAATGCACATTACAAAAGAATACACATTGTCAAGAATACGAGCAAGTCAAAAACAAGTATACATCTCTTGAAACGGAAAGCAAATGAACATGCGCATAGTAATTCCATCAACATAACATCAACTAGCAATTAATAAGCTCAAAGTGTGTGCATCATGTGTTCATCACATCAATTAATCTACAATGCAAACATTATGCTCAACAATGAAAAACAAAGGCACACGTCTCATAAAATCAAGTTCGTACTGTGGTGTGAGTTAAGACATCTCAAAAATAATCCACCAATCATCAATGCATGGATCCCTGAAGTTTAGGCATGAAAAGGATCTCAAACAAGCAAGAAAATGCACAAAAATACACATTCTGTCCCAGAGTAACCGGTTAACAAACGGTGAGTAACCGGTTACTTAGTTGAAAATAAGACAATTTACGCAAAAATACACATGTTAATCGGTTAACAAACGGTGAGTAACTGGTTACTCTGGGTCAGTGGCCAAAAAAACCAGTTTCAAAAGCACTTTTCAGCAGCAAATCACTTCTCCAAACTTCCAAATGAACATGTCATCAATTAGGCACGGAATTACATTGAATTACAGTCAACAAACATCAATTGGATCCAATAATCAACCACATCAAGAATCATATTCAAGCACATGAATACAAATAAAAAATCCACAAAGATCTACATCGAATAAGTTGTAAATAAGCTAAAAACAGTGGAGATTTAGGGAAAACCAACCTACAAAGCGGAGACTTGCTTTGGTAATTGTTGCAAAGTAATCTTGGTGCAGAAAATGAAAAAAAACCAGAGATTCCTCAATCAATAGCCGAAACGCGTCGAAACCGAACGAAATCGCGAAAATCCACCAAAATCCAACTTGCACCAAAATAAATGGTGAGAAACCTTTGGATTGAAGAAGAACAAGCTGCAATTCCAAAAAATCCAACCAATGCAAACCAAGAGATAATGTTTAGCTCAAGAATTAATCACTTTTCAATGTAAAAAGTGATTATTCTTCAAGAAATAAGAGCTTTTGTGTGTGGTTTTGGAAGAGAGAAGTAGAAGTTGTAGCAAAGTGAAGAGAGAAAATTGAGAGTGAAATGTGAGAAATTTGAGAAAATGGTTGAAGGTCCTTGAAAATGAGTGAAGCATCTCTTAAATAGATTTTAGGTTTGGAGTATAAGAGGTTTGGAATGAGGTTTGGGTTTGGAGCTAGGGTCGGAGTTAGTTAGACTCAACTCACCGAGTCAAGTTAGTTAACTCGGTTAGTTAGGATTAACTCGGTTGCTTGGAAAACAAGGAACCATAATTGGTGTGTAGGTGTGTGACTTGAGCTGCAAGCAAGACCTTGTGGCTTGTGAACTTTCAGCATGAAACCACCATGTTCGAGCCCTCGTATGACCTTCATAACTTGTTCAAATGAAAAAATGTCCAACATCAAAGTTGAAGAGGGAATGGAGATGAACAACTTTGATGTTCAACAATTTTTCATTTGAAGCCTTATTCATGGGGAAAATTGACTTGAAATTTGGCACGCCAACTGTTCGATGAAATTATGGCGCATGGGCCTGGTCTTGCCTTGCCATGACTTGGTTTTTGCCTTGATTTTACCAAACTTTGATTGATCATAACTCCCTCAATTTTGATCCGATGAAAGAGTTATTTATATGGATTTGAAGCTTAGAACATGAAATTTAATTGGCTCAACTTGGGCCTGAGATTTGGAGATTTTATCTTGAAGAAAGAGAGCCTCAAAGTGTGGTGCAAAATGGTCAAAACTTGACATTTTTGGAAACCCTAAAGTTTCTATTTTTGGCAGTTTTGTAATTTCTTGATTTTTCATGATTCCTCCATTATTTCTTGATAAAATCTTGTCCAATGAACATATATAACTTGAATTTCATGAATTTGACCTCAAAAAGTCAGGAGTTGACCTTTTCATTGCACAGTTGACTTTTTCCCCAATTTCTTGATTATCAAGCAACTGATCAATTGAACCTCTTCTGAAGTGAATCAATGGCCAATATTCCATCCTTAGACACTTAATATCATGTAGAAAACATTGAGATCAAGTTTGAATCAAAATTTCATCAGGAAACCACTTGAATCCAAAACCCTAATTTTGACTGTTTTTTGATAGGAGGTGATGAGCTTTCCAATTTTCTTGATGAGTTCCCATCTCCCAATGACTTGTGAGATCAAGTGGGATGATATATGATGTAATAAACCCTTGAGGCTTGTTGAGAGACCATTGGCTCTTGTTCTCTTGCTTTGGACAATCCACATCTTTGAGAATCAACTGATCCCATGCCCTTATGCAAGATGCAATGCTAAATGCTTAATGTTTTATCTTTCTATGCTTGAATGCAATGCAATGAAGTGAAAGCATATGCTAAATGATATGAAGAAATGAGAGGGCAAATTTTAGGGTATGACAGCAGGGAGTAAATATTGGAGCAGCTCTCCCCGACATTGGAAGGAAGCAACTCAAAGTCTGCCTCCGTGAGAACGCCGATCTATTCGCCTGGAGCGCCACCGAGATTCCCGGCTTGGACCCATCCATCGCTTGCCATCAACTCACGATTGACCCAGCCGTCAAAACAGTAGCACAACGTAGGAGGAAGTAGTCTCTGGAGAAAATGGAGGCTGCAGAAAAAGCTGTAAAGGACCTCCTCGAGGCCAAATTTATCTCGGAAGCCAAGTACATCACTTGGCTGTCCAACGTTGTACTTGTGAAAAAATCTAATGGCAAATGGAGAATGTGTATTGACTATACCGATCTTAACAAAGCATGCCCGAAGGATGCCTACCCCCTCCCCAATATTGATAAACTTGTTGATAACTCTGCCGGTTTTAAACTTTTATCATTCACGGACGCCTACTCGGGCTATAATAAAATACCAATGGCAATGAGCGATAAAAAATTCACGGCCTTCATGACCGAGTCGGGTAACTATTACTACAACATAATGCCCTTTGGCTTAAAGAACGTCGGCACAACTTATCAAAGGATGATGAACAAGGTCTTCTGGGGGGAGATAGGCGACATGCTCGAAGTTTATATGGACGACATGATCATAAAATCCCACGAGGAAACCGATCACACCGCCCATTTAAGGAAGGTCTTCGAATAGGCCAGGAAATACAAGATGCGTTTCAACCCGGAGAAGTGCACATTCGGTGTCCGGGCAGGCAAATTCCTCGGCTTCTACTTAGCAGAACGAGGAATAGAGGCCAACCCCGATAAGTGTCGGGCATTCTCCGAGTTTCCAATGCCCAACTTAAAGAAATCCATCCAGCCCCTCAACGGGATGCTCACCTCTTTATCCCGTTTCGTGGCCAAATCTGCCCATCATGCCCTACCCTTCTTCGAACTCCTCCGCAAGGAGGCAACGTTTGAATGAACGGAGGAATGCGACCAGGCTCTCCTCCATCTGAAACGGGCACTCTCTAAGCCACCAGTCATCTCTCACCCAGATAACGGCGAGACTCTGTATCTGTATCTCGCCGTTGCCACCGAGGCGGTGAGCGCTGCTCTTATCCGCGAAACACCTGACGGGTAGAAACCCATATATTTCACGACCAAAGCACTACAGGGACCAGAGTTGAGATACCAACAGATAGAAAAAGTGGCACTGGCCCTCATCAACACAACTAGAAGATTAAGACACTAGTTCCTGGCCCACACGATCGTGGTCCGGATAGATCAACCCATGAAGCAGTTGTTAGGACGACCAGATATGGCCGGCAGAATGCTCAAATGGTCGCTAGAACTGTCAGAATTCGACATCCAGTATGAAATCAGAAAAGCCCTCAAAGCCCAAGCTTTGGCTGACTTCGTCACAGAAAAGACGTTCACAGATTCCCCGGCCTGCGAGGCGCGCAAATGGACCATTTTCGTAGACGGAGCATCCAGCTCGGCTGGAAGCGAAGCGGGTATCATATTGGAGAACGACAAGGGAATCATCGTTGAAGTATCGCTGACCCTATCCTTCCCCACCTCCAACAACCAGGCTGAGTAGGAAGCCTTCCTCGCCAGCCTACGCCTAGCCGAAGATCTCGGCGCGGAAGAAATCGTCATCTGCACAGATTCGCAACTCGTGGCCCTTTAAGTTCGAGGAGAATATCAAGCCAAAAACGACAACCTGTCAGAATACTTAGCTTTGGTCAAGGAGAAGATGACGAAGTTCATAGCGGTAGAGGTAAAGCATGTTCCCCGCGAACACAACATCCGGGCATACATTTTGTCTAAACTGGCAAGCACGAAGAAGAAAGGCGGAAACAAGTCCGTTATACAGGAGGTACTTCCTCGACCCAGCATTGAGAAAACTTCCCCGACCCTTGACGTACAAATGATTGGCGACAACAACTGCTGGATGACCCCCGTTTACAACTATCTCGCTAGAGACGAACTTCCGTCCGACCCCAAAGAGGCTAGCGTAGTCAGGCGAAGAGCCTGCTCCTACGTCCTGGTTGAAGGTAAACTCTACAGGCGAGGGCGCTCCATCCCGCTGCTCAG
Organism: Lathyrus tuberosus; assembly: GCA_022829125.1. Classification (NCBI taxonomy): domain Eukaryota; kingdom Viridiplantae; phylum Streptophyta; class Magnoliopsida; order Fabales; family Fabaceae; genus Lathyrus; species Lathyrus tuberosus. The sequence continues at coordinate 14,111,516 of JALAZF010000113.1, read as the reverse complement.
GTGTGTCGAGGAAGAGATGGTCACAAAAATCTTGTGTGAAATTCACGAGGGAATCAATGCCCAGCATCTCAGAGGAAGGTCCCTTGCCCGAAAGGCCCTTCGAGCAGGGTACTACTGGCCAACCATGCAGTAAGACACTAAGGAACACGTGAAGAAATGCGATAAATACAAATGGCACGGGGACATACACCTAGCTCCACCTAACGAGCTCAAAGCTATGTCCTCCCCATGGCCATTTGCTTGGTAGGGCCTGGACATCTTGGGGCCATTCGTGGTAGGATCAAACCAGAACAAATACTTAATAGTAGGCGTAGATTACTTCACAAAATGGATAGAAGCGGAGGCTCTGGCCAAGATAACTGCCCTTAACATACTGTGTTTCTACAAACGAAACATCCTCGCACGTTTTGGCATCCCCCAGGAGATAGTCAAGGACAGTGGGACACAGTTCACGGACAGGAAGTTCCAGGAATTCGTCGCCCAGCTGGGCACGAAGCAACACTTCGTATCCGTCGAACATCCCCAGACAAACGAACAAGCTGAAGCGACGAACCGAGTCATCCTTCGAGGCCTCAAACGAAGACTGGACGAAACGAAGAAAGCTTGGGTCGAGGAGCTGCACAGCGTCTTATGGGCATACCACACAACTCCACACTCTTCAACCGGGGAGACCCCCTTTTGGCTGGCTTACGGGACCGAAGCTGTGATCCTCGTCGAAGTCCATGTACCCTCCAGGAGGACAAAATCGCCCCTAGACGAGGAGATGAACGACGAGGCATTAAGGGAGGAACTCGACCTCGTCGAGGAAGTCCAATCAGGGGCAGCCCTCCGCGAAGCCTCGTTAAAACAAAAAATTACCATCAGGCACAACGCCAAAGTCATACGACGAGAGTTCGACGTGGGCAGCCTTGTCCTAAGAAGAAACCACAAGGACTCTCGCGAAGGCAAACTAGCCGCTAACTGGGAAGGACCCTATCGTGTCCGGGAAAAAACAAAGAACGGGGCCTATTACCTAGAACATCTCAACGGGGAAGAACTTGCTCGACCATGGAACGCCGAAAAGCTAAAGCAATACTACAGCTAAGGCCTTAACTGTCAGTTTGATCCGTCACAATGACGGGCAGCGCCCACCGACCACGATGCGCGCCTAGGTATAAGCGTCGCATGCCATTAAAGCAGAACCCCGCTCAGGAACGAGCCAGGTCTCTGCTCGACAGCGGTCCCTCAATCGAGCACCGCCGTCATCAAAGTACCACGACATGCAGAACACCCAGCTCGCGATGGGAGGTTCACGTCGCGAACTCAGGCCTCAAATGTGACCTGAGCTCTTCTCTCTCGCCCAGACATTCCCTGGCCGTTCAACCAATACCCCTCATTGCCGAACACATCTACAACGAGCAATTCCCTAAAACTTAAAGCAAATCAAAATAATCCCTATTACGGGCACACATGCATATCGAGCAAAAGTACAACACTTAAGAGAAATCAAAGTAGATAAAACCATGCAAATCACAAAAGCGACCACGAGGACCGGACACATACATAATTAAAAATAATGAGTGGCCGCAAGGACCACAATTGTGCTTGTTACATAAACCGGGGGCCATGCCCCCACTCAAAATAAGCTACAAAGACACATGGCACGCAGGCCGGACAAATTACAATGAGAATAAAAAACCCCATCACTCCTCCTCCACCCGTTTAGGCTGCTCAAGGTTGAGCTCAGGCCCCTGGGTCTCCTCATTCAAAACTTCAGCATGCTCGTCACCACTGAGGAGGGAGTTCGGACTGACTATCCTACCACCCTCGACATGAGCCAGGTAGTGGATACCCTCGGTGGAGAACTCGACCCCGGGGTTGACCACCCGCAGTTGGGCCATGGCATTCTTAAAAGACTCGTCCCCAATGACAATGTTGTCATCCTCGGCCTTCAGCAGACGAGCAACTAGCTCGGCCCTAGTCTTCATTTCCCGGACATCCTCAGGTTCATCCTCGCCCGGAGCGCTTGCCAACCTCAGCTGCTCGACCAGCTCCTCAGCTACCTTCTTCTCCGTGGCCAACGTAGAGTTCTCCCCCTTTAGCCTGGTCACCTCCTCATTAACCTTCTTTCGGGCATCATCAGCACTCTTAGCCTCTTCCTTGGCTTTCCTCACCGTCTCTTCAAGAGATGCCATGGTAGCCCGGGCAGCTCTGAGTTCAGACTCAGTTGCAGAGTCCCCTTCAGCATAGATGACCGCCATCTCTAAAACTCTGACCAGTGCAGAGGCATCTTGGACCATCAGCGCCCTCTTGCTCGGGCGATGCATGCCCTCCAGTTGGAGAGACTCTGCCCGCGGCACGACCAACGATGTCCCTTCGAAGAACCTTCTCTCAAGAATACACGGAGGAAGTTCGAACTTCCTATTTTCTAGTGCCCGGGTGAGATCTACCCCTTCAGTGGCCCTAAACCGCTTGGACCGTGAGGCCAGAGGTAGGGGATATCCCTGGGCAGGAGTGGGCGAAGAGGCCCCCGCAGCAGGTGTGAGAACAAGATTTGGTTCTGCAATATTATCTCTAAGTTTTGATGATAACAGATGAATATTTGTATGAACAATTTTGTACAACTAATGTTGTTATGTGTGAGAACCTAGCAAACAGGTTCTGCTTCTGTGAATTGGCGCAATGCTTAATGAAATATGCTTCGAAGAACAGAACTTAATTCGAAGATAAGACAAGATTCACATAACTCTGATACGAAAGGAAAAGAGAATGAATTCTGAAGATCAAGAGAAAAGGGTTCTGATGGAACAAAGTCAAATTGCTGAAGCCTCACGATTTTCAAACAAGAAGTTCTGAAGACTTCGAAGACAGGCTCTGAAGATTCGAAAGACTTAAAGCAGAAAAGGATAACGCTCTAAAAGACCAAGTGCTGAAGTTCTGAAGACTGATTCCTAATGGACTTCTTCAATCAACAGAAGACTTGAAGCATCAGATATTCTGCTATAAAGACTCCACTCATGCTTCATCAAATTAACATCAGAAGCCTCTGGATATGAAGAAAGTGGATTTAGAGAACAAGGTTCAAAAGACAAGTTCTGAAGATTCTGAAAGCGCAGAGCTGATGATTCGAAGACTTGATAATCACAAGAACCATACAATGTTTTCCCTTCCTACTCACACTCACAAAAAGCCTCTGAAGTTGAGAAGCCAAGGAAACCTGCCACACTGTACAGCTGTATCACATTACAACGTTAAAATTCTCGAAGACTGTGCAAAATACAAGCAAGGCAATCTGACACGACAGGACGCGTTGCATGCAGAAGATTTTATACCTGTCCTCACGCTTCTAGCCGTAAGCCTACTTAGCTATCATGATTTCATTTCAATGGCTCTTTTCACTCGGCTATAAAAGGAAGCTCAAAGACTTGAAGAAAGAGACACACATGCGAACAATAACAATACTTTCTAACTCTATTCTTTCTTAAGTCATTCCTGGTCTAAAATTGTGTTTACGTTATCAGCTTGATAAGAAGCAATTCTCTGTAAACTCATTGTGTTTGAACTTAAAGTTGTATTCCTTAAGAGAGTCTTAGTGATTAGATCTCTTGAGAAGTCTAGGACGCGTGTCTTAGAGGTTGTGCCTTGAGTAAGACCTGTGCAGTTGGATTACTTGAGAAGTCTAGAACGTGTGAGTTCTAGAGGTTGTTGTTAGTCACCAGCTGTGTAGCTCGTGCAGTGTACTATTTTGTTGAATAGTGGATTAAGACCTCGTTGAGAGAGGCAAAATCACCTTGGCAGGTGGACTAGACTAACTTGAGAGAATCTCAAGTGAACTAGTATAAACATAACGTGTTTATATCTTTTGTTTAACTAAGCTGTTGTTCTTTAGAAAAAGGAAAAAGGTTTTAACAAGAAAGTTATTTAAAAGAAACGATTATTTTGAAAAACCAATTCAAACCCCCCTTTCTTGCGTTTTTCACTCTTTCAATTGGCATCAGAGCTCTGGTTCTGAAGTGATAAAAAGATTAAATTTTTATCAAGCACTTAACAGTGTTCAGTATCGATCCAAGTGTGAAAAACAATGACTACATCACCACCAACAACTTCTGAAACAAATGTTATTGAAAGAGAATCTTACACTGCAAAACCTCCTATCTTTGATGGTGAAAAGTTTGATTATTGGAAAGATAGAATTGAAAGTTATTTCTTATCATTTGATCTAGATCTATGGGATCTAGTACTTGAAGGCTATAGTCATCCAGTAGATTCTGTAGGTAAAAAGATTGAAAGAAGTGAGTTTACAGATGCTCAGAAGAAAACCTACAAAAATCATCACAAAGCAAGAACCATTTTGTTGAACGCAATTTCTTATACCGAGTATGAGAAAATCACAAATAAAGAAACTGCAAAGTCCATCTTTGACTCTCTTCGTATGACTCACGAAGGAAATGCTCAAGTCAAGGAGACGAAGGCTCTTGCACTGATCCAAAAATACGAAGTCTTCAAAATGGAAGAAGATGAGTCTGTTGAAACCATGTTCTCAAGGTTTCAAATGCTTGTTGCCGGACTCAGAGTTCTGAACAAAGGCTACTCTACTGCTGATCATGTCAAGAAAATCATCAGAAGTCTTCCAGCAAAATGGAGACCAATGGTGACTGCCTTGAAAGTTGCAAAGGATTTGAATAATATCAGTCTTGAAGAACTTATCAGTTCTTTAAGAAGTCATGAAATAGAGCTTCAAGGAGATGAACCTCAGAAGAAAAACAAATCCATTGCACTAAAAGAAAAGCCAGAAAAGAAGAAGGCATATCAAGCAGAAGAAGAGATGGAAGAATCTAAGGAAGATTCAGATGAAGACGATATATCACTCATATCAAGGAAGATAAGTCAACTTTGGAAGTACAGAAGGAACAAGTTCAAAGGACCAAGGAGAAGATTCGAATCTACATCTGGTCAAAGAAGAAACTATGGAAAAGATGTTACATGTTTTGAATGCAAAGAACCTGGACATCTCAAATATGACTGTTCGAAGGCCAAGAAAGAAGAAAGACCTAGGAAAACCAAAAAGGGTCTGATGGCAACCTGGGATGAATCAAAATCTGAAGATGATGCTGATGAAGGTCGGGTCAACATGGCATTCATAGCAGAAACCAGAAGCAACTCGTCAGAGGAAGAACTATCAGACTCCGATGATGAAAGAGAGGTACTTTCTTCCTTATCACGTTCTGAACTTGAATTAGGATTAACTGAACTTATCAAAAGATATTAAAATCTTCAAAGCAAATTCAAAATCCTGAAAAAGAGTTTTATAGTTTCTTCAGAAGATCTTACTAAAAATAAGAAAATCATCTCTAAGCAAAATGAGAAAATATTTGTCTTAGAAAACTTAAACTTTGTCCTGAAATGTAAACTATCAAAGGTAGAAGAAGAAATTGTCTCAAACTCAGCTAACACTAGTAAAGAAGACAAATATGATAACGCATTTAAAAACTATCTTGCCAAAAGCGTAGATAGAAGCAAAATGGCTTCACAAATCTATGGAGTCAGTAGAAATGGTAGTAGAGGTCTAGGATATTCAGGACCATCTCAACCATTTGATGAAACCAAAAACATCAAAATAATACCTCTGTCCAAACAGTTTATTCCCTCTGGTACTAACCTTAAGCATTCAAAACCAAAAGGTTCAAACACTAGGATTACACAAACACATCCACTAAAGAAGTACTCCAAACATGAATACTATGCACAAACTCCACACCGTTTTGCTAACGAAAGGAAATCTAAAAGGGTCAGAACCTTTAGAAAAACTAATGTGAAAGGACCCAGAAAATGGGTACCAAAAAACAAGATAATTTATGTTGCAGATATCCTTAATAGCTCCATTGAAACATCAGTCATGGTACCTGGACAGTGGGTGCTGGCGACACATGACGGGAGAAAGGCTTATGTTCCAAGATCTGAAACTTAAACCTGGAGGCGTTGTCGGTTTAAGAGGAAATCAGAAAGGAAGAATCATTGGCCCCGGAAGCGTTGGAAATGGTAAGCTTCCTTCCATTAAAAATGTTATGTTAGTAGAAGGTCTAATGCATAATCTGTTGTCAATAAGCCAACTTAGCGACAGTGGTTATGATCTCATTTTTAATGAAACATCTTGTAAAGTTGTAAGTTAGAATGATGGATCTGTCCTATTCAACGAAAAGAGGAAAAACAACACTTACAAAATTAAGTTATCTAATTTAAAACATCAAAATGTAAAATGTCTTCTTTCTGTAAACGAAGAGCAATGGGTCTGGCACAGAGGTCTTGGCCATGTCAGTCTGAGAAGAATCTCTCAGCTTAACAAGCTTGGTCTTGTTAGAGGCTTGCCAAATCTGAAATATTCTTCAGACGCTCTTTGTGAAGCATGTCAGAAAGGAAAGTTTTCAAAAACCTCTTTCAAAGCTAAAAATGTTGTTTCCACCTCCAGACCGTTGGAACTTCTTCACATTGATCTGTTTGGCCCTGTAAAAATGGCCTCTCTCAATGGTAAGAAATATGGACTAGTCATCGTTGATGACTACAGCAGATGGACATGGGTAAAATTCTTAAAACACAAGGATGAATCACATTCTGTGTTTGCTTCCTTATGCACTCAAGTACAAAATGAGAAAAATTGTAAAATAGTCAGAGTGAGGAGTGATCATGGTGGAGAATTTGAAAATAAAAACTTTGAGGAACTTTTTGATTCACATGGAATATCTCACAATTTTTCTTTCCCTAGAACTCCACAACAAAACGGAGTTGTAGAAAGAAAGAATCGAACTTTGCAAGAAATGGCTCGCACCATGATCCAAGAAACTGACATAGCTAAACATTTCAGGGTAGAAGCAATCAACACAACATGCTATATTCAAAATAGAATCTCTATAAGACCTATATTGAATAAAACTCCATATGAATTGTGGAAGAATAAATTACCCAACATTTCTTATTTTCATCCGTTTGGATGTGTCTGTTTTATGCTTAACACTAAAGAGAATCTTAGCAAGTTTGATTCCAAAGCACAAAAGTGTCTGTTGTTGGGATACTCTGAACGCTCGAAAGGCTACAGAGTTTACAACACAGAATCAAGAATTGTGGAGGAATCCATTCATGTTAGATTCAATGACAAGCCTGACTCAGAAAAGTCAGAGCTAGTTGAGAAACATGCAGATTTAGAAATCAGATTCTCTGAATCTAAGGAAAAGGTAGAGGAAGTCAAAGAACAGCAAGATCCTACACCAGAAACCACTGAAGTAACTCCAAATACCCTATCTCAACGAAGAAGAAGACTGTCCACATCACATCCTGAGGAACTAATTCTGGGTAACAAAGATGCTCCCATCAGGACCAGATCAGCCTTTAGACCATCAGAAGAAACATTTGTAGGACTAGTATCGTTGATAGAACCAGCTACAATTGAAGAAGCTCTCATGGACAAAGGCTGGGTTCTGGCTATGGAAGAAGAACTCAACTAGTTCTCCAAAAATGATGTTTGGGATCTAGTTCCTAAACCCAAGAATGTTCATGTCATAGGAACCAAATGGGTATTTAGGAACAAGCTAAATGAAAAGGGAGAAGTTTTCAGAAACAAAGCACAACTTGTTGCTCAAGGATACAGTCAACAAGAAGGAATTGACTACAACGAAACATTTGCTCCAGTTGCAAGACTTGAAGCAATACGTTTTCTAATATCCTTTTCAGTAAATCATGACATCACTCTATATTAAATGGATGTTAAGAGTGCATTCTTAAATGGTTATATATCACAAGAAGTTTATGTCAAACAACCTCCTGGTTTTGAAAATTCAGAAAAATCAGACTTTGTTTTTAAACTTAAAAAATCACTCTATGATTTAAAACAAGCTCCCAGAGCTTGGTATGAAAAATTGAGCAAGTTTTTACTTGAAAACAATTTCACCAGAGGAAAGGTTGACACAACGCTTTTCTGCAAGACGTATAAGAATGACATTCTCATTGTTCAAATCTATGTTGATGACATTATTTTTGGTTCTGCTAACTCTTCTCTATGTCAAGAATTTTCAAAGTTAATGCAGGCCGAATTTGAAATGAGCCTCATGGGAGAACTAAAGTTCTTCCTTGGAATTCAGATTGATCAAAGATCAGAGGCCACTTACATTCATCAAACCAAGTACACAAAAGAACTTCTGAAGAAGTTCAATATGACGGATTGCAACATTGCTAAAACACCAATGCATCCAACGTGTGTCATGGGAAAGGAAGAAACAGGAGTTAAGGCTTGTCAAAAACTCTATCGTGAAAACATCAGAGTATACTCTTTCTGGTTACTGCGATGCAGACTATGCCGGAGACAGATTAGAAAGAAAGAGCACATCGGGGAACTGTCAGTTCTTAGGAAGCAATCTAATCTCATGGTCAAGCAAGAGACAATCTACAATTGCTCTCTCAACAACTGAAGCAGAATACATATCGGCTTCTCTATGCAGTACTCAAATGCTATGGATGAAAAATTAGCTGGAAGATTATCAGATATATGAGAGTAAGATTCCTATCTTCTGTGATAATACTGCTGCTATCTGCTTAAGTAAGAATCCAATTTTACATTCTAGGGCTAAACACATTGAAATAAAACATCACTTTATTAGGGACTATGTTCAGAAGGGAACTCAATGCTTAAAATTCATTAATATAGACCATCAGTGGGCTGAAATTTTCACAAAACCCTTAGCTGAAGATAGATTTCTAATCATTTTAAAACACCTCAATATGAAATACTGTTCAGAATAAAACATTTTCAGAACCTCATGTGAAAAGCATTTTTCATCAGAACCACCTTCTTAACGCATCTCAAGTTCTGATAATTTTTTGACATGTCATATTTTCGGAAAATTATTTTTGCACGTGATTTAAATAAAATTAAGTCACTTTAACTATTCAAATTAAATGAACAACATTTCTCTCGAGATTGACTCAACTTTATCGCATTTATTAGCTTATCCCCTCAAGAGTGTATATGTCCTTTAAACCCTCGAGATTTTTTTCCCTCTCACAAACCCTAAAAAGTTAATCAACTCTCATCTAATTCTCTCTCTATCTATCACTCCCTCAAAATCAACTCAAAGATCAATCCTCATTCCTTCTTACCACCGTAAGGATGAACACTCATCAACAAGACACTGTTCAAATCTCCCAAGAACTACCATCCTCATCCATCACACCCACTACTACTCTCTCAACGGCTGAACTAGTTGGTTCAGATCCATTAAATCTTCCCTCAATTGATGCAAACCATGTCACCTGGAGAGCTCGCTCTGTGACATGTGTGACACATGCAAATGACCTAACTGTTCTGAAAGAGCTAGATGTTGATTTCGACAACCTCTCTGATAATGGGTTTAACCTAATTGATCAATTGGGTGCTCAAGAATGGAAGAATTACTTTGATAGACTAAGAGGTCCATGCTTTGATGATCTAGTGAAAGAATTCTGGAGACATGCAGATACAGACGAATTCCATGTGGTATCTTTTATTCTGGAGCAGAAGATTATCATCATTGATAGATCTATCTCTGAATTACTAGGAATGAAGTTCTTGGAAGGAAAGAGGGTGTACGAAAAAACTGAGAAATCTGAGTCAGTCATCAACAAAGCTATCTTTAAGAGTTGTCAATCAGGAACCACAGACTACAAAAGCAAAAACTTGCATGACAACCTAAGGGTCTGGCACTAGATCATTCTTGGATGCATCAATCCAAGACCGGCAAAGAGTGCTACATATTTTGCCAATGCAAATAAAAAACACATGTTGTACTACCTGCACAAACATGAGAAAATGTGCCTTCCCTCCACTCCGTTCTCCTATTTAAGGGATATGGTGTGCAAAACCAGAACAACGGCCTCACCAGAAAAGAAGATTGCCAACTACATTCCCTTTGGAAGACTGATCTCTGACATTCTGGTTGAATGCAGATTAGTGGATTATCTGACCAAGGAAGCAAATTTCATAGAATATCTGAATAAAAGAGTTGGAGAAGTTTTCAATGCTGTAAATCTTAAACATATGAAGATGATTGCAAGTGTAGAGGTGAAACCAACACCTATTTCTCTCGACACGGTGAAAAAGATCAGGAATCCAGTGGAAAACTATCCATTCTACTGCAAAGAAGATAATCCAACAGCAATAGCCTCTTACATTGTCATAATGAGAGAAGCAGAATCCAGAATTGAAGAAGCTGTACCTCAGTCAAAGCATATTACCAGGAGTAAGTGGAAGCTTGCTGAAGAGCATGCAGAGGGTAAAAAGAAGAAAAAGGATGAAACTGAAATCTCTAGAAAAGAAGCCCTTCTTCTTAAGAAAATCAATAAAGTTGATGTAAATCCATCTGTTGTTGCACCATCTTCATCAATCACCTCCACCTCCAATCCACAAGTAAGGTTTAAACCTCCATCTTTCTCTATTCCTTTACCAACCACTAATCAATCAACCAACAGTCCATCAATAACTACCCCAATCCTGTCCGAGATTATTTCAACAACAACTACCTCAACAATTCAGCCAAATGAACTAGAACCAACAAATCAAATCTCTGAATCTCTATCTCCCATTACTGAATCTAGTTCTGAGGGAACCTCCTATGAATCTCTAGAAATTGTCTTACCTGAAAACCTCATGAACTCTGATAATCTAGAAGTCACCTCTCCTAACAATCAACAACAACCACCTGAACCTGTTGCTACTGAGGTTAACTTATCTCAGCAACCACCATCTGAAACCAACTATGATAAATCCAACCTCGCTCTGGTTGTCTACAATACTCCACCTCCAACTTCCTTTGAAGAATGTACAAGTCAATTTCATCACAAAGTACTTGAGAAGTTTGCTAGGTTAAGAGCGGAACTTTGTACAAGCACAAAGCTCATGGAACTTGAGAGTGCCTGTCAAAGTTTTCAAAAATGGCTAGACATGGAACTTACAAGAATTGTAAGTTTCTCAAACACAACCATAACTGCTGAACTAGCAAAAGCTAAGGAGAGAGCAGAAGCTGAAGCAAGAGTCAGAGTACTCAAGTTCTTAGCTGCTAAGCAGAAAGAAGCTGAAGAAAAGGCTGCTAAAGAAACAGAAGAGCAAGCTGCTAGAAAGGCACAAGAAGCTGCAGAGGCTGAAAGAGCTAAAGAAAGTGCCATGATTACTTCCACCTCTGATCCTGTTATCAAGCGTCTGGGAGACGCCGTTGATGAAATCAGAACTGAACAGAAGAACTTCAGAGAAAGGTTTGACAAGCAAGATACTGTCAATGAAAATCTTCAGATCATGATGAAGAAAATCTGGGACAAACTGTCCTCTAACAGCAAATAAACCTCTATTTTTCTTTTAAGCTTTAGTTCTGTGTTTTTCACCCTTGGACATCCCCATTTTAATCTTTTTGATTTATGACAAAAAGGGGGAGAAAGTAATATAATTGTGATAATTTTGATCCTATAGTCATTCTCTGAAAAACAATGCTGCCTACATGCTAACAGATAAATCCATCATTTCTATTAGATTTTTTTCTGTATTTTTCTTCTCTGTGCAGATAACTCAGAGTTCTGATGATGAAGAAAGACTCAAAAGGTTAATGAAGTCAGGGGAGCCCTAGCAAGAACCTTAGTCTAATACTCAGGGGGAGCACTTCATAAAAAGGATAAGCTATCCTAAAAACCTTTTCATTTTCCCTGTGTTATATATATCAAAATTGTGTCATCAAATTATATAGTTTTGTCATCATCAAAAAGGGGGAGATTGTGAGAACAAGATTTGGTTCTGCAATATTATCTCTAAGTTTTGATGATAACAGATGAATATTTGTATGAACAATTTTGTACAACTAATGTTGTTATGTGTGAGAACCTAGAAAATAGGTTCTGCTTCCGTGAATTGGCGCAATGCTTAATGAAAGATGCTTTGAAGAACATAACTTAATTCGAAGATAAGACAAGATTCATATAACTCTGATACGAAAGGAAAAGAGAATGAATTCTAAAGATCAAGAGACAAGGGTTCTGATGGAACAAAGTCAAATTGCTGAAGCCTCACGATTTTCAAACAAGAAGTTCTGAAGACTCCGAAGACAGGCTCTGAAGATTCGGAAGACTTAAAGCAGAAAAGGATAACGCTCTTAAAGACCAAGTGCTGAAGTTCTGAAGACTGATTCCTAATGGACTTCTTCAATCAACGGAAAACTTGAAGCATTAGATATTCTTCTATAAAGACTCCACTCATGCTTCATCAAATTAACATCAGAAGCCTCTGGATATGAAGAAAGTGGATTTAGAGAACAAGGTTCAAAAGACAAGTTCTGAAGATTCTGGAAGCGCAGAGCTGATGATTCAAAGACTTGATAATCACAAGAACCATACAATGTTTTCCCTTCCTACTCACGCTCACAAAAAGCCTCTGAAGTTGAGAAGCCAAGAAAACCTGCCATACTGTACAACTGTATCACATTACAACGTTAAAATTCTCGAAGACTGTGCGAAATACAAGCAAGGCAATCTGACACGACAGGACGCGCTGCATGCAGAAGATTTTGTACCTGTCCTCACGCTTCTAGCCGTAAGCCTACTTAGCTATCATGATTTCATTTCAACGGCTCTTTTCACTCGGCTATAAAAGGAAGCTCCAAGACTTGAAGAAAGAGACACACATGCGAACAACGACAATACTTTCTAACTCTATTCTTTCTTAAGTCATTCCTGGTCTAAAATTATGTTTACGTTATCAGCTTGATAAGAAGCAATTATCTATAAACTCATTGTGTTTGAACTTAAAGTTGTATTCCTTAAGAGAGTCTTAGTGATTAGATCTCTTAAGAAGTCTAGGACGTGTGTCTTAGAGGTTGTGCCTTGAGTAAGATCTATGCGGTTGGATTACTTGAGAAGTCTAGAACGTGTGAGTTCTAGAGGTTGTTGTTAGTCATCAGCTGTGTAGCTCGTGTAATGTATTATTTTGTTAAATAATGGATTAAGACCTCGTTGAGAGAGGAAAAATCACCTTGGCGGGTGGACTAGACTAACTTGAGAGAATCTCTAGTGAACTAGTATAAACATAGCTTGTTTATATCTTTTGTTTAACTAAGCTGTTGTTCTTTAGAAAAGGGAAAAAGGTTTTAACAAGAAAGTTATTTAAAAGAAATGATTATTTTGAAAAACCAATTCAAACCCCCCTTTCTTGCGTTTTTCACTCCTTCAGCAGGTTGAGGAGGAGTAGGAGCACGCTGGGAAAATCGAGTCTTCGGAGCAGCCGCCCCGGGCTTGTTCCTCGCAATAGCGTTCTTTACCATTCTTTCGTGAGCAGAAGGCATCTCATCTGCATAAACAAAATAAGAGCGTTAGACGACGAAGAAAAAATATGCAGGACAAGTCAAATAAATAAGACTACGGAGCAATTTCTAAGCATCTGCAGGAGTCTTGCACTCCAAAAGCGCCTTGGTGTTAATAAAACGGTACTCCACACGCTGGCTACCGTCATCCTCGTAAATAGGGGTCCCCTTCTTTGTACAGCACTCAGTAAGATGAAAAGAGCTAACGTACTTCACCAGCATATCATAAGCAACGACATCCTGCCCGTCTAGATTGTGCGGCTGGAGAACATACTCGTTGGGCTCCTTGGTAAAGTGGCCAGGTCCTTAGTGAAAAGGGAACTTGAATTCTCTCTCCCCGATAAACCTCCCAGCCTCATCGAGCATGTCGTTACCCTCCTCGTCAACTTCAATCGCCCAGACATACGTGTTATCCTGGGCCGCCTTCGACACGAGCTCTAAAATGTAGAACCTTTCCTTGAACGTCCGAATCGACTCTGAAAGGGCTTGAATAGCTTACGGGGCCGTTTGAACGAAATCCAGCCATACTTCCTCCCCGTCAACTGCCGTTGAAGATGGAAGATAGTGAAAAACAAAGGGAGAGTAGCCCCTATCCTTAAATACTCCCACGTTAACTCAAATGCCCGGATGAACGCCAGCGAGTTAGGGTGCAGCTGCGTCAGAGCCAGATCTAGATGCACGAATACTGATTGCTGGAAATCGGTGAACGGCAGCCTCAATCCCAGCTCTTTGAACGCGTATTCGTACATGGAAAAATGCTCTCCGTAGTTGTCACAGACCATATCATCCTCGGAGGGGAAGTGCACCTTCCACTCCCCCTCTGGCCCAACGACCTTGAAGACATCCCCCAGACATGTCGCAAAAATAGATACGTGCTCGGCGGGCTCAGCCACCGACCACTCCTTCATTGAATCTTCAACAACCTCCTCCCCGACTTCGCTGGGGACGGTTGAAGCTTCAGTACTGCTGCTCTCCGAGGAGCTCTCCTTGGACGAGTCTATTATGATCTCCTTGTCAGGCCTTGTCGCCATATTGATCACCTGAAAAGCAGAGAAAAAAGTGAATTCGACGAAGAATCAAATCCACCCTTCCACCGCTAATCAAGTGAAAGGGCGCACAAAGGGCTGAGGACGACGTCCCCGACCTAAGCCCTAACATCAAACAAAAAACTCAAGAGCTTCCCACGAGGAGACACTCGGGACAAACCACTCCCGCACGAGGAACTTCCTCGAGCGACTCCCCAGTTTCCATTTGAAGTTTCACCGGAAACTGCAAACGTCCGCCGAAAACTTCGTTGAAGCACCGAAATCTGAGTAACTGCGATGGATACATATGCATCATCGTCGCGACGATATCGGGAACCGCCCTACTCGCGAGATATCTAAAGGGCACCAGCAGCCTCGTCGGCGGCATGAGATGGCTTGGCCACCGTCCAACACCAACATCCACCGGGAAAAACAACAATTCGTCTAATAACCCTAAACCTAGCCACATGCAATCTATAAACAACCATAAAAGAGACAAAGGAGCACAAAATCAGTAGACTTACTTGGCTGAAAAGATGAAAAACGGTTGCTCAGAACTGGGTACGGCGGCCGAAACAGTGAACGACGGTGACTGACAGATGCTCTGAGGAAGACGAGGAGAAGAGATAAGCGAAAAGTTCCAAATGAACTGAGTCTCCCCCTTTTATACTGAGAGACACGTGCAATGGCACGCCCTCGTAGGTCATAATGGCTATCAACTAGCCATCATTACCTATTAACTATGACACAGGGCTCGAGGCACACATGGCGCCCTAACGTTTCATTTCCTCCTAACTGTTAGTCTCCCTGTACGCCGGGAAATCTAGACACGGACATGAATATCACGAACACCAGGGGTCACGGGCACCACGAGACAACTTTCTCCATCACCAAATGATGACTTCGCGCTAGCTCCCCGGAGCCACGAGTTGTCCTTAAATCATCACTCCCATGCTCGAGAGCAACGACTTGGGGGGCTCCTGTTCTGGACTGGTCCAATGGCCAGGCATGACCCAATCCACTTCTGCTCCCAGAACGGCCCAATTGCCTAAGTCCAATCCACAAAGGGGCAAAAGTTACCTTTCTGTGTAACGCCCCGAAAATCTAAATTAATCATTTATTTATTTATTTAATTTAGAGGGAATTAAGAAGTTTTGGTGAGTTTGGAGAATTTTGGATCAAAAGAGTATTTTTAAATAATTTAATAGAATGAATAATATGTGTATTATTTATACTATTATTATTATTATTAAAAATATTAAGAAAAAGGGCAAGGTGGTCATAAAGGAAAAGGAGTAAGGCTAGAGTTGGAAGTTCATAAACTGGGATATTTTGTCTAAAGAGGAGAAGACCGATCTATTCTAACTTATCGTGTTTTGTGAAGAACGCTGAAGAAGAGAAGAGGAGGAGAAGGAGAAAAACCCTAAGACTTGAAGGTTGTTGGGGAATCTTAGAGAAGGAGGAAAGCTACTGAATTTCTCTAAGGTATGGGGAGTTTTCACGGTTTATTATAATTTTATAGGAACTGGTTTATGAATAGATTAGGTGTTGGTGGGTGATTGGGGTTTTGGGGGAAAAACCTAGGGTTTAGAGGTTAAAGGGGATGATTTTGATGATTTGTTGTGTTGTGGTTGTTGTGAATGGTGTATGTGTGTTAGATATAGGTTATAGTGACTTAATTTGGGTTAATAGGGGTGAAAAATGCAGTTTAAGGGTATGAAATCGAGGTGGGAGAAGTACTGTCATCGCAAAATTTTTTGACCAATTCGTAGAGCCCGCTCAAGCCCGTTTGGGTCGCCGTTTGAATCATTGGAAAGCGGACTTTATGTACTTTATGTTAAAATTGTTTTCAATGATAGATTTCCAACTATTCTACGAGCCATGTGTGTTTTCTTGTATGTTCCAATGTGTCGAACCGTGGAACGTGGACATCGGTCGCATGAATGTGTGTTGCGATTGTGAATTATGAGGTTGTATGATGTTGTTGTTGAGTTGTTATTGATATAAGATGATCAAACATGATTGTATGATAAATATTTGTTGAATATGAAATGAAATAGATGGTGCACACGTTGATTTTGATGAGTTGAGGAGAATTAGCATCATTGCATTTCATAACATTTTTATGTTGGGGCTTCGGTCCATTGGTAGCTTCAATCCCATTGTGCGGATTGAAGTGATACGTTGATTACGTTGTGCTTCGTTTGGAGGGTTGATGGCCAGTATCCATCCACGTTGAATTGGTACCACATGCATCCTTTGCATTTCATTATAGTTGACATTGCATATTAATGATGTCATGGTGATTGTGTTGTGGAGATTATGTTGATGATACTATGTTGTTGTTGTTGATGATATCATGTTGTTGTTGTTGATGATACTATATTGTTGTTGTTGATGATACTATGTTGTTGTTGTTGATGATACCATGTTGTTGTTGTTGATGATACTATGTTGTTGTTGTTGATGATACTATGTTGTTGTTGTTGATGATGCTATGATGTTTTGCTGATGATGCTATGAGGTTTTGTTGATGATGCTAGGATGTTGTTGTTGATGATACTATGATGTTGTTGTTGCTTTTCTGTTTATTTTCCACGTTCTTATATTATTATAATGAATTGTGATTTCTCACCCTGTCTGCTTGAAAATGTTGCCTCTTATGTGGGTAACTTGCAGATAACCAAGAGTAGACTTGCGGTGCTGGAGGAGTGAGTCTTGGAGCATTTTCTTTTGTCATTTTAGTCGCGTTTTAAGTGGTGTCCTGCTCTGTGTCATGTAACATCGGGTTGGGATTAGTTGTGAACCTCGTATTTTCTTTTTGGTTCTATGTTAGAATTTCTTTTTATATTGTTGATGCCAATTTGAATTGGAGACTTTTATCTATGAAGTATTTTGTTGACCTGAACTAAAAGTTTGATTCCGCTGCGTAGTTGTTAATTTATGTTAATGATGAATGAATAACCCGTGTTATGGGACAGGACAATGATTTTGAACGTTGTTCGAATATACGTGGCACCTTTCTTGCTGATTTTTACTCTGATAATATTAAGTGTTTTTCGTAAAATTGTATGTGGGGTAGAAGGGTGTTACATTCTGCCCCTCCAATCGGGCATGCAATGCATCGCTCCTCCCCGGAATAGCTGCCCGTTCCGTACGGCTTCTTCACTCCCCGAACAGCTAAGGGTATGTGCCCAAAACTATGCCTATGCCCGACATAACGGCTAGTTTTGGGTACCCTGCCCGACATAATGGCTAGTTTTGGGCAGTTACCTATTCTTCGGGAAAACAGTAATTTCACCCCGAAAATAGGACCGATGGCCACGTGCTGGGGGCACTATATAAACCCTCTCACTTGAGAGGGTCAGGTATCCAATAATCACCCTAAAAACTCACATTTTGTACTTGC
The DNA here is from genome assembly GCA_022829125.1 of Lathyrus tuberosus. Taxonomy (NCBI): domain Eukaryota; kingdom Viridiplantae; phylum Streptophyta; class Magnoliopsida; order Fabales; family Fabaceae; genus Lathyrus; species Lathyrus tuberosus. The sequence continues at coordinate 14,093,745 of JALAZF010000113.1, read as the reverse complement.
CCCTTTTCTCTGACCCTTTCTTACTTGAGCATCGGAGTGCCTTGCAGGTACACCCCCTCCTCCTCATCTCACGCCCAGCATCACAGACGTTCTTGGCGGCCCACCTCAGGATCTGATCAACCCTTCGTGATTAATAAGCAAGTGTGAGTAAGTGGGGAAATAGTCCCACATTGGATAAGAATGTGGTGACTTGAGCATTTATAAGTGGGAGAACCCACTCACCTATCACCTTAAGGTTTTAGGTGGAGAAGTGGTGTGTCTCTCACAAAGGTACCTAGTCCTACACTATATATGTATGCTCAAGCAGGAGAATTTGCCAAAATCTTTATGGGGTGCAGCTGTTTCAATTGCAGTTTATATCCTGAACAGGTGCCTTACCAAGCAATTGAAGAACAAGGTTCCTGAAGAAGTGTGGAGTGGCAAACAACCATCAGTGAGTCATCTGAAGGTGTTTGGCTCTATGTGTTACAAGCATGTTCCTGATGCAAGAAGAAGGAAGCTTGATGACAAGAGTGAACCTATGATTCTGGTAGGATATCATAAGACTGGTGCATACAGGCTATTTAATCAAATTAATGAGAAGATTGTGTTGAGTTGAGATATTGTGATTGATGAAAATTCTGCCTGGGATTGGAATTCTAGTAATTCAACTAACAAGCCATTAATGAGCTATGATTTCGACGAAGAAACTGATGAAGTCGAAGTTGAAGGAGTTGTTGAGAATCCAGTCGAAGTCGAAGTAGAAGCAGTTGTTGACATTCCCGACACAGAGGTAGTGGTTGAAACAAGCCAAAGACATCGGCGAAATAGAGTTCCTCTAACAAGACTTCATGATTATGAAGTGACTGGTGATGATGAAGTCATACTAGATGGAGAATTAGTTCATTTTTCTTTACTTGCAGGCTCTGATAAGGTTTTAGGTGGACAAGTGGTGTGTCTCTCACAAAGGTACCTAGTCCTACACTATGTGTTAATGTTCCCTAGTAAACTCCGAGTAAAGGGGCCGACTTACTTGTATCAAAATGCCCAGGAAATGGTGTTCTATTGAAATTGACGCCTAGGAAGAGGTGTATCGAAATACCCTTGAAAGGCCCTTGAAAAAGGTGTCAACGACGGTACAAGTATAAAAAAAGGAGGAACATTGTGGACTCACACTTGAGGGAGAGTATTGGAATAATACAAGCAAGTGTGATTAAGTGGGGAAATAGTCCCACATTGGATAGGAATATGGTGACTTGAGCATTTATAAATGGGAGAACCCACTTACCTATCACCTTAAGGTTTTAGGTGGACAAGTGGTGTGTCTCTCACAAAGGTGCCTAGTCCTACACTATGTATCAATGCTCCCTAGTAAACTCCCCCAAGGTTTTAGGTGGACAAGTGGTGTGTCTCTCACAAAGGTGCCTAGTCCTACACTATGTATCAATGCTCCCTAGTATACTCCCCCAACAAATGGTATCATGAGCCTTTGGTTCGAGAAAGGTACCACCTTACTTGTATCAAAATGCCCAGGAAGTGGTGTTCCGTTGAAATCGACGCCCAGGAAGAGGTGTATCAAAATTCCCTTAAAAAAGGTGTCATGGGCGGTACAAGTATAAAAAAGGGGGAACATTGTGGACTCACACTTGAGGGGGAGTATTGGAATAATATAAGCAAGTGTGAGTAAGTGGGGAAATAGTCCCACATTGGATAGGAATGTGGTGACTTGAGCATTTATAAGTGGGAGAACCCACTCACCTATCACCTTAAGGTTTTAGGTGGACAAGTGGTGTGTCTCTCACAAAGGTGCCTAGTCCTATACTATATATCAGTGCTCCCTAGTAAACTCCCCCCAACAAAAGTAAATCATAAGCTTCAATGAAATGTATATATAAGTGATTGTCTTTAGAACCTAACAAAAGCATACAAACAAATTGTTTATTAAATAGTTATATTTTAACAAATAAGTTAATATCAAACATTTTTTAGTAAGTTGTGAATCAAACAATACATGCATGCTTTTTAATTTTGAGAAAGAATATTAAAGAATATAGCAGATAACAACCAATGTAAAAGAAGAGCAATGCTAAAATTGTGATGATAAAGTGAAAAAACCATATGCCTTAGATATTATTTAAAGAACCAAATAAAAAAATCTGACAAAGGAGTAGTATTTTAGAGCACTATTTAATGGGGGGAAAGTAGTACTGCTACTGCTTTGGAAATAATCATTCTTATGCAATTATGTTATCTAGTAAAACAAATGATATCACATAGTAGACATTTATGACAAACTAATTAAGCTTTACTCCTAATGCAGCTGCTGTCTCTGTCGCGACATCAAAAGTCAGACTAAAAGATGTAATAGATTCTATTTAGTTTGGACATATTATCCTTCTTTTGTTTTTTTCTGTGGCACATAATGGCTAATCGAACTCTCTGCTACCTTATATATATATATATATATATATATATATATATATATATATATATATATATAAGAACATCTAGTGTTAAATAAAAAACACATAATGAGTTATTGCTATAGCCTATAACCATGCACCAAATGTGTTACTTCAACTGCACATTTGTAATATAACATCTATATAGCTTAAAATTGATATTTATTCTAACCAGAGATAGCTCACAATGGGTTTCTTGAAACAAAAAATGAGTTGGTTGATTTGATAACAATGTTTAGACTACATGTTAGTCAAATGAGTCACTAAGGAGGATTTGATTTCTCAACTGTGAAATACTAATACTCATGTGTAGTAAGCATGTTTAGTTTTGTATGATTAATCAGTTTTATTTAAGATTTGACCATTTAGAATGAAAATTATATATGCAAGGTGCAAATGTACAAGCCATGTTGTGCGATTTCTATTGTGTTTATAGATTTTGGATAAGAAACAAAAACATTGAAAAAAACTAAATTTAGACTTAAGCTTATACTATTTATTTTATATCAAAGGTATAATAGTGCATCAATTCTTCCCAAAATATCATACAATTGAACCATACAATTAGATAACTACAACAACCACCAATGTCTTTTCCAACTAGATGGAATAAACACTAAAGCATACATAATGTCTAGCATTTTGTAAAATCACATGAAGTTAGCCTGCTAACCAAACACAGTCACTTAAACATCAAGTCCAGAGTCCAAACACTAAAAAAATATAAATGGCTAAGAAAATGTAGGTTAACTTGTGATGTCCTTTGGCATTTGCATTTGCATAATGCAAAATAAGTTTTACTTCGCCTGCATGTCTGTCAGGCAGAGGAAGAGATACATGGTTATGGAATAATCTACTATCAACACTTAAACACTAGTACGGGAGTATCTATCTATGTATATAATAATGAATACTAATAAATTGAGTTTCTTCTTTTTCTTTACAATCACATACGAAAAAACATGATTTGTATCCATATATAATACATTATGCTGATACGTACATGGCCGTTTTAGTTTGAAGTGGCCAAGAAAAGTCATCAAAACCTTGAGAATGAACCTTGTTCGATTGAACCCCTACTAACATAATGAAGGACAATGAATGAATCAATGAATACCAAATTACGAATAATAAATCAGAGAGCTTGAGAAGAAATATTACTTACTTTCCAGTTCCGATAAAATCATCAAATGTGATAGTATTATTGTTTCAAACAACAAGAGTGAGCCTGCGAAGACCTTCAATCAGCGACACCATGAACTTCTATTGAAACACCATATGTTTACCGCCATATGATCCATCAAAATCTCATAAATAGGTCAACAAACAAGTCAAGTTAACAATCAAAGTCATATAAGAAGAAGGATTACCAACTTGTGCATGTTCTGATTTAGAATTTGGTTGAAGCGTAATCAAGATAAACATAGCGATCTTGTCTTGAAATTCATTCAGTGTCCTTCAATTTAGAGTAATAAACCATTGCAACATCAAGGATTATCCCAAATTCTCTGCTAGTGTTCTGTCGTACCTCAAAAAATGAGAACGACCTCGCGAAACACAATTGCACGTCCGCAGGATGGACTCAACAGAGTCGCCACCGATCTTTATTTAGTCCCATAGAGGAAAGGGGAAAATATCAATTATAACCCCTAAAAGAAAGGACAAGATATGGTTATCGCAGCCAATGTCTGTGTTCGGGAGTCGGTTATGCAAGGGGAATGTATTTGCACCCTCTTAAGTCCGTTGTACTCAACGGGAACCATTTAGTTAGGGTTAAATGAATGTTAGCTTAAGGTTTGTTTCTATATCTTCTAGTTATGGAGTGGGAAAAGAGAGAAGAAATGTTTTTTTAGATTATCATTATTGAGAAAGAGAACCTAAAGAGGTTTTTATTACTAGGGTGCTCGACAAGATTTCGCAATCTCGTGCCTACGTATCCTAATAGTGTAATGAGGAACTCAGAGCCTTCGTAGTTCGAGGACTACAACGAAAACGGTGAAAAGTGGAAAAGAAAAAGGTTGCTCGCCAAGGATTAGGGCCCTTGTGCCTACGTATCCTCATTGTGAAATGGGAAATTAGAGCGTCCGTAGTTCTGAGTAAAAAGTTTTGTTTATTTGTCGATTTTAGCAAAAGATACTTAGTCGCATTCGACAGAAAACATTGTTTTACCCAAAACATGCGAGGAGCGGACATTTGCATAACAATAGAATGAATTTACAAATCAACATTCGCGAGAAACACCTCTTACCACAACTCAAGTAGTTTGTGGACGAAGCAATATTTTGCGTTGTCTCAAGACACAATATCTTTCGTTTATGAAAAAGTTTTATGATTATTTGCACGGTGGCGAGAAAAGAAAGTTTGATGTGTTGAATGTATTTTAGGTGAATGACGAACGTTTGATGGGAATCAAATGTTCAAAGAGTAACGCCAGAATGCTAGATTCCAACGGCCCTTATTCATTCAAGTTAATTTAGAAAATGTTTGATGGACAACGAACTCTTAATGATAATCAATTACTCAAAGAGTTACGCCAAGATGCTAGATCTTAATGGCCCTTATTTGTCTAAGTCGATACTAAATGTTTTAAGAATGAAATAGATGAATGCCGGTTATCCCAAAGTGCAAGACTCGAGACCGGTCATTCGAGGGTTCTGCTAGAATGCTAGATTTCAACAGTCCTCTTCTTTCGCATTTTTTTAAAGAAAAGATTTGAACCGTTTGTGAAAATGTTTTGAAAATAATTTAAAATTAATTAAAAGTAATTGGGAGTTAAGGAGATTAAATGGATCCTAAATGCTTGAAGCCTCTTTTACGAGATTAATTATGCATATGCTTCTTTTTATCATTTAAAAGCCTTCATACGAGATTATAAGTCTTACATACTTAGCAAGGCACGCAAGCACTCGAACCTTTGATCAAGGGCTGAACTAAACAAACCAAGTTTAACGTCAAGCGATGAATCTCAAAAGAAAATTAATGACCTTAGAAAAATGTAATTAAACAAATCCAAGCATAATTTATACTTCTAAAATTAAACTATTTTTATTTTATATTTATTTTAGTTTTAATAGAGTAAAATGTATTGAAAGAATAAACTAAACATTACATATTTTTTTTATATAAAGAGCTATCATAAAAGTAAATTTATGTGGTTTCAATTTTTTTTTTGACAAAATAATAAAACAAATAAGAAAAAGAAAGAAAAAATAATTTAAAAAAATACAAAGGGCCAGGGGTGCAGGCGCTAAGCAGGGTGGTACGTGGACTCAAAGTCCAGCCCAAACCAAAAGATGGAGCGGGCCAGGAGGACCCAGCTCGGACCTGAATCGACCCAAAAACATGGTTCTCAAGTGAACCCTACACTCATTTTATTTTCTAAGTCTCTCTCATCTTCTCCCTCAAGAAATACACTTTCTCTCAGCATCAAAACTCCTTATACCATCAATTCTGCACGACCACAAAAACAATCCCCTTCTTATTCACCTCTCTCAATCGTCACTCATCTCTCTAATCTACTCTCATTCATTTCAAAAATAACAAAAATACTCAAAAGTTTCTTGAAAAACACCTTTATAAACACACAAAAGCAAAACCAATGATGTAAGAAAAAAAAGAGAGCCACTGACGACAACAGAGCAGAAGAACAAGGCGGCAGTGGTGATGGAGTAATTGTGTTGTTGCAGATACAGCCCAGTGTGACATCAGACATCCAACTTCAGCACTTAACAACTTAACACAGCCCAGTGTTAAGACTTCAATGTTACAACATCAGCACCTTGACATCAACATTGAATAACCTTTGTTTTACCAAAATTCCAGCCAATCCAGGAACTATCAGCTATTATTCCTTTTGCTCATTTACCTTCTTGATTTCGACACCATTCTTAATGCTTTATCCTCAACTGAGTTCTTATCTTTCCTTTGCACTTTATTCTTGGTTTTGACACCAATTCTTTTGCATCCCCAACGGAGTTTTCTCTCTTCCTTTGCTCTTGGTTTTGACACCACTTTCCTTTATTTGCTGTCTTTGTTCCACGAACTACGTAGGCTCTGAATTCCTCATTGCACCATGAGGATACGTAGGCACGAGATTGCGAAATATTGGCGAGCCCCCTTCTTCCATTCTTCTTCTCTGTCCCTGGTTTCCTGAACTACGACGCTCTGATTTCCTCATTGCACTATAAGGGTACGTAGGCATGAGAGGCCTAATCCTCCACGAGCACTCTCTTTCTTTGTCTTTTCTCTCTCCTCTTTTTAGCTAGAAACCTTTAGATAGATAACCCATCCAAGCCTAGAAGCAAGCAAAATGGTTCCCATCGAGTACGACGGATGCATAAGGTGCTAGTACTTTCCTTTCGCATAACCGACCCCTTACCTGTTTCTCTTCCCTTTGGGTTTTATCGATATTTTCCCTGTCCTTTGGGACTAAATAAAGTTCGGTGGCGACTTTGTTGTATCTTTGAGTGTGCGATTCACTCAGGTATAATCCTGCTAGATTTAGCTGGCGACTCTGCTAGGGATAGTCCTTGCTCTTGCAAGTTGGGGTCTCGCCTAGTTTTTTTTGCTTTCTTGCTTGTTTAGGTGTTTATCTTTTGCATGTTACTCATTTTATTCGCTTTACTTTGCTTTATGTTTATTTACTGCATTTCTTTACTGCTTTGAATATTCATATGCTGTATATTCTGGATATCTGCTATATTTTCTGCTGTTGTTGGGATGGGTCGATATTATTGGAGAGATAAGTCCTAACACCGGGCTTGAGCATGCACATAGGATATAACGTGGATAGTCGTGGCACCTGTATTTTGCGCGTTGGGTTGTCACGGGAGCCACATCCCAGATCGTGATTCGTTTGAGAATACCTTCGTCCTGCGAGAATTCGCTACGGCGGGGGGTTTTCACTTGAGTCCTATGGTTTGGGCGACCTTTCTAGGGACCATCTTGTTGTGTCTAGATCACACATGTGAGCGGGAAATGGGGTTTTGCAGGAAAACAAGCCTCTTCACACCTCTGTTCTCTCACGCACACCAGATTATTTTGCATTGACACAAAATTATATATGCAGATATCCAGATTATTCAGATTTGATTATTTAGACAGTGCTGGCTTCTTGATTCTTGTGTTACATATCATTTCATCATGTAAATTAATTTTTGCATGTGCATTTCTAGGTTATTCGAAGGCTTATTCTTTTTTGACATTATCTTAGAGATGAGTACTAGTTGCAGAGGTATCTTTAGCTACAAGTTTGTGGAGCCTAAGCTGAAGACTTTGAGAGGTTTAACTTCCCGTGTTGTTAAAGATAACAGAGGGATTTTCAAAGATGATTATGGTAATCTATTGGCCATCCTCAGCACTGAAGTCAACATCACTGTCATTCATACACTTGTTCAGTTCTACGATCCGTCACTTAGGTGCTTCACATTTCAAGATTATTAGTAAGCACCTACACTTGAGGAGTACTCTCATATCTTGGGGGTTGAGACCAGGGATCAGGTTCCTTATGTTTACACCAGCGGTTTTCCGAAGTTTCCCCTTATTGCTGAGGCTCTCTGCATTAGTAAGAAGGATGTGGAAGCTAATCTCAAGACTAAAGGGAATGGTATTCGAGGGCCTGCTTCAAATTTTCTGGTTGACAAGGCTATTTCCTTTGCTGAAGATGGAAACAGGAAGGCTTTCAACGTTGTTCATGCTTTGCTGATATATGGGGTTGTTTTGTTTCCAAATATGGAGGATTTTGTGGATCAGGCTGCCATCAGTATCTTCTTGTCCAAGAACCCTGTTCCTACACTTCTCGCTAATACCTATTATTCTATTCATTCGAGGAATGAAAATAAGAAAGGAACCATTGTCTGTTGTGCTCCTCTGCTGTACTGATGGTTCATGTCTCACCTTTCGCCGAAGGGTCCCTTTGTTGAGAATAAGGGAAATCTCAAGTGGTCTCAATGGATCATGTCTCTTACTGCTGATGAAATCTCTTGGTATTCTCGATTCTACGACGATACTGAGATCATTCTTTATTGTGGTAAATTCTCCAATGTGCCTCTCTTGGGTACAAAGGGTGGAATTAACTACAATCTGAGACTTGCCTTCTGTCATTTGGGGTATCCGATGGTTGCCAAGCCAGTTCCTGAGGTAGTGGAAGAGTTCATCTTTCATGAAGAGGTTGATGACATGGGATTACTGAAAAGGTTCAGTGCCGCTTGGACTCAAATTCACCGTGAAGGAAGAGCCGATTTGGGTAAGAAGAATTTCATAGCCAAGGAAGCTTACACACTTTGGGTCAAAGAGCACTTCAAAGACATCTTGTTGCCATTTCCTTCCGAGCCTTCCATGAATGTCAAGCTTCCTCAACTTGCTATTGTTTCTCCATCTGAAATTGACCAACTCAAGCGGACTATTGAGATGTTGAAGAAAGAGAATGCTGATCTTTGTCCCAACCTCGATAGAGTCACATCTGAGAAGGTAAGCTTACTGATTGAGCTCCATCAGAAGCGTGAGTGCATGCTCAAAGAGGTGGAAGCTAAACAGAACAAACGAAGGAAAATGGGTGATACTTTGAAGAGTACCTATGATGGACTTACTTCAAAGAACAAACAACTCGCCGACACTCAGTATCAAGCCTACAAGGATGAGTTGAGCTACAAGAAGCAACTTGAAGAGCTTCGAGGGAAGTTATCAGAGTACAAGACAAAGCTGTAGAGTGAACAAAGTCGTGCTGAACAGTTGGCAAATGACTTTTCTCAGTGTCATGCTAAGCTCGACAAAGCCTTTGGTGAGATTCAGAAACTGCAAGATCAAGCACATCAGAGCCAAGAGCAAATCAGTCAGATCAACATGGAGAGTACTCATTGGGAGCGACAGAGCCATAATCTGCAAGTCCTCTTAGATCATAAAGAGGCCTTTCTTCAGGATATGCTTCAGGGACCTAATCATTCTTTGCTGCGCAACCTCATGAAGGATGCGAAGTATTGGAGTGAGAGACACGGCCGTCTAGCCAGATTTGCTGAGAATGCTCTTGAGGACTTGCCAGAGTTGTTGAGGGATGCATATGCTGATATGTTGCCGCACAAGACTCCTTGGGCTATTTTTCACTTCTTGTCTGTTTGTAGGGTGGTTTTTGATAGGATCCAGGTTGATCTTGTTGTAGCCCAAAAGGAAGATATTTAATTTGTACTTGACTTGTTCTTCTTTCCTTTGTTGAATGAATGAAGTTTCTTGCCAATCTTATCTTTGCACCTTTACTTGTATGCTTTATGATTATTGTTAACAAAGATAAGTTTACAAATTCTTGGAATTTAAAACTTTATTTTTTGCATGCATTGCATACATTCATGCACACATATGCACGTCCCTTTATGCGGAAAATCATTGCTTACCCTTGTCCGTCTCTGCCTTGTAGCAAGACGACAACTCGACATTGCTATTTCACTCACTCAAGCAAATCCAAGATCATGGCTGATTTTGAACTAGAGAACGCTGCCTATAAGGAAACTCTGGCTCAATTTCAAGGTCAGATAGATAAGTTTCAGACCAACATGGATGTTATTGTAGAGTTCCTTCGTTCTCAAAAGGACGCCGCTGTTGCTGCCACTGTCGTTGCAATTTCCACTGATGCAACCTTTGTCACCCCTATTGTGACTGTTCCTCCTGTTGTTACTACTATTCCTGCTGTTGTTTCTCCTGTTGAAGTTTCTTCTCCCGCTGGGGGTATAACTCGTAGTAGACGAGTGTTTGCTCCGAAAGTTACGTCTAAGCAAATACAGGTTCCCACTGTTGTTCCTTTCAAAGACACATCTACAACCCCTGTTGTTCAACAAGGGTATCTACTACCGTATCAGTGCCATCCGTTCCATCTGAGGATGCCACAAAAAGCAAGGAGACAATTGATGATCAAGAATTCCTTAAGTTGATCAAGAAAAGTGACTTTAAGATTGTGGATCAGCTGGGGCAGATGCCCTCTAATATATCGATCTTGTCCTTACTCATGAGCTTGCCCATGCACAGATCAGCTTTATTGAAAGTTTTGAACACTGCTCACGTGATGCATGATATATCCGTTGTCGAGTTCGATGATGTGGTGGCTAACATAACTGCAAGTATATACTTGGGCTTTAATGAATCAGAGTTGTCTCTTGAAGGAACTGCCCATAACAGAGCCTTGCACATATCCGTAACCTGTATAGACACCTTATTATCTCATGTTCTGGTGGATACCGGTTCTTCTCTCAACGTGATGCCTAAGGGAACAGTAAGTCAATTACTGGTGGAAGGAAGCGAGATGAGGCCGAGAGCTTTGATTGTCAGAGCCTTTAACGGTTCTCGAAGGAAAGTTATTGGCGAAGTGGTTTTACCCATTAAGATTGGACCAAATTTGTTTACCATTACTTTTCAAGTGATGGATATCAATCCCGCATACTGTTGCTTATTGGGTCGCCCGTGGATTCATGCCACAGGGGCAGTCACTTCCACTTTGCACCAGAAATTGAAATTCATGATTGACGATCAGCTGGTCATCGTTTGTAGTGAAGAGGATTTGATTGTAAGTGAGTTATCATCCTTCCGATACGTCAAGACCGATGAAGGCATAACTGAGGCCCCGTTACAATGTCTTAAGTTCGAAGATGTCAGTTTCTCTTCAACTAGTTAAAGTAGATCACCGAAAATGACCTTATCATCCGCCAGGAGTGCTAAAGAGACCATCGAGAAAGGTGCCTTGCCTGGTTGGGGGCATGTGATTGATGTGATTGAGAAGCATAATCGCTTTGGATTGGGTTATCATCCTGGTCGACAAGCTAGTTCACTTGGTCAGAAACAATGCAACTTGATCAAGTTCAGTAGTGCGGGTTTTCAAAAGGGTGACATCGTGGCAGCCATTGATGATGATGGTCCTAGCAACCAGATTTCAAGCTTTGTACGCAAGTTCCCTCCGGGTTTCGAGCTCAACAATTAGACATCTACTATGATTCCTGTGGTTTTTCCCATAAACATGTAATGTATTTTGCTTTCTCATTCCCTCGTCGTCGCCCGAGACGAGTGGATAGCTTGTAAAGGGCCTCCCGCTTTTGCAAAATTATGTGATCAATAAATAAAAGTTTTTTTGCATTCAAAATCATGCTCTATTTTCTTTCTTTATTTTTTCACAAACTAATGGCAAAAGTTTCTTTTATTTTATCCTTTCAAATTAGCTCATTCTAAATAAACATGCAGAAAACATAGATGCATTGATAACAACATGGAAAACATCCATTGTAATTCTGGGATTCCAATTAACCAAGCCGGAGAAGATGGTAAGGAAGATTGTGAATTACCGGCTGAACTAGCAAGGCTCCTTAAGCACGAGCAGAAAGAGATTCAGCCACACAAAGAGTCGGTGGAAGTTGTCAATCTTGGTACTAATGATGTCAGAAGGAAAATTAAGGTTGGCGCATCCCTTGCTAAGCATGTACACTCCGAGTTGGTCAAGTTATTGAGGGAGTATGTTGATATCTTCGCCTGGTCTTATCAAAGATATACCTGGGTTAGTTACCAACATCGTTGAGCATCACTTGTCACTCAAGCCCGGATATCCTCTTATTAAGTAGAAACTCAGAAGGACTAGACCCGACATGGCACTTAAAATCAGAGAAGAGGTAAAGAAACAACTTGATGCTGGGTTCCTAGCCACTTCCGAATATCCTAAATGGATTGCTAACATTGTCCCGGTTCCTAAGAAATACGGGAAGATCAGAATGTGTGTGGATTATCGAGATCTTAATAAGGCAAGCACGAAAGATGATTTTCCTTTGCCTCATATTGATGTCTTGGTAGACAACACGACGCAATTCTCTGTCTTTTCATTCACGGACGGTTTCTTAGGATACAATCAGATCAAGATGTCCCCAACTGATATGGAGAAGACCACTTTCATCACGCCTTGGGTAGATATTTCTATAAAGTCATGCCATTCGGTTTAAAGAACACAGGGGCAACATACCAACGTGCCATGACAACCCTCTTTCACGATATGATCCATAAAGGGATCGAGGTTTATGTGGACGATATGATTGCGAAGTCCAAAACTGAAGATGATCACTTGGTCCATCTGAAGAAACTATTTGACAGACTCTAGAAGTTTAGACTGCGGTTGAATCCTGCAAAGTGCACCTTCGGAGTATGATCTGGTAAGCTGTTGGGCTTTATTGTGAGTCAGAAGGGCATTGAAGTTAATCCTGATAAGGTTTGAGCAATTCAGAATATGCCGCCTCCCAAAACAGAAAAATAAGTCCGTGGCTTTATGGGTAGACTTAATTACATCTCAAGATTCATTTCTCACTTGATGAATACCTATGAACCAATATTCAAATTTCTAAGAAAAAAAACAATCAGTCGAATGGAACAATGATTGTCAAGAAGCATTTGATAAAATAAAACAATATTTGCAAGAACCACCGATATTAGTACCGCCGGTTCCTGGTAGGCCTTTAATCATGTATCTCACTATTCTCGATGAATCAATGGGATGTGTATTGGGTCAACATGATGACACTGGTAGAAAAGAACATGCAATTTACTATCTGAGCAAGAAGTTCATTGATTGTGAGACCACATAATCACTCTTGGAGAAAACTTGTTGTACTCTGGTCTGGGCAGCTCGATGCCTAAGACAATACATGATTTGCCATACTACTTTATTGATATCTAAAATAGATCCGATAAAGTATATATTTGAAAAGCCTGCTGTCTCTGGAAGTATTTCTCGGTGGCAAATGCTGTTAATTGAGTATGATATCCAACATGTTACCCAGAAAGCAATAAAAGGGAGCGTCTTGTCTGACTACCTCACTCATCAACCTGTGGAGGGTTATCAACAAATGAAGTTTGACTTTCCCGATGAGGATGTTCTGTTTATCCAAGATTATGAGACTCCAGACCCTGACATAGGACCCGAACCAGGGGTGCGATGGACGCTCGTGTTCGATGGTGCCTCCAATACTAAAGATCGTGGAATTGGTGCTATCCTCATCTCTCTAACAAGTTTTCATCTTCCCTTCACTGCCAGATTATGCTTTGCATGCACCAACAATATGGCGAAATACGAAGCATGTATCTACGGTATTGAAGCGGAAATTGACATGAGAATCAAGATTCTTAAGGTCTATAGAGATTCTAGTTTGGTTATTGGCTAAGTCAGAGGGAACTTTGTAACTCGGGATTCCATGCTGGTTCTGTATCAAAAGCACATCACAAAATTGATTCCCTACTTTGATGAAATCTCTTTTCATCATATCCCTAGAGAGGAGAATCAATTAGCTGATGCTCTTGCCACCCTGGCATCCATGTTTAAGGTCAAGTGGAAGAATGAAGCTTCTTTTATCCGCATTGATCATTTAAACGAACCAACGCACTGTTTAGCAATCGTGGACGAGTCTAATGATAAACCTTGGTTCTACGACATCAAAAGATATTTGGAAAAGCAGGAATATCCCGAGGGTATCACTATGACTGATAAGAAAGCTCTTAGACGGCTCTCCGCCAAATTATTCTTAAGTGGTGGTGTACTGTACAAGAGGAATTACGATTCCGTGTTGCTCAGATGCGTGGATAGACACGAAGCAGACACGATCATAAGGTCCATACATGAGGGCTGTGAGGGTGTACATTCTAAAGGTCCTGCCATGGATAAAAAGATCTTTCGACCTGGGTATTACTGGACTACAATGGAGGTTGATTGTTACAACTTTGCCAAAATATGTCACAAGTGCCAAATTTTAGGTGACAAGATCCATGTGCCTCCTACACCATTGAATTTTTGACTTCTCCTTGGCCCTTCTCTATGCGGGGCACTGATATGATTGGGATGATCGAGCCGAAGGCTCCCAATGGTCACCGATTCATTCTAGTTGCTATCGACCACTTCACGTTACATGATAAGTGGATGCTAGATTTATCAAGAAAGAGATAATATATCTCTATGGCATTCCTAGAAGCATTATCATTGACAATGCAAGCAACCTGAACAACAAGATGATGAAAGAGTTATGTCAGGAATTCAAGATCGAGCACCACAACTCTTCACCATATCGGCCCAAGATGAATGGTGTCGTCGAAGCAACAAACAAAAACATCAAGAGGATTGTCCAGAAAATGGTCAAAACGTACAAGGATTGGCATGAAATGCTTCCATTTGCACTACATGGCTACAGAGCTTCAGTACGTACTTCTGCTGGGGCAACTCCGTATTGACATGTGTATGGTATGGAGGCTATTCTTCCCATCAAAGTCGAATTCCTTCACTCAGAGTCATCATGGAAGCAGATCTTGATGAAGCTGAATGGGTCCAATCCAGTTACGACCAGCTGAATCTCATCGAAGAGAAGCGCCTTACTACCATTTGCCATGGTCAATTGTATCAGAGACGCCTCAAGCGAGCTTTTGATAAGAAAGTTTTCCCTCGAGCGTTCCAAGAAGGAGAATTCGTGCTCAAAAGGTATTCACCTGTTCACTCGGATCCACGTGGTAAGTGGACTCCCAACTACGAAGGACCCTTTGTTGTAAAAAAACCTTCTCAGGCGGAGCCCTGATCCTCGCCACCATGGATGGGGAGGAGTTTCCATCGCCCGTGAACTCCGACGCAGTCAAAAAATATTATGCCTAGAAAAAAATGGATAAAGAGCCCGCTAAATTGACACATGCAAGGAAAATCTAGGCAAAAAATGGGTGTCCAGATGGACAAAAAAAAAAAAGAAATGTCCATGCAAAAGTTAGGGACAAAAGCAAAAAACAATAATAGCCCGCTAAGTTGAAAACCCGAAAGGGCGACTTAGGCAAAAATGGGTATCCCGGTGGACGAAAAAAAAAATAGAAAAATGTCCAGGAAAAAATTAGGGATAAAATGCATTTGAATGTGAACACTTAAGCCTCTCTTCATCATAGCTGGATCTCAGACGGTAACAGAGGAGTCAAATCGTCATCAACTGGTGCAAGGCATTGGAACCTAAACTTATGGTGGATGATAGCCAATGTTGTAATCAATGCAAAACATGTTTTCCCTTTGCCATTTACCTTTGTTTTTGAATTTTATTGCAAATTTCCTCCTCAAGGATTTTTGAATCCTTATACACACCTTTTGTACAAATATTTTCTCAATTGTCTCTTTTCAGTATTTTTGTTTGCAAAATAAACAATTATTTGTGAGCACATAATACTATAAAGCATTGAGAATAATAAAAAGCTAAACCAATAGAGAAAGCATTATGCATTGCATGTTTCATTGGTAACCCTTAATGGATAATCAGTAATATCCAGTTGCAAGCTTGATCCACGACAAGTGATATCATGGTTCTCATTTCCTCAGTAGAGCCATTATTTCCCCATTATGGTCCTTTGGAAATGTTGTTTACCTTTCATTTCATTAGCAGATCCATAATGTCCCCAGTGAAATCGCCATGATGTGTCCTCAAGCATAGACGTGGTCGTTCTCTTGCTCCCCAGCAAGAGTTGTGCAACATCTTCAACAAGGGTCGTGCATCATTCCCTAGCAGGACGAAATCATCATTCCCCAACGACAGTGTATTTCAATTTCCTGTTCTCCCCAAGCAGAAAAGATCATTCGGACCTTGGAATTCCCTAAGCAGAATCAGTCAAGGTTGGAGGGTCGTTCCCCAGGCAGAGTCAATCGTGGTTTGAAGATCGTCATGGTTCCTTCATCCCCAACGACGATAATGGTAATAGCTTGGAAATATGACATTTCTTGGTTTCTTCCCCGACGGAGTCGTCATCATCGCTGGGTTCTTTCCCCAGCTGAAGATGTCAAGTTCGTTTTGCTACAATCTTTGCCTAACCACCCCACAATACCTTAACCTTTGCCATTGCATGACATGATATCAAGGATCATGTAGAAGCACATATATATAGCATATGCATCAAGCATGTGCCGTTTTTCCTGATTCATCTCCTAACAGATATTCGACCAAACTTCTCACCTATCAACTCTCTACACTTTCAACTCTCTTTTTGTCGCCGTCGGCCAAATTTTCAAGCTACTCTTTTATTTAATCCCCTTCCACCTTAAATCATCGAAAAGCTGGCGCAATTCGAACATTTAGGTCCAAGAGGATTAAATAGGGGCATCAGTCGTAACCCAAAATTTGACCCCCCTTTTGCCTTTTACATAAGCATGTGCATTCGCATCGCTGACATATGCATTCACACTTTTTCTCTGTGTTTTTTATAGCCGGAATATTCAGGTTTTCAAAGCTCGATTAATCATATGCTCACAAGGTCATCACATCATCAATACAAGCATAAAACAAGGGTTTTTATGCCTATTCCTCAAATCAAAAGGTCGAAAATCAGAACCGTAGCTAAAGCACCTTTTTTTCAAGCAAATTGGGTAAATTTTGGTCTGGTTAATCGATTAACCATTTGCTGTTGCAAATGGGTTAATCGATTAACCCTTGTAAAATGGGCAGAATCTGCTGCTCTTTCATGACAACAACTTTTCCTCCACATTTTTGGGTTCCACTTGGTTCTAGCATTATGTGGAACATTCTAGACATCTCTAGACAGTTCAAGACCATTCAAGACACTCCACTTACATTTATTTCAATACATAATTTTGAATCATGACCACCATGCACCCTTACTTCCAAACATGAGATCCATTGATTTGGACTTGCATTGGGATTCCTCCACCGAGTTAACTAACTAACTAACCGAGTCAACCGTTGACTCGGTGAGTTGAGTGTAACTAACTCCAAAGCAAGCTCCAAAGCTCACTCCAAAGTACATTCCAAACCTAACCTACTCCAAAGCTAGTCTCTATATAAGCAAACCCTCACCATTTCACAAGGGACCTTCAACCATTTCAATCATTTCTCACTCTCTTCACTCTCAACTCTCTCATTTATCTCTGCATTTTCTGCAAGTTCTACACATTCATCTTCATCTTCTTCCCCAAACCACACTAGAGCTCAATTCCACCACTGAAGAGTAGTAAATTTCACATTGAAATTGCTTTCTCTTGAGCTTAAGCCTTCATTCATCTTCAATTTTGCTTGGATTTCTGCAATCACAGTAAATTCTACTTCAATTCAAGAGATTACTCCAATCGTTTCGGTGTAAATTTGATTTCAGAGCTTTTATCGCATTTTGCTCGGTTTCACTACGGTTCGAAGTGCAAGTACATAATTCTCTGGTTTTCTTGGCTTTTTCTCTCTACATTTCACTCACAAGAATCACCAAGCCAATTCTCCGGCTTATAGGTTAGTAGATCCTGCTTAATTTACTGTTTCGATCACTTTTGCGCGTTTACGATGTAGTTTCGATAATTTTTCAGTTTGTTTAATCATGTGATTGTTTGATCTTTGATCTTCATGTTTAATGCTTTCAATTGATGTTTATTTGCTTTTATTTGATGTAATTTACGTTCACAAATGCAAACCATGGCATGTGGATGTTCAAATAAGTGATTAACTGCTGGAAGCACTTTTTGAAAACTGATTTTTAGCCACTGCTTTAGTGTTAATCGATTAACACTTTGCAGTGCAAAAAGTTTTAATCGATTAACACCGCCTTTTTCAGTTTTTTCTACCGTTTTTTAAGAGTTGATCGATTAACACTTTGTAGTGCAAAAAGTGTTAATCGATTAACATTGAACCATAATGCCATTTTAGCCTATTTCCAAGCTTGTTTGATGTTCTTTTCTCATTTAACTTCCATGGCTTGATAAGCTTGATATTTGTGGATGTTTTATGAGTTGTTTAACTTCTGTTTGAAGCATGCTTGCGAACTATCGATGCACGATTTATCGATTACGTAATTGTTTGCATTTTTGGCATTACATTGTTCATGATCATTCTTGCACATCCTTTGCTCACTTGATTACATGATTTGTGTTGATGTTTGGTACTATTTGCCATGCTATTTGCATTGAGTTTGTTCCTTCTTGAGCAAATTCAATCTTGTACAATCAATAATTCGCATGTTGCTTTGACGATCTTTCGACTCGTGAAAGATCGTTGGCTTGTTCATTCCCTTTGATCGATTGACCGAAACCATGTTTCAATTAGTTGATTCTCCCTTTCTCCTCTCTCTAGGATCCTTTAGAGTCTTGTTCTTTTGATCCCCTACCGAGTCGGAGTTTCGCATGATGCACTGGAGCACTGTACAAATTAGCGTTGTTATGTTGTCCGTTTCAATTTCCGCACTATACTTTGGTGCTAGAGAAGGGATGAGAGTGGAGAATTCCTACACTCATCTTGATTATTTTAGGTAGGGGACAAATGACCTTGTGCCTGGAATAATCGTCTCTATCCCCAGACTGTAGCGTATTCCCAATTGTCAGCCGAGTTGATCCTTGATCACTCCTACCCCTTTCAATCTCTCTTTTGATCAATCACCACTGTCTTGGTTAAAGATCCTTGTCACTTTGGGTTAGCAAACACTCTTTGTTTCAATACCTTCTCTTTTCGTCAATCATTGTTCTTTGATTCCCAGAAATTTTTTTATCATTCTTTCTTTGGTTAATCACAGTCATACTATTAATACCAATGCTCTGTTCCCCAATAAGTCGCAACCTTTTTCTTCGGTTAAACACAGTCTTTCTATCAAACACCGAAACCCTAGCGGAGTTCGCAACCTTCTATTGGTTCTTCTCCCTTTGATTGGTTAACCACTACCTGTCAGTTAAAACACCAAGTTGCACTCAGTTAACCACAGCCCGCCTGTTAACATACTGAACTCCTTTTGAGTTAATCACATTCTCTTTATTAATCACTCATTTCTTTTTGGTTAATAACACTCTTTCCGTTAACACCGAATCCCCAACACTTAACAACCTTCTTTTGGTTCAAATACTTGCACCTTTGGGCTAGTAACCTTCTTTTGGTTCATATACCATGTCTTTGGTCAGGTACTGCTTGTTCAGCCAGTGTACCAAACTCCTTTGGGTCACAACCTTTGCTTGGTTCCACACCTGTCCTTTGGGTCATAACCTTCACTTGGTTCTACACCCGTTCTTCCGGTTAACCACTGTCCATCAGTTAATATAACGAGATACCTTCAGAGTCAAACACCTTCTCTTGGTTCATCACTCTCCCCTTTTATTTCATCACAGCCTGCCTGTTGATGTAACACCCTTCGCTCGCCTCTCAATTCTCCTGGTGACCATCTGGCGAATTTTCCTTTTGCCTAGCGAATATGGCAGGATCAGCAATCTTGCGATTGCGATTCTGCACAACTCAGACCTCAATTCTTCTCCGATTTCACTCACAATCAATCCAAAAACACACATGTAACCACATATTAACATACAAACAAGTAGGAAACACAAAAGCCACATTTCAACCGATAAATTGATGCATTTGTCCTCTTATCAAAACCTCCGACACGCAAAAACTCCAATCCCCAAATCAACACAAAAAACACATAGGGATGATCCTAATGGTTTATCTACCCTCATACAAACATTATGCAACCCTTAGAGATTAAAGAACCCCACCCTTACCTTAGTGACGATTCTTCAAAGGTTCTCTAAGCCCTAGCTCTACTTCTCTCTTCCGATCTTCTTTTTCTCCAGAAACACGATCGTTCCAAAACTGATTCTCCCTTTCCAATTTTCCTCTTTTTCCTACTATAACCCTTAGACCCTTATTATGCTTTTCCTTCTTTATCCTCACTAACCACCACGAAAGGACCACTTTGCCCTCCCTATTTCTTGTTTTTCCATTATATTATTATTATTATCCCAATATTATTATTATTATTATTATTATTATCATCATCTTACTAATTAAATAATAATAACAATATTTCTTAATAATTCACGTTAATATTATTAATCAATATTCCCAATATTAATTAATTATTTACTAACCACACCACTCCTTCATACACCTTAATCTCTATGATTCAAAGGTCACTACCCCATACTAAGGGCAACCCAGCCTCAACCAAACACACACAAACACGCACATATACACAACATAATATAATTTAATTACGAAAATATTTAAAATAAACCGGGGTGTTACAACTCTCCCCCACTTAGAATATTTTCGTCCTCGAAAATTTACCTCATACGAGTAACTCTGGATACGAATCTCACATTCTGGTCTCTAATCCCCAAATCATAAAAGGTGTAGCGAGCGATTTTTATTGGTGACGCGACCACCTTATCGCTGAAGTTTGGGTTTTCTCCTCGAGGAGAAAGGGTGCTACTTTCTGATTTCTTATTTATCCCGTGAAGCTGGAAGGGAAAGGGAAGGTATCTAAAACTAATCTTGCACGCGAATGTTTAATTGAACAAACCCTTTAAAGAGATTGGGGGGTTCGGGGTCAGATTATACAATGGGTAGTTATCAATTACCCATCCTATATGTGGTTATCCACAGGATGTTAGCTTTTAGGTCTCGCTTTGTAATTGATAGTGTTTATCTGCTGATGGGTTGGGAAAGTTTCTTGGGAAATATGAGTGAGTGGGTGAGTTTCATTTTTTTCTGGAAAATGATGATGATGGCTTAAGGTATGAAACCTAAAGTTTTAATTGATATGAAGGTACTGGACCTAGGGTTTTTGATTGGTATGCTCGCTAAGATTTCACAATCTTATGCCTGCGTATTCCCGTTTAAACGAAACAGGGAAATCAGAGCAACCGTAGTTCCTCCTATTCTAAGGGAGGAAAATGATGTTTTGGTGTCTTGTTCAAAGCCCAAGATTGAAGCTAAAAGGGTATTTGTGTCTTGTTCAAAGCCCAAGATTGAAGCTAAAAAGTTATGACTGAGAGAGAATTTGTTATCTCTAAAGGGAGATTGTTGACTTTTGTGTGCCTTGATCAAAGCACAAGGTTGATGCTAAAAGGTTAATTGATTTGGCTAGGAGATTTCTTTATACAAAGCCTAAAAGGAGGCTGGATAAGACCGACCCAACAAGAGAGTGTTTTATCTATCTTGTACAAAGCCCAAGATTAAGGCTAAAAAGAGACTGACTTTTTGGGGATATCATTATACAAAGCCTAAAAGGAGGCTAAAAAAGGGTTTTGACTCCGTCGGGGAGGTTTATATGTGTCTTGTACAAAGCCCATAATTGAGGCTGAAATGAGTTTGACTCTTGCTGGAGAGTATTATCTGTCTTGTACAAAGCCCAAGATTGAGGCTAAAACGGGAAATTTAATTGACTCTGGTGAGGATGTGTCTTGTACAAAGCCCAAGATTGAGGCTGTAATGAGTTTGACTCTACTTAGGGAAATTACTCCTCAGAAGCATAAACGAAGGCTAGGAGGAATTAACTTAGCTGGGGAAGGTATCTTCCCCTAGCTCAAGAGAGGGAAATTTATGTCTTGTACAAAGCCTAAGATTGAGGCTAAAAGGGTTGACTCGACAAGGGAGTTTTTATTTGTCTTGTACGAAGCCCGAGATAGAGGCTAAAAGGGGTTGACTCAACAAGAGAGTGCTCGACTCAACAAGAGAGTCTGAAAAGTGACTGACTCAACAAGAGAGTCTGAAAGTGGATTGACTCAACAAGAGAGTCTGAAAGTTGATTGAATCAACAAGAGAGTTTGAAAGTTGATTAACTCAATAAGAGAGTCTTAAAGTTGATTGAATCAACAAGAGAGTCTTTTATACTCAACAAGAGAGTGATTTGCTATCTCGTACGAAGCCCGAGATTGAGGCAAAAAGGGTATTGACTCAACAAGAGAGTCTAAAAGGTTAGCTCCGTTGGGGAGAATCAATTGTACAAAGCCCAAGAGGAGGCTGACGTCGCCGATGAAGGATCATTATACAAAGCCTAAGAGGAGGCTAGCTTTCCGCTGAGGAAAGGTCCTTATACAAAGCCTAAGAGGAGGCTAGCTTTCCACTGAGGAAAGGTCCTTATACAAAGCCTAAGAGGAGGCTAGCTTTTTTGCTGGGGATAATTGAGATCCCCAGGCAGGTCCAAGTGGGGAATCAACTCTTGCTGAGGATTACAGAAGAGTTGAGATGTCAGATACCCTGAGGTTCTGTCTTGAGATAGTGTTGACCCTGGTCGGGGAACTCTGATGAGAGAGAGGCTGGGTTTCTGCTGGAGATCGATCCAGAATACTCGGGGTTTCTTCCTATGGTTGTAAGGAACTTGAGAATGTCTAAGACTCAAGGGGATTAGACTGTCCAAGTCTGCTAGTGTGGAAGAGTTTTATCTTTTGTATGATGTCTCCAAGAGGAGGCAAAGGCATTAAGGGATGAGAATCAACCCTAAAGTGGCCTGAGGTCTGACACTGGAAAGACTGCTCTAGCAAAGGATGACTAAGTTTTGTCTTATACCTTTAAAAGGTCATCAGGGTCCTTGTATTATGCCCAAGAGAAGGCATGAGAACTTCTAAGAAGCCGAAGGGTCCTTGTACAACGCCCAAGAGGAGGCGGGGATGCTTTTTGGAAGCCCGTGGGTCCCCAAACCAAGAGAAGTTCAAGAAATGCAATTCACAGAGAAGAGATCATTCCAGGAAAGTTCGAGGGTTTGGAAGAAACTCAGGAGATACTATTCACAGAGAATAGATCAACTCCGGGGAGTAGAATTTCTTTGACAATTTCTAAGGGTGATAGTCTGAGAAAAGGTTCACTGAGAATACTGCATTTCTCTTTGTTCCATATTGTTTAACCCCAAGAGAAGGGAAGACTGTATCTGGAAATCCTATGGGGATCTAGTTTTTTTGTATTTAAAGAGTGACCAACAGGGCTTTACCTAGTTCTAGACCTAGTTGTCGGGGAAAACTCTAAATAACATTACTAGTATATATGCAGTTGATATATGACAAGTATTTAAAAGGATATGAAAGAATACTAACCATGCGCCGCTTCCCACAATACAATTATATATATCTGACATGTATTTAAAAGAATGAAAGAAGACTAACCATGCTTCACTTCCCACAATACAGTTATATATATTAAAGCAAGTAAATGAAAGCTTTTAAAACTTACTGGTGAGCGAGCTTCCATGCTGTATTGTTAGTTGTTCAGAGAAATTAAAGAAAGTTTTGATAACAACTATATATTTGAACCTAAATCAAAAGGGAGTTGTTTATGAAAAATTGTTGGGGGCTTATACTCAAGGAGAGGCCCAAGGTTTGAATAGTGATTGTACTGTTGTTTTAAATATCGTATCGGGACTTATACAACGACTGAGGCCCAAAAAGTTTTCTGTACAAAGGGATGGGTCTTACAACTTAAAGAAAAGCCCAAAGTTTATTTTTGTACAGGAGATGGGGTTTACAACTCAGGGAGATGCCCGAGATTTGAAAAGGCGACGATCGCGCCGTTGCTTTGAAAATATACAGAGGGACTTATACAATATGTGAGGCCCAAAAATGTTTATTTACAAAGGGGTTGGGTCTTACACTCTATTAGAGACCCAAAAGTATTTAAAGAAAAGAAATGAGACTTATAGCTCGAGGAGAGTCCCAATTGTTTTATTTTAAAAATGGCGATTGCGCCGAGGTTTGAAAACACAGTGGGTCTTATATGATGACCGAGGCCCAAATTATTTTGGTTTTCAAAAGGGGTTGGGTCTTACACTCTATTAGAGGCCCAAAAGTATTTTAAAAGATTGATGAGGGTGGAATTAATCAAAACCCTAATTTTGTTTAAAATGGAATTAATTTTTTTAAAAAAAATTAATAAAAATCATTGAAAACATATGAAAAATGAGTTGTGATTTTGGATCAATGTTTCAAAAATCATGTTTTTATCCACAAAATGATTGGAAACCATTTAAGTTTGGAAAATCAAGAAGGAAAAAATATTTTAAATGTTAAAAAACAAATACAAATTAATTCTTTGCAAAAATATCAAGTATATGAAATAAACAATATTTTTGGGAAATTTTTGTAAAATAAAATATTTTAACATTTTTGTGAATTATTTAAAAAAGAATCAACTCAAAATCATTAAAATTCAGAGAGAAATTAATTTTTGAATCAATTAAATAAAATCACAAAATTCAAATATTTGAATATTTGAAAAAGGGCGCCAAGAACACCCAAGAACACGCGCGTGTTCTGAGTTTTGCCCAGATTTGCATTTTCTCGCCAATCTCACTGAATACTTGATGAAATCACACAATCCACTTATCAATCTACTCGTTTTCACCTCACGATCATGTTTATGGTCTTTAATTTCATTTATTTTAAGCATGGAATAAGAAATCAAAGAGAAACCTCAAGAACCCTAAATTCTGCATGAAGGCTCAAAAATTCCGCAC
Organism: Lathyrus tuberosus; assembly: GCA_022829125.1. NCBI lineage: Eukaryota > Viridiplantae > Streptophyta > Magnoliopsida > Fabales > Fabaceae > Lathyrus > Lathyrus tuberosus. The sequence continues at coordinate 14,069,086 of JALAZF010000113.1, read as the reverse complement.
ACGATTCATATAAAGCAATTAATTGAGGGGAAACATTCCATACATGATTATGAACATATGGCAAAATTATTGTCCGAGGAAATATGCATGAATCATGAGATGACCAAGTTGAGGCTTACCTCTTGCAGCTGGTGATCGTGTTTTGAGTTAGAGGTGTTACAGATTGGTTCCAATGATGTGGACAACTTCCCTAGGTGCTATGGAGTGTGTCTGAATGCTTGGAGTGGTTGGAAACAAGCTGGAACTTAAAATGGTACCCCAACTGCAAGTTTGCTAAAAGCTTGAGCAGTTGGATGGTGATTTTGTGAAATTGGTGTTCCTGATGTTGTTTAAGTTTTTGGATCACTTCTATATGATGTTTATGAGGTGTGTGTGTGTGATTGGTTTGGTTGGAATTGCTCTCAAACTCAAAACCCGATAGTGACTTGCTTTGGAAGGCAAAATTGGAGTGAAAGAGGTGATTTTGAGGAAAGCATCAGTTTGGGTGCTTTGGTGTACTCAAACTGATCACAAATGAGGTCTATTTATAGTGTACTAAGTTTGTTTTGGCTGTAATAGTGTATGGCAACTGGTACAGGTCTGTGGCCAATTGGATCATTTTGGAATCTCAAGTCTCCTCTAGCCATTAACTTGAGATTAGAGCACAGGCCTATGGTTATTTGATTCAAGGATAAGGTTAACTGAAGTGTTCATTTTTGCTCTGATACATGCCACCTCTAAGCATCCATTGAATGCCTCAAAACAAAATTGGAGTCTTGAGGCATCTTTAGCTTTTAGGGGTGCCAAACCTATATGTAGTTCCAAAGACTTGGGAGGCTTATGGATCAGTGTTTGTTCCTCCTTGGTCTCCCCCTGAGGTGTGCAGATGGATAAACTTGTTTGTCATTTGCACAAATTGCTCAAATCGAGCCCTAATGCACAATCTGCCTTGCCAAGACAGTTTGCAGCAAGGCATGTTGCAGTTGTCATAACTTCGAGCTCAGATGGATTTTGATGGAGTTCTTGGACATTTTGGAAAGCCCTTATGTGACACAACACATGTGTGGTCATAGTTTGTCTTGAAACTTTTTGGATCCAAGTGAAAAATGCCCCTACATTTTGGAAAAAAGTAAGACAGATTCTGACTTAGTGAAAATTTCACTAAGTGTTGGAAAAAGTGACATTTCATGTTTTCAACCATTTTGATCTCTCCATAACTAAAAATCCATGAGGAATTGGAATGAGGTGCAGTTGACACTTTTAAAGTATGCCATGAGAGCTACAAATCCATCTTTGGACCATCCAAAATGGTTGCTTGGATCTCAAGTTATGATCCTTGGAAGTTGGTACCCTAGCCACTTTGTTCCATAACTAAGAAAAATTCTAAGTTTTTATGGTTACCCCTTTTACAAGTTATCCCACTTTCTTTGATTTTTCTTGATGAATGATGATTAAAATCACATATTAACATTGTTTTAGGGTTAAAGAACCATAATTATGAAAAATCTCAAAAAGTTAAACTTTTCATCTGGATGCCCCAGTCGACCAAAACCCTAATTTGGTGACGCTGGCGATCTTGAGGCTTGATCCACTGGGAATGCTGCAACCTTGTGCTTGATTCTTGATGTGGGAGTCCTCTTGATTCCTTTATGGATGTTTGAGAGGTTAGACAAGTTGAAGATCATGTCATTTCTTGATTGATCATTTGTCTAAGGCTCTAAGAGGGCTTAAAACCCTAATTTCTGATTATGGTGAATGCTTAACCATCTTTGAGGAGATTTGATGAGACATGAAAGTACATCCATATTGTGATGATGATTTACACAATGATGGGAAATCTTAGTGGTCAAAATTTGGGGTATGAAAAAAGGTAACACCACGAATAATAACAAACGAACTCATTAATAACAACAACAAGATGCAATGCTCACGCAATGCACTCGACGACCAACTCAAGACGCAGAGAATAACCGAGTTACGCACACACATGTTCACTCTTGAACCAGAACACAACACAATCGTTACAATCACCACAGGTAACACTCCCCTAATTCCCCATCCCACGAATTAACTACTCGCACCCGGACCACCACCATAGGAAACGAGGCAACCGTAGAGATAAGAACATAAAGTTCCACAACACAACGTCGTCCTAACCACTTTAACATAACCGGAACAACAACCTCATGGTCACACAATCATCAAGACAACAATTCTACGATTCACCAATCGAACAGGTAACTAGTAGTACATGATTAATATTTAAACCTTTCACCATATCACTTCCATTCCTGCAGGTCATAACGTTCAACCTTTGAACTCCTGCCATTCACGCACGCATATTCGAACAACGCTACATCACTCTTCTGCTGCGCACTCTAATTACTCGCAACTATCAAATCCACCAATTTTACATCCAACTTCTGATTCTCTCTAATATTCACCAGGAAGTCATCATTCACCTTTTATATACCCAACCTCTCACTCTACTGCGTCAGCTCACACACCAGATATAAGTCTTTGGACTGCTACTCAATTATAATTCTCTGACCATCAAAGCAGACATATGAAAATACTTTCGACCTAACTCATCAGGCACGACATTAACTTTACCAATAGGATAATTCGAGCCAAGGTCGTAACTCATCAAGAGTTCCAACCATCCTCGTTGTCTCATATTCTATTCCTTCTGACCAAACAGGTGTTCTACACTCTTGTGATTACTAAACACTTCGGGTCTAGATCCATAAAAATAATACCTCCGGATCCTCAACACAAATGCAACCGCAACAAATCCTAAATCTTGAACAGGATACACCCTTTCATGAATCCTCAATTGTCATAAGGCATAAGCTACGACTTCACCATCTTACATTAGTACACTGTCTAAACTCATCACAAACACATCCCAATACCCCACAAACGGTTTATTAGGATCAAGCAGAATCAAAACTGGAGTCGTAGTCAACTTCTACTTCAGCTCTCTAAAACTTTCCTCACAACGAACATCCCCACACAAATAACTTACCCTTCGCAATTCAACTGAGATAAAATACTAACTTGGAAGAGTCTTCCATAACCTACGGTAATCACCCATTGAGTCCAAAAAATCCTCTAATCTGCTTAACCAACTTCAAAGCTTTCTCATTGTAGAACTGCATCTACTTTGGATGGATCCATGACAACACCCTTTTCTGAAATAACATAACCAAGAAAACTCATCCTTATCAACCCAAAATCACGCTTTGATAACTTAGCATAAAACTTCATCTCTTCTAATACTTGTAATTCAATTCTCAAATACCCTACACGTCCTTCTTCTGGTTTTATAATAGATCAGAACACCCCAACGAACACCACTTCGAACTTATCAGATTAAGTACGGAAGGTATGATTCGTAATCCCCACACACACCCCAAACGCATTACAAGCACCAAACAACATCATCCTATATTGTAATACTCCAAACCGAGTTCCAAAGATTCTAAGTCATATATTCTTGAAAGTGGACACTTATCCTTAAGCACTTTGGAGAGTTATCAATCTGCATAAAAACACACTTATCCACTGGAGTGCCTACCCATCAAGCAGTACACAAATCTCATTTATGTCCATTAGTAGAATAACCTCCCTATCAACAAACAACCGTTTAGTATAGGTTAAACACTCTCCAATGATAGAGATGCAAGAGTAATACTACTACAACCATAACATACGCAACCTTCCAAATTCATCCCGAGTTCAAAATAATTTATCCAAAACAGCTTAACAACCTCTGGTTCTGGTTACCACATTCCATATCAATTCTTCTTATGGGGTTTCGACCCACTCAATGTTTCTGTTGACACGAGATTTTCAACCCATAACAAAGTAATACCATCAAGGAACTTCAAATCATCCGTGATTCGTCATAATTCAAACTCAAGCTATCTAGAATACAACTGTGGGTTTCCATACTACTCATCGATTAACACGCGATCTCATGCTATCATCCATTTCTCTACTAACAATACTGAAGCTCTCCAAGGCGACACCCTTGGTCTCACAAATCTTCTTTCTAATAAATCTTTTAGCTGCTCTTTTAGTTCTACTAATTCTAACGCCGAAATTATGTATGATGCCATAGAATATGGTACCAGGGACAAGATCAACAGAGAATTCCACCTCTATCTTTAGCGGCACATCCGATATGTCATCCAAAACACGTCTGTAACTCACGCACAACTGGCAGTTCATCGTTGTGACTTTACTGCTAATCTCCAGAACACCGTCATCGCAAACATGGAAAACATCTGAGCATCATCTCTTGAGAGTTCTTCTACTTACTTAGCAGGTATAACCTTAACTCTTCACTTTCGTCAAAGTTAAGTTCACTCTTAACTCTCTAAGGAGCAACCATCCACAATACCAGATCATTTCCTCTCGGAGACATGCCAACTTACCGACGTACAAAACCTCAAATCTGTCTCATCTTCAAATATATAAGAATCTGCATCAGCTCATCAAAACCATCGATAAGCACTTTGCTTAACTCCGAAAAATTCACTGAACACACTATCTAAGCCGACAAGATACGTCTATTCCATCCCACATGATCCCGTCTACTATCAACAAGAGATTACGGGTGATCAGTTCCTCAATTTGTCAATAGACAGCCGACCATCATGATGGGGCATAAACCATCTTTACCAAACTATAATAGTGTTCCTTGCATCTTGTGCACAAGCTATCTAAGGCACAACCCTTAGTTGACATAAGCATTCTTTCTGTATTTCCTTCAGTTCCGAAAACAACACACTATCACAACTCCTACATTCTTGAAATCAGTAGCATACTATTTTCTTATCCAAATGATTGGTAAACACAGGGTTTAGCTCTTACCAATGCGTCCCAAGAATAACATCATCTTGTTCCAACTAAAGACAAACTGTGCCCATCCTTAGGAAACACGTCAGGATACTCCACACATCACTGACCAACCTCTAGCCAAAACATTGCCTTCTCCCTCACAAGGAAGCGAACAACGAGGACATATGTCTGTCTTCCCTCGTGGGTCACACCATTCTCAAACAGGTGAACAATCCAACACTGCACTCCCTCATGCAGTAACATGATACTTGATCTCTTGAACAACGAGAACAACATTGTCCCAATCAACAATTGCACTCTTATAATCAATGACACACTAAGCCAATGCTCCACACCCGAAGCATCTTGGAGAAACACAAGCTTCTCCCCCACTTCTCTCACTCTCATCCTGCAGACAAGGGATTAGAAAAACAAGGAAGCACTGATAGTGTTTCACACACATATCACGTACTAAGGAACAAACAACATCGACAGTATTCAACTGTTACACGACAACGACTCGACAACTTGGCCGGACGGACCGACCTGCTCTGATACCACTTTGTAACACCCTTTGCTCGCCTCTAAATTCACCTGGCGACCATCTGGCAAATTTTTGCCTAGCGACCATCTGGCGAATTTTCGCCCGGCAGATTTTCCTTTTACCTGGCGAATCTGGCAGGATCAGCAATCTTGCGATTGCGATTCTGCACGATTCAGACCTCAATTCTTCTCCGATTTCACTCACAATCAGTCCAAAAACACACATGTAACCACATATTAACATACAAACAAGTAGGAAACACAAAAGCCACATTTCAACCGATAAATTTATGCATTTTTCCTCTTATCAAAACCTCTGACAAGCAAAAACCCCAATCCCCAAATCAACACAAACAACACATAAGGATGATCCTAATGGCTTATCTACCCTCATACAAACATTATGCAACCCTTAGAGATTAAAGAACCCCACCCTTACCTTAGTGACGATTCTTCGAAGGTTCTCTAAGCCCTAACTCTGCTTCTATCTTCCGTTCTTCTTTTTCTCCAGAAACACGATCGTTCCAAAACTGATTCTCCCTTTCCAATTTCCCTCTTTTTCCTACTATAACCCTTAGACCCTTATTATGCTTTTCCTTCTTTATCCTCACTAACCACCACGAAAGGACCACTTTGCCCTCCCTATTTCTTGTTTTTCCATTATATTATTATTATCCCAATATTATTATTATTATTATTATCTTACTAATTAAATAATAATAACAATATTTCTTAATAATTCACATAAATATTATTAATCAATATTCCCAATATTAATTAATTAATTACTAACCATACCACTCCTTCCTACACCTTAATCTCTATGATTCAAAGGTCACTACCCCATACTAAGGGCAACCCAACCTCAACCAAACACACACAAACACGCACATATACACAACATCATATAATTTAATTATGAAAATAATTAAAATAAATCGGGGTGTTACAGTTGACACCAAACTCTTTATTCCCCACAGAGTCTTAATCCCTTTTTCTTCGGTTAATCATTGCCAGTCAGTTAACATAGTGAATCCTTATTCTCTTGGTTTTTGACACCATCCCCTTTGTTTGGTCCCTAGTAGGGTCGCTAACCCTCTGATCCCTAACACAATTACTATGTTCTCTTACTCCTCAGTAGAGTCGCTATTATTCCTTTAGTTATTTTACCTTCTTGGTTTCCACACCATTCTTCTTGCTTTATCCTCAACTGAGTTCTTATCTTCCTTTGCACTTCCTTCTTGGTTTTGACACCAATTCTTTTGCATCCCCGACGTATTTTTCTCTCTTTCTTTGCTATTGGTTTTGACACCACTTTCCTTTCTTTACTGTCTTTGTTCCCCGAACTACGTAGGCTCTGAATTCCTCATTGTACCATGATGATACGTAGGCACGAGATTGCGAAATCTTGGTGAGCCCCCTTCTTCCATTCTCCATCTCTGTCCATGGTTCCCTGAACTACGACGGTCTGATTTCCTCATTACACTATGAGGGTACGTAGGCACGAGAGCCCTAATCCTCCGCGAGCACTCTCTTTCTTTGTCTTTTCTCTCTCCTCTTTTTAGCTAGAAGCCTTTAGATAGATAACCCATCCAAGCCTAGAAGCAAGAGAAATGGTTCTCGTCGAGTACAATGGATGCGTAAGGTGCTAGTACCTTCCTTTCACATAACCAACCCCCTTACCTGTTTCTCTTCCCTTTGGGTTTTATCGATTTTCCCCTGTCCTTTTAGACTAAATAAAGTTCGCTGGCGACTCTGTTGTATCTTTGAGTGTGCGATTCACTCAGGTATAATCCCGCTAGCTTTAGCTCCACTGGGGAATCAAAAGTCATCATCCGAGAATGGAACTGGATGGAAAAGATTCATAACATTCAGAAGATCATTGAATGGGGTGAGAAGAATTCAGAGGAATACATTAGAGACATTCAAACAAACATCAGAGACATCCAGAAAAGGATTAAATGAACTCCGGAAAACATCAGAGATATTCAGAAGAGCATTGAATAAACTCCGGAAAACATCAGAGATATTCAGGAAGGCATTGAATAAACTCCAAAAAACATCAGAGATATTCGAAAAAACATCGAATAAACCCCGGAACACATCTATAAAAGCATTGGATGAAGAATGGAAACAAACATTGAAGACATTCAATAGCTGTTAACCAAAGTCAGAAATAAATTGAAGATATCTAGACGAGCATTAGATGAAGCCAAAGATTCTGAAGATACATCCGGAAGATTTTGAAAAACATTAAATGTACGAGAAAAGATTTTGAAGGCATATCTACAAGAACATCAGATAAGCAACATCATATCTGGAAGAACATCAGATAAACAAGGTCGTATCTAGAAGAACATCAGATAGACACAAAGGAGATCTGGAAAAATATCAGAAGCAAAGTCATATCTCGAAGAACGTCAGATAAGCAACAAAAGGGTTATGGAAAAACATCAGAACAAAGACACATTTGGAAAATGATCAGACGGTAAAATAAATGAAATTCTGGAAATGCATCAGAATTGCAAAGGTATATATATATCTGGAAACTCACTGGGGAGTAAAACGAATTCTGGAAGGGTATCAGAATCACATTGGGAATATCTGGAAAAACATCAAAACAAAAGACTCAATCTGGTAAAATATCAGAGAGAAACGTATCCTGTAAAACCTCGGATAGATTCTGGAAAGGTATCAGAATCACAAGTAATATATGGAAAAATGTCAGATAAGTTCTGGAAGAGCATCTGAACAAAAGACTCAATCTGGTAAAACATCAGAGAGACAAACATATGTGACACCCAAGAATGGCATTGGATGGAAAATACACCAGTCATCCAATAATGGCTTTGAATGAAAGGTATAATCACAATATCTAATAATGGCTTTAGATGAATGTTAGCAAAGTAGAGATCCAAGAAATCATTGGATGAAAAGAGGAACAGATATATCCAAAAAAACAATCGGATAATAAAGGTCATATCTAGAAGAACGTCAGATAGACATGACAATATCTGTTTGGTAGGTGCCAAGTAAGTTGGACTTTAACCACAAGGTAAGACGTTGATAACAACATGACCTCTGATGAAATGCAAATAAGGATGAAACATTCTTGCTATGCATATGTATATGAATTATGCTATGATATATGATCAAGTGCAAATGCAGATGTCGACGACATGGTTCGACTATTTTGGGGAGAAGACAAGACTGGAAGACTGATTCCTCAATATAGAGATCACTGCCATTCTGCTTGGGGACTAAAGATGCTATTGCTGAACATATCTTTGCCATATTGGTAAATTGTATCAAGTCGATGATCCTTGTAGGAAGGATGTAGAGCTGCTTGGGGATTCTTCAAGTAAATTGTCTCAGATTAGCTGACTGTTGTAGATGAACTAATCATTGCTTCAGCTTAACTGATGCTGGAAATGTCTGCTTTACTATGTGGTTGGAAAGCTTGCCCTAGTTTGAGTCTTGAAAAATCTTTTGGATAAACGAATTCTGAAGGACTTGCACTGAATAGATCTTGAACTGATTCTTGACAGGATTTGGAAAGAACTTGCCCCTGATAGGATCACTGACCAAGTTTCTCAACTGTTTGAAAATTCCTTGAGAGGAAAGCCAGTTTGCAAACAAAAGTGTTCATACAAACATGGTAAATGCAAATTTCATGCAACTTTTGAAATCAATTTATTTTTGGAAAGATGCAAAACATGAGTCACATGTCAAAAACACGGCTGTTCAAGACACTCAAAGTGGAAGCAAAAGGGGCAATGCTAAAATAATTGATTTGCAAAAATATTTTCGGAGTCAGTTTACGCAACCTTGCTGCAATATGCTTTCAAAATAACCTTGCTTCAGTTAGGTCTTTCGAGGGTTGAACATGGACTGGTTCAGGGTTTATGAAACAAAGAATAAAGACCCAAAGTTTATTTGTGCCTGTAGCGTGCGATTTTTGTCGGTGACGCGACCACCTTACCGCAATGGTTGGAATTGGGTGCTACTTTCTGATTTCTTATTTATCCAATGAAGCTGGAAAAGAAAGGGAAGATATCTAAAACTAACCTGGCACGCAAATATTTTCATTAACAAATGCTAAGAGATTGGGGGGTCGAGGTCAAGTTATACAAAGGGAAGTTGTCAATCACCCAGTGTATATATGGTTATCCATAGACATTTTATGGCATGTTTTTCTATTGGTTTAAATACTTTCTGGTGTTTATCTGTCACGGGTTGGGAAATTTTCTCCTTTGGGAGTGTTGAGAGAGTGTTTTTGTTGTTTTTAGGTTTTTCGATGTTTTTGTGAAGGTACTGGACCTATAGTTTTTGATTTGTGTGCTCGCTAAGATTTCGCAATCTTATGCCTACGTATTCCCGTTAAAGAAAACTGGGAAATCAGAGCAATCGTAGTTCCTCCTATTTCTATGGGAAGAAAAGATGTTTGGTGTCTTGTTCAAAGCCCAAGATTGAAGCTAGAGGTTATTTATGTCTTGTTCAAAGCCCAAGATTGAAGCTAAAGGGGTAACTGAGAGAGAATTTGTCATCTCTAAAGGGAGATATCTCACCTGTTTATCACAAAAATGTTGGGTAACTGATTAAAAAGGGGAATTACTTTAAGTGGAATGTATGGAATCTAGCAATGCCATAATTTCCTTTATAAGTGAGATGTCCTGAAGGAAGAAACTTTAACTCAGTGTAGAGCAATGCCATTTTTCCTTAGGAGTCTTCCATGCTAAGAGAAAGACATTGGCTTAGATGTAAATAATCTAGAGGCTTGCCACTTACAGCAATTAGATGAAAGAGGAAGTTTACCAGGATAAAAGAGGGACTACAGCTTGGGTTTTTGAATCAACAAGTGTGCCACTTACAACAATTATTTAGAATTAGGGTTTTTTGATTGTTTGTTTTGCTATGTGATGTACAGAGAAATGTCTCCCTACAGAGAGAACTCTTGATTTCCTCTGAGGGAATATTGATTTTTGTGTGCCTTGATCAAAGCCCAATGTTGAAGCTAAAAGGTTGACTTTGTTTAGGGGAGTTTTATATCTGTCTTGTACAAAGCCCAAGATTGAGGCTGAAAAGGGATTGACTAAGCTGGAGAGTATTTATCTGTCTTGTATGAAGCCCAAGATTGAGGCTGAAAAGAGATGGACTCTACTGGGGAGGTTTTATCTGTCTTGTACAAAGCCCAAGATTGAGGCTGACTTTACTAAGGAAAATCATTATACAAAGCCTAAGAGGAGGCTGGTTGGGGAAATTCTTATATGAAGCCTAAGAGGAGGCTGACTTCTACTGAGGATTATTGAAATCCAGAGACAGGTCCAATATGTGTTGGGGAATCAACTCTTGCTGGGGATTGAAGAAGAGTTGAAATATCAGAGACCATGAGGCCCTGTTAGGGTTTTATTGATGGTAAATTGACCCTGTCTGAGTTTTTTAAGGTGAAGGTTAAAGATTGAGTTTGAAAATCTATGGAGGTTTTAACTCTGCTGGGGATTAGTGTATTGATGAAATGATTAGGGTTTCTTCATGTGCTTTTAGGAAACTTGAGAGTTTATTTGAGATCCAAGAGGAGATGAGACTTTCTAAGTCTACTGGTATGAAGAGGTTGACTCTTAGCTGGAGAATGATCTTTGTATGATGCCCAAGAGGAGGCTGAGACTGTCCAAGTCTACTTGTATGAAGCCCAAGAGGAGGCTGATGTTTTAAGGGATAAGAAACAACCCTAGAATGGTTAGATGTTTGGGATTCTGACTCTCCAGAGGATTGAACTAGTAGAGATGACTAAGTTCTATCCTATACCTATAGGAGGTCTTCGGGTCCTTATACTAAGCCGAAGAGGAGGCTGAGAACTTCTAAGAAGCCTGAGGGTCCTTGTACGAAGCCCAAGAGGAGGCTGGGGATGCTTTTAGGAAGCCTGTGGGTCCAAACCTAAGAAAAGTTCAAGAAATGTTTCACCGGGAATTAATTCTTTCTTTGCAGAACAGTTCTAAGGTTTGAAGAAATTCAAGAGAGGTTTCACCGGGAATTAATCCTCTCTGGGGAAATGAATTTCTTGTACACATATATTTCTAAGTTAGGACAGTCTTGAGAAAAGTTTCACCGGGAATAATGTCTTTCTCTATTCCATATTGTATAAGCCCAAGAGGAGGCAAGACAGTATCTGGGATTTCCTACGGGGAACTAGTTTTGACTGTGTTGAAAGAGTAACCACTGGTTTGATCTAGACCTAGACCTAACTACTGGAGAAAATTATAAGCAAGTATGTACAAGCATATATATATATATATATATATATATATATATATATATATATATATATATACATATGAAATATATAAACAAGTATGTATTGAAGAGATAGTGGAACTTATAGTTGTGCAAGCCCAAGCATAATAACTACAACTGTATGGTAGTTATTCAAAAAATTGAAGAAAGTTTTGATAAAAACTTTGAATTTGAATTTGAATCAAAGAGGAAAGTTGTTTTAAAAGGATGTTTGGGGCTTATATTCAAGGAGAGGCCCAGATGATCTCTTTTGAAAAGGCGACGATCGCGTCGTAGTTTTGAAAACCACAGAGGGACTTATATAATGATTGAGGCCCAAATTATTGTATTTACAAAAATGATGGGTCTTACACTCTATTAGAGGCCCAAGAGTTTATTTTTATACAAGATATGGGACTTATAGCTCAAGGAGAGGCCCAGATAAAAAACAATGATCGCACCGTTTATTTTGAAAATCGCGTAGGGACTAATACAATGACTGAGGCTCAAAAAGTTTGTGTGTGACAAGGGATGGGTCTTACACTTTATCAAGAGGCCCAAAAGTATTTTAAAAATGAAGGAAAATGGGACTTACAACCAAAGGGAGACCCTGATGAAAATTGTTTTGAAAACGGCGATCGCGCCGAGATTTTTAAAATCGTATCGGGACTTATACAATGACTGAGGCCCAAATTGGTTTTTTTTACAAAGGGATGGACTTACACTCTATCAAGAGGCCCAAAAGTGATTGAAAATGAGTTTTAATGGTGAAAACAATTAAAAACCTAATTTGATTTAAAAATGCATTTTTATTTGAATAAAAATCATTTAAAATGATCAAAATTACCAAACATGTGTGAAAAACAAGTTGTGACCTTGGATTAATGTTCGAAAAATAATATTTCATCCATAGAATGATTTGAAAATCATTTGAATTTGAAAAATCAAGAGAAAGAAATATTTTTAAATGCTTAAAAACAAATAAAAACAAATTCTTTGTGAAAATTCAAAATATATTAAACAAGTAATATTTTTTTGGTTTTTTTATGGAATAAATTATTTTAACATTTTTCTGAATTTTGAGAAAAATAATCAATTCAAAAACATTAAAATCCAGAGAGAAATTAATTTTTGAAATCATTTAATAACATATCAAAATATTCAAAAATTTGAAAATGGCGCCAAGAACACCTTCTTCTTCGTGCGAACCTCCATGATCAGATTTGCAAAACCTCTCATATCTCTCTAGTTACTCAATGGTTTTCACTTTTGTAAACATGAAACTTGCTTGTTTTTGAACAAGGATTCCAATGGTACCAATTAATTGCATTTATACTAAGTGTGGAGTGAGAAATCAGAAGATGAACTCAAGAACGCTAATTTCTGCAAGAACACTATGAAATCCTATACACGATTTATACATAGCAATTGATTGAGGGGAAACACTCTACATAAGTGCAGAAACATGTTTGTAACTTGAAAACACATTTATGATGCATGGATTATAGAGTTTGAGAGTGTCAGGCTTACCTCTTGCAGATGGTGATCAAATTTGATGATGGAGATGTTACAGATGTGTTGTGAGGACTTGGATAACTTCACTATACCTTATGGAGTATGTTGAGATGCATGGCCTTGATTGGAGATGCTTGGATCACCTTGTGGTATCTCAACTACAAATAGGTCTCAAGTGGATTTTGAGGTCTATGATTATGGTGTTCCAGATGAAGTATGAGTGTTTGAACATCTTATATATGATATATTGGATGTGTTTAGATCATAATTTGTGGTGGAATTGCTCTCTAACTCAAAATTCAACGGTGACTTGCAAAATAAGGCATTTCTGGTTTTTTTGAAAGAGATTTTGAGGAAAGCAAGTGTTATCAAGCTTTGGTGTACTCAAACTGATCACAAATGACCTCTATTTATAGTGTGTCAAGTTTGTTTTGGCAGAAATAGTGAATGGTGGCTGGTACAGTCCATTGTCCAATGGTTGCATAAAGGAATCTAAAGTCTTCTCTAGCCATTGACTTGGGTCAATCTTGCAGGCCTATGGTCGTCTGATGCTTGAGTTTATCTTGACTAATTTGCAATGTTGTGAACTGATAATGCCAGCTCTATGCATCCATTCAATTTCTCATGACAAATTTGAAAGTTTTGGATTTGAACTTTGAATGTCACATGCCAAATGATGAGGTTTTGGACTTGCAAGGCTCTATGGTATTGTAGCTCTGCAGAGATCATGTTCATTGCACTTTAGAAACTTGTATTGTATGGTGACAAGGCTTGCCAAGTCATGGAAATAATAAAATTGTGGGGCAAGTGCAAGACTGCCTTGCAAAAACCAGTCTTGGAGATGTCATGTTTCCATGCTCATAACTCCCTACTCAAGTTGAATTAGGATGAGTTCTGGTACTCTTTGGAAAGCTTGTATATCCTACTTTAACTTTGATGTCCACCAATGGTCTTGAATCAACATGGATCAAGGTGAAAAATGGCCTCAAAGTTGGTGAAAATCCAAGACAGATTCTGTCCAAAATTTTCACTAAGTGTTGGAAAAAGTGGTCATTTTCATGTTTTTGTGATTTTGATCAATCCATAACTCAAAATCCATGAGGATTTGGAATCTTTTGTAGTCGACACATTTGAAGTATTTCATGTGAACTTTCATTTGAGCTTTGGATGGAAGAAAAAGGCCTTGTGGTTTGGAAGTTATGACCTTGCAAAGTGTGATTTGTTCCATAACTTAGAAAATTTTAAGTTTCCTATGGTTGCCCCTTTTGCAAGTAACCCTATTTTTCTTGATTTTTCTTGAAGGATGATGATCAAAACCATGCATTAACAATGTTTTTGACTTAGGGGAGCCACATTTGTGAAAAAATTCAAAAAGTCAAACTTGATTTTGGGCACAATTGACTTTTTGTTAGATGAATTCCAAACTGTGTGATCTTTTATGCAATCAAGTTCTTGACCTAAATAAAACCTAATGGATGGATTCCATAGGTGTTTTAGGGTATCTTGAATCATGTCCCAAGGTTTGGGAACATGTCTTGGTCCAAAGTCAAAGGTACAATTGACTTTTTCTTCAAAACCCTAATTGTGGTCCAGATGAATTTTAAACTTGAGAATCAGGCTTCTTGGATCAATCCATTATTGTAAATGGATAAATGTGGTGTATTTGAGGCCCTCAAATCATGTCTTGAGGTCTTGGCTCATGTCTTGCCTCAAAAGTCAACTTAGGGGTGAATTAGGTCAAGAAACCCTAATTCCTAATTTTTGATGAATGCTTCCTCTGAGGCTATTTTGACTTGATGATTAGACTCATAAGGTCCCTTTGAGCATTTTGGCTCATGTTTTGAAGTATTAGCTCATGCCCAGATGAAAAGTTTCATCTGGAGGCCTTGGTCGACCAAAGCCCTAATTTGGTGACACTCACGATCTTGAGGCTTGATCCACTTGGAATGTTGCAACCTTGTGCTTGATTCTTGATGTGGGAGTCCTCTTGATCCTTTATAGATGCTTGAGAGGCTAGACAAGTTGAAGATCATGTCCATTCTTGATTGATCCTTTGTTTGAGTGTTCTGAGAGGGCTCAAAACCCTAATTCTTGATTGTAGTGAATGCTCAACAATCTTTGAGGAGATTGATGAGGTTTGATGGTACATCCATATGGTGGTAATAATCTTCACAATGATGGGAAATCTTGTGGTCAAAATTTGAGGTATGACAGTGGCCACTTAATCTTTGTGATGATCTTCAGCCCTACGCTCAGCTAACTCAGACTATGCATTAAGGTTCCCAAATGTTGGAAATCGCACTGATGATAGTGATGATGATGTTTCAGAAGTCAAGGGACTCTTGAGATGGAAGTCACTGCTTCCTTACAACATTGAGTTGTTGTGTTTTCTTGAAGGCTTTCATGGTAAGGATTTGAAGATTTCCTCTTTTATTATCCCTAACTTTTGCCTGAACTGTTTCTTTTGAAGCTTACAACCAGCGGGATGCCCCAGTTTTTCCTAACTCTCCTTCATAGGTTTTGACTTAGCGGAATTTTTTTTGATTTTTTTAGAAAGAAAGAGAGTGACTACCTGGCTTAATGATTATAGTGAACCATCATTGACTTTTTGGCTTGAAAAACATCTTCGACACTTGCTTGCAGTGTGCGAAGGAAACCAAGCTAACTGAGAGCTACCCATCCCAAGTTTAAGATTGCGGGTTTTTGTAAAGAAAGAAACTCCAACTTCTAGGCTCGAAGGGTTTGACAAGGGAATGAATTCCTTATTTCTCCAGTGTTTAGGGGAATTAAAACAATGCCATACATCGTCCACAAAGTTTATTTGAAAGCAATTATCTGTATAACGTTTTCGTCATCCTCGTTCCAATCTTTGCATATTCAAAAGAAAAATGGACAAGAGATAAACTATTTTTTGAAAAGAAAGCATAAAGATGTAGATAGCAAACACAAATGAATTGAATCAAAAAAGTTGCAATGTTCATTTCATTAATCTCTAAAGTAAAAACATAATTTGAATGCAAATAGCTAGTACAGAATAAAGGAAAATGCAAACAACAAGAAACATGGCCTAGCGACTATTCAAATACAAGGATGGGCTATCCTGTCTGAAACACTGGCTTTTAGGAAGATAGTCTGCTAAAATCGACTGAAGCTTCACTTGTTATGCCCTGACAGAGGATTGGTTTGGACATTAGGATTGGTGTCATGAAAGCTAAGGATTCCGAACTTAATTAAATCACGCACTCTAGCCTTCAGTGCATAACAATTTTCCAGATCGTTGCCTACGGCACCTTCATGGAATGCACAGTGGAGATCAGATCTAAATCCAGCTGGAAAGGGATTTGGAGGAGGAGGCTGAGTCCTTGTGGTAATCAAACCTTTCTGAACCAAACCAGGGTAAAGTTCAGTGTACGTCATGGGAATATGATCAAATTGATTCCTATTACAGTACTGGTTCTATCCAACATCAGGACTTTGAGGAGCCTGAGCTGGTCGTGGAGCAGTAACAACAGCAACAACAGGGTCATTAGCATATTTTGGTTGGGGGTAAGGCCTTCTTGTTTCAATCATGACAACATTAGTCTAATCTTCCCTCTTCTTCTGGAAGTTCCCATAGGACTTCTTTGCACCGTTGGAAGATTCAATAGCTTTGGATACTTTACCATTCTTGAGTCCTTCCTCGAGTCTTTGGCCAATAGTTACCAAATCAGTGAAGTTGGAGGAAACAATGCCAATCATCTTCTCCTAATAGAATGGAGACAAGGTGTCCATGAACATTCCAGTCAGTTCCTTTTCTGCCAGAGGAGGTTCAACTTGAGAAGCTAACTCTCTCCATCGCTGAGCATACTCCTTAAAAGATTCCTTCTCATTTTGAGTCATTTTTGAAGCTGGCGACGATTCGGAGCCATGTCGAGATTGTACTTGTACTACTTCATGAAAGCATTAGTAAGATCTTGGAAGCAATGTATGTTGTTTTGTTCAAGGCTCATGTAACATTTGAGTGAAGCTCCACTCAAGCTCTCTTAAAAACAGTGGATAAGCAGCTTCTGATTGTTTGTATAAGCAGCCATCTTTCGAAAGTACATAACCAGATGGGCTCTTGGACATGAGTGACCCTTGTACTTCATAAACTCGGGAGTTTTTAACTTAGAAGGAATAACAAGGTCAGAAACTAAGCACATGTTGTCTGCATCCACACTAAAGAAGTCAGTACCCTCAACGGCTCAGAGTCTCTTGTCTATGGTTTGAAACTGTTCACGGACAACCTCAGGTTCAACAAAATCTTCACCATCTTCACCCTAAGTACTGGCAGCATTGTACTCATAGAGAGGATTCTCAAATGGGGCTCGGGCTGTCTGGGTAACAGGGTGGAGCACAGGTCTGGGCTCGGTGAAAACTGGAGCTTGAAAAATTGGTCTGGCAGTCTGACCAATCATAGCAGTAGATGCAATAGGTGGAGAGAAGTTGTGAGTGTAGCTCGGTTTTTATGACGCGACCACTACCGCATTTAGTGCTACTTTCTGATTTCTATATTTATTTTATGAAGCTTAAAAGGAAGGGGAAGATATCTCAAACTAACCCTGCGTGTAAATGTTTTCCTTAACAAATGCGAAGAGACCGGGGATCGGGGGTTGGTTATACAAAGGGAAGCTGTTAACACCCAGAGTATCTATAGTAATCTATAAGAACCTTTATTTGCATATGTTTCTACTGTTGTATTGCTTAGTTGCTTAAATCCATTTTTTGTTGAATAGGGAAAGTTTATCCTTTGTGAAGGCTAAGGAAATGTTTTTGTTGGTTTTAGGGTTTTCTATTGTTTTTGGGAAGGTACTGGACCTAAGATTTATGATTAGTGCGCTCGGTAAGATTTTTCAATCTTATGCCTACGTATTCCCGTAAAAAGACTTGGGGAAATCAGAGCATTCGTAGTTCCTCCTATTCTATGGGAGGAAAAATATTTGGTGTCTTGTTCAAAGCCCAAGATTGAAGCTAAAAGAGTATTTGTGTCTTGTTCAAAGCCCAAGATTAAAGCTAAAAGAGTGTTTCTGTCCTGTTCAAAGCCTAATATTGAAGCTAAAAGTGTATTTGTATCTTGTTTAAAGCCCAAGATTAAAGCTAAAGGTTTGACTGAGAGAGAATTTGTCATCTCTAAAGGGAGATATCTCACCTATTCATCACAAACATTGAGGAATTGATTTATAAGGGAAGTTGCTTTAACTGTGATGTGTGGAATCCAGCAATGCCACATCTTCCTTTACAAGTCTTTACATGCTAAGAGAGGGACATTAACTTGGATGTGTAGAATCCAGAGGTTTGCCACTTACATCACTTAGATGAAAGAGAAATTTTAGCCATGATAAAGGAGGGACTCCCGCTTGAATTTTGAATCAACAAGTGTGCCACATACATCAATTATCTGGAAAAAGGTTTTTGGTTGTTTGTTTTGAAATGTGATGTATAGAGGAAATATCCTCCTACAGAGAATACTCATGGTCTCATCTGTGGGGATGGTGGATTTTGTGCCTTGATTAAAGCCAAAGGTTGAAGCTGAAAAAGTTGAAAACTGACTAAACTGGAGGAGTAATATATCTGTCTTGTACAAAGCCCAAGATTGAGGCTGACTGGGAAAAGATCATTATATGAAGCCTAAGAGGAGGCTGACTCTTGTTGAGGATTATTTAAATCCAGGAGAAGGTCTAAACTATTTTGAGGAATCAAAAGGGGAATTAATTCTTGCTAGGGATTAGAGAAAAGTTGAATTATAAAATGCCATGAGGCTTTGATTCTTTTGGGGATTTGTTGATGGTAACATGGTTCTGGCTGGGGATTTTAAAGCGAAAACCAAACCTTGTTGAGGATTAAAAGAGACTTAAAAGGATACACTTGAATACCTTAGAGACTTTGACTCTCTTGGGAATTGGTGTATTGATAGAGATGACTAGGATCTATCATATGCTTTTAGGAAGTCTGAGGGTCCTTGTATGAAGCCCAAGAGGAGGCTAACTATTGAGACTTTCCAAGTCTAGGAAGGGTCCAAGAAAGGTTTCACCTAGAAATAAACCTTTCTTTGTTGAACTGTTCCAGGGTTAAAGAGATTAAAGAAGAGGTTTCACCGGGAAACAATCCTCTCTTTATTGAACTGTTTCAATGGTTGATCAAATTGAACAAAGCCCAAGAGGAGGCTAACAGTATTCCTTTGTACAGGGGAAACTAGTTGTTTGAACTAAGTTGTACTGATTGAAAGGATCCTATTGTTTGAACTAGTCTAAACCGGGGATGATTTGAATGCTAAGAGGAACTTAACAAAATATGTATAAGTGTATATACAGACATATGAACAAGTATATAAACAAGTATATAAACAAGTATGAATTGAATTGAGAAAGGTGGTGGGTCTTATTCTCTGGATAGAAGCCCAAGTGTATTGTGATTGATAAGATGTTTTCTTAAAGATTAGTGTTTTGAAGAAATTGAAGAATGTTTTGACTTTTAAAGATGACTTCATCTCAAGTAGGAGAAAAGCAAATGTGTTGGATCTTATACTCTAAATAGAGGCCCAGATGATTGTTTGTATCCTGTACAAAGCCAGATGAATGAGGCTAAAAGATTTGTATAAAAGGAGGTGTTGGATCTTACACTCTATCAGATGCCCAAGATTATTGTTTAAAACAAGGTTTATGTACAAAGGGATGAGACTTACACTCCTAACAGAGGCCCAAAAGATTGTGATGAAAATAATGATCGCACTGTGATTTTTAAAAGCGCGATGGGACTTATACTATAGCAGAGGCCCATGGAGTGGTTTATTTACAAAGAGGGTTGGGTCTTACACTCTAATAGAGGCCCATGAGTGTTGAAATGAAGTTTGAAAGATTGAATCAAAACTAAACCCTAATTTCATATTTTTAAAGATATTTTTCAAAGAAAAATCAAATCAAATATGTATAATTTATCAAATAAAATCATTAATCATGTTATAAACAATGATTAAGGTTTATGAAAAAGAATTTTATCCACATGAATATTTAAAATCATTTTGATTAAAAAATATCAAGAAAAAGAAATTATTTTTAAAAAATTTAAAATAATATTTTTAATATATCAAATAAAAATTATTTTTGTGATTTTTTGTGAATTAAAATAATAGGGTATTTAAATGACATGTGTGAAAAAATTGGGATTAAAAATAATTAATTTGATAAGAAAAATCAATATTTGATATTATTTTTAAAACAATTTAAAAATAATATATTATATATATTAAAAATATATCAAATAAAAAATAATTTTAGATTTATTTTTGTGAATAAATTATTTAAACATGTGAATGATTTTTGTGCAAAAATTCCATTTAAAATAATCAAAATTGGATATATAAAATAATTTTTGAAAATAAAATGAAAGTATTAAAAATATTCAAAAATTAAAAATTTTGAAATATGGCGCCAAGACCATCTTCTTGTTCCTCGCGCGTGCCACCTTTACAAGATTTACAAAACCTCTCATATCTCCCTCAATACGTAATGATTTTGCACGATGTAAATGAAATTTTGGTATCAGACGTGTGATGTTAAGGTGTGATGTCACAACAACACACTCTGCACAATGAACAACAATAACAGTAAAACAACACCAAGAATTGTTGACCCAGTTCGGTTACAACCAACCTACTCTGGGGGCTACCAAGCCAGGGATGGAATTCACTACTTGTAGATATAATTTATAGACTCAACAACCCGTTGACAATCTCCTAAACTTATACTCTACTAATGACTTCCTACCTAAGAAACCACTTAGGTATGAGAACACCACTCAATCCCTTACAAACTCTCAAAGAAACCACTTTGAGTACCCTTGATCTTACTTCACAGCTTCGATCAAGCAACCACTCTCTATTGCTTCACAGCTTCTAGAGAGGACAGAAACTCAACACCTATTCAAACCCTAGAATAGTGTAAATACAAGCACTCTAAACAAACTCTAGACACTAAGCCTCCAGCTCTTGATCTTCTGAATGTTTTCTGTACCTTTTTCCTTTGGTCTTGTGCGCTTTATATAGCTCCTTGAATTAGTCTTGGACTTGCTACAATATCTCCCAGATTTGTTATTTAAAACTGAATATTTAAAACAGATTTTCTCCTAAAATCTTTTTAAATCTTCAACCTTTTAAATCTCCTACAAATCTGCAGCAGATCTCCTATGCAGCAGCAAATATCTATCCCAAGATATTCGCATCCAATGAGACAGCTTGCTCTCCACAATTCCAGCTAATACGCAACCCTAACAACATCACAGCCTGCTGTTGTTAATTCTGCAGATCTGATGTTACAACATCACCTGTGTGACATCAGACATCCAACTTCAGCACTTACTTACTTAACACAACCCAGTGTTAAGACTTTAATGTTGCAACATCAGCACCTTGACATCAACATTGAATATATTTTGTTTTACCAAAATTCCAGCCAATCCAGGAACTAACAATCTCCCCCTTTGGCTAATTTTGGCTAAAATAATCTCTGCATCTTCAGAGACTTCAGCAGCGGAATAATCTTCAATCAATTTGAAACTCATTAGCAGCAGTTTGACACTTTGCATAGTCTTCATCACTTGATCTGCTGTAGCACCATCTTCATTATTGACAACAGCTAATTGGTGCTCCCCCTCTAAAACATGAATCAGCATCACAACTGTTCAGTAGCTCACAATGTGCAACACTTTTCTCCCCCTTGATGTCTGCTTAGCTGCACTCTTCAAATGTCATGATATCTTCACTAGTTCAGTCAACACTCCCCCTTAATGCAGCAACAACTTCCAACAATGTTGCACTCAACAATGTTGCTCCCCCACCAGCATAGCAGCTGTCAATAACTCTTCCTTAATATCTGCATTCCACTGGCCATAATACTGCAATAATACTCTTGACTATCTTGGCTATTTTCTCCCCCTTTTTAGCCACAATTAGGAAAACTTCAGTTAGAAGCCCTATTAACTATAGTCAGTATACCCTAGCTCTCATTGTTAGCCTCTCAGTTAGTAAACAGACAAAATAAATCATAGAAGGAAACTAAAACATAACCAGTGCATAAAACAACACCATATTCAAATTACAAGACCAAGCACAGTAAGTGCTAAAACAAAGACAGAAAATAAATCTAACCCTACTAAAATAGAAGGCAAACATTAAAAGCTTGAATCTTCTGAGTTGAGATCATCATTATCGTCTTCATCAACAACATCTTTCCTTGTGTTGACAGCTTCACCTTCCTTTGTTGCCAATCTCAGAGTCATGACAAGTCTTTCAAATTTTTGTTTCCTTTCGGTACTAACTCTTATGACTTCATCTAACTCCTTGCAAGCCTCCTCTAGTTCTGTAATCAACCCAGTCTGTTGTGATGT
Source organism: Lathyrus tuberosus (assembly GCA_022829125.1). Taxonomy (NCBI): domain Eukaryota; kingdom Viridiplantae; phylum Streptophyta; class Magnoliopsida; order Fabales; family Fabaceae; genus Lathyrus; species Lathyrus tuberosus. The sequence continues at coordinate 14,046,532 of JALAZF010000113.1, read as the reverse complement.
TGAAGCAGATGTCTTGACACTGTAAGGAGCATGTTTCAACTTATGATGGAGTGACAAGGCAGGCTTCCTTTTGTAAGCAATATCAGAATGCTGTAGAATTCCAGGATGTTGAGACAAGACAATCCCACAAATGAGAGAGGGAAAAGCAATGGGCATCTTTACAGCATTTGTAGCAGCATGCTTAATAGTATGATCATAGATGTAGGAGCCATAGTCAATTCTTTGCTTTGTCCCAACTGCATAAATTATCTTCCCCAATTCAACAGAAATTGTGGTCTTGTGGCCAGTAGGAACCCAGTTGGCAATACCTATTCTGTGCAGAAAAGCATATTTGACACTCAACAACCTGGCTAAAAGCTTTCCTTCTACGGGCCAAACATCTACCTGACCAGCAGTGATTTCTTTTCATATAATATTGTTGGAGGCTTCTAATTCCTCATAATCTTCCTCATTTCTTCCTAAGTAGGCATTGATCATCTCAGGAGAGAACCAGACACACTTACCCCTGATGGTAACTCTTCTGAAAGTTCGGTTCTTGCTGTCATTTATCGATTCAGGTATATTAACTATGAATTCTCTAACCAGTCTCTCATAGCAATTAGTCAACCCTGATACAGTCCTTATGAGACCAGTAAGCTTAATTAGGTCTATAATTTTAGTAGACTCTAAGTCTTTTGCTACTACCTCTCTTTCCAGAGCTATCTTTCTTAGGCTCACACAACTCCACAAGGATGCACTTCTGGCACTGTGAGATGAGATGTTATCAGGCACTTGATTTGCAGCAGGGTTGATGTCTTGAGCATCACTCTCAGAATCTGACTCTTCCCTTATTCTCCTCTTCTTGCCAGACCTGGTACATTTGCTCCATGACTTGGGAGAGTCTGTAAATGAGGTCCTTTTCTTATCCTTCCCTCTTCCAATTCTATCATCATCAGATGAGTCCTCAATCTCTATAACCTCAGCTTGTTCCTTCCCTTTACCCCTGTGACTTTCATTCCTAGGGGACGATGTTCTAACATCCAAGCTGACATCAGTGTTATTAGGGTCTTCACCGTCAGCTTCTTGACTCAGGGCCTGTCTTTGAAAGTTTATGTCTTCACCTTGAGAGTCGACTTGTCCAGCAGGCATTTGCCTTAAAGGGACAAAAATCCCTTTCACCCGTATCCCTTTCTCAAGGATTTTGGTGGCAAGCTGTTCCAAGTGCTTGTCTACATCAAACTTCTCCTCAACAGCTTGAGAGGATGATGACCTAGCTTCAGGTTTACTCACCGTGGTCGAGGGTTTAGGGTTACCTGACTCGAGAAGAGCACTAGAAATTAGTTCTTCGGAAGAGACCCTAGTTCGTACCTGCTCAGAGTTCATGGAAGGGACAGACATTGTTCCTTTGTGACAGACTAGGTTTGAAGAAGAACTTTCTATTCTGTTGAGATTTAGGGAGATGAAACGTTGCGATGAGAATGCTTTGGTAAGTCTTGATGTAGTATCAATATAGTAAGGCGCCTGATTTTGAATACTCTTTAAAGACCAATTACTAATTTTCTCCCTCCATAAAGACTTTCCTTTTAAACAATTCACATCAGGACTCATTAACTCTGAGTGACCTTTCAGCATCCTGATGTCATAGTCTGATGTTATAACATCAACTTGAACCTAATTAGTTGAATTTCCTTCAAGAGAAATCCACTGATAGCAGTTGTCTTTGGTTCTGGCACCCTTCATAACAATCTGATTATGCTCATCAGAAACCACACACTCATGCTTAGTGTAGTTTACCTTGTAACCTTCATCACACAACTGGCTTATGCTGATCAAATTTGCACTTAAGCCATTGACAAACATAACATTGTCAAGTTCAGGTCTACCATCACCTTGCACTTTCCCAACTCCTGCAACAACACCTTTTCCTCCATTGCCAAATATAACCTCATGAGAGGGACAAGGTCTAAGTTCATCAAACATTGATCTACATCCAGACATGTGTTTGGAACACCCACTATCAAAATACCATGTTCCTTCTCTACCACCCATGTGAGCCAATAAGCACTTCACCTTCTCCTTAGGTACCCATTGTTTAACAACTTTGGGCCTGTGCTCTCTCCATCTGTTTTTAGGTTGAGGGTATCCATGCAGCTTGTAGCAAGAGTACTGCATATGTCCAAACCTTCCACAATAATAGCATCTCACCCTTTCATCTCTGAATCTTCTGCCATGATGAGATTGCTTATGCTGCCATCCATAATGTGGTCTCCTCCTACCATAACTGCCCTGCCATCTATTATGTTGATATCTTCTCCCATAAGATGGCTGAGAATGCTGTTTCCTGGATTGTCTCCCATGATGGTGTTTTTTTCTTCTTCCATATATATAAGGAACATCATTGGTGTATCCATATCCATAACCATACCAGTTGTCCTGATGTTGAGACACCTGATGAGACATGTGTTGTTTGAACTGAGCAGCTTGCATGCTCTCATGGTATTGTGGGGGCATATACTGACTAGCTCCCTGTAGCTGCTTTCTCTTCTGATAGGGACCAGTCTTCTTCTCAATCTTCTTAGGTTGTGAAACATCAGCTTTCTTAGGGGTAGGATCCTGCTTCTTTGGCTGATGTTGAGATGAAAGTTGTGACACTTCCTTCTTTGAACCTGAAGTGCTTCCTTCTGAAGTTCCCTTGTCCTCAGCCACATAACCTATCCCAGCTTTGTCTCCAGTAGCTTTTTCTGACTGAAGAATCTTGTCAAGTGTGTCTGTACCACAGCTCAGCATCCTAACAGACTTGGTCATTTGATCAAGGTGAGCTCTAACTAGCACCACTTCATTTTCCAGATCTGTCTTTTCATTCTCTAGCTGAGCAATCTGTTGCTTGTGGCACTTGTTTTCTTGACAAATCTCAACACTTTTTAAACACAACTCTTGATAGGTAGATGATAACTCCTCATAAGTTACTTCTCCATCACTAGAATCATCATCAGAAACCACAGCCCCTGTTAAAGCTCTCACATGCTTTGCTGACTCGCCTTCACTTTCACTATCAGAGTCAGACCAGGAAACTGTCATGCCCTTCTTCTACTTTTTCAAGAAGGTGGGACATTCTTTCTTGACATGTCCATACCCTTCACACTCAAAGCACTGAACTCCTTTATCTTGGGTAGCTTTCTCTTCATCCTTCTTGCTGGTGTCAGAAGTCATGTTCTTGACATTAGGCCTGGAGTTATTATTCATTCTCTTGAAAACTTTGGTGAACTGTCTTCCCAACATCACTATGGCCTGAGATAGATCCTCCTGCGATTCAGAACTCTTTCCTTTTTCTTCTGCATCATTTGACACCAGGGCTATACTTTTTGGCTTCTTTTCTGGTTCTTCCTCATTCAACCCAAGCTCAAAAGTTTGAAGAGATCCAATGAGCTCATCTACTCTCATCTTGCTGATGTCTTGTGATTCTTCAATGGCAGTAACCTTCATCTTATACTTCTTAGGTAGGGACCTAAGGATCTTCCTCACAAGCTTTTCATCTGACATCTTCTCTCCAAGAGCACTAGATGCATTGGCCAGCTCAAGAACACTCATGTGGAAATCATGAATAGTCTCATCTTCCTTCATCTTCAGGCTTTCAAATTTTGATGTTAAAATCTGAAGTCTTGACATCTTGACTCTAGATGTTCCTTCATGAGTAGCCTGCAAGATATCCCATGCTTGCTTAGCAACTTCACAGGTTTTGATTAACCTGAAGATATTCTTATCCACTCCATTGAATATGGCATTTAGAGCTTTGGAGTTTCCAAGGGCAATCTCATCTTCCTCCTTGGTCCACTCTTCTTCAAGCTTTGGCTTGGAGGTGCCTTCTTTATCTTTGCCAGCATCATCTTTCTCACACATGACAGGTGCTTTCCATTCTTTAATAACAGCCTTCCATGCCCTGCTGTCCAAGGATTTTAAGAAGGTGGTCATCCTTGGCTTCCAATAATCATAATTGGATCCATCCAAAATAGGGGGTCTGTTGACGAATCCTCCAACTTCTTTGTCCATCTTTACACCAAAAAGTAACTTCCCTAGATCTCACCCAGAGACAGACAGGATACCTGCTCTGATACCAATTGAAATTCTGGTATCAGACGTGTGATGGTAAGGTGTGATGTCACAACAACACACTCTGCACAATGAACAACAATAACAGTAAAACAACACCAAGAATTGTTGACCCAGTTCGGTTACAACCAACCTACTCTGGGGGCTACCAAGCCAGGGATGGAATTCACTACTTGTAGATATAATTTACAGACTCAACAACCCGTTGACAATCTCCTAAACTTATACTCTACTAATGACTTCCTACCTAAGAAACCACTTAGGTATGAGAACACCACTCAATCCCTTACAAACTCTCAAAGAAACCACTTTGAGTACCCTTGATCTTACTTCACAGCTTCGATCAAGCAACCACTCTCTATTGCTTCACAGCTTCTAGAGAGGACAGAAACTCAACACCTATTCAAACCCTAGAATAGTGTAAATACAAGCACTCTAAACAAACTCTAGACACTAAGCCTCCAGCTCTTGATCTTCTGAATGTTTTCTGTACCTTTTTCCTTTGGTCTTGTGCGCTTTATATAGCTCCTTGAATTAGTCTTGGACTTGCTACAATATCTCCCAGATTTGTTATTTAAAACTGAATATTTAAAACAGATTTTCTCCTAAAATCTTTTTAAATCTTCAACCTTTTAAATCTCCTACAAATCTGCAGCAGATCTCCTATGCAGCAGCAAATATCTATCCCAAGATATTCGCATCCAATGAGACAGCTTGCTCTCCACAATTCCAGCTAATACGTAACCCTAACAACATCACAGCCTGCTGTTGTTAATTCTGCAGATCTGATGTTACAACATCACCTGTGTGACATCAGACATCCAACTTCAACACTTACTTACTTAACACAACCCAGTGTTAAGACTTCAATGTTGCAACATCAGCACCTTGACATCAACATTGAATATACTTTGTTTTACCAAAATTCCAGCCAATCCAGGAACTAACAGTAAACATGAAAGATGTTCATTTTTGAACAAGGAATTCAATAGTACCAATTAATTTCATTTCTTTTAAGTGTAGAGTGAGTTATCAATTGATGAACAAATGAACCCTATTTTTTGCAAGAACACTATGAAATCCTATACACGATTGATATATTGCAATTGATTGAGGGAAAACATTCTATATAAGTGCAGAAACATGTTGGTAACTTGAAATATAAAAAATGATGCATGTTTCATGGAGTTTGGGAAGTTCAGGCTCACCTGTGCAAGAGGAATTCGAATCCTCAGTTGTAGGTGTTACAGATGTGAAATGATGACCTGGACATCTTCCCTAGACTTCAAGGAATGTGTTGATGTGCTTGGAATGGTTTGAAACCTTCTGGTTTGATGGACTCGAATCTAACTGCAGCTGGCTTGGAGTGAGATGTGATCTTGATGAATTTGATGTTACAGATGTTGTTTGAGTGTTTGGATCACTCATATATGATGTATGTGAGGTGTTTTAATCATTGGTTTGGACTGAATTTCTCTCTATTTGAAAATTTGATTCTCACTTCTTAAGGTTTTGAAATTTTGAAGTGAAGAGTGAAATGAGAGAAAACATGTGTTGTGATGTTTTGTGGTGGTTTGAATGATCAGAAATGACTCCTATTTATAGAAGGAGAAGTTTGTTTTTGGATGAATAGTGAATGGATGAAGGATCACTCTATTACCCAATGGATATGGTTATGTAGCATGACTTGAATGCTAAGGTACCTCAAGTCTCCTCTAGCATAGCTATGTGTTGACTCCCATCAATTTTGCAGGTTTGAAGTCTTCTAATTCTTGGATATGTATTGACTGGTTTGTGCTTGATCCATGCCACCTCAATGCATCACATTAATCCTTGATGCCAAAATTGAATTTCAAGGTTCATGTAATGATGGATTTGCACATGCTAGGCACTTGACTCCTTGGTCCAAAGTTGAAAATATCAAGTGATTCATCAAGATTCCTTCTGATCTTGGATGATGCCAAAGCTTGCAAGATGACAAACTTGTTGTGGAAAATCGTGTGGTGCAAGTAATGCACAAAATCTGTCATGAAAATCAGTTTGATCTAGGCATGTTGTGAGGTTTATAACTCCTTTCTTAAGTTGAATTAATGGGAGTTCTTGTACTCTTTGGAAAGCTTGTATATCATACTTCAACTTTGATGTTTACATTTGGTCTTGATTCATCATGGATCATAATGGAAAATGCCTCCAAAGTTGGACAAAACATGAGACAGATTCTGCCTAATTTTAAAATCTTATGAAACCCTAACTTTAGTGCTTCATATCTCAAAATCTATGCATTTTTTGGGGGTGCTTCTTCTTTGCAATATTGTTGTATGTAAGAAGAGCTTTCATTTGAGCTTTGGATGGAAAAAATGGTTGCTTGGATCACAAGTTATGGCTTTGCAAAGTTGGGTAAAAACCATTATTTTCCATAACTTAGTGAAATGTAAAGTTTCTCAAGGTTGCCCTTTTTGCAAGTAACCTCACTTTTCTTGATTTTCCTTGATTGATCATGATCCAAATCACAAGTTAACATTGTTCTTGACTTAAAGAGGCAATGTTTGCAAAAAAATTCCAAAAGTCAAACTTGGTTTTGATCACAATTGACTTTTTGTATCAGATGAATCTTGAACTTTGTGATCCTTTATAAAATCAAGTCCTTGGGCTAAATTGAACCTAATGGATGGATTAAAAAGGCGTTTTAGAGTGTCTTAAATCATGTCCCAAGGTTTGAGATCATGATTTGCTCAAAAGTCAAAGGTATGTTTGACTTTTTCTCAGAAACCCTTGTTTGTGGTCCAAATGAACTTGAATCCTTATATTGATTATGAACCAAGTTCTTTGAATCAATTCAATCTTGTGAATAGATCAATATGATGTATTTAAGGTCCTTGAAACATATCTTGAGGTCTTGGCTCATGCCTTGCTACAAAAGTCAACTTAGGGACTTGTAGCGCAATTTTTGTGGTTTCGAATCACTATCGTTTTGGTACTATAGTTCGATTCATTTTTTATCCCGTGAAGCTGATTAAGGAAGGGAAATAGATGTCTCTAATTAACCCTGCTTGCACACTGAGGTTAAACAGTCAAAACTGTTGGTTTACAGATGCTATCAAAAGGTGGGTCTGTCTTTAGGTTATTTCGTTTAAGAACACAGTGTCGTGACCGTATAGGAGGATTTTTGTAAGGTGTTAGGTCTGATGCTTCTTGATTGATGTACGGAGGTACTGGATTTTGAGTTTTTGATTAGTATGCTTGCTAAGATTTTACAATCTTATGCCTACGTATTCCCGTTTAACGAAACAGGGAAATCAGAGCGATCATAGTTCCTCCTATTCTATGGGAGGAAAGAGGTTGCTTTGGTATCTTGTTCGAAGCCCAAGACATGAACAAGTTGTATAAAGCCCAAGATGTGAAGCTTAAAGGGTTTTGGATGAGAGAGAAGTTGTTATCTCTAAATAGGAGTTATTGATGTTTGTATGCTGTGAGCAAGGCACAAACTTGATGCTAAAAGGTTTATTGACTCAACCGGGGGTTTCTTTATACAAAGCCTAAGAGGAGGCGGGAAGTTTGAATTTTTCGGGGAAAATGTTCTTTCTGTCTTGTACAACGCCCAAGATTGAGGCTAAAAGGGATTTTAACTCCGTTGGGGAGAATGTATCTTGTATAAAGCCCAAGATTGAGGCTGAAAGGGTTTGACTCAACAAGAGAGTACTTTTATCTTTCCTGTATAAAGCCCAAGACGGAGGCTAAAAAGGTTGACTCAACAAGAGAGTCTTAAACATGTGATTGACTCAACAAGAGAGTCTTATATACTTAACAAGAGAGTGATTTCCTGTCTCGTACGAAGCCCGAGATTGAGGCTAAAAGGATATTGAATCAACAAGAGAGTCTTTTATACTCAACAAGAGAGTGTTTTATATGTCTTGTACAAAGCCCAAGGCGGAGGCTAAAAGGAGGTTGACTCAACAAGAGAATCTTTTATACTCAACAAGAGAGTACTTATTATATGTCTTATACAAAGCCCAAGACGGAGGCTAAAAGTGATTGACTCAACAAGAGAGTCTGAAAAGGTTAGCTCTGCTAGGGGGAATCATTTGTACAAAGCCCAAGAGGAGGCTGACTTACTGCTGAGGATTATTGAGATCCTAAAGCGTGTCCAATGTGGGGAACTCTCATAGAGAGACCGGGTTTCTGCTGGAGATTGATCCAGGGTGATCGGTGTTTTTCCTATGTTTTAAAGGAACTTAAGAATGTCTTTGAGACTCAATAGGTTTAGACTGTCCAAGTCTAGAGTTTATCTTTTGTACAATGCCCAAGAGAAGGCACGAGTATTAAGGGATGAGTATCAACCCTAACATGGCCGGAGTTTTGACGCTGGAAAGACTGCTCTAGCAAAGGATGACTAAGTTCTGTCTTATACCTTTAAGAGGTCATCAGGGTCCTTGTATTAAACCCAAGTGAAGGCATGAGAACTTCTAAGAAGCCGAAGGGTCCTTGTAGAACGCCCAAGAGGAGGCGGGGATGCTTTTAGGAAGTCTGTAGGTCCCCAAACCAAGAGAAATTCAAGAAATCCAATTCACAGATAAGAGATCATTCCAGGAAAGTTCTAGAATTTGGAAGAAACTCAAGAGATGCCATTCACGGAGAAAAGATCATCTCTGGGAGTTAGAGTTTCTTTGACAATTTCTAGGGGTGACAGTCTGAGAAAAGGTTCACCGAGAATACCACCTTTCTCTTTGTTCCATATTGTTTAACCCCAAGAGGATGGAAGACTGTATCTGGAATCCTACGGGGGATCTAGTTTTTTTTGTATTTAAAGAGTGATCAACAGAGCTTTACCTAGTGCTAGACGTAGTTGCCGGGGAAAACTCTAAATAACTATACTAGTATTACACAGCGGATATGTGACAAGTATATAAAAGGGTGTGAAAGAAGACTTACAGTGAAGCAGCCCCGCAATACAATTATATACATACGAAAGCGGTAAATGAAAGCGGATAAACAGTTACCCGTTGTAGAGCTTCCATGCTATTTTGTTAGTTGTTCAACAAAGAAAGTTTTGATAACAACATATATTTGAATTCAAAATCAAATGAGAAAGTGCTTTGAAGATATTGTTGGGGCTTATTGCTCAAGGAGAGGCCCAAGTTTTAACGATGATCGCACCGTTGTTTTGAAAACTGTATAGAGGAACTTATACAATATGTGAGGCCCACACCATTTTGAATTCAAAAAAAAGGGTTGGGTCTTACACTCTATTAGAGGCCCAAAGATTTATTTTTGTACAAGAGATGGGACTTACAACTCAAGGAGAAGCCCAGGGTTATTTGTTTGGCAACGACGATCGCGCAGAGGTTTTTGAAAACACAGTGGATCTTATACAACATCTGAGGCCCAAATCATTTTGGTTTCAAAAAGGGGTTGGGTCTTACACTCTATTAGAGGCCCAAAGAAATTTAAAGAAAAGAAATGGGGCTTATAACACGAGGGTAGGCCCAGATGATTTGATTTTTGAGCTGGCGATTGCGCCGAGATTTTTCTTTTAACGTAGAGGGACTTATACAATATCTGAGGCCCAAAATTGTTTTGGTTAAAAGGGGATTGAGTCTTACACTCTATTAGAGGCCCATGAGTGTTTGAAAATGATTTATGAGGGTGGAATCAATCAAAACCCTAATTTCATCATTTTTAAAAGTGAATTCTTAAAGAAAATCAATAATAAAAAATGATAAAACACCAAATAAGCTTGAATAAACAAGTTGTGATTTTTGGTTAAGGTTTTAAAAATAAGGTTTTAATCACAAGATGAATTAAAATTCATTTGGTTTTGATATTTCAAGATGAATATTCCCTTTAAAAATGTTTAAAAACAATTAAAAATGAATTTATTCATAAAAATACCAACTATATTAAATAAATAATATAAATGTGATTTTTTTGTGGAATAAAATATTTTAACATTTTTGTGATTTTTTGCAAAAAGAACCAATAAAAAATAATTAAAATTGAGGGAGTTATTAATTTTTCCAATCATTAAAAATAATAAGAAAAATAATAAAATATGCAAAAGTGGTAAAAAAGAGGATATGGGGCGAGGGGGATTCGAACCCCAGGCCTCTTGTGTGCACTGCGTGCGTGCGTCCTACCACTGAGGTGGTGATACATCCGTGTATCAAACCCCAGTCACAAATTTACAAGGCTTGCCTTGTTTTTGGCCCAGCCAAGGCAAGGCAAGGCAAGATTTTGGCCAAAAATATGAAGCTTGTAACTTTCTCATTTCTCCATGGATTGGGACAAAATTTAGGACTATCCTGCCTAGAATTTCACAAGGAATCCAATGGTGGTGGTGTTTTTTTTTCAAATGAGGTCCCCATTTTAAAACCCGAAAGTGGTTTTGAAATAGGTCTCCATTTGCATTTTCTGTGCCACCTTATGGTATAGGCATGAATCACATGATGAATTGGTCCAAATGCAACATATATAACATGTATGAGATGTGTATGATCAGTGGACTTCAAAGCAATGCATATTTTAAGGAGTTCAAGTTGAGATGCTTACCTCTTTGGGAGCTTTTTGGGCAATCTGTCAAGGGCCTAGTTCCAGAAATGTTTTGATGCTTTGAACACTCTCAAATGATCCCTTAGTAGCTTTTAGGATGATTGGAATCAGCTGGAAACCTCAAGAATGGAAACTGGCCCTTTCTTGCAAAATGGGCAAAAGTGACCAAAATAGTAACTCTCTCAAATGGTGTTCCAGATGTGGGGAACCATTTGGAACAGTTCAAGGATGATATTTGGAGTGTGATTGAGGCTTTATCTGGTTTTGAAAGTGACTGAATCAAGACATGGCTTGAAAAATGCAAAATAAGTCCTATTTTGAGGTTTTGAGAGGGGACTTTGTGATTTTGGTGTTACAGGTCACTTGTGAGAGTTTCGACAGCTTAGATATGACATATTGGATGTGTTTGGATCATGAGCTGTGATGGAATTGCTCCCTAACTCAAAAACTCAGAGTTACCTTGCTAAAGAAGGCATTTTTGCCTAGAGAAAGAGATTTTGAGGACAACAAGTGTTGTAGGGCTTTGGTGTACTTAAACTGAGCACAAATGAGCTCTATTTATAGTAGAGCAAGTTTGCTTTGGCTGCAATAGGGAATGGCAACTGCTCAGAGGTTTGGCAAATGTTGATCAATAGGAATCCAAGTCTACTCTAGCCATTGACTAGAGGTTAGAGCACAGGCCTTTGGTTCCCTAGTTCAGAGATCATCCTTGACTCATTCAGTTGGAAATGGCTCAGTTCATGCCACCTTGGTGCATCCATTGAATGCTCCAAAACAAAATTGGAGTCTAGTCCCCTCTTTAGGGTTTTTTAGGTTTGGCATGCTATTTTTAGTTCCAAAGACTTGGGAGGCTTATGGATCAGTGTTTATCCCTCCTTGGTCTCTCCCTGAGGTGTTCAGATGGATAAACTTGTTTGTCATTTGCACAAATTGCTCAAATCGAGCAAAATGCACAAATCTGCCTAGTTATGACAGTTGCAACAAGGCATATTGCCACTGTCATAACTCTTAGCTCAAATGGAATTTCATGGGGTTCTTGTCCATTTTGGAAAGCTCTCATATGATACAACATATGTGTGATCATAGTTTGTCTTGACACTTTTTGGATCTAAGTGAAAAATGGCCTTACATTTTGAAAAACTTAGAAAACTGGAATGAGGTGTAGTTGACACTTTTAAAGTATGCCATGAGAGCTACAAATCCATCTTTGGATTAGCCCAAATGGTTGCTTGGATCTCAAGTTATGATCCTTGGAAGTTGGTACCCTAGCCACTTTGTTCCATAACTTAGAAAATTTCTAAGTTTTTTATGGTTACCCCTTTTTCAAGTTATCCCACTTTTCTTGATTTTTCTTGATGAATGATGACTCCAGTCACACATTAACATCATTTTAGGGTTAGGGAACCATAATTGATCAAAAAAATCAAAAAGTCAAACTTTGACTTTTGGGCACAGTTGACTTTTTATCAGATGAATTCCAAACTGGGCGATCCTCTATGAAATCAAGTCGTTGACCTAAATAAAACTTGATGGATTGATTTCATAGGTGTTATAGGGTGTATTGAATCATGTCCCAAGGTTTGGGAGCATGCCTTGGTCAAAAGTCAAAGGTACAGTGGACTTTTCTCGTGAAACCCTAAATGTGGTTCTGATGAACTTGAAACTTATGAATCAAGCTTCTTGGATCAATCCATTATTGCAAATGGATCAATGTAGTGTATTAGGGACCCTCAAATCATCTCTTGAGGTCTTGGCTCATGTTTTGTCCCAAAAGTCAACTTAGGGGTGAATTAGGTCAAGAAACCCTAATTCCTGATTTTTATTGTATGCATCCCCTGAGGCAAAATTGACTTGATGATTGGGTTCATGATGTTCCTTGGAGTATCTTAGGTTGTGATTTGAAGCATTGGCACATGCCCAGATGAAAATTTCCATCTGGAGGCCCTGGTCGACCAAAACCCTAATTTGGTGGCACTGGCGATCTTGAGGCTTAATCCCCTTGGAATGCTGCAACCTTGTGCTTAATTATTGAAGTGGGAGTCCTCTTGATCCTTTGTGGATGTTTGAGAGGTTTAGACAAGTTGAGGATCATGTCATCTCTTGATTGATCCTTTGCCTAAAAGCTCTGTGAGGGCTTGAAACCCTAAGTTTGATTGTAGTGGATGCTCACCCATCTTTGGGGAGACGAATGAGGTATGATGGTCCACCCATATTATGAAGATGATTTTCATAATGATGGGGAATCATAGTGGTCAAAATTTGGGGTATGACAGATGCCCCTATTTAATCTTCTTGGACCCGAAGGTGTGAATGGCGAAGGTATTCGGGCATTCGGGGTGCAAGAGGATTAAATATCGGAATACCCGAAATTTTGATGGTGGTTATGAATGGTAGCTTACGCATTCATCTTCTATTGCTGAGCGATGATGCTTAGAAAAGGTAAAACTTCCCCTCGATCCTGGTTTTCTACCAAGGATTTGGTCTCAGTTTCTAATGTATACTTCCCCTCGATCCTGGTTTCCTACCAAGGAACTGGTCTCAGTTTCTTTTGTAAACTTCCCCTCGATCCTGGTTTCCTACCAAGGAATTGGTCTCAGTTTCTGATGTAAACTTCCCCTCGATCCTGGTTTCCTACCAAGGAACTGGTCTCAGTTTCTTTGGTAAACTTCCCCTCGATCCTGGTTTCCTACCAAGGAACTGGTCTCAGTTTCTTTTGTCAATAAACTTTCTTGACAAGGGACGCTATTTGTAGCGACTTTCCTTAAACTTCTCGCCGAATTTTCCTGGAGAGATGCCGTTTGATGGTAAAATTTTTGATGTCAGACTTGCTGGGGAACCCATTCGTCTGAGCTGAAGAGGTGTACAAACTTCTCTATTGGAGATGCCATTTGTTAACTCTACTGGGGAAAACGAATCTCTTGAGAGACTGCTTTCGCTTAGGGATATTACATCATACTTTTCATCGAGATCTTCTCAGAGGAAATGCCATGTGATGTAATCCAATTTAGAGGTGCTGATGACCTTTTCGTCAGCGAACTTTCCGAAGAAGAACTGCTGTATTGCCGAATCTTTGATTAAGAGGCTTTCTATGGGGATTTTCCTTAATCCAGGAAAACAAAGATATCATCTTCAATGGCGAAGAGTGATGTTAGTCGCATGTCTTCTTGTTTTTCAAAGGTTCAAGTTATCAAAGTGGTCAAGGGACCAACTTCAATCCAGAAATAAACTGGAGGAGAGATCGTTTAGATGATTCACTTCCTGATGAGGAAAGAACTGACAACTAGATTGAGAGGACTTTTACCACTTGGGGATAAGACCGACCAGAGTGATAGTGATGCAATATGAATGTGAATGTAATTCAATGATGCATGATGTATGTATGTATATGCTGACAAAACTGACATGACATACAGACTAACAGATGAACATGACTGGATACTCGGCCACTGCGGGAGACGAAGAGGTACCATTGGGTTCAAAATAGCAATTCTGCCTTTCTTAGGAGAGATAGTCCCCATGGGGAACACCGTTGGTCAGGCTTAGGAGGTAAGAACTCTGCCGGGGGGTGTCAGATGGAATATTCGCATTTGACACAGCCGATCCTTCATTCAGGTGCACTGGTTTAGAAGGAGTACTTTGATTCTGCACTTTGAAGTTCAAGCACTTCTGGAGAAGCGATCGATATTCTTTCGATGTTCAACAGTTAAAAGAAATTGCCATCCTTATTTTGAAAAGCGCAAAAATTTTAACAAGTAAATTCATTTTTGTTTTATTTCAAGAATCGTTAATCATATTAAAATGTCGTTTTGTAAAGCTAAAACAAACGAGAATTGTAAACAAAAGCACTAGGGCTCAAATTTTATTGATAGGATGGAAATCAGCCAAGCGCGTGATTCCATGGAGTATTTACAAAGTTAGAAAATGGTAATTTAAGGGAAAAGGGCTACATTGAAACATAACGACCACTATCCTTCTACCAACTTTGAATTCTGGGCATCCTGAGCTTCTGTCGAAGATGACCTTGACTGGAGTTTTCTCTGATGGATGGCATCACTGCTTCTGAGTTAAACTAATCAGACGTAGTTACTTGCCATTATCCCTAAATTTTTCCTGGATTGTACTTTGAGATTTCTAATCCACCGGGATGATTTTTAATCATGTCTCTAATTTTTGCCTGGACCGCCCTTTTGGGTTTTCAATCCACCGAGATGTTTTTTATTTATTTATTTAGGCGAAGTATTTCTTGACTACATCAACATTTATGGGGTAGGCAAATTCCTCTCCGTCCATGGTTGCGAGTATCAAGGCGCCGCCTGAGAAGGCTTTCTTGACCACATATGGGCCATCGTAATTTGGAGTCCATTTGCCCCGGGAATCAGTGAGAAATGATTGGATCTTTTTGAGCACGAGGTCTCCTTTCCTGAAGACGCGAGGTCAGACCTTTTTGTCAAATGCCTTCTTCATTCTTTGCTGATACAACTGACCATGGCATAGTGCTGTTATTCGTTTCTCTTCGATCGGATTTAGTTCGTCGTGTCGACTTTAACACCATTTAGCCTCTGTTAGTTTAGCTTCCATCAATACCCGGATTGATGGGATCTCTACTTCTACGGGAAGCACTGCCTCTATGCCATAGACTATAGAGAAAGGGGTTGCCCCTGTTGAAGTGCGGACAGACGTATGATAACCTTAAAGAGCAAAGGGTAGCATTTCGTGCCAATCTTTGTAGGTTACAACCTTCTTTTGAACAATCTTCTTGATGTTCTTGTTAGCCGCTTCTACCGCTCCGTTCATCTTAGGTTGGTAGGGAGATGAGTTATGGTGTTCGATCTTGAACTCAGCACACAACTCTTTCATCATCTTGTTGTTCAAATTAGATCCATTATCAGTAATGATCTGGCTTGGAACACCATAACGACAAATGATATTGTTTTTGATAAATCAGACCACCACTTGTCGGGTTACATTGGCGTACGACGCTGCTTCGACCCACTTGGTGAAGTAGTCAATGGCTACCAGGATGAACCGATGTCCGTTTGAAGCCTTAGGTTCAATCATGCCAATCATGTCGATTCCCCATATGGAAAAAGGCCACGGGGAAGAAAGAACTTTGAGATGTGTTGGAGGTACATGTATTTTGGCTGAGTATATCTGACACTTGTGACACTTCCTCATGTACTTGTAGTAGTCGAATTCCATTGTCAACCAATAGTACCCTGCTCTTAGAATTTTTCTCGCCATTGTGTGTCTGTTGGCATGAGTGCCAAAGGATCCTTCATGAATTTCTTTCATCAACATGTTAGCTTCTGGTCTGTCTATGCATCGGAGCAAGACCATGTCAAAGTTTTTCTTATAAAGTGTATCACCGCTCAGGAAGAAGTTGTCTGCTAGCCTTCTGAGGGTCTTTCTGTCCTTTTTGAATGCCCCAGGAGGGTACTCTTGTTTTTGAAGGAAGAATTTGATATCGTGATACCAAGGTTTGTCGTCTATGACTGCTTCAATCGTGAAGATGTAAGCGGGCCGTTCAAGGCACATTATGTCAATCTTAGGTAAGTCGTTCCATTGACCTACACTAATCATGGAAGAGAGAGTGGCTAATGCATCAGCCATGTGGTTCTCTTCACGAGGGATATGATGAAACTCGATTTTGTTGAAGAATGGTAACAAACTTCTCGCATAGTCTTTGTAAGGAATCAGTCCTGATTGGTATGTGTTCCAATCTCCTTTGATCTGGTTGATAACCAGGGCTGAGTCGCCATATACATCCAAGTTCTTAATTCTCAAGTCGATCGCTTCTTTGAGACCCATGATACAAGCTTCATATTCAGCCTCGTTGTTCGTACACTTGAATGTCAGTCGGGTGGTGAAAGGAATATGGGTACTCTAAGGTGTTATGATGATTTCCCCAATTCCATTTCTGTAATAATTGACAGCTCCGTCAAAGATGAGTCCCCATTGAGAGCCTGGTTCTGGCCCTTCACTGGGTAGAGGTTCATCGCAATCCTTCATTTTTAGATACATGACATCTTCGTCTGGGAAGTCAAACCCGACTGATTCCTGATCGTCAATCAATTGATAAGCCAAATGATCGGCTAAAATACTTCCTTTAACGGCTTTCTGAGCGAGGTACTCTATGTCATATTCTAATAACAACATCTGCCAACGGGCTATCCTTCCCGTGAGAGCAGGCTTTTCAAAGACGTACTTGATCGGATCCATTTTGGAGATTAACCAAGTAGTGTGACAAATCATATACTGGCGAAGATGTTTGGCTGCCCAAGCCAGAGCACAACAAGTTTTCTCAAGCATAGTATACCAAGTTTCACAGTTGGTGAACTTCTTGCTCAAATAGTAGATGGAAGACTCTTTCCTTTTTGTTTCGCCTTGTTGTCCAAGTACACAACCCATTGAGTATTCCAAGACTGTTAAGTAAATGATTAGTGGCCTTCCTTCCACTGGAGGTGATAGAATCGGTGGGTTCAATAGGTATTCTTTGATACTGTCGAATACAGTTTGGCAGTCTCCTATCCAAATGCAGTCCTGATTCTTTTTTAGTAATTTGAAGATTGGCGCACACGTCGCCGTCATGAGGAATATGAATCTAGAAATGTAATTCAAACGTCCCAGGAATCCTCTGACTTGTTTTTCAGTCCGCGTAGAAGGCATTTCTTGAATGGCTTTGACCTTGTTAGGATCAACCTCAATTCCTTTCTGGCTGACGATGAACCCTAGCAGTTTTCCTGAGCGGACACCGTATGTACATTTGTTGGGATTCAAGCGGAGTTTGTACTTTCTTAACTGCTCGAATAGTTTTGACAGGTGGGTCACATGCTCCTCCTCTGTTTTAGATTTGGCAATCATGTCATCGACATATACCTCGATTTCTTTATGTATCATGTCATGAAATAGAGTAGTCATGGCCCGTTGATAGGTTGCCCCAACGTTCTTCAAACCGAACGACATTACCTTGTAACAAAAAGTGCCCCATGGGGGTAATAAATGAAGTTTTTTCCATGTATTTCGGTGCCATTTTTATCTGATTATAGCCCGAGAATCCATCCATGAAGGAGAAGACTTTGAACTTTGCAGTACTGTCTACCAGCATGTCAATGTGTGGTAAAGGAAAGTCATCCTTTGGACTAGCCTTGTTTAGATCTCTGTAATCCACACACATTCTGACCTTTCCGTCCTTTTTCGAAACTGGTACGATGTTGGCTAACCATTGAGGATATTCTAATGTGGCGAGGAAACCTACGTCAATCTGTTTCTGTACTTCCTCTTTGATTTTGATGGCCATGTCTGGATGAGTCCGTCTCAACCTCTGTATTATTGGCGGACATTCTGATCTTAATGGTAGATGATCTTCCACGATGTTGGTATCCATCTCTGGCATATCCTAATAGGACCAAACAAATACATCGGGAAACTCTTTGAGAAGCTTTGTTAAACTTTCTTTGATAGTTGAACTGAGCAGTGCCCCAATCCTGACCTCTTTTCTTTCTTCCTCTGAGCCCTAGTTGACCGTTTCCAACGACTCATTGTGAGGTTTAATAGACCTTTCCTCTTGTATGAGTAATCGGGAGATCTTCTTTGGAATTTCTTCGTCATCTTATTCTTCAGCCTCAAATACCTGGAATTCAAAGTTGGGAGAAGGCATCAGATCGTACGTTTCAATGGGGTTTAAAACAAGGAATCTGCATGACGTGATGATTGTTTTTAGAAGAGATAGAGAGAATACAAGAGTGTGTGCAGTGTATTTTCTGAAAACTGCTTGTTTTTATTATTTGAGTTGTTTTTTAGGATTACCATTTTCTGCAAAAGCGAAAAGAGAAAACAGCAATAAATGCGGAAATTACAGAACGACGTTATTTTATTTATGATTTTGTCGATTCTTGAAACTACAGCCCTATAAAACAAAACTCTGTCGCTTTGGGCCAAGCGAAGAGGGACATTCACAGAAAGTGAACCCTATCAAAACATCCGTTTCACCTGGGCAAAGTGAAAGGTTAAGATAAAGATGACAATTACTTTGACTTATGAACGATCTTCAGAACATTGACTGCAACCCATTGGCGGCGAACTCCTCGATGAATCACAAAGTCTGGTACCTTCTTTCTTGATTTTTCTTCAGAAAAACACTGATTTCTAGTGGATCATTGGAATCTGTCTCCCAGGCAGAGTTGTCGTAGAAGTATTCCTTGGTTGTATTTTGCATAGTATTTGTGCTCTCGGTAAATCTCCCCATCCAGTTGGCTAGATATCTTCGAGCCTGATACGAGAGCTTTCAGGAGCGGTGTATTTGACCATGAAGTCGTATTTGCCACTCGGTTGTCCCAAGGTGTCCCGCACCTCTTTGGAATTGGAGGAGTCATCCCTTTCGTTGACGTTGACCTCGGGAAAAGCATAGTTAATGAATTATAGTCCTGCAAACTTTTCAAATTCATCGCCGTGCTGGATATTTTTTGAATGCCCTGAGTGTTGATCCCATGATTCGGTGGGGACATAGGTATTCTTTTCGATGATGCTGAGCTGATAAGCATCGTTGGGTTGATTCTCTTGCCCCGAGTCTCCTGGGTACGGCTGCCACATAGGTAGGCCATCCATCGGGCCATAATAGTCATGGTCAAAGTTGTATTTCATTGGGGTGTCCTCCTCCAATGAATTTGGTGGAGCACGACATTCTTCCGGATCACAATCTCCGTATATCATTTCGACATCTAACCTTGGTATAAATCGCAGACTTTGTGCGGGAAAGAAAAATGGCGTAGGCACCTCTTCCTGAGATATATAACCGTCCTCGTTAAGATAGGACTTCCACTCTTCATATGTATCGGAGGAATCTCCCTCGTTGATGGTATGTACTTCTTGAGACACTGGGTGAAGGAAACCTCCACTATGGAAGAAGTTCTGAATGGGATGAAAACTTTCAGCTTTAGTAGTCTAGGTACAGGTTGAAAAGCCAAGACCTTTCTTTGTCTTGTTATCCATAGGAATTACAAGCTGTCCCCATCCTTTTGCGTTGTTACTTTCGATTACTTTGAGAGCGTCTTTGTATGAGGAAATTGATGTTCCTTTTTCTGATTGATTCTCATTGCTCACAGAAAGTGCTTGGAACTGAGTTCCAACAACCTCCTTGGGTTCTACACAAGTGGACAATGATAGGTTACTCACGATCAAGGCTTGTTCTCCATAGACCGTGACGAGTTGGTCATTCTTGACGAACTTCAGCTTCTGGTGAAGTGTCGAAGTGACTGCCCCAGCTTGGTGTATCCAAGGTCTTCACAACAAACATCTGTATGTTGCTCGGATGTCCATAACCTGGAAAGTGACTAGGAAAGTGTGAGGACCGATAGGTATGGGAAGGCCGACTTCGCCGATAACTGTTTTTCTGGACCCGTCAAATGCTTTGACGATGACTTCACTGCCTCTCATCGGAGATCCTTTGAATGATAGTCGCATTAGAGTGGACTTTGACATAATGTTGAGAGCCAATTCGGTATCTACCAGTACGTTGGCCAAAGTATCGTCCTAGCAGTTGACTGTAATATTGAGTGCCATGTTATGATTTGGGCCCTCTTCCGGCAGTTCCTCATCACTAAATCCCAAGTTATTGCAGGAAGTGATGTTAGAGACGATGCTATCGAACTGTCATATTGACACATCCTGTTCCATAAAGGCCTGTTCTAAGACCTTCTGTAGAGCCTCTCTGTGGGCTTCGGAACTGAGCAAAAGCAATAACACTGAGATTTTTGAAGGAGTTTGTAACAGTTGATCAACAATGTTGTATTCACTCCTTTGGATGAGCTTCAGCATCTTATCATCGTTCTTTGAAAAGTCGGGATCACTGGATTGATCGACTGGTTGATTAGGAACTTCTGTTTGAGGTTCCTTTTCTCTGTTAGGTTCTCCAACTCCTTTGTTGAAGATTCGACCGCTCCGTGTTACTCGACTGATGTCTGCAATATTCACGATGGAGGGTAATCGAATTTCCTTTCCATTCTCAATTGTTGTTGCACTGTATTTGTAAGGGATAACCTTAGTTGATTCATACAGTAATGGTCTCGGTAGATAGATAACTACAAGAACCTTCTGATTTTTCTGACTGTCGTAGGTAACTTCAATCAGTTCCTGGTTAAGAACCTTCGATTCGTCAAGTAGAGGGATGATGGTACAAACATCTTTGGTCCTTTTGCGATCAGAGATCACGACAACATCCTTGATTTGATAACCGAAATAGTCTGGCGTCCAGTTGATTAACCCAAAACTTGGGCATGGTCGAATCTCTTTATGGTCCAACTGACTCTGGAGGGCTTCTCGCACGAGGTAACATCCTTGGTTATTTTTTGAGCATACCTTACAGTGCTCGTAGTTGTGTGGTAGTGCCTGGCCACATCCGCTTTATATGCAGTGTAATCTCACTAGATCTGTTTCCATAGATCGGACATCCTGACTTTGATGTCTAGTAGGGTTCCCATTAATCACACTGATTTGTTATGTGTCTTCGTCTAGATAGATCGGAAGCCACCAATGGTTTAACAAGTGTTGTAAAGTTCTTTGAACGAGAGCGCACCCTTGGTTACTCTCACAACATACTTTACAGCTCAGATAATCATGTGAAGTGAGAAAACCGAGTTGGACTTGCTTGGCGTGTAACTCCACTAAGCTGGTATTCATCAAACGAATATCGAAGATTTGAATCATGTTATGCTGATAAGGATTTCTATCATGGTAGTCTTGGATCCACCCAAGATCCATCTGACGCTGGAGGGCCTCTTGTACAAAAGAGCATCCCTGTTTGTTTACCGAGAAAGTCAGACAGGAATTGTAATCGTGTCGCGGCAGATTATGATACTGGCTTTGCCTTGAGTGCATTGCCACCAAGTTGACATTCATCGTACGGATGTCATGATTCTGGATGATGTTGGAATTTGCATAAGTCATGTTAACTCCACGAACTTGGTGCTCTTGGATCCATCCGATTTCCAATTGTTCCTGTAGAGCTGATTTCACCACAGAACATCCTTGATTGTTCTTAGAGTAGATATCACACTGGTGATAGTTATGAGGTGGCACATGGCCGTATCCACTCTGTCTACAATGCATCTTGACCAAGTTGGCCCTCAATAAGAGTACATCATGAATTTGATAGATATTACTAGACTCTCCTTCTATCAAATTTACCGCAGCTTTCTTGTGTTGAAGCAGCGGGTTCGTGAGAACATTCGGATTTGTATCCTTGAAAGATAAGACCCCGCTCCTAACAAGCTTTTGCACATCCGATTTGAAACTGAGACAGTTTTCTATGTTATGCCCTGGTCCTCCTTGATGGTAAGGGCAAGTCTGATTCGCTTTGAATCAAAAAGGCAGATTTTCCGGTATTGTAAGAGGAGGCCTGGTTTGGACGTGTCCCTTGACTAGTAAGAGTGGAAACAATTATGTGTACAACATCGGTATAGGGTCGAACCCTGGTGGTCGCGTTGTACGATTGTTGTTATATGGAGGACGAGCCTGCTGAAGAGGCTGTTGTGTCCTTCGCTGATATTGCTGTTGATTCGGTTGGCTCTGAGCAACCTGAGGTTGATACGTAGGAACAGGCGCAGAGTTGATAGCAGGAGTTACAGCTGCTACTGGTTGGTATCGTCGCCTTTGCTTTCTGAGAGAGATATTGCTAATATCTTGCTCTTTTTTCTTAGGGAGAGCACTACCGTATCTTTTGGTACTGCTTGATGATCCAGCATCTTTAACTAAATATCCTTCTCGGGCTTCTTCCTCGAGACAAACTCCCATGCCTACCATTTCAGTAAAGTCACTGGGCGCACTGGCGACCATTCTGTCATAGTAAAATGAGCTCAAGGTTTTCAAGAAGATCTTTGTCATCTCTTTTTCCTCAAGAGGTGGACAAATCTGGGCGACAATTTCACACCATCTCTGAGCGTACCCCTTAAAGGTTTCCTTGTCCTTCTGTGACATGGCTCTGAGTTGATCTCTGTCCGGTGCGATATCCAGGTTATACTTATATTGTTGAACGAAAGCAGCGCCAAGATCTCTGAAAGTGCCAATCTAAGTGCGGCATTGGTTAAACTATCCTGAAAGTAGTAAATCAGTAGCTCCTGGTTCTTTATCTGAGTTGACATTCGCCGATCGTACATCACCAAATGGCTTTGAGGGCAAGAGTTACCCTTGTACTTTTCAAATTTGGGCACTTTGAACTTGTGCAAAATTTTCACATTGGGGACCAAACAAAAGTCCGCGTCGTCCTTTCCGAATAGATCCTGATCGCGAAGGGCTTACAGCTCTTTCTGCATCTCCAGGAACTGTTCCTGGAAATCATTCATTCTGTCGAACATACTTTCGTTTCCACCAGAAGGTATCTGTGGAATCTGACCTTCCGAGACAGTGTGTACCACGGGTGGTGGTATAGTCATCATGGCAGTGACTCTAGGTCCTTCCCTCTCCCGAAGTTTGTAACCTTCAGGAGTTGCTGTCATGCCCCGGGCATCTTCTCTTTCCCGAAGTTTGTAACCTTCAGGCCCAGCGGCTCCTGCTGTGGTTCCCTGATCCTCAGTGATCGGCAGAACATATCCTTCTGGGATATAGTTAATAGGCATGCCCCAGGGATGATCTTTTGGCATCTTATACCTAGGATCATAATTTTCCACTATAGGCGTTGATGTGATCTCTGAGATCACAGTCCTTTGTTGTTGCATCTGAGCTTCTGCTAGAGCTTGCATGTCGTTATGAAGCTTTCTCAGATCCTCTTTTAGAGTGTCAATCTCTTCCCTCAACTCTCTGTTCTCTTCCTCGAGATCATCCATCTTTTTCTGCCGATTAGCCCGAGTATTGTACGAATGAGACAGTTTGACTCTAGAATCGAGACGCAAACGTGAGATTCGTAGGTAAGAAAAATGCGTTACGTGAGAATGATGAATGATATGCAATGATTATATTAATTGTATATATTTTTTTCATTTATTCAAAGTAAACTTCGACAATTGGATTGCAAATATCAAACAGTGGGGAAACCCCGTTTTATTGAATTCAAAGATTGCGGAAATGGAAATACAGTAATTTACATAGTGCTGTAAAAGGAAATGTCTAAGCTAATGGACCTTGAGTCCTCTCTGAGGAGAGCTCAGGTGCTGGTTCTGGTACTTTCCTTTTCTTTGATCGGGGCTCTTGAGCCGTTGTCGGGTTATTGTTCCTTTGCCAAGTGAAAGGAGCGAGCAAATTCCTCTGGCCATCCTGATTTTCTACAGCATGTTGCTCTAAAATCTCGATCAGAGCATATTTTTCTTTTAATAGTTGCCGTATTTTCTTACACTCCACATTGAGAATATGGTACTTGTTCTTCCAAGACTTCTTCTCCTGTTGAACTCTGTTGAGAGTAACCTAAAGTTTTTCTGTATCAGATATAAAATAAAGGACGGGGTCCCTTAACGAAAGAACTTCCTGACGAGGGTAAGGCATCCTTAGCTTGAGAGCTCTAGTTTATACCCAGTGGAGATAAGGTTCCACAGAGACACAATCTGGTTTCCCTAGAGACTCTCATCCTTTTCAATGAACGTGTCTCCAAGCATGCACTATTTCTGTCTTTAGTGCTCTGTCATTTTCTCCTTCCTTGCAGAAAAGACCTTCCAGATGAGCATTACGCGGGACATGCCTCATCGGGTATCCAAATTGACGACGAACTAAAACTGGATGATAATTGATTCCTCCTTTAATTCCTATGAGGGGTACATTAGGGAAGTTTCCACAACGTTAAATGATTCTGATCCCGTCATAGATTCCATATTACCAATCGATGTCAGAGTTGGTAAGAGACATGATTCTCTGCGACCAACGTAAAGTATTCTTTTGATCCCAAAATGCAGCAGACTTTGGCAAATGAGAAGTGAACCATTTGTACAGCAGGGGTACACAACATGTGATCATTCCTCCGCTATACAAATTCCTTAGGTGTACCGAATGATAAGCATTTGCGACCAAGGTCGGTACAGGGTTTCCAATCAGAAAAATCTTAATGGCGTTGATATCAACAAAGTTATCAATGTTGGGAAACAAAAATAACCCGTAGGTAAGCAAAACAAAGATGCTTTTGAAAGCGACCACGTTCCCTATACTAGCAAAGTACATAGCTTTCTTGATTAAGAACTGGGCTGGAAAACCCTGAATTCCACCCTTAGTGGTCATGTGAGTCCTGACTTCTGACTCGTCCAAATAGATTGCTCTTGCAATGGTTTGATCCTTTGGAATTTCTTCTAGTCTAGAAAAGGGAGCTTGATCAGTAATATGTAAATCAGTCAGGTGAGAGTACTCCTCCAGTGTTGGTTCTATTTGATAATCCGGGAATGTGAAACAATGATAGACCAGATCGTAGAACAGGATTAGTGTGGACAGGATTCCTTCAATTACATGGACCCTTAACAGCGACAACAGTCCTCCATACTTAGTTCTGAAAGCCTCAGGGTTGGTTATCATCCTTGCTAACCCTCTTAAATCCTCTAGTTTTGGAACCTTGAAGGTGTACTTGTGAGTCTTCCTTCTACCGAAATCCATTAGCGCAGTATCTTTATCTGACATTTGCAATCATTGTCTTAGTTTAATTTGAAAAAGAGAGACTAGAAGAGAAGATTTTTCTTTGTTTTAATGTTTTTTATGAAATGAATGCATGAATGCAACACACAAAAACATAGCAAAAACATGGGGTCAAGGGGTCGGTGTCATGAAGTCAAGGCTCTACCCGTCCCCAAAGGTTTATACTGGTGATTTTTTGTACCTGTCCTCAAAATCACTGACCCCTCTTGGGATAACGACAGCAAGCGGATCGCCAGCGAGCTGTAGTATCTTAGAGTAGTCTCAAATGAGGGTAGTATCGTGTGACAACTATTTCCGATAGCTTCCGCACTACAAAATGGTTTCAGTCTACTAAAATCCTCAGCTTCTCGGATAACCCAATGGAACAATCTGCTTTCAACAACCAAAGTCGTATAGGCATTGAATCCGCAAAGGGCATCTCCACTGATTTGATGGTCAACCAGGACCTCTTACCTGGGATTCACTCCCCGTAAGATTACCCGTATAATGCCATCACTTATCTTAGGTGTATACTCAATCTTTCCAGATGCGGCATCACACGCATTCCCATTAGCAGAAAAATAAACACGGACATCAATTAGGAATAGCAGTATATATATTTGTCCTAACATCCTAGACCTCTAGTCTTATGATCCTATACAGACAATGACTCCCCAGCAGAGTCGCCATTTCTGTGACACTTTGTGAATTTAAAGTTTTCACCCTAAAAGAGGCCAGAAAGAATGCCTCCCACTGTGGTCGCTATTTTTCTATAGCACGTTTTTGTGGTTTCGAATCACTATCGCTTTGGTACTATAGTTCGATTCATTTTTTATCTTGTGAAGCTGATTAAGGAAGGGAAATAAATGTCTCTAATTAACCCTGCTTGCACACTGAGGTTAAACAGTCAAAAATATTGGTTTACAGATGCTATCAAAAGGGGGTCTGTCTTTAGGTTATTTCATTTAAGAACACAGTGTCGTGATTGTATAGGAGGATTTTGGTAAGGTGTTAGGTCTGATGCTTCTTGATTGATGTACGGAGGTACTGGATTTTGAGTTTTTGATTAGTATGCTCGCTAAGATTTTACAATCTTATGCCTACGTATTCCCTTTTAACGAAACAGGGAAATCAGAGCGATCGTAGTTCCTCCTATTCTATGGGAGGAAAAAGGTTGTTTTGGTGTCTTGTTCGAAGCCCAAGACATGAGGCTAAAGGTGGTTTGTATCTTGTTTAAAGCCCAAGATGTGAAGCTTAAAAGGTTTTGGATGAAAGAGAAGTTGTCATCTCTAAAGAGGAGTTGTTGATGTTTGTATGCTGTGAGCAAGGCACAAACTTGATTCTAAAAGGTTGATTGACTCAACCGGGGGTTTATTTATACAAAGCCTAGGAGGAGGCGGGAAGTTTGACTTTTTCGGGGAAAATGTTCTTTCTGTCTTGTACAACGCCCAAGATTGAGGCTAAAAGAGATTTTGACTCTGTTGGGGAGAATGTATCTTGTATAAAGCCCAAGATCGAGGCTGAAAGGGTTTGACTCAACAAGAGAGTACTTTTATCTATCATGTATATAGCCCAAGATGAAGGCTAAAAAGGTTGACTCAACAAGAGAGTCTTGAACAGGTGATTGACTCAACAAGATAGTCTTTTATACTCAACAAGAGAGTGATTTCCTGTCTCGTACGAAGCCCGAGATTGAGGCTAAAAGGAGATTGACTCAACAAGAGATTCTTTTATACTCAACAAGAGAGTGTTTTATATGTCTTGTACAAAGCCCGAGACGGAGGCTAAAAGGAGGTTGACTCAACAAGAGAGTCTTTTATACTCAACAAGAGAGTGCTTATTATGTGTCTTGTACAAAGCCCAAGACGGAGGCTAAAAGTGATTGACTCAACAAGAGAATCTGAAAAGGTTAGCTCTGCTAGGGGGAATCATTTGTACAAAGCCCAAGAGGAGGCTGACTTACTGCTGAGGATTATTGAGATCCTGAAGCGTGTCCAAGTGTGGGGAACTCTCATGAGAGAGACCGGGTTTCTGCTGGAGATTGATCCAGGGTGATCAGTGTTTTTCCTATGTTTTAAAGGAACTTGAGAATGTCTTTGAGACTCAAGAGGTTTAGACTGTCCAAGTCTAGAGTTTATCTTTTGTACAATGCCCAAGAGGAGGCACGTGTATTAAGGGATGAGTATCAACCCTAAAATGGCCGAAGTTTTGACGCTGGAAAGACTGCTCTAGCAAAGGATGACTAAATCCTGTCTTATACCTTTAAGAGGTCGTCAGGGTCCTTGTATTAAGCCCAAGAGAAGGCATGCGAACTTCTAAGAAGCCGAAGGGTCCTTGTACAACGCCCAAGAGGAGGCGGGGATGCTTTTAGGAAGTCTGTGGATCCCCAAACCAAGAGAAATTCAAGAAATGCAATTCATAGAGAAGAGGTTATTCCAGGAAAGTTCAAGAATTTGGAAGAAACTCAAGAGATGCCATTCACGGAGAAAATATCATCTCTGGGGAGTTAGAGTTTCTTTGACAATTTCTAGGGGTGACAGTCTGAGAAAAGGTTCACCAAGAATACTACCTTTCTCTTTGTTCCATATTGTTTAACCCCAAGAGGAGGGAAGACTGTATCTGGAATTCTACGGGGGATCTAGTTTTGTTTGTATTTAAAGAGTGATCAACATGGCTTTACCTAGGGAGAAGAATTGTGATGCTCAATCTAAAAGCTCTGGCATAGCTCCTTCATCATCTTATTGTTCAAGTTCGAACCATTTTCAATAATGATTCTCTCCGGGACTCCATACCGGCAGATGATGTCCTTCTTAATAAACCGGGCTACCACTTGCTTGGTGACGTTGGCATACGATGCTGCTTCTACCCACTTCGTGAAATAATCAATAGCCACCAGGATAAAACGATGTCCATTCGAAGTAGTCAGCTCAATCTTCCCAATCATGTCAATGCCCCACATGGCAAAAGGCCAAGGTGACGACAAAACATTCAGAGGAGTAGGCGGTATGTGCACCTTGTCAGCATAAATCTGGCATTTATGACATTTCCGGGCATATTTAAAACAATCAGACTCCATAGTCATCCAATAATACCCCGCTCTCAACAATTTTCTTGCCATAGCATGCCCATTGGCATGAGTACCGAAGGAACCTTCGTGAACTTCTTCCATTAACAGGACTGCCTCCTGTTCATCAACACAACGTAGCAAGATCATGTCAAAGTTTCTCTTGTATAACACATCGTCCTTGTTCAAAAAGAAGTTTCCTGATAATCTCTTCAATGTCTTTTTATCCTTGGAAGATGCCCCAGCTGGGTATTCCTGAATCTTCAAGAAGACTTTGATGTCATGATACCAAGGTTTTCCATCTGATACCCCTTCAACTGCAAATACAAAAGCAGGCCTGTCCAAGCGCATGATTCTGATTGAAGGAGTTTCATTCCAACGATTCACTTGATACATTGATGACAACGTTGCCAACGCATCAGCCATCTGATTCTCAACCCTGGGAATGTGATGGAAGTCCACTCTATCAAAGAAAGGTAACAAGCTTCTGGCATAGTTGTTATATGGAACAAGATTCGCTTGACGAGTCTCTCATTCACCTGTAATCTGATTAACCACCAACGCATAATCACCATAAACATCGAGGTTCTTGATTCTCAAATCAATCGCTTCTTCTAACCCCATGATGCATGCTTCATATTCTGCCTCATTGTTGGTGCATATGAACACTAATCGGGCAGTGAAGGGTATATGAGAACCCTGTGGAGTCGTAATGATTGCCTCGATTCCATTACCATAAGAATTAACAGCTCCATCAAAAATCATCTTCCACTGAGATCCAATCTCAGGTCCTTCATCAGGCAAAGGTTCTTCACAATCCTTCATCTTCAGATACATGATGTACGCAGAGTTCAAGATCGAACACCATAACTCATCTCCCTACCGACCTAAGATGAACGGAGCGGTAGAAGCGGCTAACAAGAACATCAAGAAGATTATTCAGAAGATGGTTGTAACCTACAAAGATTAGCACGAGATGCTACCCTTTGCTCTTCATGGTTATCGCACATCCTTTCGCACTTCAACAGGGGCAACCCCTTTCTCTCTAGTATATGGCATGGAAGCAGTGCTCCCCATAGAAGTAGAGATCCCATCAATCCGGGTATTGATGGAAGCTAAGCTTACAGAGGCTGAATGGTGTCAAAGTCGACACGACGAACTCAATCTGATCGAAGAAAAGAGAATAAGGGCACTATGCCATGGTCACTTGTATCAACAGAGAATGAAGAGGGCGTTTGACAAAAAGGTCTGACCTCGCATCTTCAGGAAAGGAGATCTCGTGCTCAAGAAAATACAATCATTTCTCACTGATTCTCGGGGCAAGCGGACTCCGAATTATGATGGCCCCTATGTGGTCAAGAAAGCTTTCTCAGGCGGCGCCTTGAGACTTGCAACTATGGACGGAGAGGAATTTGCCTACCCCTCGAATGTTGATGTAGTCAAGAAATACTTCGCCTAAAAAAATGTCTCGGTGGATTGAGAACCCGAAAGGGCGGTCCAGGCAAAAATTAGAGACATGATCAAAAAAATCATCCCGGTGGATTGGAAATCTCAAAGTACAATCCAGGCAAACTTAGGGATAATGGCAAGTAACTACGTTCAACAAAGGGGCAAATCCCTCAGCGGCAGTTACGTCGTCCATCAGAAAACTCCAATCAAGGTCATCTTCGATGGAAGCTCAGGATGTCCAGAATTCAAAGTTGGTAGAAGGATAACGGTTGTCATGTTTCAATGTAGCCCTTTTCCCTTAAATTACCATTTTCTAACTTTGTAAATACTCTATGGAATCACACGCTTGGCTGATTTCCATCCTGTCAATAAAATTTGAGCCCTCGTGCTTTTGTTTATAATTCTCATTTGTTTTAAGCTTTATAGAATGACATTTTAACATGATCAACGGTTCTTGAAACGAAACAAAAATGAATTTACTTCTTAAAACTTTTTCTGCTTTTAAAACTAAAGATGACAATTTCTTTTGACTATTGAGCATCGAGAGAACGTCGCTCGCTACTCCAGTATAAGCGAGCTTCAAAGTGCAGAATCGAAGTACACCTTCTAAGCCAGTGCGCCTGAATGAAGGATCAGCTGTATTAGATGCGGCTTTCCCATCTAATACCCTCGGCCGAGTTCTTATCTCCTAAGCCCGACCAATGGTATTCCCCGCAGGGACTGTCTCTCCTAAGCAAGGCAGAATTGCTACTTTTGGATCAACGGTACGACTTCGCCCCGCAATGGCCGAGTATCCCGTCATGTTCATCTTTTAGTCTGTATGTCGCGTCAGTTTTGTTAGCATATACATGTATACATCATGTATTCTATTTTCATTCTCATTCATATTGCATCACTATCACTCCAGTCGGTCTTATCCCTAGTGATAGCTATCTTCTCGGTCGAGTTGTCAGTTTTTTCCTCGATTAGGAAATGTTACGTTTGAACAATCTCTCCTCCAGTTTATTTCTGGATTGAAGTTGGGTCCTTGACCACTTTGATAACTTGAACCTCTGAAAGACCAGAGAACCTTCAACCGATGTCACTCTTCACCATTGAAGATGATATTTTCGCTTTCCCGGGTTAAGGAAAATCCCCAGAGAAAGCCTCTTAATTAGAGATTCGACAATACAACAGTTTTACTTCGAAAAACCACTGATGAAAAGGTCATTGGCACCTCAAAATTGGATCCCATCATATAGCATTTCTCCGGGAAGACCCCGAGAAAAGTATGATGTAAGACCCCAAACGGAAGCAGTCTCTCAAGAAACTCGTTTTCCCGAGTAGAAACAAATGGCGTCTCCAATAGAGAAGTTTGTGTACCTCTACAACTCAGACGATTGGGTTCCCCCACAAGTCTGACATCATTCTTTTTCCCATCAAATGGCATTTCCCCAGGAAAATTTGGTGAGAAGTTTGAGGAAAACCGCTACGAATAGCGTCCCTTGTCAACAAAGTTTATTGACAAAAGAAACTGAGACCAGTTCCTTGGTAGGAAACCAAGAACGAGGGGAAGTTTATATCAGAAACTTACACCAGTTCCTTGGTAGGAAACCAGGATCCAGGGGAAGTTTATTTCAGAAACTAAGACCAGTTCCTTGGTAGGAAACCAGGATCGAGGGGAAGTTGATTTCAGAAACTAAGACCAGTTCCTTGGTAGGAAACCAGGATCGAGGGGAAGTTTATTTCCGAAACTAAGACCAGTTCCTTGGATGGAAACTAGATCGAGGGGAAGTTTACCTTTTCTAAGCGTTATTTCTTAGCAAAAGAAGATGAATGCATAAGCTACCATTCATAACCACCATCAAAATTTCGGGTATTCCGAGATTTAATCCTCTTGCACCCCGAATGCCCGAACACCTTCATCATTTGCACCTTCGGGTCCAAGAAGATTAAATAGGGGCATCTGTCATACCCCAAATTTTGACCACTAAGATTCCCATCATTGTGCAAATCATGAATACAATATGGGTGTATCATTATGCTTCATCAGTCTCCCCAAAGATGGGTGAGCATCCACTACAATCAAACTTAGGGTTTCAAGCCTTCTCAGAGTTCTTAGACAAAGAATCAATCAAGGAATGACATGATCTTCAACACGTCTAAACCTCTCAAACATTCACAATGGATCAAGAGGACTCCCACAGCAAGGATTGAGCACCGGGATGCTCCCTTCTAGGTGGATCAAGCCTCAAGATCGCCAGTGTCACCAAATTAGGGTTTTGGTCGACTAGAGCCTCCAGTTGGAAATTTTCCTCTGGGCATGAGCCAATGCTTCAAAGCATAACCTAATATACTCCATGGAACCTCATGGGCCCAAGTATCAAGTCAATTTGACCTCAGGGGATGCATACATCAAAAATCAGGAATTATGGTTTCTTGACCTAATTCACCCCTAAGTTGACTTTTGGGACAAAACATGAGCCAAGACCTCAAGAGAGGATTTGAGGGTCTCTAATACACCACATTGATCCATTTTCAACAATGGATTGATCCAGGAAGCTTGAGCAACAAGTCTCAATTTCATCTGAACCACAGTTAGGGTTTCACGAGAAAAGTCAACTGTAACTTTGACTTTTGACCAGGACATGCTCCCAAACCCTAAGACAAGATTCAGTAAACCCTATAACACCCATGGAACATGTCCATCAAGTTTGTTTTAGGTCAAGGACTTGATTTCCTAAAGGATTGCACAGTTTGGAATTCATCAGATAAAAAGTCAACTGTGCACAAAAGTCAACTTTGACTTTTTGATATTTTTCACAATTATGGATTTTTAACCCTAAAATGATGTTAATGTATGATTTGAATCATCATTCATCAAAAAAAATCAAAGAAAGTGGGATAACTTGTAAAAGGGATAACCATAAAAACTTAGAAAATTTTCTAAGTTATGAACAAAGTGGCAAGGGTACCAACTTTGGAGGATCATAACTCCTAAACCACAAAGCCATTTTTCCCCATCCAAAGCTTGATTTGTAGATCTCATGGCCCTCTACAAAAACTTTAACTAGACCTCATTCTAATTCTTCATGGATTTTGAGTTATGGATTGATCAATATCACAAAAAGTGAAAATGTCACTTTTTTCCAACACTTAGTGAAATTTTCACTAAATCAGAATCTGCCTTCACTTTTTTCCAAATGTAGGGACATTTTTCACTTGGATCCAAAAAGGATCAAAACCAAATATGATCAAACAGTTGTTGTATCATATAAGGGCTTTCCAAAATGGCCAAGAACATCACCAAATTCAATTTGAGCTAAGAGTTATGGTAGTGGCAAAATGCCTTGCTGAAAACTGCCAAGGTAAGACAGAATTTTGCATTTTTGGTCGATTTGCCAAAATCAGCCAATTTCAAGCCTTGTCATCATCTTGGACACATCTGAGGATCAAATCTAAAGGGGACAATCACTGAGCCAAGCCTCTAAAGTCCTTGGAACAAGAAGTAGCATGTCAAACCTAGAATTGGCTAAAAGAGGGACAAGACTCCAATTTTGGATTGGAGCATTTAATAAATGCTTAGAGGTGGCATGAACTGACCCATTTGTAACTGAATTTAGTCAAGATTCCTCCAACAAGTAGGGAACCAAAGCTCTGTGCTCTAACCTCTAGTCAATGGCTAGAGGAGACTTGGATTTTCATTTGCCAACATTGGCCAAACCTCTGCTGCAGTTGCCATTCACTATTGATCCCAAAACAAACTTGCTCTACTATAAATAGAGCTCATTTGTGCTCAGTTTGAGTACACCAAAGCCATCAAACAGATGCTTTCCTCAAAATCCCTTTCTCTTGGCAAAAATGCCTTCTTTAGCAAGGTAACTCTGAGTTTTTGAGTTTGAGAGCTTTTTCAATCAAACCAATCATATACACACCTCATAAACATCATATGTAGGTGATCCAAACTCTCACAAGTGACCTGTAATCACAAAATCACAAAGTCACCTCTCAAAACCTCAAAATAGGCTTCTTGTGCATTTTTCAAGCCATGTCTTGATTCAATCACTTTCCAAACCAGATAAAACCTCAAACACACTCCAAATATCATTCTTGAACTGTCCCAAATGGTTTCACACATCTGGAACACCATTTGAGAGAGTTATTATTTTGGTCACTTTTAACCCCTTTTGCAAGAAAGGGCCAGTTTGTGTTTTTGCAGGTACCAGCTGATTCCAAACATCCTAAAAGCTTCTAAGGGATCATTTGAGTGTGTCTAAAGCATCAAATCATTTCTGGAACAAGAGGCTTGACAGATTGCACAAAAACTCCAAAAAGCTCAAAAAGAGGTAAGCCTCATGACTTGAACTTTCCAAAATATGCAATGCTTTGAAGTCCACTGATCATGCACATCTCATACATGTTATATATGTTATGTTTGAACCAATTGACCATGTAATTCATGCCTGTATCAAAGTGTAGCATAGAAAATTCAATTATAGGCCTTTTTCAAAACCACTATCGGGTTTTGAGGAGGGAGTGTGATCTGAAAAAACTACCACCACCATTGGATTCCTTGTGAAATTCTGGTCCAAATGCATATACATTTTGTCTCAAACCATTAAGAATTGAGAAAGTTATGACCTTCACGTTTCTGAGCCAAAACTTGCCTTGCCTTGCCTTGGGCCAGGCCTAAAACCAAGGCATGACTTGTATATTTGTGTTTTCACTCAAAACAATGGATGTATCACCACCCCAGTGGTAAGGAGCACGCCTTGTGACCTTGAGGTCATGGGTTCAAACCCCACCCATGCCATTTTGTGTTTTTTCACATTTTGCCATTTTTTCCAATATTCCATGTTTTATTAATTAATTGGAAAATTAATAACTCACTCAATTTTAATTATTTTTTATTGGTTCTTTTTGCAAAAAAATCACAAAAATGTTGAAATATTTTATTCCACAAAAAAATTAAGTTTATATTATTTATTTAATATAATTAGTATTTTTGTGAATAAATTCATTTTTATTTGTTTTTAAACATTTTAAAATGAACATTCATCTTGAAAAATCAAGACCAAATGGGTTTTAATATCTCTTGTGATTAAAACTTCATTTTTCAAACCTTAAACAAAAATCACAAGTGGTTTATTCAAATTCATTTGGTATTTTTCATTGATTTTCTTTTAATATTTACTTTTAAAAGAAAACAAATTAGGGTTTCTTTGATTTTCACCCTCACAAATCATTTTCAAACACTCATGGGCCTCTATTAGAGTGTAAGACCCAACCCCCTTTGAAAACCAAACCATTTTGGGCCTCAGTCATTGTATAATACCCACCGCGTTTTCAAAAATCTCGGCGCGATCGCCATTTCAAACGAAAAATCATCTGGGCCTACCCTCGTGTTATAAGCCCCCACTCTATTTCTTTAAACCTTTTGGGCCTCTTGAGAGAGTGTAAGACCCATCCCTTTGTACAGAAAATCTTTCTCGGGCCTCAATCACTGGTATAAGTCCCTCTGTACAAAACGATAGTGCAATCACTGATAAAAACCTAGGCCTCTCCTCGAGCTGTAAGCCCCAATCTTTCATTTCAAAGCACCTTCTCCTTTGATCTTGAATATACTGTTGTTTTCAATCTTTCTTTGTTGAACAACTAACCAAACAGCATGGAAGCTCTACAACCGAGTAAGTGGTTATATGCTTTCTTTATCCGCTTTCATATACATATAATTGTATTGTGGGGCTGTTTCACTGTAAGTCTTCTTTCATAAACTCATATCGACTGTGTAATAATAGTACAGATATTTAGAGTTTCCCCGGCAACTACGTATAGCACTAAGCCCTGTTGATTACTCTTAAAATAGACAAAACTAGATCCCCATAGGATTACCAGATATAGTTTTCCCTCCTCTTGGGGTTAAACAATATGGAGACGTGAAAGGCAGCATTCTCGGCGAACCCTTTCACAGACTGTCACCTTTAAAAATCGTCAAAGAAACTCTATTCCCCAGAGATGATCTTTTCTCCGTGAATGGCATCTCTTGAGTTTCTTCCAAATTCTCGAACTTTCCTGGCTTGATCTATTCTCTGTGAATAACCTGTCTTGAATTTCTCAGGGTTTGGGGACCCACAGGCTTCTTAAAAGCATCCCCGCCTCCTCTCGGGCATTGTACAAGGACCTGTCGGCTTCTTAGAAGTATTCACAACCTCCTCTTAGGCTTCGTATAAATGATTTCTTCCTCCGGGAATGATAGCCTCCTCTTGGGCTTCGTACAAATTGTCCCTCGGCTTCTTAAAAGTTTTCAGCCTCCTCTTGGGCTTCGTACAAATTGTCCCGACGACCTCCTAGAGGTATAGGAACATAAATTAGTCATCCTAATAGAACAGTCTTTCAAAAAGTCTAGATCTTGCTACTGCTGTTTCTTAAACGTAGTACAAAAGATGAAACTCTAGACTTGGACAGTCTAATTCCCTTGAGTCTCAAAGACATTCTCAAGTTCCTTTTAAAACTAGGAGAAGAAACCCGTAGACTCGGACAGTCTCAATACCCTTTGGATTTCCCATTTCCTTAAAGAACAGGAAATAACCCTGATCCTCGAATCAAATCCCTGAGTGCAAACAGTACTCATATAGGAACTGATTTTCTCTTTATCCAATATACTGGACCTGTCACTAAACTGAAACAGTTACAGTAGCATCCTCTTGGGCTTGATACAACGATTCTCCCCGACAGAGCTAACCTATTCACACTCTCTTGTTGAGTATAAAAGACTCGCTTGTTGAGTCAAACTTTGTAGCCTCCATCTCGGGCTTCGTACGAGATACAAAACACTCTCTTGTTGTGTATAAAAGACTCTCTTGTTTAGTCAAACCTTTGTAGCCTCCATCTCGGGCTTCGTACGAGATACAAAACACTCTCTTGTTGAGTATAAAAGACTCTCTTGCGGAGTCACTTCCCTTTTAGCCTCCATCTCGGGCTTAGTACGAGATACAAAAGCACACTCTTGTTGAGTCAACCCTTTTAGCCTCTCTCTCGGGCTTCGTACGAGACACATAAAAATACCCCTCTTATTGGGTCGATAGCCTCCTCTTAGGCTTTGTATAAGAAAACCCCGGTTGAACCAATCAACCTTTTAGCATCAAAGATGTGCATCGTTCACAGTAAATAAACATCAATAACTCCTTTTCCTTCATCTAATTGCTGTAAGCGGCAAGCCTCTGGATCATCTACATCCACGCCATTGTCCCTCTTTTAGCATGAGAAATTCCTAAGTAGAGATGGCATTACTCTACACTGAGTTAAAGTCTTCTCCTTCAGGTTAAAAAACCCCTATAAAGGAAATTATGGCATTACCGGATTCACATGTCCTGTTAAAGTAATCCTCCTTTATAACCAGTCACCCAACAGTTGTGACAAATAAACCCCTCTTTAGAGATGACAAATTCTCTCTAAAGACGAAACTTTTAGCTTCACATCTTGGGCTTCGAACAAGATACAAATAGACCCTTCAGCTCCACATCTTGGGCTTTGAACTAGATACAAACCACCTTTAGCTTCATGTCTTGGGCTTTGAACAAGACACCAAAACACCATTTCCTCCCATAGAATAGGAGGAACTACGATCGCTCTGATTTCCCTGTTTCGGTAAACGGGAATACGTTGGCATAAGATTGAAAGAAAAATCTTAGCGAGCACGCTCAACAAAAACCCACAATCCCATACCCACATACATCAATTAAAAAGTATCAGTCCTAACCCCCTACCCATGAACATTACCGGTGTTCCGTTCTAAACAAAGTAAGAAGAAAGAGGCCCCACTTCCATATCGCATCCGTAACCTAATAGACCGCTGTTTAAACTCGGTATGCAAGCAGGGTTAATTGGAGAAATCTATTTCCCTTCCTTAGTCAGCTCAATAGGATAAAAAATGAATCGACCTGTAGTACCCCCCAAAAGAGCGGCAGTGCTTAAGAAACACGTCTAGTTTCGCTCGCTACAGTCCTCCTTGATGATAATGGCAAGATGGATCAGCTTTAAACCAATAAGGGGGATTGTCTGACACTGTGAGAGGAGTTCTGGTTTGAACATGCCCCTTGGCTAGAAAAAGTGGAAATAGTTCTACATATAACATTGGTATGGGGTCAAACCCTGGAGAACATGGAAACTGATTGTTGTTATTGTATTGCCAGCAAGCCTGCCGAAGAGGCTGTTGGTGCCTTTACTGATATGGTTGTTGACTTGGCTGCCTCTGAGCAACCTATGGTTGATATGCCGGGATCGGCGCGGGACTGACAATAGGAGATAGTGTCGCTACCTGTCGAGGTTGATACCTTCGCCTTTGCTTACTCTGTGAGATATTAGTGATATCCTGTTCTTTCTTCTTTTGGAAAACACTCTCATATCTCTTGCTACTACTGGATGGTTCAGAGTCCTTAACCAATCGCCCTTCTCAGAATGCTTCTTCAAGGCGTATCCCCATGTTTACCATCTTGATAAAGTCACTAGGTGCACTGAGCTTAATGTTTTCAAAAAGATTTTGTCATTTCTTTCTCCTCGAGAGGAAGACGAATCTGGGAGGTGATTTCACGCCATCTTTGAGCGTACTCCCTGAAGGTTTCTTTATCCCTTTGGGACATAGTTCTGAGTTGATCTCTGTCGGGTGCCATATCCAAATTATAGTTGTACTACTGAACAAAGGCTACCTCAAGATCTCTGAAAGTACTGATCTTGGTACGGTTTAATCCCATGTACCATTTGAGCACGACACCGGTTAAACTGTCTTGAAAGTAATGGATTAGCAGTTGTTGGTTTTCTGTCTGGGTAGACATCTTTCGAGCATACATTACCAAGTGACTTTGAGGGCAAGAGTTGCCTTTGTACTTCTCAAAGTCGGACACCTTAAACATGTACGGTATTTTGACGTTTGGGACCAAACAGATGTCAGCGACATATTTTCCAAACAAGTCCTGTCTGCGAATGGCATGCAGTTCTTTCTGCATTTCTAAGAACCGTTCTTGGAATTCATTCATTCTTTCGTATACTTCTTCATCCTTGCCAGGGGTGGCATGAAGGATCTGTTCCTCTGGGATAGTATGTATCACAGGTTGTGGTATAGACATTACTGCAGTACCTCTTGGCGCTTCAGTGCCCTAAAGTTTGTAACCTTCAGGTACAGGAGTCTCTGTCGTAGTCCTTACATCTTCGTTCACCTGAAATTTGTAACCTTCAAGTCTAGAGGTTCCGGCTATGGTTGCTAAGTCTTCAATGACCGGTGGTATATAACCCTCTAGTATGAAATTGAAAGGCATGCCCCAGGGAAAACCTTTAGGCATGTTGTACTGCGGAAGATTGACGGGTATCTCAAACGCTGGTGTAGACACAATTTCCGAAATTGCAATCTATTGAGGTGGTTGATCCTGAGCTGCTGCCAGGGATTCAATCATGTTGTTGAGTCTTTTCAAACTTTCCTTCATAGTGTTGACTTCCTCTCTTAGCTCTCTGTTTTCCTCCTCAAGATCATCCATTTTCTTTTGCCGATTAGCTCGAGTATTGTACAAATGAGACAGTTTGACCTAAAGTGCGACACATATGTGAGACTTTACGACAAATATGTGTAATGCAAGAATGATGAATGATGTGCAAAGAGTGAGAATGATTTTTTTGTTTTGGTTTCCAAAGAACTTTATACATTTGTGTTGCAAACGTCAAACGACGGTGGAAACTTTTTATTGAATTTAAGGGATTACAATATCTTACAGGGAAAAGTACATTATTTTACAATGTGCAAGAAGGAAAACTAGTCCCCTGAATCCTAAGGAATCTCTGACAAAGGTCCAGATGCTAGCTGCTGGTCTCCTTTTCTCTTCTTTGATCTGGTCTCCTCAACCGTTGTCAGGTCAATGATCCTTTGCCAGGTGAAAGGAGAGAGCAAACTCCTCTGTTCCTTTTGACTTTCTACAGCATGCTGCTCTAGTATTTCAATTAGAGCATCTTTTTCCTTTAATAACTCTTGAATCTTTGTGCATTCCAAGCTGAGAATCTAATACTTGTTCTTCCAAGAGTTATTTTCACATTGAGTTTTGTTAAAAGCGACCTGCAGTTTCTCTGTGTCACTCATGAAGTAGAGGATATATTCTTTTAAGGGAAATACTTCTTGATGAGGGTAAGGCATTTTTAACTTGAGGGCCCTAGTTTGTACCCATTGGAGATAAGGCTCTGCGAAGATGCAATTTAGTTTTCCCAGAGACTCACTTCCTTTCCTATGAACATGATGCCAGGCATGCACAATTTCTTCCTTGAGTGCTCTGTCATTTTCTCCTTCCTTGAAGAATATATTGATATCATTTATGTCGACGAAATTGTCAATGCTAGGGAAAAGGAATAATCCATATATGAGTAGAACGAAGTTATCCTCAAAAGCAACTATATTTCCTATACTGGCAAAGTATAGGGCTTTTTCCTAAAGTAACCTAGCAGGTAAACCTTGAGTTCCTCCCTTGGTGGTAATGTGGTTTTGATATCTGAAACTTCCAAAGAGGTGACTCTTGCAATGATTTGATCTGTAGTACGATTTTTGTGGTTTCGAATCACTATCGCTTGGGTACTACAGTTCGATTCATTTTTTATCCCGTGGAGCTGATTAAGGAAGGGAAATAGATGTCTCCAATTAACCCTGCTTGCATACTGAGGTTAAACAGTCAAAACTGTTGGTTTACAGATGCTATCAAAAGCGGGGTCTGTCTTTGGGTTATTTTGTTTAAGAATGGAGTGTCGTGACTATACTGGAGGACTTTGGTAAGGTACTAGGTCTGATGTTTTTTATTGATGTATGGAGGTACTAGACTTTGAGTTTTTGATTAGTATGCTCGCTAAGATTTTGCAATCTTATGCCTACGTATTCCCGTTTGACGAAACAGGGAAATCAGAGATATCGTAGTTCCTCCTATTCTATGGGAGGAAAAAGGTTATTTTGGTGTCTTGTTCAAAGGCCAGGACATGAAGCTAAAGGTGGTTTGTATATTGTTCAAAGCCCAAGATGTGAAGCTTAAAGGGTTTTGGATGAGAGAGAATTTGGCATCTCTAAAGAGGAGTTGTTGATGTTTGTATGCTGTGAGCAAGGTACAAATTTGATGCTAAAAGGTTGATTGACTCAACCGGGGTTTTCTTTATTCAAAGCCTAAGAGGAGGCTAGAAGTTTTACTTTTTTGGGGAAAATGTTCTCTCTGTCCTGTATAAAGCCCAAGACGGAGGCTAAAAAGGTTTACTCAACAAGAGAGTCTTGAACAGGTGATTGACTCAACAAGAGAGTCTGAAGGTTGATTGACTTAACAAGAGAGTCTTTTATACTCAACAAGAGAGTGTTTTTCTATCTCGTACGAAGCCCGAGATTAAGGCTAAAAAGACCTTGACTCAACAAGAGAGTCTTTTATACTCAACAAGAGAGTGATTTGCTGTCTCGTACGAAGCCCGAGATTGAGGCTAAAAGGAGATTGAATCAACAAGAGAGTCTTTTATACTCAACAAGAGAGTGTTTTTATATGTCTTGTACAAAGCCCAAGACGGAGGCTAAAAGTGGTTGACTCAACAAGAGAGTCTGAAAAGGTTAGCTCCGCTAAGGAGAATCATTTGTACAAAGCCCAAGTGGAGGCTGGCTTAATGTTGAGGATTATTTAGATCCTGAAGCGGGTCCAAGTGTGGGGAACTCTCATGAGAGAGATCGGGTTTCTGCTGGAGATTGATCCAGAGTGATCGGTGTTTTTTCCTATGTTTTAAAGGAACTTGAGAATGTCTTTGAGACTCAAGAGGTTTAGACTGTCCAAGTCTAGAGTTTTATCTTTTATATCATGCCTAAGAGGAGGCACAGACATTAAGGGATGAGTGTCAACCCTAAAATGGCCGGAGTTTTGACACTGGAAAGACTGTTCTAGCAAAGGATGACTAAGTTTTGTCTTATACCTTTAAGAGGTCGTCAGGGTCCTTGTATTAAGCCCAAGAGAAGGCATGAGAACTTCTAAGAAGCCGAAGGGTCCTTATACAACACCCAAGAGGAGGCAGGGATGCTTTTAGGAAGCCAGTGGGTCTCCAAACCAAGAGAAATTCAAGAAATACAATTTACAGAGAAGAGATCATTCCAGGAAAGTTCGAGAATTTGGAAGAAACTCAAGAGATGCCATTCATGGAGAAAAGATCATC
Organism: Lathyrus tuberosus; assembly: GCA_022829125.1. NCBI lineage: Eukaryota > Viridiplantae > Streptophyta > Magnoliopsida > Fabales > Fabaceae > Lathyrus > Lathyrus tuberosus. The sequence goes on along the minus strand of JALAZF010000113.1, from coordinate 14,004,639 downwards.
TCTGGGGAGTTAGAGTTTCTTTGACAATTTCTAGGGGTGACAGTCTGAGAAAAGGTTCACCGAGAATAGTGTCTTTCTCTTTGTTCCATATTGTTTAACCCCAAGAGGAGGGAAGACTGTGTCTGGAAATCCTATGGGGATCTAGTTTTGTTTGTATTTAAAGAGTGACCAAAAGGGCTTTACCTAGTGATATATGTAGTTGTTGGGGAAAACTCTAAATAACTATACTAGTATTACACAGTGGATATGTGACAAGTATATAAAAGGGGTTGAAAGAAGACTTACAGTGAAGTAGTCCCACAATACAGTTATATACATATGAGAGCGGTAAATGAAAGCGGATAAACACTTACCCGTTGTAGAGCTTCCAGCTGTTTTGTTAGTTGTTCAACAAAGAAAGTTTTGATAACAACATATATTTGAATTCAAAATCAAAGGAGAAAGTGCTTTGAAAAGATTGTTGGGGCTTACAGCTCAAGGAGAGGCCCAAGTTTTAACGATGATCGCACCGTTGCTTTCAAAACTGTACAGAGGGACTTATACAATATGTGAGGCCCACACCATTTTGGTTTCAAAAAAGGGTTGGGTCTTACACTATATTAGAAGCCCAAAGATTTAATTTTCTACAAGAGATGGGACTTACAACTCAAGGAGAAGCCCAGGGTTATTTGTTTGGCAACGGCGATCGCGCCAAGGTTTTTGAAAACACAGTGGGTCTTATACAACATCTGAGGCCCAAATCATTTTGGTTTCAAAAAGGGGTTGGGTCTTACACTCTATTAGAGGCCCAAAGAAATTTAAAGAAAAGAAATGGGGCTTATAACATGAGGGTAGGCCCAGATGATTTGATTTTTGAACTAACGATTGCGCCGAGATTTTTCTTTTAACGCAGAGGGACTTATACAATATATGAGGCCCAAAATTGTTTTGGTTAAAAGGGGATTGGGTCTTACACTCTATTAGAGGCCAATGACTGTTTGAAAATGATTTATGAGGGTGGAATCAATCAAAACCCTAATTTCATCATTTTTAAAAGTGAAAATAAAAAATGATCAAACACCAAATAAGCTTGAATAAACAACTTGTGATTTTTAGTTAAGGTTTGAAAATGAGGTTTTAATCACAAGATGAATTAAAACTCATTTTGTTTTGAGTTTTCAAGATGAATATTCACTTTTAAAATGTTTAAAAATAATTAAAAATGAATTTATTCATAGAAATACCAACTATATTAAATAAATAATATAAATTTGATTTTTTTTGTGGAATATAATATTTCAACATTTTTGTGATTTTTTGCAAAAAGAACCAATAAAAAATAATTAAAATTGAGGGAGTTATTAATTTTTCCAATCATTAAAAATAGGGTTAATATCCATTTTGCTCCCTGCCATATAGGCGCTTTTTGAAAAAACCACCTGTAAAAAAAAACTTGCAAAAAAAACCCTAACATTTGAAGATTCTCTCAATTTTGACCTTCATCACATTCAGTCACCAAAAACCTGCCATTTTGACCCCTGCCATTTTGGCAGCGTTTTTATTTTAACCCTTGCCATTTTGACAGCGTTTTCATTTTGACCCCTGCCATTTTGGCAGCGTTTTTATTTTGACCCCTGCCATTTTGACAGCGTTTTCATTTTGACCCCTGCCATTTTGGCAGCGTGTTTATTTTGACCCCTGCCATTTTGGCATTTTTAGTGACTGGATGTGATGCAGGTCAAAACTGAGAGAATCTTCAAATGTTAGGGTTTTTTTTGCAAGTTTTTTTTTACAGGGGGGTTTTTCGAAAAGCGCCTATATGACAGGGGGCAAAATAGGTATTAACCCTTAAAAATAATAAGAAAAATAATAAAATATGAAAAAGTGGTAAAAAAGAGGATATGGGGCGAGGGGGATTCGAACCCCAGACCACTTGTGTGCAGTGCCCGCGTCCTACCACTGGGGTGGTGATACATCCGTGTATCAAACCCCTGCCACAAATATACAAGGCTTGCCTTGTTTTTGGCCTGGCCAAGGCAAGGCAAGGCAAGATTTTGGCCAAAAACGTGAAGCTTGTAACTTTCTCATTTCTCCATGGATTGGGAGAAAATTTAGGTCTATCCTGCCTAGAGTTTCACAAGGAATCCAATGGTGGTGGTGTTTTTTCAGATGAGGTCCCCATTTTAAAACCCGATAGTGGTTTTGAAATAGGCCTCCATTTGCATTTTCTGTGCTACCTTATGGTAAAGGCATGAATCACATGATAAATTGGTCCAAACACAACATATATAACATGTATGAGATGTGTATGATTAGTGGACTTCAAAGCAGTGCATATTTCAAAGAGTTCAAGTTGTGATGCTTACCTCTTTGGGAGCTTTTTGGGCAATCTGTCAAGGGCCTTGTTCTAGAAGTGTTTTGATACTTTGAACACTCTTAAATGATCCCTTAGAAGCTTTTAGGATGATTGGAATCAACTGGAAACCTCAGGAATGGAAGCTAGCCCTTTCTTACAAAAGGGGCAAAAGTGACCAAAATAGCAACTATCTCAAATGGTGTTCCAGATGTGGGGAACCATTTAGGATAGTTCAAGGATGATATTTGGAGTGTGTTTGAGGTTTTATCTGGTTTTGAAAGTGACTGAATCAAGACATGGCTTGAAAAATGCAAAAAAGTCCTATTTTGAGGTTTTGAGAGGGGACTTTGTGATTTTGGTGTTACAGGTCACTTGTCCCCTCTTTAAGTTTTTTTAGGTTTGGCATGCTATTTTTAGTTCTAAAGACTTGGGAGGCTTATGGATCAGCGTTTTTCCCTCCTTGGTCTCTCCCTGAGGTGTTCAGATGGATAAAATTGTTTTCATTTGCACAAATTTCTCAAATCGAGCAAAATGCACAAATCTGCCTAGTTATGACAGTTGCAGCAAGGCATATTGCCACTGTCATAACTCTTAGCTCAAATGAAATTTCATGGGGTTCTTGGCCATTTTGGAAAACTCTCATATGATATAACATATTTGTGATCATAGTTTGTCTTGACACTTTTTGGATCCAAGTGAAAAATGCCCTTACATTTTGGAAAATGTGAAACAGATTCTGACTTAGTGAAAATATCACTAAGTGTTGGAAAAAGTGACATTTCATGTTTTCAGCCATTTTGATCCAACCATAACTCAAAATACATGATGAATTGGAATGAGGTGTTGTTGACACTTTTAAAGTATGCCATGAGAGCTACAAATCCACCTTTGGATCATCCAAAATGGTTGCTTGCATCTCAAGTTATGATCCTTGGAAGTTGGTACCTTAGCCACTTTGTTCCATAACTTAGAAAATTTCTAAGTTTTTTGTGGTTACCCCTTTTAAAATTTATCCCACTTTTCTTGATTTTTCTTGATGAATGATGACTGCAATCACACATTAACATCATTTTAGGGTTAGGGAACCATAATTGATCAAAAAATCAAAAAGTCAAACTTTGACTTTTGGGCACAGTTAACTTTTTATCAGATGAATTCTAAACTGTGCGATTCTCTATGAAATCAAGTCCTTGACCTAAATCAAACTTTATGGATTGATTTCATAGGTGTTATAGGGTGTATTGAATCATGTCCCAAGGTTTGGGAGCATGTCTTGGTTAAAAGTCAAAGGCACAGTTGACTTTTTCCGCGAAACCCTAATTGTGGTTCTGATGAACTTGAAGATTGTGAACCAAGCTTCTTAGATCAATCCATTGTTGCAAATGGATCAATGTAGTGTATTAGAGACCCTCAAATCATGTCTTGAGGTCTTGGCTCATGTTTTGTCCCAAAAGTCAACTTAGGGGTGAATTAGGTCAAGAAACCCTAATTCCTGATTTTTATTGTATGCATCCCCTGAGGCAAAATTGACTTGATGATTGGGTTCATGATGTCCCTTGGATCATATTAGGTTGTGCTTTGAAGCATTGGCTCATGCCCAGAGGAAAATTTCCATCTAGAGGCCCTGGTCGACCAAAACCCTAATTTGGTGACACTGGCGATCTTGAGGCTTGATCCACTTGGAATGTTGCAACTTTGTGCTTGATTCTTGATGTGGGAGTTCTCTTGATCCATTGGGGATGTTTGAGAGGCTTAGAAAAGTTGAGGATCATGTCATTTCTTGATTGATCATTTGCCTAAAAGCTCTGAGAGGGCTTGAAACCCTAAGTCTGATTGTAGTGATTGCTCAGCAACCCTTGAAGAGATTGATGAGGCACAAAGGTACATCCATATTGTGCTGATGATTTGCACAATGATGGGAAATCTTAGTGGTCAATATTTGGGGTATGACATGATCTTTCAGAATTTCTTTCAGTCCAAAGAATGGATCCTGATGTGATATGTAAATCAATCAGATGAGAGTACTCTTCCAATGTTGGTGTGAGCTGATAATCTTGAAACATAAAGCAGTGGTACACCGGATCATAGAAACGAACCAATGTAGCTAGGACTCCTTCTGCCATGTTGACCTTTAAAAGAGACAAAAGTCCTCCGTACTTAGCTCTGAATGCTTCCGGATTAGTAACCAATCTTCCCAATATCCTCAAGTCTTCAAGTTTTGGACTTCTGAAGGTGTACTTCTGAGTTTTTCTTCTACCAAAATCCATAACGCGGTTTCTGACATTTGTAACACCTCATTTTTTTAGTTCCTTTGAAAAATTTTGAGAAAATATTTTTTTTGAAAGTTTTAGATGAATACATGAATGCATGAATGCAACAAACACAAATATATGAAAACATGGGCTTAAGAGTTCATCGTCACAAGCATGGAGCCATTGATCTACCCAATCCCAAAGGGTATGTACTAGGGGGTTCTTTTTTGCACCTGTAGAACAGGTTCTAACAAGGTTCTCAAAATCATTGACCCCTCTTAAGAATATTATCAGCAAACCGAATGACTCATGATAGCTGTAATATCCCTAAGATAGATCTCATTCAAGTGTAGTATCACGTATCAACTATTCCCGATAGTCACCGCAATACATCCTAAAAATGGCCAAGGTTAAATGTTTACTAATCCTCAGTTTCGTGGGTGCCCAGTGGAAAAAGTAATGTTTTCACGACTTGCTTGTTTAACATCAGTAATTCCAAAAGGGCACCTCCACTGATTTGGTGGACTTTCAAGTTAGCTTGGTCGGGATTAACTCCCTATAAGCCTTCTTGAGTCTGCCACCTGCTATCTTAAAATATGCTCTCAAGCCTACTGAGGACTTTTTGACTCACCACATGTGTATTAATCACATTCCCAGATAACAATAAATTAAACAAGTATGGTATATAAGCATATAGTATGATGGAAAATAGTAAATGATATCAAATGAGAAAGCAAATAAAACAGCAAAAAATACGCAATGCAAGGCTTCACCCTCTTAGAAAAAGATAAAAGTCCCCAGCAGAGTCACCATTTTCCTGTAGCTCAGTTTTTGTGACGCGACCACTACCGCATTTAGTGCTACTTTCTGATTTATATATTTATCAATTAAAGCTTAAAAGGAAGGGGAAGATATCTCAAACTAACCCTGCGTACAAATGTTTTCCTTAACAAATGCGAAGAGATCGGGGATCGGGGGTTGGTTATACAAAGGGAAGCTGTTAACACCCAGAGTATCTATAGTAATCTATAGGAACCTTTATTTGCATATGTTTCTATTGTTGTATTGCTTAGTTTCTTAAATCCATTTGCTATTGAATAGGGAAAGTTTATCCTTTGTGAAGGCTGAGGAAATGTTTTTGTTGTTTTTAGGGTTTTCTATTGTTTTTGGGAAGCTACTGGACCTAAGATTTTTTATTAGTGCGCTCGCTAAGATTTCACAATCTTATGCCTACGTATTCTCATAAAAAGACTTGGGGAAATCATAGCCTTCGTAGTTCCTCCTATTCTATGGGAGGAAAAATATTTGGTGTCTTGTTCAAAGCTCAAGATTGAAGCTAAAAGTGTATTTGTGTCTTATTCAAAGCCCAAGATTGATGCTAAAAGAGTGTTTGTGTCTTGTTCAAAGCCCAAGATTAAAGCTAAAAGTGTATTTGTGTCTTGATTATAGCCCAAGATTGAAGCTAAAGGTTTGACTGAGAGAGAATTTGTCATCTCTAAAGGGAGATATCTCTCCTATTCATCACAAACATTGAGGAATTGATTTATAAGGGAAGTTACTTTAACTGGGATGTGTGGAATCCAGCAATGCCACATCTTTCTTTATAAGTCTTTACATGCTAAGAGAGGGACATTGAATTAGATGTGTAGAATCCAGAGGTTTTCCACTTACATCACTTAGATGAAAGAGAAATTTTAGCCATGATAAAGGAGGGACTCCAGCTTGGATTTTGAATCAACAAGTGTTCCACTTACATCAATTATTTGGAAAAAGGTTTTTGGTTGTTTGTTTTGAAATGTGATGTATAGAGGAAATATCCTCCTACAGAGAATACTCATGGTCTCATCTGTGGGGATGATGGACTTTGTGCCTTGACCAAAGCCCAAGGTTGAAGCTGAAAAAGTTGAAAACTGACTCAGCTGGAGGAGTAATATATATGTCTTGTACAAAGCCTAAGATTGAGGCTGAAGGGGAAAAGATCATTATATGAAGCTTAAGAGGAGCCTGACTCTTGCTGAGGATTATTTAAATCCAGGAGAAGGTCTAAACTATTTTGAGGAATCAAAAGGGGAATGAACTCTTACTAGGGATTAGAGAAAAGTTGAATTATCAGATGCCATGAGGCTTTGATTCTTTTGGGGATTTGTTGATGGTAACATGGTTCTAGCTGGGGATTTTAAAGTAAGAACTAAACCTTGTTGAGGATCAGAAGAGACTAAAAAGGATAAACTTGAATACCTTAGAGGCTTTGACTCTCCTTGGAATTGGTGTATTAAAAGAGATGACTAGGATTCATCCTATGCTTTTAGAAAGCCTGAGGGCCCTTGTATGAAGCCCAATAGGAGGCTAATTGTTGAGACTTTCCAAGTCTAGGAAGAGTCCAAGAAAGGTTTCACCGGGAAATCATTATTTCTTTGTAGAACTGTTCTAGGATTAAAGAGATTAAAGAAGAGGTTTCACTGGGAAATAATCCTCTCTTTATTGAACAGTTTCAATGGTTGATCAAATTGAACAAAGCCCAAGAGGAGGCTAACCCTATTCCTTTGTACATGGGAAACTAGTTGTTTGAACTAAGTTGTACTGATTGAAAGGATCTTATTGTTTGAACTAGTCTAAACTGAGGATGATTTGAATGCTAAGAGGAGCTTAACAAAATATGTACAAATGTATATATAGACATATGAACAAGTATATAAATAAGTATGAATTGAATTGAGAAAGGTAGTGGGTCTTATTCTCTGGATAGAAGCCCGAGTGTATTGTGATTGATCTGATTTTTTCTACAAGATTAGTGTTTTGAGGAAATTGAAGAAAGTTTTGAATTTTAAAGATGACTTGATCTCAAGTAGGAGAAAAGCAAAGGTGTTGGGTCTTATACTCTAAATAGAGGCCCAGATGATTGTTTGTATCCTGTAGAAAGCCCAAGATGAATGAAGCTAAAAGATTTTCTATAAAAGGAGGTGTTGGGTCTTACACTCTATCAGAGGTCCAAGATTATTGTTTAATACAAGGTTTATGTACAAAGGGACGGGACTTACACTCCTAACAGAGGCCCAAAAGATTGTGATGAAAACAGTGATCGCACTGTGATTTTGAAAAGTGCGATGGGATTTATACTATAGCTGAGGCCCATGGAGTGGTTTATTTACAAAGAGGGTTGAGTCTTACACTCTAATAGAGGCCCATGAGTGTTGAAATGAAGTTTGAAAGATTGAATCAGAACAAAACCCTAATTTCATATTTTTAAAGATATTTTTCAAAGAAAAATCAAATAAAATATGTATAATTTATCAAATAAAATGATTAATCATGTTATAAACAATGATTAAGGTTTATGAAAAAGCATTTTATCCACATGAATATTTAAAATCATTTTGATTAAAAAATATCAAGAAAAATAAATTATTAAAAAAAAATTAAAATAATATTTTTAATATATTAAAAATATATCAAATAAAAATTATTTTTGTGATTTTTTATGGATTAAAATAATAGGGTATTTAAATGACATGTGTGAAAAAATTAAGATTAAAAATAATTAATTTGATAAGAAAAATCAATATTTGAAATTATTTTTAAAATAATTTAAAAATAATATATTAAATATATTAAAAATATATCAAATATAAAATATTTTTGTGATTTTTTTTTGTGAATAAATTATTTAAACATGTGAAAGATTTTAGTACAAAAATTCAGTTGAAAATAATCAAAATTGGATATAGAAATTAATTTTTGAAAATAAAATGAAAATATTAAAAATATTCAAAAATTCAAAATTTTGAAATATGGCGCCAAGGCCATCTTCTTCTTCCTCGCGCGTGCCACCTTTACCAGATTTGCAAAATCTCTCATGTCTCCCTCAATACGTAATGATTTTGCACGATGTAAACATGAAAGTTCATTTTTGAACAAGGAATTCAAAGGCACCAATCAATTTCATTTCTTTTAAGTGTAGAGTGAGTTATCAAGTGATGAACAGATGAACCCTAATTTTTGTAAGAACACTTTGAAATCCTATACACGATTGATATATAGCAATTGGTTGAGGAAAAACATTCTATATAAGTGCAGAAACATGTTGGTAACTTGAAATATAAAAAATGATTCATGTTTCATGGAGTTTGGGAAGTTCAAGCTTACTTGTGCAAGAGGAATTCGAATCCTCAGTTATAGGTGTTACATATGTGAAATGATGACCTAGACAGCTTCCCTAGACCTCAAGGAATGTGTTTATGTGCTTGGAATGGTTTGAAACCTTTTGGTTTGATGGGCTCCAATCCAACTGCAGCTGGCTTGGAATGAGATGTGATCTTGATGAATTTGATGTTATAGATGTTGTTTGAGTGTTTGGATCACTCATATATGATGTATGTGAGGTGTTTGCATCATTTTTTTATTGAATTGCTCTCTATTTGAAAATTCGATTCCCACTTCTTAAGGTTTTGAAATTTTGAAGTGAAGAGTGAAATGAAAGAAAACATGTGTTGTGATGTTTTGGGGTGGTTTGAATGATCAGAAATGACTCCTATTTATAGGAGGAGAAGTTTGTTTTTGGAGGAATAGTGAATGGATAAAGGATCACTCTATTACCCAATAGATATGGTTATGTAGCATGACTTGAATGCTAAGGTACCTCAAGTCTCCTATATCATAACTATGTGTTGACTCCCATCAATTTTGCAGGTTTAAAGTCTTCTAATTCTTGGATATGTCTTGACTGGTTTGTGCTTGATCCATGCCACCTCAATGCATCACATTAATGCTTGATGCCAAAATTGAATTTCAAGGTCCATGTAATGATGGATTTGCACATGCTAGACTAGATACTTGACTCCTTGGTCCAAAGTTGAAAATATCAAGTGATTCATCAAGATTCCTTCAGATCTTGGATGATGCCAAAGCCTACAAGATGACAAACTTGTTGTGGAAATTGTGTGGTGCAAGTAATGCACAAAATCTGTCATGAAAATCAGTTTGAGCAAGGCATATTGTGAGGTTCATAACTCCTTTCTTAAGTTGAATTAATGGGAGTTCTTGTACTCTTTGGAAAGCTTGTATATAATACTTCAACTTTGATATTTACATTTGGTCTTGATTCATCTTGGATCATAATGGAAAATGCCTCCAAAGTTGGACAAAACATGAGACAGATTCTGCCTAAAAAATTCTAAGTGTCAAAGTTCAAAATCTTATGAAACCCTAACTTTAGTGCTTCATATCTCAAAATCTATGCATTTTTTTGGGGTACTTCTGCTTTTCAATATTGTTTTATGTAAGAAGAGCTATCATTTGAGCTTTGGATGGAAAAAAATGGTTGCTTGGATCACAAGTTATGGCCTTGCAAAGTTGGGTAAAAACCATTGTTTTCCATAACTTAGTGAAATTTCAAGTTTCTCAAGGTTGCCCTTTTTTCAAGTAACCTCACTTTTCTTGATTTTCCTTGATTAATCATGATCCAAATCACAAGTTTACATTGTTTTTGACTTAAAAAGGCCATGCTTGCAAAAAAAATCCAAACGTCAAACTTGGTTTTGATGACAGTTAACTTTTTGTATTAGATGAATCTTGTACTTTGTGATCCTTTATGAAATCAAGTCCTTGGGATAAATTGAACCTAATGGATGGATTCCAAAGGTGTTTTAGAGTGTCTTGAATCATGTCTCAAGGTTTAAGATCATGCTTTGCTCAAAAGTCAAAGGTATGGTTGACTTTTTCTCAAAAACCCAAGTTTGTGGTCCAGATGAACTTGAATGCTTATATTGCTTATGAAACAAGTTATTTGAATCAATTCAATCTTGTGAATAGATCAATATGATGTATTTGAGGTCCTTGAAACATATCTTGAGGTCATGGCTCATGCCTTGTTCCAAAAGTCAACTTAGGGACTGAATTAGGTCAAAACCCTAATTCCTGATTTTTGATGGATGCACCCCCTGAGACTAGTTTGAACTTATGAATGGACTTATGAGATTATTTTGAGCTTCTTGAATCATATATTGATGTGTTGGCTCATGCCCAGATGAAAATTACTCTCTGGAGGCCTTGGTCGACCAAAACCCTAATTTGGTGACACTGATGATCTTGAGGCTTGATCAACTTGGAATGATGCAATCTTGTGTTAAATTCTTGATGAAGGAAACCTCTTGATCCTTTGTGGATGTTTGAGAGGCTTGACAAGTTGAATATCATGTCAATTCTTGATTGATCCTTTGCCTGAATGCTCTGAGAGGGCTCAAAAAACCTTAATCCATTGTTAAGGTGAATGCTCAACAATCCTTGAAAAGATTGGTGAGGTATGAAAATACATCCATATTATGGTGATGATTTGCACAATGATGTGAAGTCTTGTGGTCAAAATTTAGGGTATGACAGTGAGGCAAACCAAACTCTGGCCAAGTTGAAGGCGACATCTGAACAGGTGGTGGATCAACACTTGAAACTTCCTGGATGACAATCCTTTAAGGTGGTTCTCCTCTAGCAATCAGGACTTGGAGCATCTCAGTGAGTTTAGTCATGCTTGACTTAAGATCATTGATCTCCATTCAGATCTCTGCGTTGTGTACTTCTTGTTCTGACATCTTGCATCTGTAGTGTCACACCCTAATTTTTAACCCTAAGATCCCACCTCTTTAGGTCAAGCATCTCATGCATAACTAACCCCTTTTGTTGCTTTGTTTTGTTCATTTTGGTTTACTTTTGAATTAGGGTTTACTCCAAAGGGCCTCAAGGTTTAGCCAGTCAAGTATTGAGGACATCATTAGTCAAGCAAGTTCTCACACACATAGGAGGCTCAATCTCATCAAAGAAACAAACACAAGATGGCCTCACATTGAGCTCCTCAGGGTTTTATTGGTACCTAACCAAGAATTAGGGTTTCTTCAAGACAAGGTCAACTGCACTCATGAATCTTGGTCAAGAGTTGGCCACAAGCCCTAAGACATGATCTAAGACTCATCAAGACACCCATGAAGTCCTGTGAGATGTCCAAGTAGCCCAGAAGATGCATTGGTTAGTTGAAGATCAAGTTAGAGTTGCATCTACTTAGGGAAGTCAATTGTGTCTTTGAAAAGTCAAACTCAAAGATTAAGGTCAACCATGATCATGACACATCACCTTCAGTGTGTTTGTGATTTTTGAATCAAAGGAAATCAGGGGCTGGTGTAAGAGAGTAAAGGTTGTGATTAATTAAGATATAAGGGAGGGCTCAACCAAATCTGTCATATTCATTCCAAGTTTTCTCTCAGGAGGTTTGTCTGGTCTCTGGCTATGAACTTCCAAGAGTTAGGTCATGCAGTGTTGTCAATGTTCATTGTGACTAACAAGTTCCTGGGTGGATGCGTAAACCTCAAAGTGGAATTCAAGCGGAGTTATTGGACTTTAATCTTTTGTTGCTTCAATTTAATCTGGACCATACTCAAATCATTATTTAGTTGATCACAAGGTTTGAATCTGAATAATGTTGTTAAAAAAGGAATAAATTCTTTTTGGGCCATTAATTCTCATTTTGCAAGTTTGACAAATATGATGTTTGAATCACATTCCAAGTTATGTCAAGAGGAGAATAATGTTGGTGCGTTGGACCCCCATTTGAGGTTGCGTTTATTAGTGACAAGAGACTAATCCTACATGACTTTGTGATCCAAATTGTCAATAAGATACACCCAAGAATGGCGCAAAGGAATGTATTGCAAGTCACGTGTGAATTACTAAAAGTTCATTGATTTCAAATAATCAAATTTACAAGTTTTTTTTGGTGCTATTTGATTTCAAATAATCAAGATTTACAAGTTTGTTTTGGTGCTATTTGATTTCAAATAATCAAGATTACAAGATTGTTTTGGGTGCTAATTCAAAGGAACATACAATTACTTGACATGTTACAAATTCATGAGTTTCGTTTTTGGATTTACAAGATAGGAAAGTGAATTTTTCTTCATGTTTACTATCATCATCTTCACGCCTCATGTCCTCACCATCATGCTTAAGCTTCTATTTCCACAATGCCACTCCAAATGTGAACCTACAAAAACATGAACATTTCCAATCAATTGAAACCTTCAAACCTAAATTCGAGTCATAAATAAAAAAATTCAAATTCAATCCTTTCAAACATAAGCAATTCAACCACAAACAATTCATTTCAAACACCAATTTTAATCTCATAACCTTTTCAAATTGAAACTCATATCCAATTCACGCCAAAATTCAAATAATCAAAAGCCTTCATATCATGTCACAAGTCGATCCCTCATAAATCATTTCAATCTAAACCATGTCCATTCAATCATAAACTAAGTCATGTTCAAAAATCAAATTCAATCATCACACTCAATATGCCACAGTTCATGATCATGTCACACTTAACATTTTGTTACATACCACATACATTACATATCCAAATGCAGCAAGAAAGTTCATGGCATTTGAACAAATTCAGAGCAGAAAATCCATTAATTCAAATTCACAACAAGACAACCATGTCATGGCGGTAAAATTTCAGAATAGGTGTAGAGAAGCTCTAGTCAGAAACACACAATATCATCAAAGATCAATTTTCACAAATTCATGAGAAGGGAAAGGGTTCAGTGCAGCAGTTTAAGTAGCAGAAGCATCAACACAAAAATGGAAAAAGGACAAATATCTCACAGCAGAAAATTTCAGAGTAAAATAGACAAGGCCATATACAGTTGTTCAGAATACACAAAATAGGAAACCTCAGTGTATCAGATATCAGCATAAAACCTTAAACATAATTTGGGTAAAAAGACAAAATGATAGTAGCATCAGAACACAATAATCAAGAAGGCAGGGTTTAAAGTCAAAATTCTTTTTGGGATTAAAAAGAGGAGTTGAGGATGGGAGGATGGATTCGAAAAAACTCAGAGAGAACATACCATCAGAGTAATTTCCACAACGTCAAAAACAACACAAAAAGCCCTATTTTTTTTCTAACACACAAGGAGTTTCAGAAACCCTAACCGCATTTTCTTCTAAGCAAAAGAGAGAAGAAAAAGGGAAGAAAGGAACTTATCTGCTCACGAGGCCGGTCGAAGCATTTTTCTTGACGTCTCTTATTTCTGGTACATTTCTTCTACTTTCGTTCTTGTATTCACATTTTGGAACTTGCTTTGCCATGTATTTTTTGTTTCCCCTCCGTTTTACCCTTGATTTGGGGTTGATTTGTAGTTCTTGAGTTTCTAGGGTTTGTTGGATTTAAGGGTTTGAGTGAGATTTATAAGTTTCTGAGTCCGTATTCGGACTCAGAGAGGTGTGTTTAGTTTGGATTAAGGTTCGTTTGAGGTTTTCACCGGAGAGAGGCGGCAGCGGCACCATGGTTGGACGCGTGCCACCATCTTCTCCGGTTGTATGGAAATTTCCGGTGATTTTAGTGTCAGAGGATTGTTGAGTGAGAGAAGGAGGGATAGAGAATGAAATATTGAGTTCTGTAGTGTTCTAACCATTCGTTTTGCCTTTCCAACCCTTTGCATGTAGCTTTTTGGCTGGCAGACCCAGACGGTGACACGTGTCACTGTTGTGGCCGTGTGATCATCATCATCTTGCCATCAGATCTGATCCTGTGTGCCCAGCAATTTTATCCTAGCGTAAACCCTTTTGTTCGTTGGCGTTGATGTGGATTTCTGTAGATCCAACGGTTCTTAGTGTAGCATGCGATTTTTGTCGGTGACGCGACCACCTTATCGCCATGGGTTTTTCCTCACCGTAATGGGAGGAACGTGGGTGCTACTTTTTGATTTCTTATTTATCCCATGAAGCTGGAAAGGAAAGGGAAGCTATCTAAAACTAACCTTGCACGCAAATGTTTAACTAAACAAATGCTAAGATATTGGGGGGTCTGGGGTCAGGTTATACAATGGGGAGTTGACAATTACCCTTCCTATATGTGGTTATCAATAGGTTATTAGCAATTATACTGTTTTCTATTTACTTTTCCTACTTACTGGTTTTTGTCTGTCGATTGGGAAAGGTTCTCCTTTGGGAGTGTTGAGAGAGAGAGTTTTTGTTGATTTTGGGTTTTTTCAGATGTTTTTGGTAAGGTACTGTAGCGTACGATTTTTGTCGGTGACGCGACCACCTTATCGCCAAGGGTTTCTCCTCGCCGTAATGGTAGGAGTTGGGTGCTACTTTTTGATTTCTTGTTTATCCTGTGAAGCTGGAAAGGAAATGGAAGATATCTTAAACTAACCTTGCACACAAATGTTTAACTGAACAAATGGTTTAAGAGATTGGGGGGTCCGGGGTCAGGTTATACAATAGGGAGTTGTCAATTACCCATCCTATATGTGGTTATCCACAGGTTGTTAGCAATTTCTACTGCTTATTCTACTTACTGGTGTTTGTCCGTTCTGGGTTGGGAAAGTTTCTCCTTTGGGAGTGTTTGAGAGAGAGAGTTTTTGTTGATGTCGGGCTTGCCGATGTTTTTGGTAAGGTACTCGACCTAGAGTTTTTGATTGGTATGCTCACTAAGATTTCGCAATCTTATGGCTACGTATTCCCGTTAAAGATAAACAGGGAAATCAAAGCAATCGTAGTTCCCTCCTATTCTAAGGGAGGAAAAGATGTTTGGTGTCTTGTTCAGAGCCCAAGATTGAAGCTAAATGGAGTATTTGTGTCTTGTTCAAAGCCCAAGATTGAAGCTAAAGGTTTGACTGAGAGAGAATTTGTCATCTCTAAAGGGAGATATCTCATCTGTTTATCACAACTGTTGGGTGACTGATTATAAAGGAGAATTACTTTAACTGGGATATGTGAATCCAGCAATGCCATAATTTCCTTTATAGGGGTGTTGTCCTGAAGGAGAAAACTTTAACTCAGTGTAGAGCAATGCCATTTTTTCTTAGGAATATTTCATGCTAAGAGAGGGACAGTGGCATGGATGTAAATAATCCAGAGGCTTGCCACTTACAACAATTAGATGAAAGAGAGGATTTACCAGGATAAGAGATGGACTACAGCTTGGATATTTGAATCAATAAGTGTGCCACTTACAGCAGTTATCTGGGATTAGGGTTTGTTTTGTTTTATCTGTTTTGAGATTGTGATATACAAAGAATGTCTTCCTACAAAGAGTTTTGACTTCCTCTGAGGGGATGTTTGATTTGTTTTGTGTGCCTTGATCAAAGCCTAAGGTTGAAGCTAAGAGATTGATTGACTCCTCTAGGGAGTTTATTATATGTCTTGTACAAAGCCCAATATTGAGGCAAAAAAGAGACTGACTCTTTTGGGGATATCATTAGACAAAGCCTAAGAGAAGGCTGGAAATGGACTTTTCTGGGGAAATGTTTTGTCTGTCTTGCACAAAGCCCAAGATTGAGGGTAAAAAGGATTTTTGACTCCACTGGGGAATATTTGTATGTGTCTTGTACAAAGCCCAAGATTGAGACTAAAAGGGGGAGCTGACTCTACGGGTGAGAGGTTTTATCTGTCTTATACAAAGCCCAAGATTCTGGGTAAAAGAAGATTGACTTTGCTGAAGAGTATGATTTGTCTTGTAAAAAGCTCAAGATTGAGGCTAAAAAAGATTGACTCTGCTTAGGGAGACTTATATGGTGTCTTGTACAAAGCCCAAGATTGAGGCTGAAGGATTTTTTACTGACTCAGCTGAAGATATTTATGGGTGTCTTGTACAAAGCCCAAGATTGAGGCTGACTTTTGCTGAGGAAAAGAAGGATCATTATACAAAGCCTAAGAGGAGGCTGGGAGGTGATTAACTAAATAAGAGAGTGTTTTAAGGTGATTGACTCAACAAAAAAGTGTTTTTGTATGTCTTGTACAAAGCCCAAGATTGAGGCTGAAAAGGTTGACTCAACAAGAGAGTGCTTTAAAAGTGATTGACTCAACAAGAGAGTGTTTTTGTGTGTCTTGTACAAAGCCCAAGATTGAGGCTGAAAGAAGATTCAACAAGAGAGTGCTTTCGAGGCTAACTCTGCTGAGGAAAATCATTATACAAAGCCTAAGAGGAGGCTATCTTCTGCTGAGGATTAATGAGATCCAGAGACAGACCTAAAGTGGGGAATCAACTCTTGCTGAGGATTACAGAAGAGTTGAGGTATCAGATGCCTTGAGGTTCTGATAGGCTAGTGTTATACTGATGATAAGCTGACCCTAGTTAGGGGAAATTTAGGATGAAAGACTGAGTTTCAAATCCTATGAGGGTGTCAACTCTACCGGATATTGGTTAAAATGACCAGGTTTTTTTTCCTATGTTTGTAGGGAACTTGAGAATGTCTTTGAGATCCAAGAGGAGATTTGACTATCCAAGTCTGCTAGTATGGAAGAGTTTATCTTTGTATGATGCCCAAGAGGAGGCAAGACTGTCCAAGTCTGCTTGTATAAAGCCCAAGAGGAGGCTAATACTTTAAGGGATGGGAATCAACCCTTAATTGGTCTGAGGTTTTGACTCTTTGGAAATACTGCTCTAACAAAGGATGACTAAGTTTTGTCCTATATCTTTAAGAGGTCTTTAGGGTCCTTGTATTAAGCCCAACAGAAGGCATGAGAACTTCTAAGAAGCCGGAGGGTCCTTGTACAAAGCCCAAGAGGAGGCTGGGATGCTTTTAAGAAGCCTGTGGGTCCAAACTTAAGAAAAGTTCAAGAAAAGTTTCATCGGGAATAATCTTTTCTTTAGTGAACAATTCTAGGGTTTGAAGAAATTCAAGAGAGGTTTTACCGGGAATTAATCCTCTCTGGGGGAAATGAATTTCTTTGAAAATTTTCTAAGAGTGACAGTCTGAGAAAAGTTTCACCGAGAATAATGCCTTTCTCTTTGTTCCATATTGTTTAAGCCCAAGAGAAGGCAAGACTGTATCTGGAAATTCCTATGGGGAACTAGTTTTAACTGTGTTGAAAGAGTGATGACCACTGGCTTTATCTAGTTCTCGACCTAATTGCCTGGAAAAACTCTAAGCAAATATAATATAGAGGCATATATATACAAATGAATATATGGACTGTATATAAATAGAGTGTAGGAGGACTTACAGGTGAGCAAGCTTCCAGCACAAACAAAATATATATATATATATGTGTGTGTGTGTGTGTGTGTGTGTGTGTGTGTGTGTGTGTATGGTTAGTTATTCAAGAAATTAACGAAATTTTTGATAACAACTATGAGTTTGAACCTAAATCAAAAGGGAAAGTTTTTTTGGAAAAGAAGATTGGGACTTATACTCAAGGAGAGGCCCATAAATAACAGTGATCGTACCGTTGTTCTAAAAACTGTACTAGGACTTATACAATGACTGAGGCACAAATTATTTATGTACAAAAAAGGATTGGGCCTTACACTCTATTAGAGGCCCAAAGAATGTTTGAAAAAAAAAGAAATGTGACTTACAACACAAGCGTAGGCCCATATGATTTTGTTTAAAAAGGCGACGATCGCGCCGTGATTTTTTGAAATCGCAGTGGGACTAATACAATGAGTGAGGCCCATAAAAGGTTTATGTGACAAGGGTTGGGTCTTACACTCTATTAGAGGCCCAAAGTGTTTAAAAAGAATAAGGATGGAACTTACAACACAAGGGGAGGCCCAGTTGAAAATGTTTGAAAACGGCGATCGCGCCGAGGTTTTTGAAAACACAGTGGGTCTTATATAATGACTGAGGCCCAAAAAGGTTTGTATATACAAGGGATAGGTCTTACACTCTATTAGAGGCCCAAAGGTGTTTGAAAAAGATTTGTGAGGGTGAAAATCAACAAAACCCTAATTTGTTTTCAAAAATATATTTTAATTGAATAAAAATTCAATTAAAATGATCAAAATTGTCAAGCATGTGTAAAAAACAAGTTGTGATCTTGGATTAATGTTTGAAAACCCATGTTTTATTCACAAAATGATTTGAAAACCATTTGAAGTTGAAAAATCAAGAGAAAGAAATATTTTTAAATGTTTAAAAACAAATAAAACACAATTCTTTACAAAAATACTAAATATATGAAATAAACAATATTTTTTGTGAAATTTTTGTGTAATAAAATATTTTAACATTTTTGTGACTTTTTGCAAAAAGAAGCAATCAAAAATGATAAAAATTAAATGAGAAATTAATTTTTAAAGTTATTAAAAAGATGGTGAAAAAGTGAAAAGAAAACAAGTGGTAAAAAATTGGAAATGGTCCCCCCCAAGGCTTGAACTCACGCCCTTGGGGTGGAAAGCTTAAAATTCTACCATTTGAGCCATGTGCGTGGGCTGAAAGATAATGGCAAGGGTGAATAATATGTGAAGGCAACCTTTGAAAATGGTTAAAAAATAAAACCAAAAGGTCTGGGGCGAGGGGGATTCGAACCCTAGACCCTTTGCTCGCTACACACACAAAACCAGCTGATCAACCGCTGGGGCGCAATGCCAATTCAAACATAATATGGCAAGTGTTAAATATATACTAAAACTAGTTGAATTTCTGAAGAATGGCGCCATGGCCATTTTCTTCCTTAGGCAAGCTATGTGAAGCCTCCTATCTCACTCATTTCTCAACCATTTCACACGATCCAAATCTGAAAATCATGCGTTTTAAAACAAGGAACACAATGGCAATATTCAATTTTGTTTAAATTGAGTGAATCAAAAGATATTACACTTTGATCAGATGAACCCTAAAAATTGCAAGAGCTTAATGAAATCCTATACACGAACTATAAACATAAATTGATTGAGGGTAAATGATCTACAAACATTCAGAAACACAATGGTAATTGGAAAATATGTTTATGATGCATGATTCATTGAGTTTGAAAGTTTGAGCTTACCTCTACAAGAAGGATTTGATTTCAATGGTAGAGGTATTACAGAAGTGAAACAATGATCTGGATAGCTTCATTAGGCCTCAAGGATTGTGTTTGAATGATTGGAGTAGTTGAGAACCTCCTGGTTTGATCAAATCGAATCCTTATGCAGCAAGTTATGAGTTTTGTGCAAATGGAGTACCACTTAGTGATCCTGATGTTTCAGATGTGATTTTAATGCTTGGATCAACTATACATGATGTAAGTGAGATGTTTGCATCATTAGTTTTGACAGAAATGCTGTGGTTTTGAAATTCATGGTTCTCACTCTTGAGAATGTGAAAATTTGGAGTAAGAGCAAGAAGAGAAGGAAAATAAGTGTGGTATTGTTTTGGTGTAATCTGAATGAGGCGATGTGACCTCTATTTATAGGTGATCAAGTTTTGCCTTGGAGAAATAGTGAATGGCTGCAAGATCAGATCACATTCAATGGCTTTGGCTTGGTGGCATTTCTTCTCATGCAAGGCAAATTAGCCTCTCCAAGGAGCAGGGCTATGCTTTGACCAAATCCACATTCCTCAAATGTTTTAATTGTTATTTAAGCATGAACCTTGACTGAGGAGAGTGGCTTTATTGAAAGTGCACTATTGCACATAAATGCCTTTGAATTCAAGGCATAATGTGATAAAAACCATTACTTCAAGTGGAAAGTTTCCTTGGCTTCTTGACTCAGATTTACAGGTTGGATCAGATGTATCATGATCATATTGAATGAATGTGGCATAGTGATCACAACATTTGACTCAGAAATCGTGTAGAGCAAGGAAACATGCAAACTGGTTTTTCAAAACAGTTGTAGCAGGATGACTTTGAGCTGCCATATCTCTGGTTTCCATGGAGTTTTTCCATGCTGATGGACTCTTTGAATTGCTAGCAAGATGCATAATAACTTTGATGTTTACATCTGAGATTGATTCATCTTTTAACTAGGTGAAAAAGTTCTCCAAATTTTGGTGTTTTGCTGGAAATTTTTCTTGGACAAAATTTTGTCTAAGTGTTGGAAAAAGGTGAATTTTCATGTTTTTAGTGATTTTGCTTCAACCATAACTCAAAATCCATGGAGATTTGGAATTTGATGCAGTTGAAGCTTTTGTAGAATGTAGGAAGACCTACAGATCAGACTTTGGATCACCCAAAATGGTTGCTTGGATCACAAGTTATGGTCCTTGGAAGTT
This sequence comes from Lathyrus tuberosus, assembly GCA_022829125.1. Classification (NCBI taxonomy): domain Eukaryota; kingdom Viridiplantae; phylum Streptophyta; class Magnoliopsida; order Fabales; family Fabaceae; genus Lathyrus; species Lathyrus tuberosus. The sequence goes on along the minus strand of JALAZF010000113.1, from coordinate 13,984,072 downwards.
GGTACCAAAATCATTCAAATTTAATAACTTAGAAAATTTTTCAATTTTTCAAGGTTACCCCTTTTACAAGTTATCTTGGTTTCTTGATCAATTCTTGTTCAAATGTCATTATAAGTCATACTTTATGAAAATATGAATCATAAGGATCATTTTTTCCAAAAAAGTCATGTTTTGACTTTTGGCTCCAGAGCGATTCCGCGCGTAAAAAACCCTAATTCCCGACTTTTGGGGAATGCATCCTCTGAGGGTAATTTAACTTTTCTAATGGATTCTTAGGGTTATTTTGAGCATATTGAGTCACATGGTGGAGTCTTGGCTCATCCTCTTGTGAAAATCTCACTCTGGAGGTCTCAGTCGTCCAAAACCCTAATTTGGCGACATCGGGTGTTTCGAGGCTCAAAACACTTGGAATGTGGTAACTTTGTGCTTAATACTTGATATGGGAGTCCTCTTGATCCTTTTTGGATGTTTGAGAGGTTAGACAAGTTAAAGATCATATCATTTCTTGATTAATCCTTTGTCTAAGTGCTCTGGGAGGGCTCAAAACCCTAATTCTGGATTATGGTGAAAGCTCAACAATCTTGAGGAGAGTAATGAGGGATAATGGTACATCCATATTGTGGTGGTAATTCTCACAATGATGGGGGATCTTGGTGGTTAAAATTTGGGGTATGACAGGTACTGGACCTAATGTTTTTGATTGGTGTGCTCGCTAAGATTTCACAATCTTATGCCTATGTATTCCAGTTAAAGAAAACAGGGAAATCAGAGCAATCGTAGTTCCTCCTATTCTATGGGAGGAAGGAGATGTTTGGTGTCTTATTCAAAGCCTAAGATTTGAAGCTAAAGGTTATTTGTGTCTTGTTCAAAGCCCAAGATTGAAGCTAAAAGTTTACGTGAGAGAGAATTTGTCATCTCTAAGGGAGATATCTCATCTGTTTATCACAGTTGTTGGGTAACTGATTATCAAGGAGAATTACTTTACTTGGGATATGTGAATCCAGCAATGCCATAATTTCCTTTATAAGGGATTTGTCCTGAAGGAGAAAACTTTAACTCAGTGTTGAGCAATGCCCTTTTCCTTAGGAGTCTTTCATGCTAAGAGAGGGACATTGGCTTGGATGTAAATAATTCAGAGGCTTGTCACTTACAGCTGTTAGATTAAAGAGGAAGTTTACCAGGATAAAAAAAGGATTACAGCTTTGATTTTTGAATCAAGAAGTGTGCCACTTACAGCAGTTATCTGGGATCAGGGTTTGTTTTGATTTTCTGTTTGATGTGTGATATACAGAGAAATGTCTTCCTACAGAGAGATTTTGATTTCCTCTGAGGGGATGATTGATTTGTTTTGGTGTGCCTTGATCAAACCCCAATGTTGAAGCTAAGAGATTGATTGACTTCACTAGGGAGTTTATTATCTGTCTTGTACAAAGCCCAAGATTGAGGCGAAAAAAAGAGACTGACTCTTTTGGGTAGATAATTATACAAAGCCTAAAGGGAGGCTAGAAGTTGAATTTTTCGGGGAAAGCTTTTGTCTGTCTTGTACAATGCCCAAGATTGAGGCTAAAGAGGGTTTTTGACTCCCTTGGGGAATATTTGTATGTGTCTTATATAAAAACCAAGATTGAGGCTAAAAAGGGAAATTGACTCTACTAGTGAGAGGTTTTATCTGTCTTGTACAAAGCCCAAGATTGAGGCTAAAAAAGTTGACTGACTCAGCTAGAGAGTATGATTTGTCTTGTACAAAGCCCAAGATTGAGGCTTAAGAAAGGATTGACTTTGCTTAGGGAGATTTATATGTGTCTTGTACAAAGCCCAAGATTGAGGCTGAACAGCTGAGAGAAAATCAATGTACAAAGCCTAAGAGGAGGCTAGAGGACATTTACCTGATTCAGCTAAAGATATTTATGGGTGTCTTCTACAAAGCCCAAGATTGAGGCTAAAAAGGTTGACTCAACAAGAGAGTGCTTTAAAGGTGATTGACTCAACAAGAGAGTGCTAAAAAGGTGATTGCCTCAACAAGAGAGTGCTAAAAAGGTGAACGCCTCAACAAGAGAGTGCTAAAAAGGTGATTGACTTAACAAGAGAGTGCTAAAAAAGGTGATTGCCTCAACAAGAGAGTTCTTTTGTTTGTCTTGTACAAAGCCCAAGATTGAGGCTGAAAAGGGTTTACTCAACAAAAAAAGTGCTTTTGATACAAACTCTACTGAGGAAAATCATTATACAAAGCCTAAGAGGAGGTTGTCTTCTGCTGAGGATTATTGAGATCTAGAGGCAGGTCTAAGTTGAGGAATCAACTCTCTCTGAGGGTTTACAGAAGAGTTGAGGTATTAAATGCCTTGAGGTTCTTATAGGCTAGTATGGTATTGATGATAAGATGACCCTAGCTGGCGGAATTTAGGGTAAAGAATGAGTTTTAGATCCTGTGAGGGTTTTAACTCTCCTGGAGATTAATTAAATGATTATGGTTTTTCCTGTATTTGTAGGGAACTTGAGAATGTCTTTGAGATCCAAGAGGAGATTAGACTGTCCAAGTCTACTGGCATGGAAGAGTTTATCTTTGTATGATGCCCAAGAGGAGGCTGATGCTTTAAGGGATGAGAATCAACCCTTAAATTGGTCTGAGGTTTTGACTCTTCGGAAAGACTGCTCTAACAAAAAATGACTAAGTTCTGTCCTATACCTTTAAGAGGTCTTCAGGGTCCTTGTATTAAGCCCAAGAGAAGGCATGAGAACTTCTAAGAAGCCAGAGGGTCCTTGTACAAAGCCCAAGAGGAGGCGGGGATGCTTTTAGGAATCTTGTGGGTCCAAACTTAAGAAGAGTTCAAGAAACGTTCCACCGGGAATAATCTTTTCTTTAGTGAACAGTTCTAGGGTTTGAAGAAATTCATGAGAGGTTTCACCGGGAATTAATCCGCTCTAGGGGAAATAAATTTCTTTGACAATTTTCTAATAGTGACAGTCTGAGAAAAGTTTCACCGGGAATAATGCCTTTCTCTTTGTTCCATGTTGTATAAGCCCAAGAGAAGGCAAGACTGTATCTGGAATTCCTATGGGGAACTAGTTTTGACTGTTTAAAAGAGTAACCACTGGCTTTATCTAATCCTAGACCTAATTGCCAGGGAAAACTCTAAGCAGATAATATACAGGCATATATACGGATGAAATATATACTGTATGTAAAAAGAGGGTAGGAGGATTTACAGTTGAGCAAGCTTCCAGCACAAACAAATATATATATATATATATATATATATATATATATATATATATATATATGGGGGTGTGTGTGTGTGTGTGTGTAAGTATGTAAAAGAAAGCTGATAAAACTTACATGTGAGCTAACTTCCATTGTAACAGCTGTATGGTTAGTTGTTCAAGAAATTAAAGAAAGTTTTGATTAAAACTATGAATTTGAACCTAGATCAAAAAGGAAAGTTGTTTTTGAAAAGAAGATCGGGGCTTATACTCAAGGAGAGGCCCATGGAAAGACAGTGATCACACCGTTGTTTTTGAAAACTGTATTGGGACTTATATAATGAATGAGGCCGAAAAAGGTTTTATGTATAAAGAGATGGTCTTACACTCTACTAAGAGGCCCAAAGTGTTTGAATAAGAAAAGAAATAGGACTTACAACACAAGGGTAGGCCCAAATGATTTTTGTTTAAAAGACGACGATCGCGCCGTGGTTTTAGAAACACGGTGGGACTTATACAACGACTGAGGCCCAAAAAGGTTTTCTATTTACAGGGGATGGGTCTTACACTCTATTAGAGGTCCAAAGTGTTTTGAAAAAGATTTGTGAGGGTGAAAATCAACAAAACCCTAATTTGTTTTCAAAAATATATTTTAATTGAATAAAAATTCAATTAAAATGATCAAAATTATTAAACATGTGTGAAAAATAAGTTGTGATCTTGGATTAATGTTTGAAAAATCATGTTTTATTCATAAAATGATTTGAAAAGCATTTGAAGTTGAAAAATTAAGAGAAAGAAATATTTTTAAATGTTTAAAAACAAATAAAACATAATTCTTTACAAAAATATTAAATATACGAAATAAATAATATTTTTGTGAAATTTTTATGGAATAAAATATTTTAACATTTTTGGAAATTTTTAAAAAAAGAACCAATAAAAAATAATTAAAATTGAGAGAGAAATTAATTTTGGAATTAATTAACAAAAACCACAAAATAATGAAAAATAGCAAAAAAAATAAGAAAATGGCAAAATGGTCTGGGTGAGTGTTGAACCCACGACCTCTCAGCCAAACACACATGCGCGCTACCACTGGGGTGGTGATACATCCGTGTATCAAAACCACCCCATTAATACATAAGGGGTGCCAAGTTTTATGCCTGGCCAAGGCGCCATGCCTGGCCCTTGCCCAAGGCAAGGCCTGATTTTAGGCCTCTTGCGTGAAGGCTCTAACTTCCTTATTTCTCCATGGATCAGGACAAAATTTAGGTGTATCCTGCCTAGAATTTCATGAGGAATCCAATGGTGCTTTTGGAATTTTCAGAAAATGCTTCTATTTTAAAACCCGATAGTGGTTTCAAAATAGGCCTATATTTGCATGTTCTATGCTATCTCATCATACAAGAAGAAATAGCAGGGCAAATTGGTTCAAGCACAACACATATGATATGTATGAGAGGTCCAAGATCAATGGACCTCAAAGCAATGCATGATTTAGAGAGTTCAAGTTGTGATGCACTTACCTCTTGAAGCTCCTTGTGCTATCTGTCAAGTTCCTTGTGCCAGAAGTAATCCAATGCTTTAAACACTCTTGATTGATCCCTTAGAAGCTTTTAGGATGATCAAAACCAGCTGGAATCCTCAGGAACAAGTACTGGCTTTTTCTTGCAAAAGTGGCAAAAGTGACCAAAATGACAACTCACTCAAATGATGTTCCAGATGAGGGGAACCAATTGGGATAATTTGAGGATGATATTTGGAGTGTGTTTGAGGCCTGGTTTAGTTTTGGAAGTGACTGAATCAAGACATGGATTGAAAAATGCAGAAAAGTCAAAATTTGAGGTTTTGGAGGTTGATTTTCTGATTTTGGTGTTTCAGATCAAAGATGAGTGTTTGGACAGCTTGTATATAATATATTGGATGTGTTTGGATCATGAGTTATGGTGGAATTGCTCTCTAACTCAAAAACTCAGAGATGACTTGCAAAAGAAGGCATTTTGGCCTAATGAGAGAGATTTTGAGGAAAGCAAGTGTTATAGTGCTTTGGTGTACTCAAACTGAGCACAAATGAGCTCTATTTATAGTAGAGCAAGTTTGTTTTGGTAGCAATAGTGAATGGCAGCCGCAGTAGGCCTTTGGCCAATGTGGATCAAATGGAATCTCAAGTCTCCTCTAGCCATTGACTTGAGGTTAGGGCACATGCCTATGGTCCTTTGATTCAGAGCTGAATCTTGACTCATTCAGTTAGTAATGTCTCAGTCCATGCCACCTTGATGCATCCATTGAATGCTTGGAAACAAAATTGGAATCTTGCCACCTTTTTAGGCTTTTTAGGGTGACATAGCTACATTTAGCTCCTTGGACTTGGAAGGCTTGTGGATCAGATCTTTTCTCTTGGATATTATCCTCTGATGTGTCCAAATGGATGACAAGGCTTGCACTTATCTGATTTTTCCAAATCGAGCAAAAGTGCAAAATTTTGTCTTGTAAAAATCAGTCCATGATGCCATGTTCCAAGGGTTGTATCTCCCTACTCAAATTGAATTTGGAGATGATCTGGAACTTGTTGGAAAGCCCTGATGGCATACTTCAACTTTGATGTTCACCGATGGACATGGTTCTACTTGGATCAAGGTGAAAAATGTCCCTACATTTTGGAAAAAGTAAGGCAGATTCTGACTTTTTGGAAATTTCACTAAGTGTTGGAAAGGTGGTAATTTTCATGTTTTTGTGATTTTGATTAATCTATAACTCAAAATCCATGAGGATTTGGAATCTCTTGTGGTTGACACTTTTAAAGTATGTCAGATGGACTTTCATTTGGGCTTTGAATGGGAGAAAAAGGCCCTGTGGCTTAGGAGTTATGACCTTGCAAAGTTGGTACAAAATCACTTTTGTTCCATAACTTAGAAAAATTTTGGTTTCTCAAGGTTTCCCCATTTGCAAGAAACCTCACTTTTCTTGATTTTCCTTAATGAATGATGATTAATACCATACATTAACATTGTTTTTGATTTAGGGGAACCAATTTTGTGAAAAAATCCAAAAAGTCAAACTTGATTTTGTGCACAGTTGACTTTTTGTCAGATGAAATTCAAACTGTGTGATCCTTTGTGCAATCAAGTGCTTGACATAATTCAAACCTAATGGATGGATTCCATAGGTGTTATAGAGTGTATTGAATCATGTCCCGAGGTTTGAGAACATGTCTTGGTCAAAAGTCAAAGATACAGTTGACTTTTTCTTCAAAACCCTAATTGCGGTCCAGATGAATTTGAAACTTGTGAATCAAGATTCTTGAATTTGAAACCCTAATTTCTGATTTTTGATGAATGCATCCCCTGAGGCTAAATTGACTTGATGATTGGGTTCATAGGTCCCTTGGAGCATCTTGGTTTATGCTTTGAAGCATTGGATCATGCCCAGAGGAAAATTTCCATCTGGAGGCCTTGGTCGACCAAAACCCTAATTTGGGTGACATTGGCGATCTTGAGGCTTGATCCACTTTGAATGTTGTAACTTTGTGCTTGATTCTTGATTTGGGAGTCCTTTTGATCCTTTATAGGTGTTTGAGAGGCTAGACAAGTTGAAGATCATGTCATTTCTTGATTGATCTTTTGTCTAAGTGCTCTGAGAGGGCTTAAAACCATAATTCTTGGTTATAGTGAATGCTCACCCATCTTTGAGGAGATTGATGAGGCATGAAAGTTCATCCATATTGTGGTGATGATTTGCACAATGATGGGAAATCTTGGTGGTCAAAATTTGGGGTATGACAGATGCCCCTATTTAATCTTCTTGGACGGGAAGGTGTGAATGGCGAAGGTATTTCGGGCATTCGGGGTGCAAAAGGATTAAATATCGGAATACCCAAAATTTTGACGGTGGTTATGAATGTTAGCGGTTTGCTCATCCATCTTCTTTTGCTAAGTAATGATACTCAGAAAAGGGTAAAACTACCCCTCGATCCTGGTTTTTGGCCATAGAACTGGTCTTAGTTTCTGAAATAAACTTCCCCTCGATCGTGGTCTTCAGCCACGGAATTGGTCTAAGTTTCTTCTGAAATAAACTTCCCCTCGATCCTGGTCTTCAGCCACGGAACTGGTATCTATTTTTATTTGGAATAAACTTCCCCTCGATCCTGGTTTTCAACCACGGAACTGGTCTTAGTTTCTGAAATAAACTTCCCCTCGATCCTGGTCTTCAGCCAGGGATCTGGTCTTAGTTTCTTTTTGTCAAGTTCCCTTTTTTTTTGACAAGGGACGCTATGTGTAGCGGTTTTTATCAAACTTCTCGCCGAGTTTACTGGGGAGATGCCATTTGATTGAAAAATTTTAAAGGTCAGACTTGCTGGGGGTGCCCATTTGTCTGAGCTGTAGAGGTGTGCAAACTTCTCTGTTGGAGATGCCATTTGTTGACTCTACTGGGGAAAATGACTCTCTTGATAGACTTCTTTTTTGCTTGGGGATATTACATCATACTTTTCTTCGAGATCTTTTCGGAGAAATTCCATGTGATGTAATCCGATTTTGAGGTGTTGATGACTTCATTAACATTGACTTTCTTGGGAGAAAAACCGATGTATCGCCGATAGTCTTCGGTTGAGAGGCTTTCCCTGGGGATTTTCCTTAATACGTGAAAGCCAAGATATCATCTTCAAGAGTGACATTTGTCAAATGTCTTCTTGCCTTTCAGAGGTTTAAGTGATCAAAGTGGTCGAGGACCGTCTCCAATCCAGAAATGAACTAGGGAGAGATTGCTTCAGACGATACGTTTCCTGACAAGGAAAGAACTGACAACTCGAATGATAAGAGGACTTTTATCACTTAGGGGATGAATACGACCAGAGTGATAGTAATGCAATTTGAATATGAATGTGAATCAATTATGCATGATATATGTATGCTTATGCTGACAAAACTGACGCGACATACAGACTAGTGGATGAACACGACTGGATACTCGGCCACAGCGGGGGAGAAAGAATCAATCGGTCTTTAGAGCTACGAACTTTTCCGGGGATATTAGATGAAACATGGCATCTGAAACAGTTGATCCTTCGCTCAGGCGTACTGGGTTAGAAGGAGTACTTTGATTCTACATTCTGAGGTTCGATCACTTCTGGAGAAGCTATCGATGTTCTTTTCACGTTCAACAGTTAAAAAGAAATGCCATCTTTATTTTAAAAGCAGAAGAAATTTTGACAAGTAAATTCATTTTTGTTTTATTTCAAGAATCGTTGATCACGTTAAAAATGTCATTCTGTAAAGCTAAAACAAATGAGAATTGCAAACAAAAGCACTAGGGTTCAAATTTTATTGATAGAATCACTACTACAAAAAACCCATTTAACAACGGTTGGGAATAACATATAATAACGCGGGCGAGGGCGTTGTTATGTAGATTGTCGTCGTATATATGATACTTACAACCACGACCTTGTAGGGGTTGTAATAAACTAGAAAGCGCGCTAACTATCACAACGGATTTTACAATACACCGTTGTAATAAAAATAATTATCCTCGATTCGATTCCCAGCAGCGCAGTTTTGATATTTATTTTTACCTGGAGAGCGCGCCAGATATTATAACGGTTACGAAATATAACCGTCGTTAAAGTTTCTGCAAAATTAACAAATATGATCCTGCTTTTATAATTAATCCCATTTTTTTACCTGTATTATTGTTCTCCATATCACAGCACAGCAGAAAAATACAATTCACATTTTGTGATAAAGTTTTCATAATAATATTAATCGTATCTGTCATACCCCAAATTTTGACCACCAAGATTTCCCATCATTGTGCAAATGATCATCACAATATGGATGTACTTTCATGCCTCATCAATCTCCTCAAAGATGATTGAGCATTCACTACAATCAAGAAGTAGGGTTTCAAGCCCTCTCAGTGCACTTAGACAAAGGATCAATCAAGAAATGACATGATCTTCAACTTGTCTAGCCTCTCAGACACCCACAAAATAATCAAGAGGTCTCCCACATCAAGAATCAAGCACAAAGTTGCAACATTCTAAGTGGATCAAGCCTCAAGATCTCTAGTGTCACCAAATTAGGGTTTTGGTCGACTGAGGCCTCCAGATGAAAATTTTCATCTGGGCATGAGCCAATGCTTCAAAGTATAACCCAAGATATTCTAAGGGACCTCATGGACCCAATCATCAAGTCAATTTAACCCCAGAGGAGGCATTTACTAAAAATCAGGAATTAGGGTTTCTTGACCTAATTCACCCCTAAGTTGACTTTTGGGACAAAGCATGAGCCAAGACCTCATGACATGATTTGAGGGGCTCCAATATACTACATTGATCCATTTGTAACAATGGATTGACCCAGGAAACTTGATTCACAAGTTTCAATTTCATCAGGACCACAGTTAGGGTTTCGAGGAAAAAAGTCAACTGTGCCTTTGACTTTTGACCAAGACATGCTCCCAAACCTTAGGACATGATTCAATACACCCTATAACACCTATGGAATCCATCCATTAGGTTTGATTTAGGTCAAGGACTTGTTTTCACAAAGGATCGCAGAGTTTAAATTTCATTTGCTGAAAAAGTCAATTGTACAAAAGTCAAAGTTTGACTTTTTGGATTTTTTGTCAAACAAGGTTCCTTAAGCTGGATTTGTAGATCTTGCTACACTCTACAAAAGCTTCAACTACTTCAAACTCCAATTCCTCATGGATTTTAAGTTATGGAGTGAATAAAATGGCTGAAAACATGAAAATGACATTTTTCCAACACTCAGTGAAATTTTCACTAAGTCAGAATCTGCCTTACTTTTTCCAAAATGTAGGGACATTTTTCACCTTGATCCAAGTCAAACCAGGTCTAGGGGTGGACATTAAAGTTAAAATATACCATAAGGGCTTTCCAACAAGTACCATTTCATCTCCAAATTCAATTTGAGCAAGGAGATATAGCCCTTGAAACATGGCATCATGAACTGGTTTTTCAAGGCAGAATTGTGCACATTTGCTCGATTTGTCCAAATCTGATAACTCCAAGCCTTGTCATCAATTTGGAAACATCAGAGGATCAAATCCAAGGGGGATGATCTGATCTCCAAGCCTCCCATGTCCAAGAATCTAGAATAGCCATGCCAAACCTAAAAAGGCTAAAAAGATGCCAAGACTCCAATTTTGTTTTCAAGCATTCAATGGATGTACCAAGGTGGCATGAACTTAGCCTATTCCAACTGAATTTAGTCAAGACTTATCTCTGAACCAAAGCTACAAAGCCTGTGCCCTAATCTCAAGTCAATGGCTAGAGGAGACTTGAGATTCCTTTTGCATAACATTTGCCAAAGGTCTGCTGCAGTTGCCATACACTATTGCTTGCAAAACAAACTTACTCTACTATAAATAGAGCTCATTTGTGCTCAGTTTGAGTACACCAAAGCACTACAACACTTGCTTTCCTCAAAATCCCCTTCTATAGGCCAAAATGCGTTCTTTGGCAAGGTATCCCTGAGTTTTTGAGTTAGAGAGCAATTCCATCACCAGCTCATGATTCAAACACCTCTAATATGTTGTATCTAAGCTGTCCAAACACTAACATGTGACCCGTAACTCCAAAATCACAAAGTCCACCTCCAAAACCTCAAAAATTGACTTTTTTGCATTTTTCAAGCCATGTCTTGATTCAGTCACTTTCAAAACCAAAAAAAACCTCAAACACACTTCAAATATCATCCTTGAACTGTCCCAAATGGTTCCCCTCATCTGGAACACCATTTGAGAGAGTTGCTATATTGGTCATTTTTGCCCCTTTTGCAAGAAAGAGCTCAAACTTGTTCCTGAGGATTCCAGCTGGTTCCAACCATTCTAAAAGCTTCTAAGGGGTCAATTGAGAGTGTCCAAGGCATCAAATTACTTCTGGCACAAGGAACTTGGCAGATAGCACAAAAAACTCCAAGAGGTAAGTGCATGACAACTTGAACTCTTAGAATTATGAATTGCTTTGAAGTCCACTGATCATAAACATCTCATACATGTTGTATATGTTATGTTTGAACCAATTCATCATGTAATTCTTGCCTGTACCATGACGTAGCACAGTAAATTCAAATGGTGGCCTATTTCAAACCACTATCGGGTTTTAAAATAGGGACCTCATCTGAAAAAACCAAGACCACCATTGGATTCCTTGGGAAATTCTAGGCCAGATGTATATAAATTTTGTCCCAATCCATGGAGAAATGAGAAAGTTAGAGGCTTCACGTAAATGGCCCAAAAACTTGCCTTGCCTTGCCCAGGCCTAAAACAAGGCACCCCTTATGTATTCATGGGGTGGTTTTGATACAAGATGTATCACCACCCCAGTGGTAGAAGACGCGCGCTGTAACTTGGAGGTCTGGGGTTCGAATCCCCCTCGCCCCAGACCCTTTTTACCACTTTTTCCATTTTTTATTTTTTCATATTATTTTCATTAATGATTTGAAAAATTAATTTCTCTCTCAATTTTAATCATTTTTTATTGGTTCTTTTTCTGAAAAATCCAAAAATGTTAAAATATTTTATTCTACAAAAAAATCAGATTTATATTATTTATTTAATATAGTTAGTATTTTTGTGAATAAATTCATTTTTATTATTTTTAAACATTTTAAAAGTGAATTTTTATCTTGAAAATCAAAACCAAATGAGTTCTAAATCATCTTGTGATTAAAACCTCATTTTTCAAACCTTAACCAAAAATCACAAGTAGTTTATTTAAACTTATTTGGTATTTTCATTGATTTTCTTTAAATAATTACTTTTAAAAGAAAATGAAATTAGGGTTTCTTTGATTTTTAATCTTCATCAAACATTTTCAAAACACTCATGGGCCTCAAATAGAGTGTAAGACCCAACCCTTGTTGTACATAAACCATTTTTGGGCCTCAGATATTGTATAAGTCCCGATACGATGAAAAATCTCGGCGCGATCGCCATTTTCAAACAAAAATCAAATGGGCCTCCCCTTGAGTTGTAAGCCCTACCACTTGTACAAAAATAAATCTTTTGGGCCTCTAATAGAGTGTAAGACCCAATCCCATTTTAACAAAAACCATTTTGGGCCTCAGTCATTGTATAAGTCCCAGAACAATCTTCGAAACAACGGTGTGATCCCTGTTAAACCTTGGGCCTCTCCTTGAGTATAAGCCCCAACAATCTTTTCAAAACAACTTCCCTTTTGATTTAGATTCAAATATACAGTTATTGTCAAAACTTTCTTTAATTTCTTTGAACAACTAACAAAACAGCATGGAAGCTTGCTCACCTGTAAGTTTTTATCCGCTTTCATTTACTTCCTTTTATATATATATATATATATATATATATATATATATATATAACTGTATTGTGGGAAGCTGCGCACTGTAAGTCCTTCTTTCATACCATTTTAAATACTTGTCATATATCAACTGTATATATACTAGTATAGTTATTTAGAGTTTTCCCCGGTAACTAGGTCTAGAACTAGGTAAAGCCAGTTTGGTCACTCTTAAACACGGTCGAAACTAGATCCCCATAGGACTTCCAGACACAGTCTTGCCTTCTCTTAGGCTTAAACAATATGGAACAAAGAGAAAGGCAGTATTCTCGGTGAACCTTTTCTCATACTGTCACTATTAGAAATTGTCAAAGAAATTCTATTCCCCTGAGTTAATCTATTCTCGGTGAATAACATCTCTTGAATTTCTTCAAACCTCAGAACTTTCACTAAATGATCTATTCTTGGTGAATAAAATTTCTTGAACTTTTCTTGGTTTAGGACCCACGGGCTTCCTAAAAGCATCCCCGCCTCCTCTTGGGCTTTGTACAAGGACCCTCCGGCTTCTTAGAAAATCTCATGCCTTCTCTTGGGCTTAATACAAGGACCCTGAAGACCTCTTTAAGGTATAGGACATAACTTAGTCATCCTTCGTTAGAGCTATCTTTCTAAAAAGAGTCAAAACCCTCAGACCAATTTTAGGGTTGATACTCATCCCTTAAAAGAGCAAGCCTTTTCTTGGGCGTTGTACAAAGATAAACTTTTCCAATAGACTTGGACAATCTAAATCCCCTTGAGTCTCAAAGACATTCTCAAGTTCCCTACAAAATATAGGAGAAACCCCGGTCGTTCTGGATCAATCTCCAGCCGAGTTAAAACTTGTGGGTTCTAAAACCCAGTCTCTCTCCTAAAAATTCCTCAACCAGGGTCAGTTTATCACCAGTATAACACTATCCCAAATAAGAACCTCAAGGTTTCTGATCTATCAACTCTTTTGTAACCTTCAACAAGAGTTGATCCCCCATTTGGACCGGCCTCGGGATCTCAAGAATCTCCAGCATAAGATAGCCTCCTCTTAGGCTTCGTATAATGATCTTTCCTCAACATAATTAGCCTTCTCTTGGGCTTTGTACAAATGATTCTCCCGAGCGGAGCTAACCTTTTCAGACTCTCTTATTGAGTCAATCACTTTTCAGACTCTCTTGTTGAGTCAACAACTTTTCAGACTCTCTTGTTGAGTCAATCACCTTTCAGTACTCTCTTGTTGAGTCGACCCTTTTAGCCTCAATCTCAGGCTTTGTACGAGACAGATAAAACCACTCTCTTGTTGAGTTAATCTTTTTCCAGCTTCCTTTTAGGCTTGGTATAAAGATTTCCCCTAGCAACAGTTTAGCCTCCTCTTAGGCGTTGTATAATGATTACTCCAGCTTGTACAGCCACAATCCCGGGCTTTGTACAAGACAGATAAAAGTACTCTCTTGTTGAGTCAAACCCTTTTAGCCTCTATCTTGGGCTTTGTACAAAACATAAATCTTCATAACCTCCCCTTTAGCTTGGGACAAATATCTTCCCCAGCTGAGTCAAATCCTCCCAGCCTTCTTTGAGGCTATGAGAAATAATATCCTAAACAGAGTCAAACTCTTTTCAGCCTCCATCTTGGGCTTTGTACAAGACAGATAATACTCTCCTTCAGAGTCAAATCCTTTTAGCCTCCATCTTGGGCTTTATACAAGACACCTAAAATACCCTTAACCGAGTTAGTAAAGTCTCTTTTAGCCTCAATCTTGGGTTTTGTACAAGACAGATAAAGGTTTCTTTCCCACAGAGTCAGTTTCTTTTTTTTAGCCTTCTCTTAGGCTTTGTATAAAGATATTCCCAAAGAGTCAGTCTCTTTTTTTTGCCTCAATCTTGGGCCTTGTACAAGACATATATAAACACTCTTTTGTTGAGTCAGTCATTCCCAGCCTCCTCTTAGGCTTTATATAAGGACTTCCCTAGTAAAGTCAATCAACCTCTTAGCTTCAACCTTGAGCTTCGATCAAGGCACACAAAAATCAACATACCCTCTGAGGAAATCAAAATCCCTCTGTAGGAAGTCATTTTTCTATTTTACCATATGTCAAAAATAGAAATTCCCTTCTTTCATCTAATTGCTGTAAGAGGCAAGCCTCAGGATTATTTACATCCACGCCACTGTCCATCTCTTAGCACGAAAGATTCCTACGGAAAAATGGCATTGCTCAACACTGAGTTAAAGTTTTCTCCTTTAGGACAAAATCCCATATAAAAGAAATTATGGCATTGCTGGATTCATATATCCCAGTTAAAGTAATCCTCCTTTATAAACAGTCACCCAACAGTTGTGATAAACAAACCAAATGTCTCCCTTTAGAGATGAAAAATTCTCTCTCAGTCAAACCTTTTTAGCTTTAATCTTGGGCTTTGAACAAGGCACAAATAAACCTTTTAGCTTCAATCTTGGGCTTTGAACAAGACACCAAAACATCTTTTTCCTCCCTTAGAATAGGAGGAACTACGATTGCTCTGATTTTCCTATTTCGTTTAAACAGGAATACGTAGGCATAAGATTACGAAATCTAAGCGAGCATACCAATCCAAAACTCTAGGTCCAGTACCTTCATATCAATCAAAACTTAGGTCCAGTACCTTACCAAAAAACATCAACAAAAACTCACTCTCCCTGTCATATTTCCCAAGAAACTTTCCCAACCCATTAATGGATAAACACCATCAAGTACAAAGCGAAACCTAAAGCTAACAACCTGTGGATAACCACATATATGATGGGTAATTGATAAATCCCCATTGTATAACCTGACCCGAAACTCCCCGAATCTCTTTAAGCGCTTGTTCAGTTAAACATTCGCGTGCAAGGTTAGTTTTAGATAGCTTCCCTTTCCCTTCGAGCTTCATAGGATAAATAAGAAATCAGAAAGTAGCACCCCCTCCTCATTGTGAGGAGAAAACCCAATTTCAGCGATAAGGTGGTCGCTTCACCGAAAAAAATTGCTCGCTACAGTATCATATTCATAATATCACATATACCACATTACAGTTTATCAGAACAAACAACCTACATAAATAAAATATCACATATACCATATTACAGTTTACACACATTACATAACTTCACATAATTGTAACTTGGTGTATTGGTATCTTGTCTCTTGGTGTCTTGTCTCTTGGCCTGGTGTCTGGACTCAAAATACCTATGATTTCAAATAATTATACTTGTTAGTAAAAATAATTCTAAACTATAACATACAATTAATATATTATGAATAAATAATAAATTATGTACTTGTTAATTTTCCCATATGCCTTCTTCATGATCGAGTCATATAGCATGCACGACATCTCCATCAACTTCATCATATGAGGTAGGAACTTGTGTTGTGTAAGAAGGTGTGGATGGAATATCAAGACTTTCATCACTAAGAGGAATGTATTTTCCTTGGAGAACGATTGACCATTTCCCCGATTTGTCCGATGGATCGGTAACATAGAAAACTTGTTTTGCTTGAGAAGCCATGATGAATGGTTCTGTATTAAAAGATGCCTTGCCAAGGTCAACCCGGGTGAATCCTAAGTCATCAATGTCTACACCATTACTATTATTAGGAACCCACTTGCATTTAAATAAAGCCACTTTGAAAATAATATAATCAATCTCCCAAATCTCATCAATGACACCATAAAATGCGGTAGTTGCCAATACCGGATTCTTATCTTTCGAACTAGAGAAATACATCGATTCAGCTTCAACCATAAATCCACTATTTTGCATTATACTACAATCATCTTTTGATTTTGTATAAAAGGTATAATGACCAAAGTCGTATGCACTCCAGGTAATGACACAAAATTTTGGCTCGTACGACAACCATTTAAGTATCTCGGATGCACTACGAGCATTAGATACACTTTTATTAAACCAATCCATGAATTTATTGTTATGCTCTATCAACAACAACTTGTCACTCATTCGGGGATATTTTTTCTTCAAAAGTCTTTTGTGAGTATCTATGAAAGGTTGAACCTCATCTATATTATTCAATATACAGAAATGTGATTGAATAACTACATCCTGAGCCATTGACCTAACATTTAGACCTTGAATACCTCTTCCGTCTGTGTCAGCATGACGAGACTTTGGAATTCCTATAGAATCTGCATCAGACAAATAGTTTGTACAAAACTCAATAGCTTCTTCTGTGATGTACCTTTCAGCAATCGAAGCTTCCGGTCGGTGATGATTCTTCGTATACCCTTTAAAGATCTTCATATATCACTCTATTGGATACATCCACCTTAAATAAACTGGACCACAAATTCTGATTTTTCTTACGAGATGAACAAGTAAGTGAACCATAATGTCAAAAAATGGTGGCAGAAAATACATCTCCAATTGACACAAGATTATGGCTGCCTCATCTTCTAATTCATCCAATTTTTTGAAATCAAGAACTTTATTACATATGGAATTGAAGAATAAACACAATCTCGTTATAGTTACTCTCACATTTTTTGGAAGGATCCCACGGATAGCCACTGGTAGAAGTTGTTGCATCAATATATAACAATCATGAGATTTTAAACCAATTAACTTGAGATCTTTCATTGATACAAGTTTCTTGATGTTTGATGAGTAACCTTGCGGAACTTTAATACCTTGCAAACACTCGCATAACATCTTCTTTTCCTTTTTAGATAGAGTGTGACATGCTGGAGGCAGATAAGTTCTTTTTCCTTTCTTTATTGGAGCCAATTGTTTTCGTATACCCATCTTCTCCATATCAAGACGGGAAGTCTTACTATCTTTAGTCTTGCCCAGAATGTTTAGAAGTGTGCCAATCAAATTATCACACACATTTTTCTCCACGTGCATCACATCAAGACAATGTCTAACATCAAGACTTGACCAATATGGAAGATCAAAGAAAATGAACCACTTTTTCCATATATTTTTCGGAACTGCCCCTTTTTCTTTTCCTCTCTTCCCACCTTTTTCTTTTTCTCTCTTCCCACCTTTTTTTTATCTCTTCCCAAAGACAACATTAATGTGTTCCTGCCGTTGATAAACTTCATCCTCGGTTAAAGGTTTAGGAGCCTCACCAAACTCTTGCTCTCCATTAAAAGCCTTTCGCAATCTACGATAAGGATGACCCGGTTTTAGAAATTTTTGATGCCCAAGGTAAACGATCTTTTTCTAAACTCAAGTTGGTGATAACAAGTATCATCTTAACATATAAGACACACTTTATATCCTTTGACACTGTATCCAGCCAAGTTACCGTAAGCCGGAAAGTCGTTAATTGTGCAAAATAACATTGCACGCATATTAAACTTTTCCCCAGAATATGCATCATCAACTTCAATGCCTTCATCCCACAAGAGTCGTAAATCATCAATTAACGGACTTACATAAACATCTATGTCGTTACCAGGTTGTCGTGGTCCAGAAATCATCATACTTAATAGTATATACTTGCGCTTCATGCACAACCAAGGAGATAGGTTGTAAATAGTGAGAAGAATAAGCCATAAAGTATGATTAGTGCTCAGATTACCAAAGGGGTTCATTCAATCGGTGGCAAAACCAAGCCTAAGGTTTCTTGGCTCGACTCCAAAATCCGGAAACAACGAATCAATTTTCTTCCATTACAACGAATCAGCTACATGGCGAATGCTTCCATCACGAATCCTTTCATCTGCATGCCATCTAAGATTCTTTGTGTCATTCGAATTAGAAAAAAGTCTCTTTAATCGTGAAACTATTGGAAAGTACCATAACACTTTAGCAAGAGGATGCTTCATACTAACATTGTCATAGTGATCATTGTCATCACCATTGTTAGCCTTCAGCTTGTAACGCGACACACCATATTTCGGACATTGAAATAAGTCTTCATACTCTTTCCGGTATAATATACAATCATTAGGGCAAGCATGTATCTTGATATACTCCAGACCCAGTGGACACAATATCTTCTTGGCCTCATAGCAATGATCCGACAATTTGTTATCTTCTGGTAACATTTGTTGTAGCAATTCAAGTAATTCCGTGAAACTTTTATCCTACCATCCATTTTTTGCCTTCAGATTAAACAACTTTAACACCGCCGACAATCGTGTGAACTCTGCGCATCCCTTATATAAAGGGGTGTCTTTATCACTACATAAATTATCATAAATCTGAGCATTCATAAAAGAAGATTCCCCAATATCACGGAACATATCCTCTAGTTGATCTTCCATATATTCATCTTCCTCCACTCTTTGACTTTGTTACTCCCGACTTTCCTTATTATCCACCTCACCATGCCACGTCCCTAATATATAATTTTGACATATACCATCACAACAAAGGTGATTGTGTATTTCTTTCTTTGTACCATTTTTGATATTCGCGCAAACAACACAAGGACAATAAAAGATACCATTATTGCCGGGAAGATGTTTATCAGCGTATTCAAGGAATTCACGAACTCTGTTCTCATAAACCAGACCTAATCTATTGGCTTTCATCCAACTACGATCCATTACAACTTCTAATATTTATACATGTATAATAATGTGAATGACACACCAAAATCTAATCCAAAAACTAAAGCATATGCATATACAATATGAAGAAAGAAAAAATCAATGAAGATATACTCTCATACTAAACGTAAAGCATATGAAACATCTTGTTAGTTCTTGTGTTGGCTGGAATTTTGGTAAAACAAAGTTGAACAATATTGATGTCATATGTCTGATGTCTTAACATTGGTTACTAACATTAGTTGTTACAGGGTTGAAGTTTTATATGCTGATGTTAAACTTGATGTCTTGACATTAGTTATCTAAACATCAGAACATCAGGCTGTGATGTTTTAGGGCTGCGCGTGTTAGTTTTTTTTGGGGAGATCTATTAGAGAGATTGGATGCGAATATCTTGGAGAAGATATTTCAATTAGATATGGAGCAGATCATGTAACTACATTAGGGCTGATTTGAAAAGATTTAAAAAGATTAGAAGATCAAATCTGTTTTAAATATTGTTTAATAACAAATCAAATCAGATATTTTGGAAGAGGTCTAAGCCCAAGTCAGAATTCTATAAAAAGCAGCCTCAACCCTTGTTGGAGGGGAACGAAGACAGAGTGCATAGACTGAGAGTCAATTTGAGTTTTCATGTGTGTTTTTGTAAACCATTTATGTTTGAATTGGTGTTACTATTTTGAGTTGTAATTGGTTTCTCTAGAGCTGTTAAGCAAGAGCGAGTTGTTCTTGATCAAAGCTATTAAGCAGGATCAAGGTGGGTTTTAAAGTGTAATCTTTGTATTGTATCACTGAGGTGATTTAGGGAGTGAGTGGTTTCTCATATCTAAGTGGTCCCTTAGGTCGAAGTGTCATTGGGTAGTGATTAAGATTAGTAGATGTCAACTGGGATTGTTGAGTCTGTAATTTAATACTACTAATAGTGAATTTCCTCCCTGGCTTGGTAGCCCCCGAACGTAGGTAGTTTGACCGAACTGGGTGAATAATTCACTGTGTTGATTTACTGTTGTTATAGCCTTGTTCATATTAGCAGATTGTGTTGTTGTGACATCACACTTAACATCACACATCTGATACCAAAATTTCAATTGGTATCAAAGCAGGAATCCTGCTCTGCATCTGGGTGAAATCTAGGGCTGATACTTTCTGGTGCAATGGACAAGGAGTGTGGTGGATTTGTGAATAGACCCCCTATTCTAGATGGCTCAAATTATGACTATTAGAAACCTTGTATGGTTACATTCTTGAAGTCATTAGACAGCAGAGCCTGGAAGGCTATTTTGAAAGAATGGAAACATCCTGTTATTGTGGAAAAGGATGAGAATGGAAAGGAAGTAGAGGGTAGCTCAAAACTGAAACCTGAAGAAGAATGGACCAAGGAAGAAGATGAGATTGCCCTTGGAAATTCTAAATCCTTGAATGCCATATTCAATGGTGTTGATAAGAACATCTTCAAGTCGGTCAACACTTGTGAAGTAGCTAAGGAAGCATGGAATATCTTGAAGACTACTCATGAAGAGGAACCTGGAAAGAAAACCAAAAGTATAGCTTTGGTATCTAGTTCTGAAGATTCAAAGAAAGAGAATGGTGCTGAGTCTCAGGAGGAGCTTTCCCATGCCATTGTTTTGATGGGAAGACAGTTTAATAAGGTTATGAAGAGGATAAATAGGAGTTATAATCCTAATGTCAAGAACATCACATCTGACACCAACAGATCAGGAGATCAGGGGAAGAAAACTAGAGATGAAGAAAAGTCCAATAATAACAAATGAGTCCAATGCGATGAGTGTGAAGGGTATGGTCATGTCAAGAAGGAATGTCCTACTTATCTCAAAAAGCAGAAAAAAGGGGTTATCTGTTTCCTGGTCTGATAGTGAGAGTGAATCTGAAGAAGAATCAGCTAAGCTTGTTAGAGCTATGATTGGGGTTTGTGAGTCAGAAGATGATTCTTGTGATGATGAGGTTACTTATGAAGAGCTTGCTGCCTCGTATAAAGAACTGTACATGAGAAGTGAACAAGTGTGTCTTGAAGGAGAGAAGCTAAAGCAAACCATAGTGCAGTTAGAAGCTGAAAAGACTGAACTTGAAAATGAAGTCAGTATGCTTAACTCTAAACTGGATTCTATGACCAAAACTGTCAGAATGTTGAACAATGGTACTGATGCTCTAGACAACATTCTTAGTATTGGGAAAATTGCTGGAGACAAAAGTGGTTTGGGATTCAACAATGTTGCAGCTTCTAATGATGTTATTACCAGTTCCAAACCAGTGATGTTAAAACAGATGTTTAAACATCCTGACAGGATTCCTTCTAGGAAGAAATTCAGGCGCTGAAGATGTCATCACTGTGGGCATTTTGGACACATAAAGGCCTACTGTTATAAGCTACATGGGTATCCTTAGAAGGCACATCAGTTTGTTCCCAGACAGAACTTTCACAGAGGTAGTCAGGTCACCAAGTCTAAGAAGCAATGGGTTTCAAAAGGTAAAATTACCAGCTTAATAGCTCACACTTCTCTTAGGTTTTCTACCAAAGAAGACTGGTACTTTGATAGTGGGTGTTCAAGACACATGACAAGAGTTAAGAATTTGTTGGTAGATGTTAAGCTTCAGTCTTTAGGTCATGTAACATTTGGTGATGGTGTCAAAGGAGAAATCAAGGGGATGGGAAAGCTGAATTGTGTTGGTGCTCCTAGACTGGATGATGTTCTACTTGTCAAAGGGTTGACAGCAAATTTGATCAGTATTAGTCAACTTTGTGATCAAGTATTCAAAGTACACTTTACAAAATCTGAGTGCAATGTCACAAATGAGAAAGGAGAAGTCATCATGAAGGGTGTTAGGTCTAAGGACAACTGTTATCTATGGGTGCAACAAGACTCAAGTACCTCAACATGTGTGTTTGCTAGAGATGATGAAGTCAAAATTTGGCATCAAAAGTTGGGACATCTTCATCTGAAGGGAATGAAGAGAATAATATCTTCAGAAGCTATCAGAGGAATTCCTAAACTCAATATTGAAGAAGGAAGAGTTTGTGGAGATTGTCAAATAGGGAAGCAGACCAAGATGTCACATTAGAAGCTTCAACATAACACCACCTCCAAAGTTTTGGAACTTCTTCATATGGACTTGATGGGACCTATGCAGGTAGAAAGTCTAGGTGGGAAGAAGTATGCTTATGTTGTTGTAGATGACTATTCTAGGTACACTTGGGTGAGCTTCATTAAAGACAAATCAGAGGTGTTTGATGTTTTTAAAGATCTTTGTCAAAGACTCCAAAGGGAAAAGGAGAGTAATGTTATTAGAATAAGGAGTGATCATGGAAGAGAGTTTGAAAATAGCAAGTTTGTTGAATATTGTTCTGCTGAAGGCATAAGTCATGAGTTTTCGTCTCCAATTACTCCTCAGCAAAATGGAGTTGTTAAAAGGAAGAATATAACTATTCAAGAGTCTGCTAGGGCAATGATTCATGCCAAAAATCTTCCTTACCATTTCTGGGCTGAAGCCATGAACACTGCTTGCTATATTCACAACAGAGTTACTTTGAGAAGGGGCACTTCAGCTACTTTGTATGAACTGTGGAAAGGGAGAAAGCCAACTGTGAAGTACTTTCATGATTTTGGAAGTAAATGTTACATTTTGTCAGATCGTGAACAACGGATAAAATTGGTAGCTTATTGTATCTCACAACTAGCAGACATGATATTTCTTTTGCTGTTGGAGTGTGTGCCAGATATCAATCCGAGCCTAAAGTTAGTTACTTGAATCAAGTGAAGAGGATTTTGAAATATGTGAATGGGACTAGTGGCTATGGAATGTTTTATAGTCATGGATCAGGTACTGAGTTATGTGGTTTTTGTGATGCTGATTGGGCAGGGAGTGCTGATGATAGAAAAAGTACTTCAGGAGGGTGCTTCTTCTTAGGGAATAATTTGATATCATGGTTTAGTAAAAAGTAGAACTGTGTGTCTCTTTCTACTGCTGAAGCTGAGTACATAGCAGTAGAGAGTAGTTGTTCTCAACTTGTTTGGATGAAGCAGATGTTAATAGAATACAATGTCAAGCAAGATGTCATGACATTGTACTGTGATAATTTGAGTGCTATCAATATCTCTAAGAACCCTATTCAATATAGCAGAACTAAGCATATTGATATAAGGCATCATTTTATAAGAGATTTGGTTGAAGACAAAGTAGTTGCATTGGAACATGTTGCTACAGATAAACAATTAGCTGACATTTTTACTAAAGCCTTAGATGCAAATCAATTTGAAAGTTTAAGAAGCAAACTGGGAATTTGCATTTATGAGGATTAGGTGTGCTGGAAGGAGTATTTGTGCAGTTGTGATTTTGCTTATGTTTAAAGGAAACAACATTTTATTCAACTGCTGAAAGCATACAAGATTGGATTTTAGTACATCAAAAACAACATATAAAGGGTCTAAAGATTATCCCAACCCCCTGCATCAAGAAAAGTTTTCCAATCTTCATCCCATTCATCATCAGAAGCATGGAGTTGCACTGGAGGTTTTTTGATGTTTTTTGTCTCTGATGATTTTCTTGTTCTTGTTGCTCCTGAAGAAGTCCCAGCGGTTGTCCTTGTTGTGTTCTTGTTCTTCAGTGGATCTGGTTTATTGACCTCCTGCATGTGTTGCTTTCCTGCATCTTTGTTAGACTGACTCATACTAGTTTGTTGTTTGGTGCTGTTAGAAGGAAGAAGGCTTGGATTTTATAGTTCTATAAGAATCCATTGGTTGTATCGCCTGACTAGTCAAAATTTTTGGAATTTGTGTTCCTTGGGAAGCTAGTTATTTGACCATGTCTTAATGGCTGTCAGATCTTTGTGTTTGATGTTTGTAGTTGTCCAATTATGGCTAAAAAGGGGGGGAGTTAGCCTATGTTCCTATGTGTTGCCTAGTTGTGGCTCTAGGCTTCAGGGGGAGTGTGCATGTTTGAACAGCTGGTATGCTGGTTCTTGTTTTGAGGGGGAGCTTTGTGCAGATTTTGGATGTGATAAAATGTGATTGATGCAGATTGTTTTGGAATGTTAGGAGTATGAAGTTTTCCCGCTGCAGGTACCTCTGATGTTGGCAGAGATTGTTTTAGCCAAAATTAGCCAAAGGGGGAGATTGTTAGTTCTTGTGTTAGCTGGAATTTTGGTAAAACAAAGTTGAACAATGTTGATGTCATATGTCTGATGTCTTAACATTGGTTACTAACATTAGTTGTTGCAGGGTTGAAGTTTTATATGCTGATGTTAAACTTGATGTTTTGACATCAGTTATCTGATCATCAGAACATCAGGTTGTGATGTTTTAGGGCCGCGCGTGTTAGTTTATTTTGGGGAGATCTGTTAGAGAGATTGGATGCGAATATCTTGGAGAAGATATTTCAATCAGATATGGAGCAGATCATGTAACTACATTAGGGCTGATTTCAAAAGATTTAAAAAGATTAGAAGATCAAATCTGTTTTAAATATTGTTTAATAACAAATCAAATCAGATATTTTGGAAGAGGTCCAAGCGCAAGTCAAAATTCTATAAAAAACAGCCTCAACCCTTGTTGGAGGGGAATGAAGACAGAGAGCATAGACTGAGAGTCAATTTGAGTTTTCGTGTGTGTTTTTGTAAACCATTTATGTTTGAATTGGTGTTACTATTTTGAGTTGTAATTGGTTTCTCTAGAGCTGTTAAGCAAGAGAGAGTTGTTCTTGATCAAAGCTGTTAAACAGGATCAAGGTGGGTTTTAAAGTGTAATCTTTGAATTGTATCACTGAGGTAATTTAGGGAGTGAGTGGTTTCTCATATCGAAGTGGTCTCTTAGGTAGAAGTGTCATTGGGTAGTGATTAATATTAGTAGATGTCAACTGGGATTATTGAGTCTGTAATTTAATACTACTAATAGTGAATTTCCTCCCTGGCTTGATAGCCCCCAGACGTAGGTAGTTTGACCGAACTGGGTGAACAATTCATTGTGTTGATTTACTGTTGTTATAGCCTTGTTCATATTAGCAGATTGTGTTGTTGTGACATCACACTTAATATCACACATCTGATACCAGAATTTCACATCTCATTCTGACTTGAGCATATACAATATGAACAAAGAAAAAAGGAATGAAGATATTGAAGAATACCGTACTTCGAAGCTGTAATCAAATGAACGTAAGTAATGAAGATGTTGAAGAGTACCGTACGTCGAAGCTGAAGAATCAAATGAATGAAGACGGTCAATATTTGAGCATAAACCAAGAAAAAAGGAATGAAGATGTTGAACAGTAGCTTACTTCAAAGCTAAAGAAGCAAATGAATGAAAAAGGTCAATATTTGAGCTCCAAATGAATGGATACGAAGAGGGTAAAGGTTAGGGCGTCTCTGGCTCACTTGTTCAATTAGGGCGTCTTATGAAATAAATACAGAATAAGTTTTGTTTAAATTTATCAGTAAAGCTTTTAATCTCGGTTGGAGAAACAAACCGTTGTGGAATCTTAAGTGACACACGCTAAATGTATCCCAAAAAATGGAAAAAATGTGTTGCAGGGAATCGAAGCTTGTTACATTTCATTTATTACTACGGTTGTTCATCTTAACCGTTGTGAAATTATTTACAATTTATTTTTTAAATAATGGACTTAAGTTACACACGCTAAATATACTCTAAAAAATGGAAAAAATGTAGTTGTAGGGAATTGAAGCTTGCTACATTTTATTTATTACTACGGTGGTTTAAGTCAACCTTCATTAAATGACTCAGCTTTTGTCTGGGTGCAAAATTTTTAACCTATTACAACGGCGTAAACGAATGTGTTGTAAGCCTGGGTTGTTGTTTTAGCATTTTGTAGTAGTGAATAGAAATCAGCCAAGCGCGTGATTCCGTAGAGCATTTACAAAGTTTAGAAAATGGTAATTTAAGGGAAAAGGGCTACATTGAAACATAACGACCATTATCCTTCTACCAACTTTGAATTCTGGACATCTTGAGCTTCTGTCGAAGATGACCTTGATTGGAGTTTGCTCAAAGAATGGTGTTACCGCTGGGGATTTAACCTCGTCAGATGTAGTTACTTGCCATGAATCCCTAACTTTTGCCTGGATTGTACTTCGAGATTTCCAATCCCTCGGGATAATTTTGGTTTATGTCTCTAATTTTTGCCTGGACCGCCCTTTCGGTTTTCAATCCACCGAGACGTTTTTTTTTATTTAGACGAAGTATTTCTTGACTACATCAACATTTGTGGGGTAGGCAAATTCCTCTCCATCCATGGTTGCGAGTCTCAAGGCGCAGCCTGAGAAGGATTTCTTGACCACGTAGGGGCTGTCATAATTCAGAGTCCTTTTGCCCCGGGAATTAGTAAGAAATAATTGTATCTTTTTTAGCACGAGGTCCCCTTTCCTGAAGACACTGGGTCGGACCTTTTTGTCAAACGCCTTCTTCATTCTTTGTTGATACAACTGACCATGGCATAGAGCTGTTATTTGCTTTTCTTCGATCAGATTCAGTTCGTCATGTCGACTTTGACACTATTCTGCTTCTGTTAGCTTAGCTTCCATCAATACCCGGATTGATGGGATCTCTACTTCTATGGGGAGCACTGCTTCCATGCCATATACTAGAGAGAAAGGGGTTGCCCCTGTTGAAGTGCGGACAGATGTACGATAACCGTAAAGAGCAAAGGGTAGCATTTCGTGCCAGTCTTTGTAGGTTACAACCATCTTTTGAACGTTCTTCTTGATGTTCTTGTTAGCCGCTTCTACCGCTCCGCTCATTTTGGGTCGGTAGGGAGATGAGTTATGGTGTTCGATCTTGAACTCAGCACACAACTCTTTCATCAACTTGTTGTTCAAGATAGACCCATTATCAGTAATGATTTGGGTTGGAACACCATAACGGCATATGAGATTGTTTTTAATGAAGCAGACCACCACTTGTCGGGTTACATTGGTGTAAGACGCTGCTTTGACCAACTTGGTGAAGTAGTCAATGGCTTCCAGGATGAACCGAATTTCGTTTGAAGCTCTGGGTTCAATCAAGCCAATCATATCGATTCCCCATATGGAAAAGGGCCATGGAGAAGAAAGAACTTTGAGATGCATCGGCGGTACATGGATTTTATCTGCGTATATCTGACACTTGTGACACCTCCTCATGTACTTGTAGCAATTGGACTCCATTGTCAACCAATAGTACCGTGCTCTTAGAATTTTTCTTTGCCATCGTGTGTCCGTTGGCATGAGTGCCAAAGGTTCCTTCGGAATTTCTTTTATCAGCATGTTTGCTTCTGGTCTGTCTACGCATCAGGGCAACACCATATCAAAGTTTCTCTTATAGAGTGTATCACTGCTTAGGAAGAAGCTGCCAGCCAGTCTATTGAGAGTCTTCCTGTCTTTTCTTGATGCCCCGGGTGGGTACTCTTGTTTCTGAAGGAAGCATTTGATATCATGATACCAAGGTTCATCATCTATGACTGCTTCAATCGTGAAGATTTAAGCGGGCCGTTCTAGGTGAATTATGTCAATCTTAGGTATGTCATTCCATTGACCTACACTAATCATAGAAGAGAGAGTGGCTAATGCATCAGCCATGTGGTTCTCTTCACGAGGGATATGATGAAACTCAATTATATTGAAGAATGGTAACAACCTTCTCGCATAATCTTTGTAAGGAATCAGTCTTGATTGGCATGTGTTCCAATCTCCTTTGATTTGACTGATAACCAGGGCTAAGTCTCCATACACATCCAAGTTCTTAATTTTTAAGTCAATAGCTTCTTCGAGACTCATGATACAAGCTTCATATTTGGCCTCGTTGTTCGTACACTTGAATAATAGTCTGGCAGTGAAAGGAATGTGGGTACCTTGAGGTGTTATGATGATTGCCCCAATTCCGTTTCCAGAGTTATTGACAGCTTCGTCAAAAATTAATCCCCATTGGGAATCTGGTTCTGGCCCTTCATTGGGTAGCGGTTCATCGCAATATTTCATTTTTAAGTACATGACATCTTCATTTGGGAAGTCAAATCCGACTGATTCCTGATCGTCAATCGGTTGATGAGCCAAATGATCGGCTAAAATACTCCCTTTGACAGCTTTCTGAGCACGGTACTCGATGTCGTATTCTGATAACAACATCTGCCAACACACAATCCTTCCCGTGAGAGCAGGTTTTTCAAAGACGCACTTGATTAGATCCATTTTGGAGATTAACCAAGTAGTGTGACAAATCATGTATTGGCGAAGACGTTTGGCTTCCCAAGCCAGAGCACAACAAATTTTTTCAAGCATAGTGTACCGAGTTTCACAGTCGGTAAATTTCTTGCTTAGGTAATAGATGGCAGACTCTTTTCTTTTGGTTTCGTCTTGTTGGCCAAGCACACGACCCATTGAGTTCTCCAAGACTGTTAGGTATATGAACAATGGTCTTCCGTCTACTGGAGGTGACATGATTGGTGGATTCAACAAATATTCTTTGATACTATCAAAAGCTTTTTGACAATCTTCTGTCCATACACAGTTTTGATTCTTTCTGAGTAGTTTGAATATTGGCGCGCATGTCGCGGTCATGAGAAATATAAACCTTGAGATGTAATTCAGACGTCCCTGAAATCCCCGGACCTGTTTTTCAGTCTTTGGAGAAGGCATTTCTTGAATGGCTTTGACCATGTCAGGATCAACCTCAATTCCCTTTTGGCTGACGATGAACCCTAAGAGTTTTCCTGAACGGACACCGAATGTGCATTTGTTAGGATTCAAGCAGATTTTGTACTTTCTCAGGCGCTCGAATAGTTTTGACAAGTGGTTCATATGCTCCTCTTGTGTTTTAGATTTGGCAATCATATCATCGACATACACTTCGATTTCTTTGTGCATCATGTCATGAAACAGAGTAGTCATGGCCCTTTGATAGGTTACCCCGGTGTTTTTTAAACCGAACAACATTACATTGTAACAAAAGGTGCCCCATGGGGTGATGAATGAATTTTTCTCTTCTGGCGCCATTTTGATTTGATTATAGCCCGAGAATCCATCCATGAAGGAGATAACTTTGAACTTTGCTGTACTGTCTACCAGCATGTCAATGTGTGGTAAGGGGAAGTCATCCTTTGGACTTGCTTTGTTCAGATCCCTGTAGTCTACACACATTCTGACTTTTCCGTCATTTTTCAGACCTGGCACTATGTTGGGCAACCATTAAGGA
The DNA here is from genome assembly GCA_022829125.1 of Lathyrus tuberosus. Classification (NCBI taxonomy): domain Eukaryota; kingdom Viridiplantae; phylum Streptophyta; class Magnoliopsida; order Fabales; family Fabaceae; genus Lathyrus; species Lathyrus tuberosus. The sequence goes on along the minus strand of JALAZF010000113.1, from coordinate 13,954,825 downwards.
TATTCTGAGGTGGCGAGGAAACCTGCATCGATCTGTTTCTGTACTTCCTCTTTGATTTTCATAGCCATGTCCAGATAAGTCTGTCTCAGCCTTTGTTTCACCGGCGGACATTCTGATCTTAACGGTAGATGATGTTCCACGATGCTGGTATCCAACCCTGGCATGTCCTGGTAGGACCAAGCAAACACATCTGGAAACTCTCTGAGAATTCTTATCAAGGTTTCTTTGACAATCAGACTGAGTAGTGCCCCAATCTTGACTTCTTTCTTTTCTTCCTCTGATCCCAAATTTACCGTTTCCAACGGCTCCTTGAGAGGTTTAATGGACCTTTCCTCTTGTCTGAGTAATCAGGAGATCTCTTTTGGAATTTCTTCATCTTCTTCTTCTTCAGCTTCAAATACCGGGAAATCAAAGTTGGGAGAAGGAATTTGATCGTATGTTTCAATAGGGTTTAAAACAAGCAATCTGCATGACGTGATGATTTGTTTTTTTAGAAGAGAGAAAGAAAATGCAAGAGTGTGTGCAGTGTATTTTCTGATAAATGCTTGTTTTTATTTATTTTTGGGCTGTTTTAGGATTACCATTTTTTGAAGAACGAAAAGTGAAAACAACAATAAATGCGGGAATTATAGAATGACGTTATTTATTTATGATTTTGTCGATTCTTGAAACTACATCCCTATAAAACAAAACTCTGTCACTTTGGGCGAAGCGAAGAGGGACATTTACAGAAAAGTGAGCCCTATAAAAACATCAGTTTCACCTGGGCAAGGTGAAAGGTCAAAATAAAGACGACAATTAATTTGACTTATGGATGACTTTCAGGACATCGACAGCAACCCATTGGCGATGAACTCCTCAGTGAATCACAAAGTCTAGTACCTTTCTTCTTGGTTTGTCCTCAGAAATGACACTGATTTCTGGCGGAGCAGGATCGTTGGAGTCTTCCTCCCATGCAGAGTTGTCGTAAACGAACTCTTCTATTGTATTTTGCACAGTGTTTTCATTCTCAGGCGGATCTCCCCATCCAGTTGGCTGGATGTCTTCGAGCCTGATACGAGAGCTTTCAGGAGCGGTGTACTTGACCAAGAAGTCATACTTGCCACTCGGTTGTCCTAATGTGTCCCATACTTCTGCGGGACTGGAGGAATCATTCTTCTCGATGACGTTGACCTCAGGAAAAGCATAGTTGATAAACTCTTGTCCTGCAATCTTTGCAGATTCATCATTGTGCTGGATATTTTCTGGAATGATCCCATGACTTGGTTGGGACGCAGGTATTCCTTTCAATAATGCTCAACTGATAAGTGTCGTTGGGCTGACTCTTTAGCCCCAAGTCTTCTAGGATGGCTGCCAAATAGGCAAGTCATCCAGGGGAACAAAATAGTCATGATCGAAGTTGTCTTTCATCGGAGTGTCTCCCCCTTGAGTTTGGTGGAGCACAACATCCCTCTGGATCACAATCTCCATAGATCATTCAGACGTCTGATCTTGGTATGTATCTTGGGCTCTACAAAATGGTGTATGTGCCTCTTCCTGAGACATATAATCGCCCTCGTTGAGATAGGACTTCCACTCTTTATCTGTATTGGAGGAGTCACCCTCATTGATGGTGTGTACTTCTTGAGACACTGGGTGGAGAAAGCCTCCACTATGGAAGAAGTCCTGAATGGGATGAAAATTTTCATCTTTCTTGGTAGTCTGAGTACAAGTTGAAGAGAAACCAAGACCTTTCTTTGTCTTGTTATCCGTAGGAATTACGAGCTGTCCCCATCCTTTTGTGTTATTACTCTCGATCACTTTGAGAGCGTCTTTGTATGAGGAAATCGATGTCCCTTTTTCTGATTGATTCTCATTGCTCATCGAGAGTGCTTGGAACTGGGTTCCAACAACTTCCTCAGGTTCTACACAGGAAAATGATGATAAATTGCTCACGATTAAGGCATGCTCTCCACATACTATGACTAACTTGTCATTCTTCACGAACTTCAGCTTCTGGTGAAGTGTCGAAGTGAGTGCCCCAGCTTCGTGTATCCAAGGTCTTCCTAATAAACAACTGTATGCCACCCAGATGTCCATGACCTTGAAAGTGACTTGGAAAGTGTGAGGACTAATAGTTATGGGAAGATCAACTTCGTCGATAACTATTTTTCTAGATCCATCAAAGGCTTTGACGATGACCTCACTGCCTCTCATCGGAGATCCTTGAAATGATAGTCGCATCAGAGTAGATTTTGGCATAACATTCAGAGTTAATCTTGTGTCTACCAATACGCTGGCTAGAGCATCGTCCTGGTAGTTGATTGTAATGGTAAGCTCCGTGTTGTGATTTTTGCCTTCTTCCAGCAGTTCTTCATCACTGAATCCTAAGTTGTTGCAGGAAGTGGTGTTGGAAATGGTATTGTCAAACTATCTTACCGTCACATCTTGTTCTACAAAAGCTTGCTCCAAGACTTTTTGCAGGGCTTCCAGGCTAAGGATCCTTCTACTATCAAGAGGAACTCTTGATTCATCGAGTAGAGGGATTATGGCACAAACGTCTTTGGTCCTTCCATGATCGAAGATTATGACAACGTCTTTGCTTTGATCAGGAGGATAATCATGTATTATGTTGATCGAACCAGAACTTGAACATGGTCGTATCTCTTTTCGATCCAACTAATTTTGAAGAGCTGACCGTACAAGATAACATCCTTGGTTGTTATCTAAGAAAACTCTACAGCACTCATAATTATGTGGTGGCACCTGGCCATGTCTGCTTTGTATGTAGTGTAACTTTACTAGATCTATTTCCATCGAGTGGACATCCTGACTTTGATTCCTATCAGGATTCTCGTCAGTCATACTGATATGTTGTGTAGCTTCATCCAAGTAGATTGGAAGCCACAAGTGGTCTAACAAGTGTTGAAGTGTTCTTTGAACAAGTGCACATCCTTGGTCGTCTTTACGACACACTTTACAGCCTTGATAATCATGTGAAGCAAGAAAACCAAGACTGACCTGCTTAGCCTGTAATTCTACCAGACTGGTATTCATCAAGCGAATATCAAAGATCTGAATCATATTGGCTTGATGGTTATTTCTCTCCTGATAGTCCTGGATCCATCCGAGATCCATCTGACGCTGGAGGGCCTCTTGTACAAAAGAGCATCCCTGATTGCTTATTGGGCAGATCAGACAGGAATTGTAATTGTACCATGGCAGATCATGGTATTGACTTTGCCTTGAGTGTATTGCCACCAAGTTGACGTTCATTGTCAGAATGTTGTGGTTCTGGACAATGTTGGGACTTGCGTGAGCCATATTGACCTCACGGATTCGATGATATTGGATCCATCTAAGATCCATCTATTCTTGTAGAGCTGATTGAACTATGGAACACCCTTGATTATTCTTTGAGCTGATATCACACTGGTGATAATTGTGAGACGGCATATGACCGTACCCGCTCTATTTACAATGCATCCTGACCAGATTAGTTCCCAATAGGAGTACATCATGAATTTGATAACTGCGGCTAACCTCTTCCTCTATCAAATTTACTGCAGTCTTTTCATGTTGAGGCAACGGGTTCGTCTGAACATTTGGATTAGTATCTTTGAAAGATAAGACCTCGTTCCTGGCAAGCTTCTGTACATCAGATTTGAAGCTGAGACAGTTCTCGATGTTGTGCCCCGGTCCTCCTTGATGGTAAGGGCAAGTTTGATCCGCTTTGAACCAAAAAGGAGGATTTTCTAGTACTGTAAGAGGAGACCTGGTTTGGACATGCCCCTTGACCAGTAGTAGTGGAAATAGTTATGCGTACAACATTGGTATAGGGTCAAACCCTGGTGGTCGTGTCGTATGATTGTTATATTGTACTGAGGACGAGCCTACTGAAGAGGCTGTTGTGTCCTTTGCTGATACTGTTGTTGACTTGGTTGGCTTTGAGCAACCTGAGGTTGATACGTTAGAGCCGGCGTTGGGTTGATAGTAGGAGTTACCACTGCTACTGGTTGACACCTTCGCCTTTGCTTTTTGAGAGAGATATTACCAATATCTTGCTCTTTTTTCTTTTGGAAAGCACCACCGTATCTTTTGGTATTGCTTGATGGCTCTGCATTCTTGACCAATCGTCCTTCTCGGACTGCTTCTTCAAGACGTACCCCCATGTTCACTATTTCAGTGAAGTCACTGGACGCGCTGGCAACCATTCGGTCGTGTAGCGAGCGATTTTGGACGCGGTTCTTAAGCGCTGGTCGCTCTCTGCGGTTGAGCTTAAACTACAGGTCGATTCATTTTTTATCCTATTAAAGCTGATGAAGGAAGGGAAATAGATGTCTCCAATTAACCCTGCTTGAATACTGAGTTTAAACAGCGGTCTGTTAGGTTACGAATGCTATTAATGTGGGGGGGCCTTTGTACTGGTTATTTGTATTTTCGCCAATACGGTTTCTTTCTTTTTATCTAGACAGAGGGTTTCTGGAGGGGAACAAGGATTAGGATGTTTAGGACTGGTGCTTTTTGATTACTGCTTTTGATATGGGATTTTGGGTTTTTGTTTAGTGTGCTCGCTAAGATCTTTTCTTTCGATCTTATGCCTACGTATTCCCGTTTGTCCAAAATAGGGAAATCAGAGCGTTTGTAGTTCCTCCTATTCTATGGGAGGAAATGGTTGTTTTGGTGTCTTGTTCAAAGCCCAAGACGTGAAGCGAAAGGTAGTTTGTATCTTGTTCAAAGCCCAAGATATGAAGCTGAAAGGTCTATTTGTATCTTGTTCAAAGCCCAAGATGTGAAGCTGAAGGGTGTCGTCTTTAGAGAGAATTTGTCATCTCTAAAGAGGGGGTTGTATGTCACAACTATTTTATAAAGGAGAATTACTTTAACCGGGATACGCGGATCCGGCAATGCCATAATTTCCTTTATAGGGGATTTTAACCTGAAGGAGAAGACTTTAACTCAGTGTAGAGCAATGCTATCTTTCCTTAGGAATTTCTCATGCTAAAAGAGGGACAGTGGCGTGGATATAGATGATCCAGAGGCTTGCCACTTATAGCGATTAGATGAAGGGAGTTGTTTGATGTTTGTGTACTGTGAACGAGGCACAGTTTTGATGCTAAAAGGTTAATTGGATTAACCAGTGATTTTCTTATACAAAGCCTAAGAGGAGGCTGATATGTGTCTCGTGCAAAGCTCGAGAGAGAGGCTAAAAGGTTTTGACTCCGCTGGGAAGAATCATTGTACAAAGCCCAAGAGGAGGCTATGATGGCTGTTTCAGTTGAGTGATAGGTCCAGTATACTGATTTTAAAAGAGAAAATTAGTTCTTATATGAGCAACACTGTACTCATGGTTTTGATTCAAGGATCCAGGTTATTCCTGTTCTTTAGGCAAGCGGGAATCCGAAGGGTATTGAGACTGTCTGAGTCTGCGGGTTTCCTTCCTATTTAACGAAGGGGTCACTTAGAATGTCTTTGAGACTCAAGGAGATTAGACCGTCCAAGTCTAGAGTTTTATCTTTTGTACTATGCTTTGAGAAACAGTAGTAGACTCTATGAAAGGACTGTTCTATGAAGATGATTAAGTTCTGTTCCTATACCTCTAGGAGGTCGTCGGGACAATTTGTATGAAGCCCAAGAGGAGGCTGGAAACTTTTAAGAAGCCGACGGGTCCTTGTACTAAGCCCAAGAGAAGGCTATCATTCTCGGAGGAAGAGATCATTATACGAAGCCTAAGAGGAGGCTGTGAATACTTCTAAGAAGCTGTAGGGTCCTTGTACTATGACCAAGAGGAGGCGGGGTTGCTTTTAGGAAGCTTGTGGGTCCTTGTACGATGCCCAAGAGGAGGCCGATGCTTTTAAGTAGCCCGTGGGTCCCCAAACCCCGAGAAATTCAAGGCAATGCTATTCACCGAGAATAGATCAAAGTCAGGAAAATTCGAGAATTTGGAAGAAACTCAAAGATGCCATTCACGGAGAATACATTCATCTCTGGGAGTAGAGTTTCTTGACAATTCCTAATGAGGACAACCGAAGAGAAGACTGTATCTGGTGATCCTATTGGGGATCTAGTTGTCAATTTCTACTAATAAACGAGACGGCGTCACCTAGTTCTAGACGTAGTTGCTGGGGAAACTCGAAATATCTATACTATTATTACACAGTTGATATGAGTTTATGAAAGAAGACTTACAGTGAAACAGCCCCACAATACAGTTATATGTATATGAAAGCGGTAAATGAAAGCAATAACCACTTACTCGGTTGTAGAGCTTCCATACTGTTTGGTTAGTTGTTCAACAAAGAAAGATTGAAAACAACAGTATATTCAAAATCAAAGGAGAAAGTGCTTTGAAAAAGAAAGTTTTGGGGCTTACAGCTCAAGGAGAGGCCCAGGGTTTTATCAGTGAGCGCACTGTTGAATTTGTACAGAGGGACTTATACAAGTGACTGTGGCCCAAGATGGTTTTCTGTACAAAGGGATGGGTCTTACACTCTATCAAGAGGCCCAAAAAGTTTAAAGAAAAAGATAGGGGCTTATAACACGAGGGTAGGCCCAAATGATTTTTCCATTTAAAATGGCGATCGCGCCGAGATTTTCTTTTAACGCGGAGGGACTTATACAATAAGTGAGACCCAAAGTGATTTTGGTTAAAAGGGGATTGGGTCTTACACTCTATTAGAGGCCCAAAAAGTTTGAATGGGTCTTATAGCTCAAGGAGAGGCCCAGGGTTATTTTTAAAAAGGGCGATGATCGTGCCGTTTATTTGAAAATGTACAGGGGGACTTATACAACGAATGAGGCCCAAAATATTTCTGTACAAGTGGGTTGGGTCTTACACTCTCTCAAGAGGCCCAAAATGTTTTGAAAATGATTTATGAGGGTTGAATTAATCCAAAAACCCTAATTTGTTTTCAAAAATGTATTTAATTGAATAAAAATTCAATTAAAATGATCAAATTGTTTAACATGTGAAAAACAAATTGTGATTTTGGATTAATGCTTCAAAAATTAAGTATTGACCTACAAAATAATTAGAAAGCATTAAAAGTTGTAAAATCAATGTAGAAAAAATATTTAATATGTCAAAAACAATTAAAATATTAATTCTTTGCAAAAATATCAATTATATGAAATAAATAATATTTTTGGTATTTTTTGCTAAAATAAAATATTTTAACATTTTTGTGAATTATTAAAAAAAGTATCAACTCAAAATCATTAAAACTCAGAGAGAAATTAATTTTTGAATCAATTAAATAAAATCATAAAATTCAAATATTTGAATTGTTCAAAAATGGCGCCAAGAACACACCAAGAACACGCGCGTGTTCTGGGTTTGGCTGATTTGCATTTTCTCCTCAATCTCACTGAATACTTGATTATACCATGCAATCCACATATCATTATGCTCGTCTCAACCTCACGATCATGTCTATAACACTTAATTTCATTTAAATTAAACATAAAACATGAAATCACGAAGAAACCTCAAGAACCCTAATTTCTGCATGAAGGCTAGGATTTTTGATACACGATTCAAACAATGCAATTAATTGAGGGAAAACATTCCATGCATGATTATGAACATATGGCCAAATTATTGTGCGAGGAAATATGCATAGATTGAGAGATGACTAAGTATAAGCTTACCTCTAAGCCGTGACAGCAAGTGCAATGTGATTTTTAATTTGGAGGTGTTACAGATGAGTGGTGATGATCTGAACAGCTTCGCTACACCCTATGGAGTGTGTTTGAATGCTTGAACTTGATTGAAATTGGCTGGATCAATTTGTGGTACCTCAGCTGCAACTTAATTAAAAATTTGAGCAACCAGCTGGTGATTTTGTGAAATTGGTGTTTCAAAAGTGATCTAAGTGTTTGATCAGCTCATATGTGATGTATGTGAGGTGTGTGAGTGATTGGTTTGATTGGAAAAGCCCTCAAACTCAAAACCCGATAGTGACTTGCCTTAGAAGGCAAAATTGGAGTGAAAGAAGAGATTTTGAGGAAAGCATCTGTTTGATGGCTTTGGTGTACTCAAACTGATCACAATTGAGCTCTATTTATAGTAGAGCAAGTTTGTTTTGCAAGGAATAGTGAATGGCAGCTGGTAAGTAGGTTTGGCCAATGTTGGCAAATGAAAATCCAAGTCTCCTCTAGCCATTGACTAGAGGTTAGGGCACAGAGCTTTGGTCCCCTTGGTCTTGGATAAGTCTTGACTGATTTCAGATGAGAATGGCTCAGTCCATGCCACCTTGATGCTTCCATTGAATGCTTCAATCCAAATTTGGGGTCTTGTCCCTATTTTGGCCATTCTAGGTTCAACATGCTATTTCTTGTTCCATGGACTTTGGAGGCTTAGCTCAGTGATTGTCCCCTTTAAATTCAATCCTCAGATGTGTCCAAGTGGATAGGAGCATTTGAATTTGGCTGATTTTGGAAAATCGAGCCAAAATGCAAAATCTGCCTTGCCTTTGACAGATTTCAGCAAGGCAACTTGACAATGTCATATCTCATGGGGTAAGTTGAATTTGGCAATGTTCTTGGCCATTTTGGAAAGCCCTTACATGATACAACAACTGTTTGAACAAGTTTGATTTTGATCTCTTCTGATTCTAAGTGAAAAATCCCTCTACATTTGGCAAAAAGTGAAGCAAAATCTGACTTAGTGAAATTTTCACTAAGTGTTGGAACAAAGTGTGATTTCTTGATTTTGATCACTCCATAACTCAAAATCCTTAATGAATTGGCCTTAGGTCTAGTTGAAGTTTTTGTAGAGGGTAATGAGGGCTACAAATCCATCTTTGGATGAGAAAAAATGGCCATGTGGTTTAGGAGTTATGATCCTCCAAAGTTAGTGCATTAGTGGTACTTTTTCCATAACTTAGAAAAATTTCTAAGTTTTATGGTTACCCCTTTTACAAGTTATACCACTTTCTTTGGTTTTTCTTGATGAATGATGATTCAAATCATACATTAACATCATTTTAGGGTTAAAAATCCATTTTGGTGAAAAATCTCAAAAAGTCAAAGTTGACTTTTGTGCACAGTTGACTTTTTATCAGATGAATTCCAAACTGTGCAATTCTTCAGGAAATCATGTCCTTGACCTAAATCAAACTTGATGGACATGTTCCAAGAGTGTCATAGGGTATATTGAATCATGTCTTAGGGTTTGGGAGCATGTCCTGGTCAAAAGTCAAAGTTACAGTTGACTTTCCTCGCGAAACCTTAATTGTGATGCAGATGAAATTGAGACTTGTTGCTCAAGCTTCTTGGATTAATCCATTGTTGTAAATGGATCAATATAGTATATTAGAGACCCTCAAATCATGTCTTGAGGTCTTGGCCCATGATTTGTCCCAAAAGTCAACTTAGGGGTGAATTAGGTCAAGAAACCCTAATTCCTGATTTTTGATGAATGCATCCCCTGAGGTCAAATTGACTTGATGATTGGGTCCATGAGGTTCCATGGAGTACATTAGGTTGTGTTTTGGATCTTTGGCTTATGCCCAGATGAAACTTTCCATCTAGAGGCCCTGGTCGACCAAAACCCTAATTTGGTGATACTGGCGATCTTGAGACTTGATCCACCTAGAAGGGAGCAACCTTGTGCTTAATCCTTGAAGTGGGAGTCCTTTTTGATCCATTGTGGATGTTTGAGAGGTTAGACAAGTTGAAGATCATGTCACTCCTTGATTGATCCTTTGTCTAAGACTCTGAGAGGGCTTAAAACCCTAATTTTGATTGTAGTGAATGCTCAACAACCCTTGAGGCATTTGGTGAGGCATGATGGTCCATCCATATTGTGATGATGATTTGCACAATGATGGGAAATCTTAGTGGTCAAAATTTGGGGTATGACAGGTCGTAATAGAAGGAACTCAAGGTTTTCAAAAAGATCTTGGTCATCTCTTTTTCCTCAAGCGGGGGACAGATCTGAGCGGAAATTTCACGCCATCTCTGAGCATATTCCTTGAAAGTTTCTTTGTCTTTCTGCGACATTGCTCTGAGTTGATCTCTGTCTGGTGCCATGTCCAGGTTATACTTATACTGCTGAACGAAAGTTGTGCCAAGATCTCTGAAAGTAATGATCTTGGTGCAGTTTAAACCCATGTACCATTTGAGTGTGGCACTGGTTAAACTGTCTTGAAAATAATGGATCAGTAGTTATTGATTTTATGTCTGAGTTGACATCTTTCGAGCGTACATCACCAAATGACTTTGAGGGCAAGAGTTGCCCTTATATTTTTCAAAGTCATGCACCTTGAAATTGTGCGGTATTTTCACATTAGGGACTAGACAAAGGTCTGCAGCATCCTTTCCGAATTAATTCTGACCGCAAATGGCATGCAGTTTCTTCTGCATCTTGTCGCTCCCGAGGATTTGCATCCAATGGTACAAACGCGAAAGTGGCACGGAAAACAGAGTCGTCAGCAATGTGTATTAATCCCAAGAGAGGGAAAGGAAACACTGCGTAAACCTGAGGGAAGAGGAAAGAACATGGTCTCGCGACCAAGAGAAAAGGGTAAGGGAGTCGGTTACGCGAAGGGAAGGTGTTAGCACCCCACACGTCCATCGTACTCATGGGATCCACGCTTGTTGTCTCGATCAAAGGGTGTCATCATCTGGAGCTCCACTGCTACTGGAAACGAGAAGGAACGGGAACAGAGGAGAACGAAGAAACGAAAAGAAAAGAAAAGGAAGTGACTCGATAGGACATCGCTCGTCCTATGCCTACTTACTCCCTCGTGCAATGGGAAAATCAGAGTCAACGTAGTTCAGACACGAACTAAGGGGGGAGGTTGCTCGCCAAGACATCGCCGTCTTGTGCCTACGTATCCTCAATCAGACAAGAGAGAGGAAATCAGAGCAGTTGTAATTCGACCTAACAAGGTCGATTAGTGTTTTTTATGAGCGGCGTTAGATTCGCGTCCGGCAGTTAGGGTCGATGCCTGTTTGCGACGAGACGGAAAATAACGTGCCCTTTTCTGAAAATGATTTGAAATTAACGATCCCGAAGGATAAAAAGATTTGGGTTTGTTTTTGTATTTTTTAGACAGAAGTGGATTGAAGTTAGCTCGTAACTCACATTGCACCAAAGTCTACTATGCGGGAACGAGTGAATCGCATGGTCGCCCCCAAATGGGACGTATGCTAAACACTTTAGAAGAGGAGAGGAGACCCCTCGTTCTTCACTTCCTACACTTAAGGCTCGAGCGCAATATTTGTTATATTTATTAAGTGTTTTAGAAGTGTTATGAGGTTAGAAGAGAAGACACAAGGAAGAAGGGTGACTCTAAGGGAATCACTATCCTAATGTTGTCATGCAAAAGGGTGGTCCTATGGTAGTGAAGTTTAGGCGAGAAACAACTACCTAAGACCTAATGCTAATCCTACTTCAAGCTTAATCGAAAATTAAGTTGGACTAGGTAGCTCTAAGGGGAAGAGAATCCAAGACTTAAACAAGTCTTGAGATCCAAGGGAAAAAAAGAGTGAAGGAGACGAAGGAGGAAAGGAAGCGAATAAATAAAAACAGCAGCTGCCGCAACGTCCCTGCACTAAAATAGCAGTAAAAACAGTACACAAGCAAGGCAGCATACAACAGCATACAATTCAGCACAACAAGGAGTGTGAAAAGCCAAACAGCCATACATACAACATCGCACATACACATAGACAGCTGTAGAAACAAGGCAACATGCAATACATTTGAATACGAATCAAGCATGGCAAAGCAACCACGCATCAAACATAATGCATTATGATTACAAACACATCATATATCATGGTAAACAATCTTGAAAACACCATGGAAGAAAGTGCATCATGAAGGTATTCATAACATTAAGCATGTTCACAAATTGGAACAAACATGCATCTCAAGGAATAGAAACAATTAGGCATGCATAACACAATTCCAGCAACATAAGCATTTAATCACGATCAACATGCTCAAAGAAGTGTGTGTATGGTGTTCATAGCATCAAGAAATCAACAACACAAGCATGAACATTCAATAGTGATAACCAAGAATCGCGTGTCGACAAAATCATATCCATGCCCTAGTGTGAGGTGCAACAGCTCAAAAATAGTCCGCAAATCATCAATGCATCAATCCATGAAGTTTAGGCATGCATCGGATTTCAAACAACCAAGAAAATGCAAGAAAATATCACTCTGCAGCAGTGGTAATCGATTACTCACTTTGAGTAATCGGTTACTCAATTGAAATTTGACCAAAACCGTGAAAATTAAGCAGAGTAATCGGTTACTCTGTTAGGGTAATCGATTACCACTGAAACAGAGGCAGAAAATCAACTTTGAAAAGCACTTTTCAGTACCCAATCACTTATGTAAATATCCAAATGATCATGCAATCAATTAATCACGAAATTCACATCAAATATCAGTAATCAAACAACAATTTCATCAATCAAACAACAAGATCACAAATCAAATCAAGCAAATGGATCAAATCACATCACAAACCAAGGATCTACATTGCATAAGTTGAAATTAAGCTAAATCAAACATAGATCTAAGGAAAAGCCACCTACAAGGCTGAGATTTGCCTTGGTGATTGTTGAGCACGAAAATTGGTGAATCCAAGCAAGAAAACCAGAGATCTACACAATAATCTTCAAGATCCTAGCAAGAAACTTCAAGATCCAAGCAAGAACACTCCAAATAATCAAAAGCTGCTCCCAAAAGTGATTCCAAGATCCAAACCAGTAGCTATATCAGAATTAAACCAAGAATGATGATGTGATGGAGGTTTAGCTCAAGAATTCACAAATTCTAATGAAGAATTTGTGAATCTATGGATATGGAGCTTTGGTCAGAGGTTGAAGATGAAGATGAAAAGTGGAAAAAATGAGAGAGAATTGAGAGCAAAATTCTGAAAAAATGAGAGTGAAAATGATCTAGGTTTTAAAGGTTTGGAATGAATTGGTTTAAATAACCCCTAGCTTAGGAATTAAGTTTGGGTTGGGAGTGAGGTTAAGTGAGCAGAAATTGGGATGAAATGTGAATTAGTAAATGAAATGAGGAATTAGAGTGGAAAAATGATGGAGAGAAATTGAATTTTGGGTGGAAAATGATGCAAATAGATCAGTTCTAGATCCTTCCCACACATGCACAAGCCAAGCACATGACCACAAAATGCTCCAAAATTCTGCAGTGCTAAAAATGTCACATTTTTGCAATTTCGCGCAGAGTAATCGGTTACTCACTTTGAGTAATCGATTACTCCATTCAAAAATTCAAAATTGGCGCCAAAAGGAGGGAAACTTGGATATTCGTCCGGTTCCGCCTGTTCTGGACCATGATAGACCTCTGAAACTTGCCAACTGATATTACCACTGGAAAACACTTGAAATATGTTGTGACCTGTTTTTCTGTACTCCGATTAAATTGCTGATAACAACTGTCTGGTGCTGAATGACTGATCAAAAATCGACTACCAGGGTTTCTGATCATCCAATCGCTTAATGAGCAAAATAAATGCTCAAAAGACTTTGAAAGTTATTTGCTTGGCTCTGAACACTGTGAAAAATCGTACTGGGACTGATGACGCCGTGAGCCGCTGAAAGAATACCTCGATCCCATGCTCAAAAGGACAATGCAAATGCAGGAATGATAATGCAAATGAAAGGAAGCATAAACCGGTTAAGTTAGAAACAAAATGGCAAATTTTGAGGTGTTACAGCTGCCCCTATTCAAACTTCTTGGATCCGAGGGTATGGAAGCAACGACTTTCATACAATCGGGGATACACGGAGATTGAATACCAAAATAACCTGAAAAATTTGCACCCTGCGGGGACAATGAAAATAAAGTGCCTGCCAACCGAAGGTGGGCATAGAAACAGCGGATACCAACCAAAAGTTGGGATAACAAAGGATACCAACCAATAGTTGGGATGACGAGAATACCGACCAAAGGCGAACTCATGACGAAGGAGACCAACCAAAAGTTGGAATAAAAGGATACCAACCAAAAGTTGGGATGAAACAAAAGAGATCAGCCAAAAGTTGGGATAACAGATACTAACCAAAAGTTTGGATGAAACGAAAGAGACCAACCAAAAGTTGGGATAAAGCCAAGGGTACCAACCAAAAGTTGGGATGAAATAGGATACCAACCAAAAGTTAGGATGCAAAGGGTACCAACCAAAAGTTGGGATGAAACGAAAGAGACCAACAAAAAGTTGGGATAAAGCCAAGGGTACCAACCAAAAGTTGTGATGAAATAGGATACCAACCAAAAGTTGGGATGCAAAGGGTACCAACCAAAAGTTGGGATGAAATGAAAGAGACCAACCAAAAGTTGGAATGAAATAGGATACCAACCAAAAGTTGGGATGCAAAGGGTACCAACCAAAAGTTGGGATGAAATAGGATACCAACCAAAAGTTGGGATGCAAAGGGTACCAACCGAAAGTTAGGATGAAACGAAAGAGACCAACCAAAAGTTGGAATGAAATAGGATACCAACCAAAAGTTGGGATGCAAAGGGTACCAACCAAAAGTTAGGATGAAATGCAAGAGACCAACCAAAAGTTGGAATGAAATAGGATACCAACCAAAAGTTTGGATGCAAAGGGTACCAACCAAAAGTTGGGATGAAACGAGAGAGACCAACCAAAAGTTGGAATAACGAGAACGCCGACCAAAGGCGAACTCACAACGAAGAATACCAACCAAAAGTTGGAATGAAATATACTAACCAAAAGTTAGGATGAAATAGGATACCAACCAAAAGTTGGGATAAGGCAAAGAGGGTACCAACCAAAAGTTGGAATAACCAAGAAGAGGACCAACCAAAAGTTGGAATAATAGATACTAACCAAATGTTAGGATGAAACGAAAGAGACCAACCAAAAGTTAGAATAACAACCGAAGAAGTACTGGAAGCAAAATCAACGGACTTACGACCTGTAAAGGGGCTGACTCCGCCGGGGGAAGAGATATCTATACAGACAACTCTGTAGGGGATTATAACAACAAGGACAAATCCACTGGTTGGAGGGTGATGTTGACCAACATCTTCTGAATTACATCTCTTTCTGCTGGGGACAGAAACTGGTAAAAGATATCAAACCTGGCTTATGCTTCGAATGCATATGTTTGAATTTTGCCGTAATGCTCCATATCAATGGAATGCTACACTTTTGGGAGGATGCCATGCAAAAATGCTCATGCAATGCAAAAGAGGCGTCTCAGCAAAATAAATGCTAAAGACAAAGGAAACTCTACCAGGGATGACAAACTAGATTGTCCTCTGAAATAAAAGACCATGTTGAGGAAGACTTCACTCTGCTTAGGAAGACCTTGATCACAGCTCTGCTGGATGAAACTTCGAGAGAATACCCGCTCTGTTGGGGATGGATAAAAACAAATATTGAAGAGGGAACCCAAAGAGAAATTCTCTCCGCTGGGGATTACCAATGATATTTACCTGGATCTGAAAGAGCACCAATAACAATTGGACTTAGGACCTGCCGAGGATATCAACCGCTGTTGAACAAACCACTGTGAAGATCACCATTAAACTTTGCTTGGGGGACAAGTCAATGATTCCAAACCTGTTTGAGGATACTACTGAACTCAACCTGCTGTTGGGAGATGCCCTTGCTTTTATTCCGCTGGGGAATATCAGTACTTTTACCCTGCTGGGGAGTACCGGCCATGATCAGCAAACCTGCTTGAGGAATGGTAGATGCTGACATCCACCCTGCTAGAGGATAACATCAAGCTTACTCATCTGAGGGGATTAACTCATATCGTTGCTGATGAGAAAAATATCTCCTGACTGGCTGAGGAGAATGGGTGTTCAGAACCTGCGGGGAAAATAACATCTTTGTCCAAAGAAGAATAATCCGTAAGCCCCTGCTAGGGATGCATCAGCATCCACTTCTGACTGCTTGCAGAAAGAGAAATGACATCGATCACAACTCTAGCTGAGGAGTTAATCTTCTGTACTCTGCTGAAGAAGATAATTCTTGACACTCTGGCTGGGGAAAGCAACAACCTGCTGAGGAGGATGAACTTTTCAATGTCGAGGAGAGTAACTCTACTGGGGAGAAAAGTCAACAAAATCTGCCAAGGGATATCATTGAGCTTAACCTGCTATTGGAGGAAAGAATTTACCCTGTTGGGGATTAGAGCATGTCGTTGCTGACGAAACTACACTTCCTGAACTCCTACGGAAAGTGATTACCAGACTCTGTGGGGAAAATAAAGTCTTTTCAAAGACATCCAACACACCTCCTTCTGGAGATATAACTACACCCACCTCATAGCAATCCACTTTAAACTGCTTGCTGGGGGGTAATAAACCGATCGTGACTTTAACTGGGGACACAATCCTCTGCACTTTTGCTGGGGAGAGTATGCTCTGTTGAGGATGATGAACTTTTAGTGCTGGGGGAGGTGAATCCACTGGGGATGAACAAACTTGTTACCCTGTAAACATCTGGTAAACTGACGCATTTATATGATCATAGATTCTGCTCGAGAATCCAACCAAACCTCCGTTATGTACTAAGCCTTTGCTGAAAATGCCCCAGGGCTCTACTGAAGAGAAGTACCAATGGCAATTGGCCTCTGACCTACTGAGGAAGGCTAAACATCATCCACAAATATGCTTGGGGACGACTATTGATGATATCTGCTCTGCTAGGGGATGATATTCTACCCTTACTCCGTTGGGGAGACGGAAACCACTTCAACACAAGCTTGAGAAACACCAGCTCAACACACTTGACTTGTACGAGGGAATATAAGTTTGTGTTGACAAGCAATAAATTTTGCCAACCTGGCCGGGGAAGAGCAAACTCCTGAACTCTGGTGGTGGGGGATAGTTAGAACTTTCACAATGCTCTGCCAGGGACGATAGAACTTCACCTATCCTTGCTGAGGACGGATGGCAATTTGAATGCCTCGCTGGAAAAAGATACCTTTTGGCGCCTTGCTGAGGAAGAAAAATTCCATATTGTGAGCTACTTTGGCGATTCATGCTTCTATTAAACTGCGTGTTGATTCTCATAAGTGACAAATGGCCCTTTTGATCTCCACTTGCCCCAGACTACAGGATCTAATAGAAGAAATCGTCTCAAGAGGATTTTATAGAAGACCTGGTTTTCAACATGCCCCGGGTCTTCAAACTCTTAGAAATGTATCAGATCTCGACATAACTTCCCCAGACTTCTTAATCCATGAAGTAAACTGCCTCAAGAGGATTTGCAAAGACTTGAAATATCCTGCCCCAGTGTTTTGAACCTTGAAGAGGTGCTCTCAATTAACCGTCTTCAGGAGTGGACAACTTCTCACGCTCTAGAAGAGGCCTGCCCCAAGTCTTGAAGAAACTTTGCCCCTGACTGATCCTATAGAGATTTGTCAAATCGACCTGATTTCCCCATATTAAACGCTTGTGGAGAGATTTATCGAATCTCGACATAATTTCCCCAGTTTGGCTGCTTCTTACCACCATTTATCGAGAACCTCTAGGTTGCGCTTGGTCTCTTGGCCACATACCTCTTGACATGACTGTCCTTCAGAGTTTTCAGCATCTCAACTTGGCGTGATCGAGCTTCTCAACTGATGTCCATCATGTAAACTTCTTTGATGTCAAACACATGCAAGTAGAAAATGTTTGTTATGAGAATGACAATTCTAATGCAACACTCGTGTTAACCCTGAAGTTTTATTGAAAATGTGTCGCCAAGCCGTGTGAACGAATCACTAGCGGGGATGCGACACTGATTTTTGAATGGAAAATAATACGCACATGCAATACCAACAAAAATCTTATTAGCACAACTCATAGGAGTCAGGAACGCTATCTCGCTAAAGTGCATTTTCGGAATAAACCCTGCTTCAATTAGGACTTTTAAGGGTTGTAACGTGGTCTGGTTCACAGTTTTAGAAAAAAGGATTTATGGCTCAAAGTTTATTGGTGCCCACCCATTCTCCATGATGTTCTCCAGTCCTACGTTCAGCTAATTTGACACAAGCGCTCATCTCTCAAAAAGGTTTTATGGGCTTTAAGGAACCCATGCAATTGATGGTTTAAGGCCATATGAGGTTTTGGAACAACAGTCACCCCTTTTTGTCTTTTGTTCATAGCCACATCACTTTGTTCTGCTCAAGGATTTTTCCCTTTGTCGTCCTTTTCGCTTTTTATTCTTTTTTTTTTCGTTTCCCTCATTTTTGCCTGGACTGACTCTTTGGAGTTTTTTTTCTTCGATTTTTGAAGTCCAGCGGGATGCCTTAACATTTGCCTAAGTCGCTTGTTTTCAAGCTTCGACTTAGCGGGCTTTCTTTCTTTTATTCTCTTTTTTCTTTCTTCTTTTTTTTGTTGAACAAATCGTGTGACACCGTTTGGTCTGACTTGCTTGAAAGGGTTGTGATTGCCTCACTCCTTGGTTATTGATGGATAACCATTGTTGTTTCACATCTTTCGACCTCTTGATGGTGTGGAATAAAAGTAATGGATCCTCAGATGCACACTCCTTTTGAAAATTGAACGCTCGGTCAAACTAACTGACGGCTACCCTGGCCCTGGGTTAAGTGTGAGGGTTTATCGTTTTCAGAAAGAAACTCCTACTCCAAGGCTCAAAGGGGTTAATGAGGGTCTATCTCCCTTATATCTCCAGTGTTTAGGGATTCGAAACAATGCCTGTACATCCTCAACAGGGTTTTCTCCGAAAGTATACCATCAGAAATTTGCATTCTTACTTCGTCATCCTTCCTCAAAGAGTTTAAGCAAGAAAGTTGGTATTGCAGTGCATATATAAACATGACATGAGTACATGAGAGTAAAATACTTCAGGAACAACACGTTTATTGCATTAAAATCAGCATTCAAAACACAAACAAGTTTTTACATGCAGACTGTGTTTAAACAAACAAGTGAAAGCTACATATGAAAATGCAGTAAAGGAACTCATGGTCGCCGTTGTTGAGGAGACTTGAATTCGTCTGGACTGGTTTCTTCTGATGATGTCCTTTGAAGTCTTCAAGCTCAGACAGATGAGAAGTCGACATGCACCACCAAATTTCCCTCTGGAGAGGATATGCACCCCTTATCAACCAATTGTTGTACCTTGGCTTGGAATGCTTTGCAATCTTCAGTTGAGTGTCCCATGGATCCTCCATGATATCCACACTGCACATAAGGATTGTACCCAGGAGGGTATGGTTCCGGAACAGGCTTCAGAGACTTGGGCTCTACCAATGAGTTTCGAACCAGATGTGGAAGAAGTTGACCGTACGACATAGGAACTGGATGAAGAGGAGCATTTCTTCCTTCCAGGTTGTTGCAAGGCCTATGCTGATTCTGACGCTGATACTTCTGCTTCCGATGCTGATTTGTGCCTTCCTCTCGCTTAGGCGCTTTTCCCCTCAGACTTAATCAAGGAGTAGGCAGCAGTTGCGGACGTGGGGACTCTAAGACTAAGGACTACAAGAAATGCCCCTGACTTGATGTAGCTTCGGGAGAGGTAACCAGGATATCTACTTCTTTTTCAACAGCTAGAGTAGGACCACCTTGTATGCTTACGCCGCTCGGCGTGAATTCAATTACCCTCGAATCGATCAGATCCTGGAAAACGTGCTGGAAGGCCTTACAATTTTCCACATTATGCCCCGACGTACCAGAGTGGAAGTCACAGTGAGCTCTTGCATCATAACCCAGCGGGGGATTACGGGTAAGAGGAGCCAGAGTCCTTTTCTGCACTAGTTGTAACTGAAGGAAATGCTGTAATAGCTGGGAATATGGCACTGATGGAGTCTCAAAATGCCTATTCTGCTTAGGCCTTGGCTGATATTGGCGAGGAGCCTGACTTTGCTGTTGAGATACAGCCGAGATGGTCACAGTGGTAATCTGGTCACTCTTTGGGAGGGATCCCTTAAATAATGGAGGAGAGACAGTTCCAGCCGTAGCTTCAGGTATGAGAGTAATGTCTTTGCTTAGCACACCTCTCACAACCCCATAACCAGATTCATCTGAGTCTTCAATTGGTTGACCTCTTCCTTCAGCACTTTCTGGTCTTGAATCAACGCTTGCATTCTCCCCATAAACTGCCTCATTTGGCTTCGTACTTCCCTCAACTCTGCTTAAACTTGATCCATGATCAACTTCCAGCTTCTTTGAAAAGTTAAGTCTGAAATTCTGTAGAGAACCAGATCAGGACAAGAATAACCAGCTTCGAACACCTGCTATGCAAAAAAGATGATTATGATTATGCAAAGGCAAATGAACATGTTTGAATATTTGCAGGGCGATCCACCCCTTGATTCCAGTTTAAAGACAAGATAGGATGAAACTGCTACTCATATATAAATCAGAGAAAAATCACCGTCAGAGATTACAACCCAAAATAACATAGAAAAGTCTGAAAACAAAAGGAGCAAGGATCTCAACCAACAATTCTGGTGGTGACCCGAGATACAAAGAAAAACATACTACAGAGTGTCACCCACTTCCTGATCTAGAGCCTTCACCCCTAGACCTTTTCACTTCAGCTCGTATCTTCAGCTCTGCTATGGTCGCTATGGCCTCATTCAGTAGCTCTTCAACTGCGTGTCTCTGGAACGTCCCTGACAAGATCTCCTCGTCTTTCTTCTTGAGCCTTGCCTTCAAACTCTCGATCTGATCTAGGAACTGATCTTCTTTCTGCTTGTTGGCTGTGATTGCAGTAACTCAGTAAGTGTTGAACTTGTGAATTTTTGACCAAGCCTTGGCTAGGTCTTCCTTCTTGGATTTGAGGATCCTGCTAACACTTTTCAGAGCTTCTCCTACCTTTTGTCTGGCTATGACCTCTTCAGCCAACTCCTTTTCTTTCTTAGCGAGCAATTCTGTTTTCAACTTGGCGACATGAATAGCTTCACCTCGCTCATGTTTCAACTGGTAGATTTCTCTTTACAGCTCACCGTTCTCCTCTCGAAGCTTCTCCTTTTCAGCCCACAGTTTTTTATACTTTTCTATCTCAATTGTGGTCAGAGATTCAAACAGCAGGGGGTAAGATGGAGGTTCTCTACAGAATGGTAGAAGTACACTCTCTACTCTCCTCTGAATTCAGTCCTCGTATGCAGGGAAGGCTTTGTTGTTACACTTTCCAAAAGAAGTATTTCCTTTCTTGTGGCGGTCTCCCCAGGTATTTGCAGCTTCATTTAACACTTCCAGATTGACTTCTCCACTCACATATAGAGACTCTTGAACATCTTGGTCCTTTGGCGGCTCCTTCAAAGCATACCCAAATTGCCTAATAGAAAGAATAGGATTATAATTAATTCCCCCTTTTCTTCCTATTAAAGGTACGTTTGGGTAACCTCCACAACTAATCAGGATCTCTTGGCCCAGCCAATCACGATTGATCCAAATCAAGTTGTCAGCCCTTAATCCCATCAATCTCCTTGACTAGTCCAACGTTTCTTTAGTGTCTTCGAATGCCCCAGATTTGGGAAGGCGATCGGCAAACCACTTGTAGAGTACTGGAGCACAAAAGTAAAGAGGTCCTCCTCTCCTCTTCTCATTCTTATAGTGCATTGAATAATACAGATCCCCAAGCAAGGTAGGCATCGGATTCTTCGTGGTGAATATCGGGACAGCGTGCACGTCTACAAAATCCTTCACATTTGGGAACAATGCCGTTCCATAAACACACATAGCCAGAATTGCATTGAACACCGACCAACACTTAGCCTTAGCACAAATAGCAGCCTGCTCGATCAAAAACTTCGTGTGAAAGCCTTTATAACCTCCTTTACTCGCAACATTCTTCTTCAGCAAAGACTGATCCAAGCGTAATGCAGCAATAACCTTTTCCAGATCGGGAAACTCCTTAGAAGGATAGAAGGGAACTTCTTCTTTGACCGAAACATCCAGAATGAGAGCATACTCTTCCAATGTCGGGGCTAAAAGATAATCCGCAAACAGAAAACACCGCAGGTGAGGGTCATAGAACTGCACCAGAGTGTGCAGAGCCCTGAACTAATAGTTGGTAACGTCTCGGGCGAAACTCAAAATCCTTCCATATTCTCCTCTAAAGTCTGCCAATACCCCGGGTTTCGCCATAGTCGAGATCTTGTGCACAACATCTAAATGAAGCTCTGGGAACTTGTACGGGATGATATTCTTTCTTTCTTCAGTACTAGTATTCATGATGGACAGTCTTCGGACAACCAGAATCAAAGTTAGGATGCAACCCTACAAATGAACAAACATGTTAGAATGCAAAATGATGATGCGAATGCAAACATGGGATCAAGGTATTCATGATGCTCAAAACTGCTATTGTTCTGCTGACTGAATAAAACCCCAAATATCAGAAAACCAGAAGTCTAGAATAACAGCCCATTCAAACTGCCAGAAAATCAGGATAATAACAGTACACCGATGAGAAATCCAGAAAACCGGGTAGGTTGAAGGTTTCAGTTACCTACAGACCTGTAAACACCCATCCCCTCTCACATGTGGGTTCTAGAAGATGGGATCCTCAGTCTTGGATTCTCGATTTGAGAAGAAATAGTACATTCATCCCTTGGGGTACAATATTATCTCCAAACAAAGAGGTCGTCCACTGATTCCCCCAAAAAAAGGTCATCCTATAATAAGTTCTCAGCATTGGGTCCTCGGATGGACAAGTGTAATGGGTTTGCCATTTCTGGATTGCCATTATCACATGCTGGGAGGAGAGGCGTTGTTGAGTCCTCAGGAGACGGTCGCCAGAGTCGGCATTTTTCCCGGTTATATTCCATCGTCTGCCCCAAATGCGCAGGATAGAATATTACCAAGAAAACCTCGTCTGGATGTGGAGTTTTCATGTATACTAAGTCTGGCGAAATGCCAAACAAGTCACACTACTTTCGACGCTAATCATAGGTGTATGCTCAAGCCTGGGTATTGGGCTTTTCTCTCATGAATCCAACCCACCCTACAAACAGAAAATCCAGCAGCAGAACAGTACAGCATAATAATGAAATGCAATGCAATAAATGCGGTAAATACAGTAAAATAGTAATATACAGTAATATACAACAAAATAAAGCACCACAATAAACACCCAATGAAATAAAACAAACAAGCGCTAGGAGTGACTCGCAAAAGGGGATGGACCAGCAAGAGGTCAACCAGAGATTTTGGGTTCGGTCCCCAGCAGAGTCGCCAGCTGTCGCTCCCGAGGATTTGCATCCAATGGTACAAACGCAAAAGTGGCGCAGAAAATAGAGTTTCCAGCAATGTGTATTTATCCCAAGAGAGGGAAAGGAAACACTGCGTAAACCTGAGGAAAGAGGAAAGAACGTGGTCTCGCGACCAAGAGAAAAGGGTAAGGGAGTCGGTTACACGAAGGGAAGGTGTTAGCACCCCACACGTCCATCATACTCGATGGGATCCACGCTTGTTGTCTCGATCAAAGGGTGTCGTCATCTGGAGCTCCACTGCTACTGGAAACGAGAAGGAATGGGAATGGAGGAGAATGAAGAAACGAAAAGAAAAGAAAAGGAAGTGACTCGATAGGACATCGCTCGTCCTATGCCTACGTACTCCCTCGTGCAATGGGAAAGTCAGAGTCAACGTAGTTCGGACACGAACTAAGGGGGGAGGTTGCTCGCCAAGACATCGCCGTCTTGTGCCTATGTATCCTCAATCGGACAAGAGAGAGGAAATCAGAGCAGTCGTAGTTCGACCTAACAAGGTCGGTTAGTGTTTTTTATGAGCGACGTTAGATTCGCGTCCGGCAGATAGGGTCGATGCCTGTTTGCGACGAGACGGAAAATAACGTGCCCTTTTCTGAAAATGATTTGAAATTAACGATCCCGAAGGATAAAAAGATTTGGGTTTGTTTTTGTATTTTTTAGATAGAAGTGGATTGAAGTTAGCTCGTAACTCACATTGCACCAAAGTCTACCATGCTGGAACGAGTGAATCGCATGGTCGCCCCCAAATGGGACGTATGCTAAACACTCTAGAAGAGGAGAGGAGACCCCTCGTTCTTCACTTCCTACACTTAAGGCTCGAGCACAATATTCGTTATATTTATCAAGTGTTTTAGAAGTGTTATGAGATGAGAAGAGAAGACACAAGGAAGAAGGGTGACTCTAAGGGAATCACTATCCTAATGTTGTGGTCCTATAGTTTGTGAAGTTTAGGCGTGAAACAACTACCTAAGTCCTAATGCTAATCCTACTCCAAGCTTAATCGAAAATTAAGTTGGACTAGGTAGCTCTAAGGGTAAGAGAATCCAAGACTTAAACAAGTCTTGAGATCCAAGGGAAGAAAAGAGTGAAGGAACGAAGGAGGAAAGGAAGCAAATAAATAAAAACAGCAGCTACCGCAACGTCCCTGCACCAAAACAGCGGTAAAAAATAGCACACAAGCAAGGCAGCATACAACAACATACAATTCAGCACAACAAAGAGTGTGAAAAGCCAAACATCCGTACATACAACAGCGCACATACACATAGACAACTGTAGAAACAAGGCAGCATGCCATACATTTGAATACGAATCAAGCATGGCAAAGCAAACGCGCATCAAACATCATGCATTATGATTACAAACACATCATATATCATGGTAAACAATCTTGAAAACACCATGGAAGAAAGTTCATCATGAAGGTATTCATAACATTAAGCATGTGCACAAATTGGAACAAACATGCATCTCAAGGAATAGAAACAATTAGGCATGCATAACACAATTCCAGCAACATAAGCATTTAATCATAATCAACATGCTCAAAGAAGTGTGTGTATGGTGTTCATATCATTAAGAAATCAACAACACAAGCATGAACATTCAATAGTGATAACCAAGAATCGCGTGTCGACAAAATCATATCCATACCCTAGTGTGAGGTGCAACAGCTCAAGAATAGTCTGTAAATCATCAATGCATCAATCCATGAAGTTTAGGCATGCATCGGATCTCAAACAACCAAGAAAATGGAAGAAAATATCACTCTGCAGCAGTGGTAATCGATTACTCACTTTGAGTAATCGGTTACTCAGTTGAAATTGGACCAAAAATGTGAAAATTAGGCAGAGTAATCGGTTACTCTATTAGGGTAATCGATTACCACTGAAACAGAGGCAGAAAATCAACTTTGAAAAGCACTTTTCAGCACCCAATCACTTATGCAAACATCCAAATGATCATGCAATCAATTAATCACGAAATTCACATCAAATATCAGTAATCAAACACCAATTTCATCAATCAAACAACAAGATCACAAATCAAATCAAGCAAATGGATCAAATCACATCACAAATCAAGGATCGACATTGCATACGTTGAAATTAAGCTAAATCAAACATAGATCTAAGGAAAACCAACCTACAAGGCTGAGATTTGCCTTGGTGATTGTTGAGCACGAAAATTGGTGAATCCAAGCAAGAAAACCAGAGATCTACACAATAATCTTCAAGATCCTAGCAAGAAACTTCAAGATCCAAGCAAGAACACTCCAAATAATCAAAAGCTGCTCCCAAAAGTGATTCCAAGATCCAAACCAATAGCTATATCAGAATTAAACCAAGAATGATGATGTGATGGAGGTTTAGCTCAAGAATTCACAAATTCCAATGACGGATTTGTGAATCTATGGATATGGAGCTTTGGCGAGAGGTTGAAGATGAAGATGAAAAGTGGAAAAAATGAGAGAGAATTGAGAGCAAAATTCTGAAAAAATGAGAGTGAAAATGATCTAGGTTTTAGAGGTTTGAAATGAATTGGTTTAAATAACCCCTAGGTTAGAAGTTAAGTTTGGGTTGGGAGTGAGGTTAAGTGAGTGGAAATTGGGATGAAATGCGAATTAGGAAATGAAATGAGGAATTAGAGTGGAAAAATGATGGAGAGAAATTGAATTTTGGGTGGAAAATGATGCAAATAGATCAGTTCTAGATCCTTCCCACACATGCACAAGCCAAGCACATGACCACAAAATGCTCCAAAATTCTACAGTGCTGAAAATGTCACATTTTTGCAATTTTGCGCAGAGTAATCGGTTATTCACTTTGAGTAATCGATTACTTCATTCAAAAATTCAAAATTGGCGCCAAAAGGAGGGAAACTTGGATATTCGCCCGGTTCCGCCTGTTCTGGACCATGATATACCTCTGAAACTTGCCAACTGATATTACCACTGGAAAACACTTGAAATATGTTGTGACCTGTTTTTCCGTACTCCGATTAAATTGCTGATAACAACTGTCTGGTGCTGAATGACTGATAAAAAATCGACTGCCGGGGTTTCTGATCATCCAATCGCTTAATGAGCAAAATAAATGCACAAAAGACTTGGAAAGCTATTTGCTTGGCTCTAAACACTGTTAAAAATTGTACTGGGACTGATGACGCCGTGAGCCGCTGAAAGAATACCTCGATCCCATGCTCAAAAGGACAATGCAAATGCAGGAATGATAATACAAATGAAAGGAAGCATAAATCGGTTAAGTTAAAAACAAAATGGCAAATTTTGAGGTGTTACACATCTCCCAGAATTGTTCCTGGAACTCATTCATCCTTTCGTACATGTCTTCATTTCCACCAGAGATTACTTGTGGAATCTGTCCTTTTGAGACAGTGTGTACCACTGGTTGTGGTATAGTCATTACGACGGTGACTCTTGGTATTTCCAAGCCCCGAAGTTTGTAACCTTTAGGAGTTACTATCATGACTCTTGCATCCTCGCTTTCCCGAAGTTTGTAACCTTCAGGCCCAGTGGTTCCTGCTACAGTTTCTGGGTCTTCAGTGACCGGCGGGATGTATCCCTTAGGGAAAAAGTTGAGAGGCATGCCCCAGGGATGATCTTTAGGCATGTTGTACCGAGGATTATATGTCTCCACTACGGGCGTAGATGTGATCTCCGAGATCACAATCCTTTGTTGTTGCCTCTGAGCTGCTGCCAGAGATTGCATGTCATTGTGAAGTTTTTCCAAGCTTTCCTTTAGAGCGTCGACTTCCTCTCTCAGCTCTCTGTTCTCTTCCTCGAGATCGTCCATTTTCTTTTGTCGATTGGCCTGAGTATTGTACGAATGAGACAACTTGACTCTAGAATCGTGACATATACGTGAGACTCGAAGATAAGAAGAACGCGTTATGTGAGAAATATGAATGATATGCAATGATATATATATTTTTTTGTTTTTATTTACTTTAATAAAAAAGAAACTTCAACAAATAGATTACAAATATCATACAGTGGGGAGACTCCTTTTTATTAAATTTGAAAGATTGCAGAAAGGGAAAATACAGTATTTTACAAAGTGCTGTAAAAGGAAATGTCTAAACGTATGGATCATGAGTCCTCTCTGAAGAGAACTCAGATGTTGGTTTGGGTATTTTCCTTTTCTTTGACAGGGGCTCTTCAGCCGTTGTCGGGTTGTCAGTCATTTGCCAAGTGAAAGGAGCGAGCATATTTCTTCGGTCTTCTTGATTCTCCACAACATGTTGCTCTAGTATCTTAATCAGAGCATCCTTTTCCTTTAACAGTTCATGAATTTTAGTACACTCCACAGTGAGGATTCGGTACTTGTTTTTCCAAGAGCTCTTCTTACGTTGAACTTTACTGAGAGCGACCTGGAGTTTTTCCGTATCAGACATAAAATAAAGGACATATTCCTTTAACGGAAGAACTTCTTGACGAGGGTAAGACATCCTTAGCTTGAGGGCTCTAGTTTGTACCCAGTGGAGATAAGGTTCCAGGGAGATACAGTCTGGTCTTCCTAGAGACTCTCTTCCTTTCCTGTCATTTTCCCCTTCCTTGAAGAAAAGACCTTTCAGATGAACATTATGCGGGATATGCTTCATCAGGTATCCGAGTTGACGGCGAACTAAAATTGGATGATAATTGATTCCTTCTTTAGTTCCTATGAGGGGTACATTAGGGAAGTTTCCACATTTGTCGATTATCATTATCCCCTCATAAATCCTATATACCAATCTATGTCAGAGTTGGTAAGAGACATGATTCTTTGTGACCAACGTAGAGTACTCTTATGGTCCCAAAAAGCAGCCGACTTGGATAAATGGGAAGTGAACCATTGGTAAAGCAAGGGTACAGAGCATGTGATCATTCTTCCACTGTACAGATTCTTTAAGTGCACAGAATGATAAGCATCTGCGAGCAAGGTTGGTACGGGGTTTCTAATCAGAAATATCTTAACAGCGTTGATATCTACGAAGTTATCAATGTTGGGAAAGAGGAAAAGCCCGTATGTAAGTAGGACAAAGATATCTTCGAAAGCAACAACGTTTCCTATCCTGGCAAAGTACAGGGCTTTCTCTACCAAAAACTTAGCTGGTAAACCTTGGATTCCTTCCTTAGTGGTCATGTGAGTCCTGACTTCTGACTCGTCCAAATAGATTGCTCTTGCAATGGTTTGTTCCTTTGGAATTTCTTCTAGTCCAGAAAAGGGAGCTTGGTCAGTGATAGGTAAATCAGTCAGATGAGAGTACTCCTTCAGTGTCGGTGCTAGTTGATAATCCAGGAATGTGAAGCAGTGATAAACCAGATCGTAAAACTGAATCAGTGTAGACAGGATTCCTTCAATTACATGGACCTTTAACAGAGATAGCAGTCCTCCATGCTTAGCTCTGAAAGCGTCAGGGTTGGTAATCATCCTTGCCAGCCTTCTTAAATCCTCTAGTTTCAGAGCCTTGAAGGTGTACTTGTGCGTATTTCTTCTACCGAAATCCATAACGCAATCTTTCTCTATGATATTTGCAATTATTATTTTAGTTTATTTTGAAAAAGAAAGAGAACAGAAAAGAGAAGAAAGAGATAGAAGAGAAGATTTTTTTCTTTGTTTAAGAGTTTTTTAAATGAATGCATGGATACAGCACACAAAAACATTGAAAAAACATGGGTTCAAGGGTTCAACGTCACGAGCATGGAGTCATGGCTCTACCCACCCCTAAAGGTTATATTCTGGTCAATTTGTACCTATAGAACGGGTTAAAGGTTCCCAAAATCATTGACCCCCTAGGGATATCAACAGCAAGCTGGTTCACCCGAGCGAGTTGTAGCATCCTAGGGTAATCTCATTTGAGTGTAGTACCGCGTATCAACTATTTCCGATAGTTACCGCACTACCAAATGGCCACATGGTTAATGTCTACTAAATCCCCAGGGTCACGGGTGCCGCACTGGGATAGTGTCTATTTTCACGACGTTAGTTGTTCAACATAGTATCCACACGGGCCCTCACCTGATTTTATGGTCTACCAGAATCCGTTATTCGGGAATCACTCCCTGTAAGTCCACCCGTCTATGCCAACACTTATCTTAGGGTTTTCTCAAACTTTCCACATGCGTATTAATATAATTCCCATTGACAGAAAAATAAACACGGATATCAAATAGGAAAAAGAGTGTATATATATATATATATATATATATATATATTGTATAATGCCTAAAACTAATTATCCTATACCTCTTAGGAACTATAATCCTAAAGTCTCCCCAGCAGAGTCTCCATTTTCCTGTAGCGTGCGATTTTTGTCAGTGACGCGACCACCTTATTGCCATGGGTTTTTCCTCACCGTAATGGGAGGAACATGGATGCTACTTTCTGATTTCTTATTTATCCCGTGAAGCTGGAAAGGAAAGGGAAACTATCTAAAACTAACCTTGCACGCAAATGTTTAACTGAACAAATGCTAAGAGA
Organism: Lathyrus tuberosus; assembly: GCA_022829125.1. Taxonomy (NCBI): domain Eukaryota; kingdom Viridiplantae; phylum Streptophyta; class Magnoliopsida; order Fabales; family Fabaceae; genus Lathyrus; species Lathyrus tuberosus. The sequence goes on along the minus strand of JALAZF010000113.1, from coordinate 13,925,157 downwards.
TTGGGGGTCCGGGGTCAGATTATACAATGGGGAGTTGTCAATTACCCATCCTATATGTGGTTATCCACAGGTTATTAGCAATTATACCATTTTCTATTTACTTTTCCTACTTACTGGTGTTTGTTTGTCGATTGGGAAAGTTTCTCCTTTGAGAGTGTTAAGAAAGAGAGTTTTTGTTGATTTCGGGTTTTTCCGATGTTTTTGGTAAGGTACTGGACCTAATGTTTTTTATTGGTGTGCTCGCTAAGATTTCGCAATCTTATGCCTACGTATTCCCATTAAAGAAAACAGGGAAATAATAGGAGGAAATAGATGTTTGGTGTCTTGTTCAAAGTCTAAGATTTGAAGCTAAAGGTTATTTGTGTCTTGTTCAAAGCCCAACATTGAAGCTAAAAGGTTTGCCTGAGAGAGAATTTGTCATCTCTAAGGGAGATATCTCATCTGTTTATCACAGTTGTTGGGTAACTGATTATAAAGGAGAATTACTTTAACTGGGATATGTGAATCCAGCAATGCCATAATTTCCTTTATAAGGGATTTTTCTTGAAGGAGAAATCTTTAACTCAGTGTTGAGCAATGCCATTTTTCCTTAGGAGTCTTTCATGCTAAGAGAGGGACATTGGCTTGGATGTAAATAATCCAGATGCTTGCCACTTACAACTGTTAGATGAAAGAGGAAGTTTACCAGGATAAAAGAGGGATCACATCTTGGATTTTTGAATCAACAAGTATGCCACTTACAATAGTTATCTAGGATTAGGGTTTGTTTTGATTTTCTGTTTGATGTGTGATATACAGAGAAATGTCTTCCTATAGTGAGATTTTGATTTCCTCTGAGGGGATGTTTGATTTGTTTTGGTGTGCCTTGATCAGAGCCCAAGATTGAGGCAAAACAAGAGACTGACTCTTTTGGGGAGATCATTATACAAAGCCTAAGAGGAGGCTAGAAGTTGAATTTTCTGGGGAAAGCTTTTGTCTGTCTTGTACAAAGCCCAAGATTGAGGCTAAAGAGGGTTTTTGACTCCCCTGGGGAATATTTGTATGTGTCTTGTACAAAGCCCAAGATTGAGGCTAAAAGGGGAAACTGACTCTACTGGTGAGAGGTTTTATCTGTCTTGTACAAAGCCCAAGATTGAGGCTAAAAAAGTTGACTGACTCAACTAGAGAGTATGATTTGTCTTGTACAAAGCCCAAGATTGAGGCTGAAGAAAGGATTGACTCTGCTTAGAGAGACTTATTTGTGTCTTGTATAAAGCCCAAGATTGAGGCTGAACTACTGAAGGAATATCAATGTACAAAGCCTAAGAGGAGGCTGGAGGACATTTTCCTGATTCAGCTGAAGATATTTATGGGTGTCTTGTACAAAGCCCAAGATTGAGGCTGAAAAGGTTGACTCAATAAGATAGTTCTTTAAAGGTGATTGACTCAACAAGAGAGTGCTAAAAAGGTGATAGCCTCAACAAGAGAGTGCTAAAAAGGTGATTGACTCAACAAGAGAGTGCTAAAAAGGTGAATGCCTCAACAAGAGAGTGCTTTTATTTGTCTTGTACAAAGCCAAAGATTGAGGCTGAAAAGGGTTTACTCAACAAAAAAAGTGCTTTTGATGCTAACTCTGCTGAGGAAAATCATTATACAAAGCCTAAAAGGAGGCTATCTTCTGCTGAGGATTATTGAGATCCAGAGGCAGGTCTAAGTCGGGGAATTAACTCTTGTTGAGGGTTTATAGAAGAGTTGAGGTATTAGATGCCTTGAGGTTCTGATAGGCTAGTATGGTATTGATGATAAGATGACCCTAGCTGGGGGAATTTAGGGTAAATATTGAGTTTTAGATCCTGTGAGGGTTTTAACTCTCCTGGAGATTGATTAAATGATCAGGGTTTTTCCTGTATTTGTAGGGAACTTGAGAATGTCTTTGAGATCCAAGAGGAGATTAGACTGTCCAAGTCTACTGGTATAGAAGAGTTTATCTTTGCATGATGCCCAAGAGGAGGCTGATGCTTTAAGGGATGAGAATCAACCCTTAAATCGGTTGGAGGTTTTGACTCTTCGGAAAGATTGCTCTAACAAAAGATGACTAAGTTCTGTCCTATACCTTTAAGAGGTCTTCAGGGTCCTTGTATTAAACCCAAGAGAAGGCATGAGAACTTCTAAGAAGCCGGAGGGTCCTTGTACAAAGCCCAAGAGGAGGCGGGGATGCTTTTAAGAAGGTTGTGGGTCCAAACTTAAGAAGAGTTCAAGAAAAGTTTCACCGGAAATAATATTTTCTTTAGTGAACAGTTCTAGGGTTTGAAGAAATTCATGAGAGGTTTCACCTGGAGTTAATCCTCTCTAGGGGAAATGAATTTCTTTGACAATTTTCTAATAGTGACAGTCTGAGAAAAGTTTCACCGGGAATAATGTCTTTCGCTTTGTTCCATATTGTATAAGCCCAAGAGAAGGCAAGACTGTATCTAGAATTCCTATGGGGAACTAGTTTTGACTGTTTAAAAGAGTGACCACTGGCTTTATCTAATCCTAGACCTAATTGCCGGGGAAAACTCTAAGTAGATAATATATAGGCATATATACGGAGGAAATATATACTGTATGTAAAAAAAGAGTAGGAGGACTTACAGGTGAGAAAGCTTCCAGCACAAACAAATATATATATATATATATATATATATATATATATATATATATATGTGTGTGTGTGTGTGTGTGTGTGTGCAAGTATGTAAAAGAAAGTTGATAAGACTTACAGGTGAGCAAGCTTCCATTGTAATAGCTGTATGGTTAGTTGTTCAAGAAATTAAAGAAAGTTTTGATTACAACTATGAATTTGAACCTAGATCAAAAAGGAAAGTTATTTTTGAAAAGAAGATCGGGGCTTATACTCAAGGAGAGGCCCATGGATAGACAGTGATTGCACCGTCATTTTTTAAAACTGTACTGGGACTTATACAATGAATGAGGCCCAAAAAGGTTTTTTGTACAAAGAGATGGGTCTTACACTCTATTAAGAGGCCCAAAGTGTTTGAAAAAGAAAAGAAATGGGACTTACAACACAAGGGTAGGCCCAAATGATTTTTGTTTAAAAGGCGACGATCGCGCCGTGGTTTTAGAAACACAGTCGGACTTATACAACGACTGAGGCCCAAAAAGGTTTTCTATTTACAAGGGATGGGTCTTACACTTTATTAGAGGCACAAAGTGTTTTGAAAAAGATTTGTGAGGGTGAAAATCAACAAAACCCTAATTTGTTTTCAAAAATAAATTTTAATTGAATAAAAATTCAATTAAAATGATCAAAATTATTAAACATGTGTGAAAAACAAGTTGTGATCTTGGATTAATGTTTGAAAAATCATGTTTTATTAAAATGATTTGAAAACCATTTGAAGTTGAAAAATCAAGAGAAAGAAATATTTTTAAATATTTAAAAACAAATAAAACATAATTCTTTACAAAAACACTAAATATATGAAATAAATAATATTTTGTGAAATTTTTGTGGAATAAATTATTTTAACATTTTTGGGAATTTTGAAAAATAGAACCAATAAAAAATAATTAAAATTGAGAGAGAAATTAATATTGGAATTAATTAACAAAAACCACAAAATAATGAAAAATAGCAAAAAATAAGAAAATGGCAAAATGGTATGGGTGGGTGTTGAACCCACGACCTCTCAGCGAAACACACATGCGCGCTACCACTGGGGTGGTGATACATCTGTGTATCAAAACCACCCCATTAATACATAAGGGGTGCCAAGTTTTAGGCCTGGCCAAGGCGCCATGCTTGGGCCTTGCCGAAGGAAAGGCCTGGTTTTAGGCCTCTTGCGTGAAGGCTCTAACTTCCTCATTTCTCTTTGGATTGGGACAAAATTTAGGTGTATCCTGCCTAGAATTTCATGAGGAATCCAATGGTGCTTTTGGAATTTTCAGAAAATGCTTCTATTTTAAAACCCGATAGTGGTTTCAAAATAGGCCTATATTTGCATGTTCTATGCTATCTCATCATACAAGCAGAAATAGCAGGGCAAATTGGTTCAAGCACAACACGTATGATATGTATGAGAGGTCCATGATCAATGGACCTCAAAGCAATGCATGATTTAGATAGTTCAAGTTGTGATGCACTTACCTCTTAAAGCTCCTTGTGCTATCTGTCAAGTTCCTTGTGCCAGAAGTAATCCAATCCTTTAGACACTCTTGAATGATCCCTTAGAAGCTTTTAGGATGATCAATACCAGCTGGAATCCTCAGGAAAAAGTACTGGCTCTTTCTTGCAAAAGTGGCAAACGTGACCAAAATGGCAACTCACTCAAATGATGTTCCAGATGAGGGGAAACAATTGGGACAGTTTGAGGATGATATTTGGAGTGTGTTTGAGGCCTGGTTTGGTTTTGGAAGTGACTGAATCAAGACATGGCTTGAAAAATGCAGAAAAGTCAAAATTTGAGGTTTTGGAGCTTGACTTTCTGATTTTGGGGTTTTAGATCAAAGGTGAGTGTTTGGACAGCTTATATATAATATATTGAATGTGTTTGGATCATGAGTTGTGGTATAATTGCTCTCTAACTCAAAAACTCAGAGATGACTTGCAAAAGAAGGCATTTTGGCCTAATGAGAGAGATTTTGAGGAAAGCAAGTGTTGTAGTGCTTTGGTGTACTCAAACTGAGCACAAATGAGCTCTATTTATATTAGAGCAAGTTTTTTTTATCATCCATAGTGAATGCCAGCTGCAGCAGGCCTTTGGCCAATGTGGATCAAATGGAATCTCAAGTCTCCTCTAGCCATTGACTTGAGGTTAGGGCACATGCCTATGGTCCTTTGATTCAGAGCTGAATCTTGACTCATTCAGTTAGCAATGTCTCAATCTATGCCACCTTGATGCATCCATTGAATGCTTGGAAACAAAATTGGAGTCTTGGCACTTTTTTAGGCTTTTTAGGGTGACATAGTTACATGTAGTTCCTTGGACTTGGGAGGCTTGTGGATCAGATCTTTTCTCTTGGATGTTATCCTCTGATGTGTCCAAATGAATGACATGGCTTGCACTTATCTGATTTTCCCAAATCGAGCAAAAGTACAAAATTCTGTCTTGTAAAAATCAGTCCATGATGCCATGTTCCAAGGGTTGTATCTCCCTACTAAAATTGAATTTGGAGATGATCTGGTACTTGTTGGAAAGTCCTCATTGCATACTTCAACTTTGATGTTCACCAATGGACCTGGTTCTACTTGGATCAAGGTGAAAAATGTCCCTACATTTTGGAAAAAGTAAGGCAGATTCTGACTTTTTGGAAATTTCACTAAGTGTTGGAAAAGTGGTCATTTTCATGTTTTTGTGATTTTGATCAATCCATAACTCAAAATCCATGAGGATTTGGAATCTCTTGTAGTTGACACTTTTAAAGTATGTCAGATGGAATTTCATTTGGGCTTTGAATGGGAGAAAAAGGCCTTGTGGTTTAGGAGTTATGACCTTGGAAAGTTGGTACAAAATCACTTTTGTTCCATAACTTAGAAACATTTTGGTTTTTCAAGGTTGCCCCTTTTGCAAGAAACCTCACTTTTCTTGATTTTCCTTAATGAATGATGATCAATACCATACATTAACATTGTTTTTGACTTAGGGGAACCAATTTTGTGAAAATTTCCAAAAAGTCAAACTTGATTTTGTGCACAGTTGACTTTTTGTCAGATGAAATCCAAACTGTGTGATCCTTTGTGCAAGCAAGTGCTTGACCTAATTAAAACCTAATGGATGGATTCCATAGGTGTTATAGGGTGTATTGAATCATGTCCCAAGGTTTGAGAACATGTCTTGGTCAAAAGTCAAAGATACAGTTGACTTTTTCTTCAAAACCCTAATTGTGGTCCAGATGAATTTGAAACTTGTGAATCAAGCTTCTTGGATCAATCCATTGTTGCAAATGGATCAATGTGGTGTACTTGAGGCCCTCAAATCATGTCTTGAGGTCTTGGCTCATATCTTGTCTCAAAAGTCAACTTAGGGGTGAATTAGGTCAAGAAACCCTAATTCCTGATTTTTTATGAATGCATCCCCTGAGGCTAAATAAACTTGATGATTGGGTCCATGAGGTCCCTTGGAGCATCTTGGTTTATGCTTTGAAGAATTGGCTCATGCCCAGAGGAAAATTTCCATCTGGAGGCCTTGGTCGACCAAAACCCTAATTTGGGTGACACTGGCGATCTTGAGGCTTTATCCACTTGGAATGTTGCAACTTTGTGCTTGATTCTTGATGTGGGAGTCCTCTTGATCCTTTATAGGTGTTTGAGAGGCTAGACAAGTTGAAGATCATGTCATTTCTTGATTGATCTTTTGTCTAAGTGCTCTGAGAGGGCTCAAAACCCTAATTCTTGGTTGTAGTGAATGCTCACACATCTCTGAGGAGATTGATGAGGCATGAAAGTACATCCATATTGTGGTGATGATTTTCACAATGATGGGAAATCTTGGTGGTCAAAATTTGGGGTATGACACTTAGGGTGTGGGCGCTTGAAGAGTCTCCTTAGACTTTAATCCATAGGATCATCTTGAGTCTTCTAACTAGGCTTGGGCTCGATGTTGCTATATGCACCCCCTTTTAAGGGCCCACTAGGTTTCCCTTTGGTTTTGATTGATGTTCGCCCCCCTGTTTTATCTTTCCTTTCTTTTATTTATTTTTATTTATTTTTATTTTCTGTCTTGATTTTATTTAATTAAAAATATCTTCTTTTATAAAAAAATTACGAAAAAATTCATGAATGCATTTCAATGTCTTATTTAATTTTCTGTATTTTTTATTTTCATTTTTATTTTATTTTGATATTTATTTCTAGTTTTATGATTTAAGATGTCATTTTTTTAACCTAGTTTAACTCTTGCTTTGTGTTGAGACACCTCTTACTTGATTCTTGGACTGATCTTTTAGAGTGTTTTGACACATATAGTAAGGCTATTTGTGGTGGGGTGGCTGGCCTTGGATGAGGTTGTTTAGCATGGTTTCTGTTTGCCTATTTCATGACCCTCGATTCGTACTCGATTTCTTTGGTATTTCACCTTGATGATTGGTTTTGGGATGGTTCTTATGCCTTTCTTTTGACAACCTTTCACACACACACACACACACACACTTGGATACCTAAGCATGTGTTTGAGCTCTGGTTTGAGATTTGACATTATATTTTGATCTTTGGCTTTGATCCATTGATTCTTATTTATCTTCACTTTGAGACTCCTCTTTTCCAACACTTGTTTTACAAGTAGTTGTTCCTTCTTCCAAAGGAAAATTGCTTTGTTGAATCTAAAGTCATTTCATAGGATAGTTTAGACCCCCTTCTTTTTTAGCTTGATCCTTATTCCTTTAGACAAATTCCCTTAGGATAGCTACTTAGGATAGTTTCCCTTAGGATGTTAACTTAGACAACTCACGGTTAGTCTCCCCTTTTTCTCCCATAAGAGAGATTAGACATTAGTCATCATTAGTTGAGATGTAAATCTCCTACCCTATGACATAGCTGAGAAAGTTGTAGATTCTTTTCCACCTGAGAGAGGTATGTGGCATACTCGTCGATCCAGTATCCGAGTCAGAGCCCTTCTCTTAATGTGAAGCAAGATCCATCTTCCACATGTTTGTGGTGGTTTCAGTTGAGTTTTCCTTTAAGATGATGACTTGTCTCTTCTCCTAAACTAATCAACAAACCTTGTCTACCCTTATTGAGGGGAACTACGAGTGCTCTGGTTCTTTTAGACAAGATACGTAGGCACGAGATGCAACGTCTTGGCGAGCACACTAAGTGTATATACCCCTAGGTCTTTTCTTTTCACCCTTAGCAATCAAAATAGATAACACTGTAAAACAAGAGGTTCATGTAGAGTACTACAGATATCTAGGATGCTAGCACCTTCCCTAGGCATAACCAACCCCCGAACCTTAGATCTTTTGCATTGCAATTAGGGTTTTCGATCTTTACCCTTTCCTTTGGATAAATCAAAGTTCGGTGGTGAATTATGATTTGTGATTCAAGTTAATTAATAGCTTGATATCCGATTCTCACCGTGACAGAAATGGAGACTTCAAATGGGATTCTTTCCCTAAGAGGGTTACACTTATCTTGTTTTATGTGTTATTTGTTTGTATACTTGTATTTGTTGTATATTTGTATATTTGTATATATCTGTCTACTTGGGTTTTTCTGTTTGGCAGGGTTGCTACTTTGAGTGGAGAGATATGTCCTATACTCGGACTTGAGTGCACCTATGATAGGAAGGTGGTATATTCAAGGAGACTTTGAGGGATTCGATTCCCGAAAAAGTTGACTTAAGAAACCACCACTCAGTGGAGGCCCTCTTGAGAGTAGTCATGTTGAACGAGTCTATTTGTGAAAACATTACTACTCTCGACCTAGGAGGCCATGACACTGATGACCATTAGTCACCTTTAACTCCACTTGGCCTTTTAGGATGTAGTACGATGGCTATGAGGGAGTAGTCCCAAAATGGTTGATACACGATACTACACTCAAAAGAGACTCTCTTGAGAATATTATTGACTACCTAGTCATTTGGGAAATCGATAATATCCAAAAGATGGGTTGTTGACTCTGGGAACTTTTTAGAGCCCTGTTCTACAGATGATAAACCCATAGTACATACCTGTTGGGATGGGTAGACCATGGCTTCACACTCATGACTTGTAAACCCAGGCCCTTTGTCTATGTATTTGTGAATAAGTGAATATGTGAATCTGTGTTTATCTGTGTTTGTGCACTCACGCATTCATAAGCATCCATTTTATAAGAGTTTCATGGAACTTAGACTTTTATTTGTGAATATCATAGGGTTATCATGGACAGTGGAAGGAAGAACACCGTGAAGTATACCTTCAAGATTCTTAAACTGGACAACCTAAGGAGGTTGGGGACTTTACTGACAGATCCCGAAGGATTCAAGAATAGATATGGGAAGCTATTGTCTCTATTGAAGATGAAAGTTGATAAGGCTCTCCTTTCCACTTTTCTTCAGTTTTATGACCAGGTTTACCATTGTTTTACCATTCCTGATTACCAGCTCTTGCCCACACTTGAAGAGTATTCTCAGCTAGTTGATCAGCCTATTCTAGACAAATCTCCATTTCCAATCTTCAAGAAGGACCCCAAGGAGCAAGAGATAGCTAAGGCCACACATTTGGAGTTAGTTGATATTCGAAACAATATGACTACCAAAGGAGGAATTTTTGGTTTGACTGCGGAGTTCTTAGTTGGGAAAGCTCAGTATTATGCCAACCACCTGAGTATGGATACATTCGAGGCCATCTTTGCCTTGCTTATATATGGAGTCTTTCTGTTTCCTAGCTTTGAAAACTTTGTGGATCTCAATGACATCAAGATCTTCTTAAAGAGGAACCCTGTACCTACCTTGCTAGTCGATGCCTATCATTCCATTCATCTGAGGAATGCTCGCAATGGATGACAGGTCACTTGTTGCACTCCTTTGTTGTACAAGTGGTTTGTTTCACATTTTCCGAAGGCAAACACATTTTGGGACCCTAAGAAAGGTTGGTGGTCAAAGAAGATTATGGCTCTCACCCACTCCGGTATTAACTGGTACAACCACGTCTACGATGGGGTAATGATCACAGATAGTTGTAGAGACTTTGGGAATGTGCCTCTTCTTGGCACCAAAGGGGGAATAAGCTATAACCCAGTTTTGGCTCGTCGACAATTAGGATACCCTTTGAAGGACAAGCCTCTTGGTGTTCATGTGGAGGATATCTTTTTCGAAGAGTATGGGAAGCATGAGGAGCTAAAAGGGGGGGATCTTGAGTGCTTGGAGTCATAGGCATAAGAAAGGCAAGAATGACATATGGAGCCTAATTGTGTCTCTTTGGAACCCTATCTCCAATGGGTTCGGAAAAGGGCCATCGAGCTAAAGATGCCCTATTCCCGATAAGGGCCAATGGCTTTGAAGGAGGAACCTATCCTAATTTTCATGTCTGAAGCATAGGAGTTAAGGATTGCTTTGAACCAAGCTTAACAGACAGGAGAGGCTTGGAAGCATAAGTATCAAGTAGTTGTCGAGGAAAAAGAAGAGCTCCGAAAGCAACTACAAGTAAAGAATGAAGAAGTACTCTCCCGCAAGAAGAGGAAGACACAAGAAGATCCAAGCACTTCTGACCCTTAGTCGACTCCGTGGAAGCTGATCGTTGATAAGCTCATTGAGGAAAAGGCCTAGATGGAAGAAGAGATTAGGAAGGTCAACATGAGATTGTTAGGAGAATCTCCTTAGGTCCTTTTTGTTAGCTTTTATTTAGCTTGTTGTTTAAGACTCTCGTGAGATGTACCGACTTTTGTAATCCATTTTTATCATTAATGAGAATGAATTTTTTTGATATTCCTTGATATTTACAAATAGCTGAGTTCCATGAAACTTTTGCATTGCACTTTGCATTTTTTTGCTAACCCTGTCAAGGAACTGAAAACCTATTTTGTAAACATTGTAAGATGGATTTCAGAAAGAGAGGGACTTTGCCGCACACTATCAAGGTTCCTAATGTTGAGCAACTAAAGGAACTAGGAGAACTGATTGAAGACCCATTGGCTTTCTCAGAGAAATATGGAAGGATTCTCCCACTGCTGATGCTTCAAAGGGATGATGTATTGTTAGAGACACTGGTTCAACTCTACAATCCCATCTATCATTACTTCATATTCCCTGACTAGCAGCTGATGTCGACTTTGGAAGAATACTCTGCTTTAATAGGCCTTCCTGTCAACGAATTTCCTCCTTTCTCCGGATTAGAGGATGAACCCAGTGAGAAAGATATTGCAAGAGCAACGCGCCTAAGGTTGTCTGACGTTCAAACTCACATGACTATTAAGGGAGGACTCTCTGGTTTTCCTGCTCGGTTCTTGTTTGAGAAGGCTCTATATTCCACTTTCGCATTGTTGGGCTATGGACTATTCTTGTTTCCCAACATCGAAGACTTTGTCGACATCAACGCCATCCATATTTTCATTCTCAAGAATTCGGTCCCAACTCTATTGGCCGATGCTTATCATGCCATTCACTTGAAGATTCTGCGAGAAGAAGGACAGATCACTTGTTGCGTTGCTCTCCTCTATGGGTGGTTTATTTTGCACCTACCGAGGTCTGCAACTTTTTGGGATGTGAAAGACAGTTCAATATGGTCCAATAGACTCATGGAGCTTACCCATTCAGATATCGAGTGGTACAATTCGATATATAGGGGAATTATTATGATTCACAGCTATGGGAACTTCCCCAATGTTCCTCTCCTTGGCACAAAGGGATGCATCAGTTATAACCCCGTTCTCGCCCGTCGACAACTTGGTCACCCAATGGATGAAGAACCTGATCCTAGCAACATGAAGAGACTCTTCCTTGAAGAGGGGGAAAACCCTAAGCTTTAAGCCAAAGTTGCACGTGCTTGGCGTTGCATAAATAAACAGGGAAGGACTGCACTAGGACACCCTGATTGTACTGCCACTGAAGCTTGCTTGTAGTGGGCCCGTGAAAAAGATCTCACTTTGAGGATGCCCTATCCACGTCATAAGCCTCATGTAGTCCATACAAGTGAAGAGTTGAAGATGAAGAAGGCGTTGGAGGAGCTGACCCTCGAAAAATTAAGGATGCAAGAACATATCGACAAGCTCACGAAGGAACTCCGTTGAGGAGAAGGATCGTCATCAAATGGATTAGACTCTTAGTTCCTTTTATGTTGTTTCACTGTATTTGTTGCTTATGTAATAGACCTTGGAGGTGTACTGCTTATTTTGTAAAACTTGTAAGTTGATTAATGAAATGAGTTGTTTTAAGACGTATCCTCAATGTCTACAATGTTTGTAAACACATTTTTTGAGTTCCTTGATTCATCCTTGCATCGTGCATTTTGCATACATCATTTGCATTACATTCTTGCATTTCAGGATCTCACCCTTACTTCTTCATCTGAGAGATAAGTTGAATCACAGATATAACACCTGAGCCAGTCACCAGAAGAGATGGATCAACTCGAGCAGGAAAATGGAGCGCTCTGCGAAGAAGTTACAACCTTGAAAGAGAGTTTTGAAAGGCTTAACGGAATGATGGAAGCACTGGCGGCTGCTCAGAATCAGTCATCGTATAATTCACAAGACCATATTCCAAGGACCATTATCTCAGAGATTGTCTCTGTGTCGATCCCAGTGGCGCCTGCCAGTGAACCACAATATACCATGCCTCTTGTTTTTCCATGGGGAATGCCTCCTCATTTCACTCCCGCTGGCAATCGTCCACCAGTTCCCGAAGCCCCTGTTGTAACCGCTGTCATGACTATGCCACCTCTTGTGGTAAATATTGTCCCATATCATTTGGAAGAGCCTGTATTCCACACTGCACCAAGTAAGAGTGTCGGATTTGATGAGAGGATGGATGAATTTCAGGATAAATTCTTAGAGATGCAAAAAGAGGTCAAAGCCCTCAGAGGGAAGGATTTGTTTGGAAAAAGTGCTTCTGACTTGTGTTTTGCTCTGAATGTCAAGGTTCCTCCAAAGTTCAAGGTACCTGATTTCGAGAAATATAAGGGCAACTCTTGTCCTCAGAGCCATATCATTATGTACACCCGTAAGATGTCAACACAGACAGACAACGATCAACTGCTGATCCATTATTTCCAAGATAGTTTGACTGGTACAGCCCTCAAGTGGTATATGGGGTTAGATAATCTGAAGATCCATACTTTCAATGATCTCTGTGACACTTTTATCAGACAGTACAAATACAATGTTGATATGGCACCAGATAGGGGTCAGCTGAGGGCTATGACTCAAAAGGAAAGAGAAAATTTCAAAGAGTACGCCCAACGCTGGCGCGAGGTGGCTGCTCAGATTGCACCGCCCCTTGAAGAAAAGGAAATGACCAAGATTTTCTTAAAGACTCTAAGTCCCTTTTTCTATGAGAGAATGATGGCCAGCGCTCCAAGTGACTTTACTAAAATGGTCAATATAGGGATGCGCTTAGAGGAAGGAATTCGTGAGGGTAGGTTGACCAAAGAGGCTGGTACTTCTGGTAGTGTTAAGAAACACAGAAGTAATTTTACGAAGAAGAAGGAACAAGATATGAGTGCCATATACCATCGTCGACCCCGGAGGAGAAACCCATAACACCAACAGTCTCAGCATGATGCCACAGTGACATTGGTTTTTAGTGCTCCAGTTTATCAGCCACATTTTGCACAACCATATCAATCAGTTCAACTGATTCAGTAGCAACAACAACAGCAACCACAATGTTCTCAAAATCAATGGCCTTTACAACAGGCTCGACCATCATTCAACAACCAGAACAGTGTAAAGAGAAGGCCAGATTTTGATCCCATTCCAATGCCCTATGCTGAATTGTTTTCGGCTTTGCTACAGAAGGGGCTTATCCAAACCAAGTCTCCACCTGAGGTACCAAAGGATCTCCCTTTTTGGTATAGATCTGATCAGTTCTGCCCATACCACCAAGGTGCACCCGGACACAATATTAAGCATTGTATTGGTTTGAAAGCAGATGTCCAGAGATTGGTTAAATGTGGAATTCTCACTTTCAAGGATTCTAACCCCAATGTACAAATTAACCCTCTCCCTCCTCATGGGTCAGCTAGTGTTAACATGTTGTATGGGTCTTCTGGTATGAATGTTGTGTTTGATGTCAAATACATTCAAGGATCCTTAGTAAGAATGCATGAAGGTTTGTCCAAGATGTTTTCCTTTGACCATGAGGGTCATGATTATGCTGTGTGTCATGTTTGTTCTACCAATTCACGAGGATGTGAGCTCGTAAAGAAAGATATTCAAGATTTGTTGGACCGAAAGGTTATTTCAATTACCCGTGATGAAGATCTTGTTGATAAGAATGAGAATGAAGAAGAGGAAGTCTTGGTGATAGTACCTCATTTCAATGAAGTGGAAAGCATTGAGATTGTTTATGACAGCAGGAAGTATGCTCCAACTCCTCTGGTCATTAATGTTCCTGGCCCTACTCCTTACGCCACCAATGAAGCAGTCCCTTACAAGTACAATGCTACTATGATGGAAAATGGGAAAAAGGTACCCTTGCCTATACAACTGTCAATCTTAGTATTGCTGACATCAGTAGAGTGACTAGAAGAGGTAGTGTTTTCTCTACAACACCTCCGAAGGATAAGGGAATTTCTGTTGAGCAGCCGGTTGTAAATGATTCAACTCTAGGGTAGTCCAGTAGGACTAATTATTCCTCCAAAACTGATGAATTCTTGAAGATGATCAAGAGAAGCAAGTATAAGATCGTAGACCAACTTCTGCAGACTCCTTCCAAGATTTCTGTGCTACAACTATTGATGAGTTCCGAAGCCCATAGGGAGGCTTTGCAGAATGACCTTGAGCAAGCATATGTCGATCATGATGTAACCATCGATCAGTTTGATGGGATTATAGGCAACATCACTTCATGTAATAATCTCAGTTTATGTGAAGAAGAGCTCCCGGAAGAAGGGAAAAAGCATAACATGGCATTGCATATCTCGATGAACTGCATGGATGATGCATTATCTAGTGTGTTAGTTGACACTAGCTCATCGTTAGATGTGATGCCGAAGACTACTCTCACAAGATTATCCTACCAAGGAGAACCTCTGAGGCCTAGTGGTATTGTTGTAAAGGATTTTGATGGATCAAGGAAGACAGTCATTGGAGAAGTTGTTCTACCGATGACTATTGGTCCCCATCTTTTTGAGATCACATTCCAAGTCATGGATATTCATGTTGATTACAGTTGCTTACTGGGTAGGCCATGGATATATGATGTTGGGGCGGTCACATATACACTACACCAGAAATTGAAGTTTGTTAATGAAGGGAAATTGGTTACAGTCTGTGGAGAGAGGGCTCTAGTGGTGAGTCATCTTTCTTATTTTTCATACATTGATGCTGATGAAGAAATAGGAACCCAGTTCCAAGCTCTTTCAGTTGATGGTGGTAGTGCCAAGAAGAGCGTGGCTTCCATTTCATCTTTCAAGGATGCGCAACGTGTTGCAACAAGTGGTTCCCAGGAAGGATGGGGGCAAGTGATATCAATGTCTGGAAACAAAAAGAAAAAGGGTCTCGAGTTTTTAGGTCCCAAATCTGATGAGCCTGCCATAGGAAATATGATTATTCCTCCAATTGAAGATGCCTTTCATAGCGGAGGAGTTATTCATCCATCAAGGGTTAATGCTATAACTAAAGAAGACGACTCTGAAGGGTACATACCTTTCGGCTCTGAAAGTGATTACATCCCTGCTGAAGATTGGGAGCCTTATCTAGAGGATCCTGGATTATGGGTCTGAGACTGAAGATGCTTACTGTCCTTTTTATTCTCCTCGGTCAAGACGCAATGGCCCTGAGTATGAAGCTTACGCCATCCTCGAAGACGAGTCCTCAAAGATCAGCCCAACTTTGTGACGCATGTAGCAGTTGCTCAGGAACTGGAGTGCTGTTAACATTCTCGTTGTAGTCAATTTATCAAAGTAATTGTTTTTTGCTATGTTTATTTTATAGCTCTTCGCTCTGCCCAAGGTGAAAGACTTTGTTGTGTGGGCTTATTTTCATAATTCCCTTTGCTCTGCCCAAGGCAAAGGTGATTTTTTGTTAGGGCTTTTGTTTAGCGAACTGCTATCATCAATAAATTTGTCATTTTGATTCCATTTTATCTGTGTTACTTTTTTTACTTTTCTGGAAAAAACTGTAATCATAAAAAAAACCCATTTTTATCACTTTTCATGTTTTGTGCACACACTTGCACTTTCATAAAATCTAAAATAAAGCCAAATCACATGTGCAGATTATTGCACGAACAAACCATAAAAAAAATGACCCAATGCCTCCTCCGAACTTTGAGTTTCCTGTGTTCGAAGCCGAAGAAGAAGAAGAAGAGGTTCCCGAGGAAATATCTCAATTACTTAAGAATGAAGATAGAGCCATTCAGCCTTACAAAGAGCCCGTAGAAGTCATTAATTTGGGTACAACCGAAGACTGTAAGGAAGTGAAAGTTGGAGCTTTACTTGCGTCTGATGTAAAAGAAAGACTGATTGAACTACTTAAGGAGTATGTTGACGTGTTTGCATGGTCATACCAAGATATGCCTGGTATCGACACCTTCATAGTGGAGCATCGTCTGCCTTTGAAGCCAGAATGTCCGCCCATCAAACAGAAGCTCTGGAGAACTCGCCCTGACATTGCCCTGAAGATTAAAGAAGAGGTACAGAAGCAAATTGACATCGGTTTACTCATTACGCCTGAGTATTCGCAGTGGTTAGCAAACATTGTGCCCGTTCTAAAGAAAGATTGCAAAGTTCGCATATGTGTTTACTACCGAGACTTGAACAAAGCCAGTCCGAAAGATGACTTTCCTCTGCCACACATTGATATGCTGGTAGATATCAATGCAAAGTACAAGGTTTTCTCTTTCATGGATGGTTTTTCAGGTTACAATCAGATCATAATGGCTCCCGAAGATATGGAGAAGACATCATTCATTACACCTTGGGGCACTTTCTGCTACAGAGTTATGCCGTTTGGTTTGAAAAATGCTGGGGCAACATATCAAAGGGCCATGACTACCCTTTTTCATGATATGATGCACAAAGAGATTGAGGTGTATGTGGATGACATGATAGCCAAGTTCAAGACTGAAGAAGACCATGTTGAGTATTTGTTGAAGTTGTTTCAGCGGTTGAGGAAGTATCAGCTCCATTTGAATCCTAACAAGTGTACGTTGGTGTTCACTCAGGCAAGCTCTTAGGTTTCATTGTTAGCCAGAAGGGTATTGAAGTGGATTCGTATAAAGTTAAGGCCATACAAGAGATACCAGCTTCGACTACAGAAAAATAGGTCAGATGTTTCTTGGGACGGTTGAATTACATCTCTCGGTTTATATCAAATATGATAGCCACTTGTGGGCCCATTTTCAAGCTTCTCAGAAAAGATAAAAGATGTGTTTGAACCGACGATTGTCATAAAGCATTCAACAATATCAAGGAGTATCTTCTCGAGCCTCCTATCTTGGTCCCTCTGGTTGAAGGAAGACCTTTGATCATGTATTTGACCATTTTGGAAGATTCCATGGGGTGTGTACTCGGTTAACAAGACGAGTCAGGAAAGAAGGAGCATGATATCTATTATCTGAGTAAGAAATTCACCGACTGTGAGTCTCGATACACAATGTTGGAGAAAACCTATTGCGCCTTAGCTTGGGTTGCGCGACATTTGCGCCAGTACATGTTAAACCATACCACTTGGCTGATTTCTAAGATGGATCCCATCAAGTACATTTTCGAGAAGCCCGCTCTGACAGGAAGAATAGCTAGATGGCAGATGTTATTGTCAGAATATGATATTGAGTACCACACTCAGAAGGCGATCAAAGGAAGTGTTTTGGCCGATCAATTAGCTTATCAACTTCTTGAAGACCATCAGCCTGTTGAGGATGATTTCCCTGATGAAGGTGTGATGTATTTAAAAATAAAGGATTGTGAGGAACCTTTGCCAGATGAAGGGCCTGAGCCGGATTCCCAATGGGGTCTGATTTTTTATGGTGCTGTCAACAAGTATGGGAAAGGAATTGGGCCAATCATTGTGACTCCTCGTGGATCCCATATCCCTTTCATCTCTCGACTAACTTTCACATGCACAAACAATGAAGCTGAGTATGAGGCGTGCTTTATGGGCCTCGAAGAGGCTATATATTTAAGGATCAAGAACTTGGATGTGTATGGTGATTCTGCTTTGGTAATTTATAAAATTAAAGGAGAATGGGTAACTCGCCAAGATAATTTGCTTCCGTACAGAGATTATGCAAGGAGACTGCTCCCTTTCTTCAAAAGGGTGGAGTTCCATCACATCTCTCGTGACGAGAATAGGATGGCTGATGCTTTGGCAACTTTGGCTTCTATGATTGTGATGAATCGTTGGAATGATTGTCCCAACCTTCATGTTATGTGTCTCTACAGACCTGCCTATGTGTTTTAAATAGAAGAAGCCAATGATGGTAAACCTTGGTATCATGACGTTGAAGTGTTTCTCTGAAAACAAGAATACCCATATGGGGCATCCAACAAGGATAAGAATATGTTGAGGAGATTGGATGTCAACTTTCTCTTGAGCAATAACGTACTGTACAAAAGGAATTTTGGCATGGTCTTGTTGAAATGTGTCGACAAGAGAGAAGCAGGCATATTAATGACTGAGATTCATGAAGGGTCCTTTAGTACTCATGTTAATGGACATGCTATGGAAAAGAAACTTTTGAGGGCAGGCTATTATTGGATGACAATGGAGTCGGATTGTTATAAGTTTGCTAAAAAGTGCCACAAGTGCCAAATCTACACTGATAAGATTCATGTACCACCAACTCTTCTCAATGTGATATTGTCTCCGTGGCCGTTCTCTATGTGGGGCATCGACATGATCGAGCCGAAAGCGTCTAATGGACATCCCTTCATCTTAGTGGCAATTGATTGCTTCACCAAGTGGGTTGAAGCAGCGTCGTATGCAAATGTCACCAGACAAGTAGTAGTCAGATTTATCAAGAATCAGCTCATCTGTGTTATGGTGTGCCAAGCAAAATCATCATTGATAATGGGTCAAATCTGAATAATAAGATGATGAAGGAGTTGTGTGAAGAGTTCAAGATTGAACATCATAATTCCTCTCCTTACCGACCAAAGATGAATGGGGATGTTGAGGCAACGAATAAGAACATAAAGAAGATCATTCAGAAGTTGGTTGTCACCTATAAGGATTGGCATGAAATGCTCCCATTTGATTTACATGGATATCGTACTTCAATACGCATATCAACAGGAGCAACTCCTTTTTCACTTGTTTACGGTATGGAAGTTGTACTCACAATAGAAGTCGAGATTACCTCCATGTGAGTTCTGATGGAGGCGAAACTCTCACAGCTGAATGGTGTCAAAGTAGATATGATCATCTCAATTTGATTGAAGAAAAAAGTATGGCGGCCTTATGCGACGGATAGTTGTACCAATAGAGGATGAAGATAGCCTTTGACAAAAAGGTGCGACCTCGGGAATTTAGAGAAGGTGGCCTTGTACTCAAGAAAATTCAATATTTTCTCACTGATCCTAAGGGCAAGTGGACTCATAATTATGATGGTCTGTATGTTGTTAAGAGGGTTTTCTCAGGAGGCGCTTTGTTTTTAGCAACTATGGATGGACAGGAGATCACTCGTCTCGTTAATGTCGATGCAATCAAAAAGTACTATGCCTAAAAATGAAAAGAACAGCTCGATAAGTTGAAAACCTGAAAGGGCAGCTTAGGCAAAAATGAGCGTCTCGGTGGGCTGAAAACCTGAAAGGGCGGTCCAGGCAAAAGTTAGAGACATAAACAGAAAGAAATTATCCCGCTAGGTTGAAAACCTGAAAAGGAAATCTACGCAAAAGTTAGGGATCAGGTCAATTCACTGCATCGGTTCAGATTGGATTATAAGAAATCTTCTCTCTCACCAGATTCAACAGTCAGATCATCAAAAGCTTAGAGTATAGGAAATTCAGAGTGGTTTAGGAGGATAGTGGACATTGTTTTGATGTAACCTTTTCCATTATTTACCGTTTTTCCAACTTTGTAATGATCTACGGAGTCACGTCATTTGCCGACTACCATTCCATTAATAAAATTGAGCCTTTTCCATTTGTTGGCAATCTGTATGTTATTCTTATTTCTGCAAAAATGTCTTTTATTTTTTATAGCATTTTCAAAATAATTTTAAAACTTTTTAAAACGCGTGTGTTTTTTTACTTTGATTTATGGACCCAAAAGGGATGATGATGGTCTTACCAAGAATGACAGACCTCTAAATGCAAAGCTATGTTGCTTTCCAACTCGCTTCACCCATGTCCCCGAGTGATTCTGTTTTAGATGATGTAGTGGATCCACAGTAAGTCACTTCAGGTGGTCATGATAGTTCCCTGGTATATCTTCGCTTCAAGCAGCTACGACATGTTTGATGCAAGATTTCCCCAGTTGGTGACCTAAGAATTCCTTAGTGAACCTCCTTGGCTCCAACCTTCCCAATGAAGTGAATGTTATCTTACTCCTCAGCGGATTTCTTACAGCTTCAATCTTCCCCAGCAAGGTGGACGTTTATTTCATCCCCGTGGAGTCTCAACTCTGACAGCCGCAACATTGATTCAAGCTTCCTGAAAGAGGTGGATATTTATTTTATCCCCTGTGAGATCTCAACTATGGTATCTCCAACTCTCTTTCAGTCTACTTCAGTTTGTTGTGGATATTGATTCCCCCATGAAGTCTCTCCAAACATGAGTTTGATCATTTCCAAGTGTTGTAGCGTGCGATTTTTGTCGGTGACGCGACCACCTTATCGCATAGAATGGTTTCGAGGAGGTGTGGGGTGCTACTTTCTGATTTTTTATTTATCTCGTGAAGCTGGAAGGGAAAGGGAAGCTATCTAAAACTAACCTTGCACGCGATTATTTAACTGAACAAACGCTAAGAGAGATTCGGGGAGTTTGGGGTCAGGTTATACAATGGGGAGTTGTCAATTACCCATCCTATATGTGGTTATCCACAGGTTGTTAGTTTTAGATTCTGCTTTGTACTTGATGGTGTTTATCCGTTGATGGGTTGGGAAAGTTTCTTGTTTGGGAGATATGAGAGAGAGAGAGAGAGTTTTTGATGATTTTGGGCTTGCCGATGTTTTTGGTAAGGTACTGGACCTAAGGTTTTTGATGTATGTGTGAAGGTACTGGACCTAAAGTTTTTGTTTGGTATGAAGGTACTGGACCTAGAGTTTTGTTTGGTATGCTCGCTAAGATTTTGCAATCTTATGCCTACGTATTCCCGTTTAAAGAAATAGGGAAATCAGAGCAATCGTAGTTCCTCCTATTCTATGGGAGGAAAAAGATGTTTTGGTGTCTTGTTCAAAGCCCAAGGTTGAATCTAAAAGGGGTATTTGTGTCTTGTTCAAAGCCCAAGGTTGAAGCTAAAGGTTTGATTGAGAGAGAATTTGTCATCTCTAAAGGGAGACATCATGTCTGTTTATCACAACTGTTTGGGTGACTGATTATAAAGGAGGATTACTTTAACTGGGATATGAGAATCCAGCAATGCCATAATTTCCTTTATAGGGGATTTGTCCTGAAGGGGAAAACTTTAACTCAGTGTAGAGCAATGCCATTTTTCTTTAGGAATCTTTCATGCTAAGAGAGGGACAGTGGCGTGGATGTAAACAATCCAGAGGCTTGCCGCTTACAGCAATTAGATGAGAGAGAGAATTCACCAGGATAAAAGATGGACAACATCTTGGATATTCGAATCAACAAGTGTGCCACTTACAGCGGTTATCTTGGATTAAGGTTTGTCTTGATTTTCTGTTTGAAGAGTGATAAACAGAGAAATGACTTCCTACAGAGAGTTTTTGATTTCCTCTGAGGGGATGTTGATTTTTGTGTGCCTTGATCAAAGCCCAAGGTTGAAGCTAAAAGGTTGATTGACTCCACGGGAGAAGTCCTTATACAAATCCTAGGAGGAGGTTGGGAAAGACTGACTCAACAAGAGAGTGTTTATATTTGTCTTATATAAAGCCTAAGATTGAGGCTAAAAGAATTGACTCTTTGGGGATATCATTATACAAAGCCTAAGAGGAGGCTAAAAGTTGACTTTTCCAGGGAAATATTTTGTCTGTCTTGTACAAAGCCCAAGATTGAGGCTAAAAGAGATTTTGACTCCGTCGGGGAGGGTTTGTATGTGTCTTGTACAAAGCCCAAGATTGAGGCTGAAAAGAAGACTGATTCGTGGGAAAGAAATCTTTATTTGTCTTGTACAAAGCCCAAGATTGAGGCTAAAATGAGACTTTACCGACTCAGCTGAGGATATTTTAGGTGTCTTGTACAAAGCCCAAGATTGAGGCTGAAAGAAGTTTGACTCTGCTGGAGAGTATTATCTGTTTTGTACAAAGCCCAAGATTGAGGCTGGAGAGAATATTGACTTTGCTTAGGGAAATTTATAAGGTGTCTTGTACAAAGCCCAAGATTGAGACTGAAAGGGGTTGACTCAACCAGAGAGTGCGTTTGTTTTATATCATTGACTCAACAAGAGAGTGTGGAAGGGTGATTGACTCAACAAGAGAGTCTGAAAAGGTTAACTTAGCTGGGGAAAATCATTGCACAAAGCCCAAGAGGAGGCTGTCTTTTTTGGGGAAGAACAAAGAAATACATCTTTATACAAAGCCTAAGAGGAGGCTGACTTTTGCTGAGGATTATTAAGATCCAGAGGCAGGTCCAAATGGGGAATCAACTCTCGCTGAGGGTTTACAGAAGAGTTGAGGCATCAGATACCTTGAGGCTCTGATGATAAATCGACCCTGGCTAGGGAAGTTTAGGATAAAAGACTGGGTTTTTAGATCCTACGGGTTTCGACTCTACTGGGGATTGATTAAATGACCAGTGTTTTTTCCTTATTTGTAGGGAACTTGAGAATGTCTTTGAGACTCAAGAGGAGATTAGACTGTCTAAGTCTATTGGTATGGAAGAGCTTATCTTTGTATAACGCCCAAGAGGAGGTTGACTCTTTTAAGGGATGACTATCAACCCTAAAATTAGTCTGAGAGTTTGACTCTTTTAGAAAGACAGCTCTAACGAAGGATGACTAAGTTTTGTCCTATACCTTTAAGAGGTCTTCAGGGTCCTTGTACTAAGCCCAAGAGAAGGCATGAGAACTTTTAAGAAGCTGGAGGCTCCTTGTACAAAGCCCAAGAGGAGGTGGGGATGCTTTTAGGAAGTCTGTGGGTCCCAAACTTAAGAAGAGTTCAAGAAAAGTTTCACCGAGAATAATCTTTTCTTTAGTGAACAGTTCTAGGGTTTGAAGAAATTCAAGAGAGGTTTCACCGAGAATTAAACCTCTCTGGGAAAAAATGAATTTCTTTGACGATTTCTAATAGTGACAGTCTGAGAAAAGTTTCACTGGGAATAATGTCTTTCTCTTTGTTCCATATTGTTTAAGCCCAAGAGAAGGCAAGATTGTATCTGGAAATCCTATGGGGATCTAGTTTTGACTGTATTAAAGAGTGACCAACTGGCTTTACCTAGTTCTAGACTTAGTTGTCGGGGAAAACTCTAAGCAGATATACTAGTATATATATATAGTTGATATATGACAAGTATTTAAAAGGATATGAAAGAAGAAGTTACAGGTGAGCAAGCTTCTAGCAATACAGTTATATATATGTGTTGTACCCCAAATTTTACCCTTAGATCCATTGATCTCTTGCATGTCATATTAGGTCAATCATATTGCATAGATAACCTTTTTATCAGGTTTTGTTTGTGTTTGTTTCATTTTTATCAGGTGTTATCTTAAGGAGATTCAAGAAGTGATTGATCAAGATTTTTGGTTGGAGCATTGAATCAAGCAAGTCTCTCATTTCAAAGAGTTGTCTCCATAACCCTAACCATGATCCTCTCATAACCAAATTTCTACCCTCAATTGTCACCTTTAATTCCAAACCTATTTCATTAGTCCCTCATTAACCAATCTTATCCAATTTCTAAATGTTAATCCTCCATATCCATAACCATACCATTTATCAAATTCACCTTTTATTCATCTATTATTTGTTGTCCTAATCATTTTGCTTTTATAAACAAAAATAGAAAACCAATGCTAACATATTTGTTCATGAGCCCGCATGATAAGCCCAACGTACCAAAATGTATTACAAACTACTTTGGAATTGAATTCATTGCCAAGGACCAATAAGGATCAAGCATTGTTGTGTTGACTTTTCAACTCAATTTCCAACCAATGAAGAGGTGACGCGTGGACATTAAGGAAACCAAAACAACCAAAATTGTTCCTTCTCCTTTGTCGTGTGTGCGAGATGCAGATTGGAAGAGAAATTCAAACACGAGCATATTAAATTCATTCAAGAAATCATTTCAACTCAATCCTTTGGCACTATTTTCTCTATTTGAATCCTCCAAGAGCATTGCCCATTTAAGCTTTCAACGGTTGGCTTCACTAAAAGTGCTTCTGAAGCATTTCCTATTTCAGTATTCAACCTGTTACCACCTGTGAACTCTTCACGCCATCCCCAATTCTTACCTCATCTGATACACCTCTCAATGACATCAAGTAAGGAGCTCTGAAGCAATACATGAAGTGGTGAATTGACCCTGCAACCTCTGAGAATTTTGCACAACATGAGCAGCGTAATTGTCTCCAAGGGGTGGACCAACATTTGAATTCAAAAGAGACGTTGTAACCTTGGCTTCTACTCAGCACTCCAAGTGTTTGTGTTTTGGACTCACACAACCCAAGCCCTTTGGTTCAGCCTATAAAAGGGACTCGCTTCTACACCTCAAGGCACCAAGAATTCTCACAAAACACTCAAAAATCCTCTAAAGTTCCATAAGTTTCAAGCAAGCAAGTTGAAAGGTGTTCTTGGAGTGCTTTGGAAGGAAAGCAATCAGTATACTTGAAGATAGTGGACATTACTCCACTTGGTATCGTTTTCTGTCCCTCTTGTTAAACATGCTTATTTAATACCATTATGTCATATACACCTTGCTATTCTTTTACATATGCATCTTGCCAACACATGCTTGAATATGTCGTTTATGTGCCAATGACTTGAGTTCATAAAATTGGTGATGTTGTTCATTGACATGAAGTACATGCTTGATTTTAAGTTATAATACCTCTGTATTTGTCCATTAAATGACTGCAACTATAAGTTCTCATTGTGGTTTTGTATTGACAAGATTGATGTTTGATTTTGTTGACCTACTTGGATGTCGTATGTACTTAAATGTGATGTTGAAGACAAGAGACTTGTGAACCTATGTTTCTCTTTGTAGTTATGATATGCTCTTAGGTTGTAGTAAGTTTGAACCTATCTATCTTTGCTGTTGGCTTGATGATTGTTTGGTGTTGCTAAGTTGTTCTTGTTAAAATATCATTAGTACCTTTTTCTGCCACCATTAATATATGAGCATTTTGTATACTTAGTCATGGTTTTAAACTTTGTCATTGTGGATGTTTTTTGTTTTAAGGTTGATAGTTTTTGTTAACATTTGTATGCACCACTGTCTTTGTCATTGTTGATGATTGATCATGTGTTTGAGTTTGGATTGATTGAACTGTTAACATATGCAAGCCACTGACTTGTGTTACATCTTTTTGGAATGATTTTGTTTTAATATATGTTTAAAGCTTATGAATGTTGAATCTTGATATGTGCTGCCTTGAGTTGTTCCTATCATATGCCTTAATATTCTATGACTTGCCATACTATGTTATACATGTAAAACCATTCTATTGAAACTGTTAATCTCAGAAGCCATGTCTTTGTGATATCATGATTTTGTCCTCTATGTTAACACTGTGTTCATGATTAGTATGCTAGCCTTGTTGTGTTTAACATGTTTCCTAAGTTATGCCTTTGTGATATCATGATTTTATACATATATGTTTGATTGTATGTGCTTGCTTGATGTTACCCAAGTTGGTTCTATAATGTCATATGCTACTGCCTATTTTTAAGTGTTACCACTTGAATGAATTTGGTTATTATATTGTCTTGTAACATGTCCTATCCTTGCATACATGTGTTTGCTCTCGACCATCATGATGTTTGTGTACTTGTCACTATGTTTGTACCACTTAGGTGAGTGTATGAATTTCTGCTTGTAATTCAGTTTGCTAGCTATTTTTGACTTGGAATGTCACTATCATGTGAATATGGGCCTCATAATGTACTAAATGCTATGAACCTAAATAACCTGCCTTGACCTTATATGTGTTTGGTCTGCCTTTAATCTATCTTGATGCTTGAATTATCACTGTGCCCTCAACAACCATGACTGTTTGTTTTTGCCTATATTTTGCTTTGATAAATGGTTGAGTTGTATGGACTACCATCATGTGCTTTGCTTGCTATTTTTGTGAAACTGCCTACTGCCTTGCTTGTTAACCTATGAACCTTAGCCTCTTGAATCATGTTGTCTTGTTGGTTGTTATGAGCTCATTACTTGGTGGAATGTAATTGCTTTGGTGCCATGTTGTTATCTACTGCTTGTGTTGTTGATGTTGTTATCATTCTACTTAGCCTTTGCTTTAATCATAGAAATTGATCCAACCTGTCATTGTTTTACCACTCATTGTGAGATGTTTTGAGTTTCGATTTGAACTTTGGAAGATATCTTTGGAACTGACTTATCACCTTGCCCTAACCTATCTCATGTTTGCTTACATTTTTAACTCATAACTTTGCCAATCATTTGATTTTAGTATTAAAACATCTTTGCTACTCTTCACTAAACATGTTAATTCTTGAAGATGTTTTTATACATGAAATTAACCTCATTGCCATGCTGGTCTGTATCTATAGGTTGTCTATTAATTGTATTCCAAGGTGTTTCCATTTCATTAAAACTCCCTTAAACATGATGTATGATTGCTACTAGAGTTGTGTGTTAATTTGCTAGCTTACTTTGCTTTTGTACAAATTTGTCTGTCAACATTTAGCTTATGTTCAAAACCATGCCATACTGTTTTGGATTTCATGGTATGCATGTTTGTTTATTATTTGTGTTCAAGACATGTCCTTGTGTGATTTTCAAATGAGTATGTTGTATGCTTACTGATCATTACTTGCCATGGCTGCGTATAGTTTCCTTATCTTATGCTTTCAAATGTTATTGTTTTGATGTCCAGTTTATATGGTTGAACCCTTACATGGTAGTTAGTATGTGTAGCAATTCTTGGTTTTGCATTGACAATCATGTTTCTGCTTCATTTTACCTAACCTTATCTGATTTTGAATGGCTTAGCCTATATGCTTCCCTTTGGTGAGCAGTTGATGTGATAGTTTGGTTTGTGATTAATTTGAAATGTGATGTTTGCTTGCTATGCTGTTATAGTCTACATGTGTGTTTATTGCATTCGAGACATGTCCTTGTTTGATCTCCAACTGAATGTATTACATTCCTTGCTACTGTTGCTTCCGTGGCTGTGTGGATTTTGTTGCTTAAACATCCAATTTTTCTTACTTTGTAGATTTATGTGTTAAGCCTTTGCTTGATATTCAATATGTGTGGAATTTCATGATTTTGAGTGTAGATTACATGCCCTTTCTTTCATCTGGTTTGGCAATGTTTGATGAAGGGCATATCATGGTATGGCTTTGGCTGTCACGAGCAGTTTGCGTGTTTGGATGGTTTGTGTGGTTTATTTGAAATATGCGCACTTGAATAGCTTATATATTTATTGAAGTGAATATGTTACCGGATGTAACAGCCACCCCAGTGGCAAGCACACACTATCACACGCCTTACCACCTCTAGGACTTGGGTTCGAATCCCCCTCGCCCCAATCCTTTTGTTTTACTTCATGATTTTTGCTCTCTTTACATATATACTTGTGAATCCATTATATATTCAAGGGCGAGCATTGGCCTAGTGGCATTGATTTTACACTGCAAGCGAGAAGACCTGGGTTCAATCCTTAGGTGTACCACTTCCTTACTTTTTATCACTTGTTGCTTTTATTTTATTTTTCAAGTTTATGCTTCATTTTCTAATTTCCATAACTTGCTTATTTTTCATCCTTTTTCTTCCCTTCTTTTTGGTATATTCTTCTAATTGAATTTACTTTTTGAATATAAAATAAAATTGATAAAAATATTTAATCTTGATACCTTTATTCATGATAAGATTAGGAATACTTATTAGGGTTTTATCGCACTTCCTTATTCATCTTGCCATGTTATCTCTATTTATCATGTTTGATGTTTGTCCAACATGCATGATTCTAACTTTGCATTGACATCACAACTTTGTTCCATCTTAATGTCTTATGCATGTCTTTTACATCATCATATTTGAATTAACTCTTTATTTCTTAGTAATTTTACAACTGTTATCTTTCCCCCCCATTCCAAAGGGAGACCTTCCTAAAATTGACTCATGAAGTCACTAAACAACCACCCTACCTTAACCTTAGGAGCCTATCCCATTTCTTGGCCTCATGAGAGCCAATGAAATTATAACTTAGAAATAGGTTAGAGTTTCTGAACTCTATGTGATTCTCATCATCATGAGAACTCACTTTTACCCTATAACTTAAACTTAGAGAGTTATCGTGAACTCTAAAATGAGCTCATACTCATTTCCCCTTGGAAATTTGGCCATAGTCAATGGTTCCTATCCTTCACCCTTAGATCGATGAACTACGGATACTTTGATTCCACTCCCGTCAGGATATGTAGGCGCAAAGTGCGATACTTTGTCGAGTATACTTAGATATTAACCCCTAGGGTTTCAACCTTTAGCATAGCACCCTTAGCAAGCGAGTAAGATATAACAAGTTAAAACAAGAGGTTCTCGTAGAGTACTACGGACGTTTAGGATGCTAATACCTTCCCTAGGCGTAACCAACCCCCGAACCTTAGATCTCCTCCCTTTAGGTTTTTCTCGATCTTGAACCTTTCCTTTGGATAAATCAAAGTCGGTTGTGAATTCAAAGTTTTGTGATGCAAGTTAATTAATAGCTTTTTATCCGATTCTCACCGCAACAGAAATGGCGACTTCACTGGGGATGACTAATTTTTGAGGATTAAGCCCATCTTGTTTTTGCTTGTTTTATTTATGCTTGTTTGCTATATTTGTATGCCTGTTTGATTGCCTGTATATATGCTTTGCTTGATTATCTTTTCTTGGCTTGGTTCTTGAGTGGTGAGATAAATCCTAACCCGGATTTGAGTGCACTTATGATAGGACGACGGTATATTCAAGGAGGCTTTGAGGGAGTCAAATCCTGAAAAAGTTAACTTGAGACACCATCACTCAGTTGAGGCCCTCTTGAGAGTCTAGTCATGTTGAACGAATATGTTCGTGAAAACGTGCTACTCTCGACCTAGGAGCCCTTGATATTGAGAACCGTAGTTACCAAACCCCACCTAAGTCTTCTAGGATGTAGTGCAGTGACCATGATGGAGTCTCTTTCTGAATTGGTTGTCACGCGATACTACACTCAGACGAGATTCTCTTGAGAATTTTATTGATTACTAAGTCAACTGGGAAATCGATAAAATCCGAAAGATGGGTTGTCGACTCTGGGAACTTCTTAGAACCCCGTTCAGCAGATGAAAACCAATATTACATACCAATGGGAAGGGTGAACCCTGGCTCCATGCCTAAACCTATCCCCCTTTATTTGTATTTTGTGTGCTTTGTGTGTGCCTTGCATTCATACATCATAAGCATTCATATTGCACCTGTTTCATGGAACTCAGATTTCTTTTCTCAGAGGGATATCATGGATAGCTCAAGAAGAAACACAATTAAATACACTTTCAAGAGTCCCAAATTGGATGGCCTAAGGGAATTAGGAGATTTGCTAACAGACCCTGAAGGATTCATGTATAGATGGTTTATTTCGCATCTACCGAAGGCGGACGCATTCTGGGATTCCAAGAAAGGATGGTGGTCTCAGAAGATTATGGCACTCTCCCATCCAGTCATTGACTGGTATAATCAGGTGTATGATGGAATCCTGATTATATATAGCTGTGGGAATTATGGCAACGTGCCTCTTCTTGGCATTAAAGGAGGAATCAGCTACAACCCTATATTAGCACGACGCCAATTAGGGTATCCTTTGGAAGATAAACCTCTCAGTGTTCATGTGGAAATCATCTACTTTGAAGCATATGACAAGAATGAAGAATAGAAGAAGTTGATCTTGAACGCTTGGTGTAACAAGCGCAAAAGAGGAAGAAGTTCTTTGGGAAGACCTAACTGTGTGTCATTGGAGCCTTATCTCCAATGGGTCAGAAGAACAGCTATAGAGTTAAAGATGCCTTACAAGAGGCAGGAACCAATTGCTTTGAAGAAAGAGCCTATTTTATACTTCATGACAAAAGAGGAAGAGCTGGAGATTTCTTTAAGACAAATGCGACGGTCAGAAGAAGCCTAGAAGCTCAAGTATCAAGTGGTTGTTGAAGAAAACCTAGAACTCCAGAAGGAACTACAAACCAAGAATGAGGAGTTGCTATCATGCAAGAAGAGAAAGGCCCTGGAAGATCCAAGCTCCTCTAACACTCAGCCTCCTACTTGGAAATCCATCCTTGACAACCTCGTCGCAGAAAGGGATCAGATGGAGAAAGAAATCAGAAGACTCAACACAAGGCTCTTAGGAGAATTTCCTTAGGACTTTCTAGCTTTTATTTAGCTTTATGATTAGGGCTCTTGAAAGTGTATCAACTCTTGTAATTCACTTTTTATTTAATGAAAATGAGGTCTTTTGATATCTCTCGATATTATGCGAGTGTCTGAGTTCCATGAAACTTTGCATTGCATCTTGCATTCCTGCTAAACTATCAAGATACTAATTTTGTTTTGCAGATTTTGTAGAAATGGATGCTACAGGGAAAAGTGTTTGGCCTTATTTCTTTGAACTACCAGAGGTGGAGCGTTTGTTGTGGTTGGGAGAGATAGTTGAAGACCAGTCAGCCTTCGCTGATAGATACGGATGTGTCATTCCACTGATGAAGACACCAGTGACTGTAGGGCCCCTTGAAGTTTTGGTCCAGTAGTATCATCCCGCGTACCGCTATTTTGTATTCCCTGAATTCCAGTTGGTGCCGACCCTAGAGGAGTTCTCAGCCATGATAGGGATTCCAGTCAGAGAAGCCCCCATCTTTTCTAGGATTGAAGAAATGCCTTCCGCCAGAGACATCGCCAGAGTAACCAGAATCAGATTATCTGACATCCAGGCTAACCTGACTAACAAAGGAGGAAAGCATGGACTGCCTGCTCAGTTCTTGATGGAAAAGGCTCTGTACTTCAAAAATAGAGGAAGTGAGGCTTTGTTTGAGTCAACCCTAGCTCTGATGATATATGGTTTGTTTATGTTCCCAAATGCCAAGAACTTTGTGGATACCCAAGCCATTCAGCTTTTTACAGTCAACAATCCGGTCCCAACACTGCTAGTGGATGTTTACCACGCAATACAGACCAGATACACAAGAGGTTGTGAACCAATTGTATGTTGCGTAGCTTTCTTTTACAAGTGGTTCATTTCTTATCTGCCAAAAACTCTGACTTTATGGGAGGTTGAAGACTGTAAGATTTGGTCCAAAAAGCTGATGGAATTGAAGCATACCGACATCGAGTGGTATGATTCAACTGAAGAAAGAATCATTATAATCCATAGCTGTGGGGATTTCCCCAATGTGCATCTCATGGGAAGAAACGGTTGTATCAATTACAACCCTGTCCTTGCACGCCGTCAGTTGGGTCATCTGAAGGAAGGAATTCCAGACGACGAGGATATGCAAATGATGTTTTATGATGAAAGAGGAGGTTTTGAAATGAAGATGCAATTGGAGAGCGCTTGGCGCAAAATTAACAGATAATTATGGAAAGCTGAATGCCCAGTCACAGAAGATCACTTACAATGGTCTCGTGATATAGCTCATGTAATGATGAAGCCACATCCTCACCATGAATCACCTACCGAGACAAAGTAGAAGTTGGTGGAAGAGTTAGGAGAATTGGTCCTTGCGAGAGAAGAGACGAAAGTGCGTATCAGCAAATTGATGAGAGTGATTAATGAAGGAGAGGGATCATCAACCAGTGAATTCAATCCTTAGTATTACTGTTGTTGTTTCTTTTGTTACTAATGTTCCCTTTCATTTTGATGTATTTCTACTTATGTACTTGGAGTATGAGGATACACTACTCCTGATGTAATGCTCTCCAGACTCTTGAATGAAGAAGTTTATTTTGTCAAGGAATCTATTATCTGTATTATTTGAAAAATTTCTTTGGTTTCTTGATAGTTTAGCTTGCATCTGTATTTGCATCCTCATTTGCATCTTCATATACATTTCTTTCCTTATCTTTGTCTTATGTCGCCGTGTTCTCTCCAGAAATCGTCACACTGAATCCCAGACACAACTACAACACCCGGGCCCAAGCTCGATTCAGAATGTCAGAGATATACGGAGAAATGGACAGAGTCAACAATGAATTGAATGAGATATGAGGAGGGATGGGACAAATCCTCGAGGCTATTAATGTTATGAAAGCAAAGATGGACACCCAGGCCACAGTGGTCTCTGAAATCGTCACTACAATGGTAGAACCTTCTATCATCCCTGTCACAAACCCCACTTTGGGTATGCCAGAAGATTTTATCCATGCCACAGTTCCTTTGACAACACAGCAAACAGTTCCTTTGGTTAATGAGACTCTTCAAGCTAATCCTACCTATGCTCCACCAGCAGTGCAAACGCAAGTACATCCGGTTTTCCAAAACCACCAGTCCTACGATTACATTGATGTGTCAGAAGAAGGAGATGATAGGCACGAGAAATTGAGAGAGAGTGTTGAAACAATGCAGAGGAAGATGAAGGCGATGGAGCTAAGTAATGCATTCAATACTGATATCAAAGACATGTGTTTGGTTTCAGATTTGGTAATTCCACCCAAATTCAAGTTACCAAGTTTTGAGTTGTACTCAGGGGCCACGTGTCCCAAATCCCATTTTATCATGTACTACCAAAGAATGGTTGCGCACGTACGCAATGATAAGCTGATGATCCATTGTTTTCAGGACAGTTTGAAGGGGGCTGCTGCTAAGTGGTATTTGAGTCTAGACCAGTCCCAGGTCCATTGTTTCCAGGATGTGATTGGTGCTTTTGTGAAACACTACAAGTACAATATGGATTTAGCCCCTGACCGTAGGAAGTTGTTGAGTATGGCCCAGAAAGGTACTGAGACTTTCAAAGAATATATACAATGTTGGAGAGAGACTACTTCTCAGGTCGAACCACCATTAACTGAGAAAGAGTTGGCTGATTGGTTTGTAGACACAGTAAAACCTGAGTTTTATGAGAGAATGATCAATAGTGTCAGTGGTAATTTCGCTGATATTGTTTCAATTGGCGTAAAGGTAGAGGCAGGATTAAAGAGTGGAAAGGTAATCGGTTCTCCGAGTAGTTCAACTAGCGTCAGTGTTAAGAAGTCCCCTAGTCATTCTCATAAGAAGAGGGAAGGAGAAACTAATGCCATCATGGCAGGAAAGACCCATAGCCCTCGATAGAAGCAACCAATGTACCAGCAACAGCAGAGACCAAACTTCTCCCAACATCCAATCTACTAGATGCAGTATGCTCAGCAACCTTACGTAGTTGCTGTTATGCCTACTTTCAACCACCAAGCAGTACAGCAGGCGCCAGCATATCAACAAACAGCTTATCAACAATGGCCTAAAAACCAGAATTATCAACAACCAAGACCACAGGTTCCACAGCAGAATTCTCCCCACAAGAGGCAAGGAGGAAAACCAACATTTCCACCTATACCAATGTCATATACAGAGCTTTACCCTTCTTTAGTGGAGCAAGGGTTGATCGTTACTAGACCTTTGGGACCACCAACCGAGAAATCTATGCCTTTCTTCAACCCAAATGCAACTTGTACTTTTCATCAAGGAGGGGCTGGTCACGACTTGGAAGGCATTTTAGCATTGAAGAATGTAGTGAAGGTTTTGATGGAGAAGAATATTCTTTCATTTGCTGATAATCAATCAAATGTGAAAAACAATCCTTTGCCTACCCATGGGACCACTAATGCAATAGAAGATGAGAAGGATGAGGTATTAGTTTTGGATGTAACGAAGATCAAAACTCCTATCAAGGCTTTTTATGCTAAGCTGTTTAAAGCTGGGTTAGTTGAAGCTTGCCATGATGACTGTGAAGAATGTATTGTCAGTATCAAGGGCTGCCGTTTAGTCCAAGATGATGTTCAGTATCTGATCAATGAAGGGTTTTTACAGGTGTTCAGCAAAGAAAAGGAGAACAGAGTTGCAGCAATCGAGCCTGTATTTAACCTACCAAAGCCAAAGGGCAGGTATCCGGGTCCAACACACCTAAGTCTGGGTTTGTAGTTCCCATCTTTAATAAACCAATACCAGTTTTCAACAGGCCTAGAATGGCTGATGCTTCCACTATTAATCATTCCAAACAATGTAACACCCGACAACATGTTCCATTTAGGTTCCGAGGGACCAAGGCAGTGCCGTGGGTCTATGAGAATGTTTTGAGTAGCAAAAGACGATAAGACGTGATTCCAAGGAAAGAGGTGGGAATCGCTGTTGAGGACGTGATTCCAAGGAAAGAGGTGGAAATCGCTATTGAAGACATAGTTCCAAGGAAAGAGGTGGGAACTACTGCTGAAGATGTGACTAATATAGTTGGAGCTGGAAAGATGACCCGAAGTGGAAGAGTATACACTCCTTCTTTCAAAGAAACCACACCCAGGAAAACTGTTGTCCCCACACCGTCTAGAGACAAAGGAAAGGAGGTAATTTCTCAAGAAGAAGACGAAGAATTCCAAAGAATTATCAAGAGGAGTGATTACAAAGTGGTAGATCAGCTCCATCAAACACCATCCAAGATTTCGATCTTATCTCTATTAGTCAATTCGCCGGTTCATAGATCAGCTTTGCAGAAGGTGTTAGCCCAGGCGCAAATGGCTCAAGATATAACAGCTGGACAGTTTGACCATGTCGTTGCCAACATCACAGCTTGTAACACTCTTAGTTTCAGTGACGAGGAGTTACCCTGAGCTGGAAGGAATCATAATCTTGCTTTGCAAGTATCAATGAAATGTCAGGAGGATACAATGGCTAGAGTTCTTGTAGATACCGGTTCATCATTGAATGTTATTCCAAAAAGAACTCTTGATAAACTGTCTTACCAAGGAGCTATAATGAGACCCACTTCTCTTATTGTCAAAGCTTTTGATGGGTCAAGAAGATCGGTGATGGGAGAGATTGAGCTAACTGTTTTGATTGGCCCTCAAACATTCAACATCCTTTTTCAGATCTTAGATATCAACCCTACCTACAGTTGTTTGTTGGGTAGACCTTGGATCCATGAGGGTGGCGTTGTAACCTCTACCTTACATCAGAAGATGAAGTTCATGGCCGACGAGAAGTTAGTTATCATACATGGTAAGGAAGACCTCTTGGTCAGCAATTTGTCCTCGTTTCGTTACATTAAAGCGGATGAAGATGCTTTGGAAACTTCTTTCCAGGCTCTTGAAATAGCTAATGCCGTTATGCTTGAAGACAAGGAACCAGTGGCCTCTAGTTGTCCATCTTTTGCTTCTTTCAAAAGCATTCAATCTGCTTTACGAGGAGGAGTACCTGAAGGCTGGGGCAAGATCTTTGAAGTCCCAGAAAGAGAGAAATACCAAGGGTTGGGTTACAAACCAACTTTTGAGGGAAGAGCTTCAACAAAAAGAAGACTAAGGACCATTCAAGAAGTGTTCATCAATGGAGGACAGCAAGTCCATGCAATTATTGAAGATGCTGAAGGCGAAGATATCAACCATTTGGTGTTTCGATGTGACGCCGCTTTAAGTAACTGGGAAGCCATTGAGATACCTACTTTGTACCCTATGCTAGAGTAATTTGTTTGTTTTCTTTGATGTTTTCAATTCCGCAGCCTTGCCCGAGGCTTTCGGATTATTTTGTATGGGCCACCGCTTTTAAATCTTATTAATCAATGAAGTGTTTGTTTTGTTAAAATTCTTTGTCTTTGTTCTTACTTTCGTTTTTAAGAAAAATGGCAATCTTTTCAAAACTACAGTTTCTCCTTCTTGCGTTCATGTTTGTACATTTTTAATAAAATAAATTCCTCCATCGTGCAGAATGATTCCCAAACCCGTTGTATTCAATGACCCTACTCTCACTATCGACTTTGATTCACCCATCTATCAAGCTGAGGAAGAAGAGGATTATGAGGTCCCTGATGATTTGGCAG
The DNA here is from genome assembly GCA_022829125.1 of Lathyrus tuberosus. Classification (NCBI taxonomy): domain Eukaryota; kingdom Viridiplantae; phylum Streptophyta; class Magnoliopsida; order Fabales; family Fabaceae; genus Lathyrus; species Lathyrus tuberosus. The sequence goes on along the minus strand of JALAZF010000113.1, from coordinate 13,889,284 downwards.
AAATGTGTGAATATCAGTACACGGATCTTCAGCCACACGAAGAAAAAGTGGACGTCATCAACCTTGGCACTGAAGAAAAGAGGAAAGAGGTCAAGATTGGGGCAACCCTTGGGGCAGAAATCAGACAATGGCTAGTCCTGCTTCTGGAAGAATATGTAGATGTGTTTGCTTGGTCTTATCAAGACATGCCTGGATTGGATACAGATATAGTAGTTCATAAGCTACCACTCAAGCCTGAATGTCCACCCGTGAAGCAAAAGCTCCGTAGAAGTAGACCAGATATGGCTCTCCAAATCAGAGATGAGGTTAAGAAGAAATTGGATGCAGGATTCTTGGCAGTTTCAAAATATCCTGAATGGGTCGCCAACATCGTTCCAGTTATGAAGAAAAATGGTAAAGTATAAATGTGCGTAGATTACAGAGATCTCAACAAAGCTAGTCCCAAGGACGACTTTCCCCTACCGCATATTGACACTCTTGTGGATAATACGGCCAAGTTTGCAGTTTTCTCCTTCATGGACGGTTTTTCCGGTTACAATCAAATCAGAATGGACCCAACTGACATGGATAAAACTACCTTTATCACCCCGTGGGGAACCTACTGTTACAAAGTTATGCCCTTTGGTTTGAAGAACGCAGAGGCAACTTATCAGAGAGCTATGATGACTATATTCCATGATATGATCCACAAGGAAATTGAAGTATACGTGGATGACATGATTGCTAAATCCCAAAGCGAGGAGGAACATTTGGACCATCTCTTGAAGTTGTTTAAGAGACTCCAGAAGTATCAGCTGAAGTTGAATCCGACCAAATGTACTTTTGGTGTCAGGTCAGGGAAGTTGCTTGGTTTCATTGTCAGCCAGAAAGGAATTGAAGTAGATCCTGACAAGGTACGAGCTATTCAAGAAATGCCAGCTCCACAAACTGAATCACAAGTAAGAGGGTTTCTGGGTCGTTTGAACTATATATCCAGATTCATTTCCAATATAACTCCAATTTGTGAACCGATCTTCAAACTGCCCCGCAAAGACCAGACTGTAGAGTGGAATGCCGATTGCCAACAAGCTTTTGAAAAGCTTAAAAGTTATTTGCAAGAACCACCTATTCTGATTCCTCCTGTTCCTGGAAGGCCTCTCATCATGTACATGAATGTTCTAGAGGGATCCATGGGTTATGTATTGGGCTAACGTGATGAAACTAGTCGTAAAGAACATGCCATTTATTACCTGAGTAAGAAATTCGTTGGTAGTGAAAGACGTTATTCACTGCTTGAGAAAACATGTTGTGCCTTAGCATGGGTCGCCAAACGTTTGAGGCAGTATTTGATATGTCACACTACTTTGTTGATCTCAAAAATGGATCCAATAAAGTATATATTTGAGAAGCCTGCTCAGACAGGAAGACTTGCCCATTGGCATATGCTATTGTTAGAATATGATATCCAATATGTACCTCAGAAGGCTATCAAGGGGAGTGTATTATCAGAAAACCTTGCAGACCAGCCCGTCGAGAATTATGAACCGTTCAAGTTTGATTTCCCGGATGAAGACATTATGGTAGTAAAGGATAGTGAAGAGCTTGGTCCCAATGAAGACCCTGAGCCTAGTTATAGATGGAAGATGATGTTTGATGGTTCTTCCAATTTCAAAGGGCATGGTGTAGGTGTTGTATTGATAAACCCTGATGGTGGTTATACTCCTTTCACAGCAAGATTGGACTTTGGATGCCCAAACAATATTGCTTAGTACGAAGCATGTATTTTGGGTCTAGAAGCTGCAATGACCTTGGAATCAATGTTCTTGAAGTTATGGGTGATTCTGCTTTGGTCATTTACCAAGTCAAGGGTGAATGGGAAACCAAGGATGAAAAACTCATTCCATACCGTGCTTACATTATGGAATTGATTAAGTGTTTTGATGAAATCACTTTCCGTCATATACCTCGTACTGAAAATCACATAGCTGATTCCCTAGCTATGTTAGCTTCAATGTGGCAAGTCAGGTTTCACAATGAAGTGTCTCTCATTAGTATAGAGCGCAAGACCGAGCCCGCTTATTGTCATTTAGTTGAAGAAGAGGTGGGTGGAAAATCTTGGTTTCACAACATCATGAATTATCTGAAAACTCAGGAATACCCCGCCAATGCCTCCAATCTTGATAAGAAAACTTTGCAAAGATTGTCATCCAAGTTCTTTCTCAGTAACAACGTGCTTTACAAGAGGAATCATGACATGGTCCTGCTAAGATGTGTTGATAAACGAGAGGCAGACCTGTTGATTCACGACATTCACGAAGGAGCCTTTGGCACTCACTCCAATGGATATGCCATGGTTAAGAAAATTTTGAGGGCTGGATATTATTGGTTAACTATGGAATCTGATTGCATCCAATACGCCAGGAAATGTCATAAGTGCCAGATCTACACTGATAAAATGCATGTTCCTCCTACCTTGCTGAATGTGTTGTCATCTCCTTGGCCTTTCTCTATGTGGGGCATTGATATGATTGGAGCTATTGAGCCAAAAGCTTCTAATGGTCATCGTTTCATTTTAGTGGCCATTGATTATTTCACCAAATGGGTTGAAGCTGCTTCTTTTACTAATGTGACCAGGCAAGTAGTTGCTCGTTTCATCAAGAATAATATCATTTGTCGTTATGGAATTCCCAGCAAGATCATCACTGACAATGGAACAAATCTGAACAACAAAACGATGAAGGAGTTATGTGACGATTTCAAGATTGAGAATCATAATTCCTCACCTTATCGTCCCAAGATGAATGGAGCTGTCGAGGCTGCTAATAAAAACATCAAGAAAATCCTGCAGAAAATGGTCAAGACGTATAAGGATTGGCACGAGATGTTACCATTTGCCTTGCACGGATACAGAACTTCGGTTCGAACCTCGACATGGGCAACCCCTTTTTCTCTCGTATATGGAATGGATGCGGTCCTTCCCATTGAAGTAGAAATACCATCTTTGAGAATCCTGATGGAAACTAAGCTTGACGAAGCTGAATGGGTTAGAGAGAGATATGACCAACTGAACCTCATTGACGAGAAGCAATGACTGCTATGTGTTGCACCCCAAATTTTACCCTTAGATTCGTTTGTTTCAGTTGCATATTGTTTTTTTTATTTGCTATCTTTGCATTTTTAGTTAAATTTATCATTGATGCATTTTAGCCAATTTTTATTATTCCATAGGTATTTTGAATTTTCTTTTAAAAATAGTTATCTTGAATCATTTAGAACTAAGTTAGTTAGTTAATATTTTAGTTACTTTGATTTAACTAGTTTAATTTTTATCAATTTTAGTTTACTTTTAATTTTAAATTTTTATTCAAGTTTACTTTTAAAAGTTTAGGTTTATTCATTATTGCTTCATTTTGATTCTCATTTATTTTTCTTTTGCAAAAAGGTCATTTAAAAAAAAATAGGGAGTTTAATTACTTTAATTTAACAAAATTAAGTCTAATTTTAATTGATACTTTTAAGATTTATTTTCCTTTTCTTTTATTTCTTTTATTTACTTTTTGTACGAAGTTTACCATGTCCTTTTCACTTTGCCTTGTCCCTAACATTTTTCTCTTTGAGCATTCACACTAATGAACAACAAAAAGGACTTCGGAGGTATGTATTGGATGATGAAAGTGGCAGATTTGATACCATTTTTTTTACTGCCTTTGCTCAATCGGGAAGCATGTTTCTCTCCAAGGGATTGACCAAGTTTGAAAAAGAAGTCATACAAACCCTAATTCTTTACCCAAGGGTCCTTGCAAGCCTTAATTTTTTCCCCATGGATAAAGCATTTATCTCCTGTGTCTTCAATACCCTAGCCAGTTTGATTTGCCTATAAAAGGATGCCACTTCTCTTTGTTCAAACACATAGAAACATCACAAGATACTTAGAGAAACTCTTTCAAAATTTCTCTACTCTTGCAAGTCATCCTAAAAAATTGCAAGAAACTCATCATTTTCATCACTTTGTAAAACACTTCCAAACACCAAACACCAAACACCTTATATCACAACCATCAGTGACTTGGTTCTTATTGAAGAACTTGGTACCAGTTGATCTTAGAGGGAGGAGGAGTTCATCTATCAGCTCCAGAACCTGTACCGGTGAAGAGGCAGTGGACTTTCTCCACTAGGTATTATGCTCTGTCCTTGTTGTTGTTAATACGGTAATCATTTTAAGCATAGTGTTATCATATTCTTTACATTGTCGTTCCTGTGATAAATATTGTGATAAATGTTGTTGATGATGCTGGAATAAATTTTGTGAATCTGTGATTTCATTTTGTTTAATAAATCGTGTGAGTTTTTTAAACGTAACTGGACTGGAGTTTTGAAAATAAAACTGAACAAGAACAAGGGTGGCGCTCGCCACGTAAAAAATGAGTTAAAACATAAGACTTTGGTGGCTCCCGCCATGTGACACAGAAAAATAAAATAAAAATAATAAACAAAATGCACTTGACCCCACCATGCAAGGGGGTGGCGCAAGCCACCCTTTGAAAAAAAAAATGAAAAAAAACAACAGTGGCGCAGGACACTTCAACAGGGTGGCGCAAGCCACCTCTGTTTTGTTAAAAAAGAAATAGTGGCACAGGCCACTAATGGTAGGTGGCGCAAGCCATGTGTGGTTTGTGGTAGCATGGCGCCTGCCATGCACTGTGTGGCGGGTGCCATGCTTTTTTTTTTCTCTCTTATTTTATTTATTTTTTTATATATTTTAAAAAAGAAACAAAAACAACAAAATACTTGTAATTTCATTTTTTTTAGTAAACAAAACCAACTGCTTTTTTTTATTATACGTAAAAATAAACAAAAGGAAAGTTTCTTTTAATACTCAGTAACTTTTTTTTTTAACAATGCTTCTTAACTTTAAACAAGACTTAATGTTGTTCCTTTCAAATGTTTTTTTGTTAAACTGTAAAAATGTTGCCTCTGCCTTATGTGATTACTATTTTAAAGAGAGCTCCCTTGGAAATATACTGGAAGTTGTGAATTTTATTAAACTATTTCCAAACTATGAACAAAACCTTATCATGAGAGTGTTGTTTGTATCTTTCTGGCATTTGTTTTAAGTTGCACGTTTTTAAATCTATTTGTTGCCAAACTGTGAGAATGTTTTCTCAACCACACTTGTCACATTTATGTGACCATTAATCCTTGTTATTGCCATTTCATATATTAATGCTCACTGTTTTGCTCGAAATCTTAAACACATATTTCAACTCTTTGTAACTCTTATTTATAATATGTTATTCCCCCCTTCCTTCCAAAGGAAAAGTTTTTCTATTGACTTCAAGGTCATAGAAAGCTCATTTTACCTTGACCTCATAGTTTTAGGTTTTCACCCCATTCTTGGCCTCATAGCCAAAGTCTCTCTTGACCTCATAGTCATGGAGAGCTCATTACCTTTCCTTGACCTCATAGTCATAAAAATCTCTCATGGCCTCATAGTCATAGAATTACCTCTTCAACCATTGACCTCATAGTCATAGGAACCTCTTGGCCTCATAGTCATAGAGTTACATCTTACCTTTGACCTCATAGTCATAGGAAGCCCTTGACCTCATAGTCATTGGCAATATCTTCCTCCATTGACCTCATAGTCATGGAAAAGTTTCTCTTGACCTCATAGTCATAGAGAGCTCATTATCCTTTTGGCCTCATAGCCTTTTTACCTTGGCCTCATAGTCTTAGGTTTTCTCCCAATCCTTGACCTCATAGTCAAAGTCTCTTTATTGACCTCATAGTCATAGATATCTCATTACCTTCCTTTGACCTCATAGTCATAGGACTCCCTCTTGACCTCATAGTCATAGGACCATCTTACCTTTGACCTCATAGTCATTAGCGACATCAATATCTTATCCTTAGCAAGCAAACATAACATAACACAAACTAAACAAGAGGTTCCCGTAGAGTACTACGGATATTAAGGATGATAATACCTTCCCTTAGTATAACCAACCCCCGAACCTTAGATCCCCCCTTTAGGTTTTCTCGATCTTGAACCTTTCCTTTGGATGAATCAAAGTCGGTTGTGAATCAAAAGAAATGTGATGCAAGTTAATTAATAGCTTGTTATCCGATTTTCACCGCAACACTATGTGTCATGGTCATCTGTATCAGAAAAGAGTGAAGAGGGCATTTGACAAGAAGGTCTGTGTCCCAGAATTTCGAGAAGGAGAGCTTGTACTGAAGAAGATTCTGCCATCTCAAAGGGATGCTCATGGAAAATGGGCGCCTAACTACGAGGGTCCATTTGTCGTAAAGACTGTATTTTCAGGAGGTTCTTTATTCCTCACAACAATGGATGGTGAACAGCTCACACACCCTGTAAATGCTGACTCAGTACGAAAGTACTACGCCTGAGAATCTAGACCCTATTGTCTGTATCAGCATAGAATTCTAGAAATTTTAGTCATTAGGGAGTAGGTCATTAAATATGATGTAATCTTTTCCTCTTGCCGTTTTTCGATTGTAATGATCCACGAAACTTAGCTATTAGCAAGTTGCCATTCTAATAAAATCAGATTTTTGGAGCCATTCTTTGTTTGATATTTATCATTACTCTGATATTTTCATTGTTATGCAAAACATCACTCATTTATTAATAATGGTTTTAAAAGCGAAATGTTTTGAAAACTTTGGGCCCTAAAAGAGGATTGGCAATATCTCCCTAATTTAAATGCTTTAACAATGGCTAACCACTAAGGACGTCTCACCAGTATCTACACAAGATGTTTGATGAGATATTGTTTCCCCAGCAAATTAAAGATGTTCTCACTTTGGCTTTAAGGCTGACTACTTGCTCAGATTTCAGTGTGACTCTTTGTGGTGGACACGGTGTTTTCCTTTTGGCTATCCCCGGTCTGTCATTTCTTGCATACCATTGAGCATTCACATCATACCTCAGCATTGAGCATCTTTGCATTTGGGTGTTTTGTTTGTGTGGTTTTATTTCTCTTTCTTTTTTTCCTCTGTTGTGGGTCTTTGATTCTTTGTCTTTGTTTTGCTTGTGTCCGGTCTTTCACCTCTGTGCGCCAGATTTTGACCATTTGTGCAGTATTCCCCAGGAAGTCTAACCTGCAACCATCTTATTACCTATATCACCTCATTTGGATACCTAACATTTCAGTAACCACTAGCATTATAAACCTTCGGTTATCGTGAACCATTTGCTTTATATCAGGTTATCGTGAACCTGTATTTCTGGTTATCGTGAACTATTTGCTTTATATCAGGTTATCGTGAACCTGTATTTCTGGTTATCGTGAACCATTTTCTTTATATCAGGTTATTGTGAACCTATATTTCTGGTTATCGTGAACCATTTGTTTGTATCAGGTTATCGTGAACCTATATTTCTGGTTATCGTGAACCTGTACCTCTGGTTATCGTGAACCAGTTGTTTGTTTCTGGTTATCGTGAACCAGCCTTTTATTTTAGGTTATCGTGAACCTCAACCTCTGGTTATCATGAACCAGTTGTTTATTTCTGGTTATCGTGAGCCAGCTTTTTATTTCAGGTTATCGTGAACCTGTATTGCTCAAACCCGGTCAAATATGAACCTAAACCAAATTACAAATCCAGCTCATACTGTTTTTCTTCATAAAGAAATTATTTGTTATCTCAACCAACTTTTATGAGTACCAGAGTCTATTTTTGGTTTATTAACCTTGTTCGTTTTTAAACTCCAGGTGTTTTTATCTGGCGCGCAGAATTCGTCTCTGTCTTTTCTAGCTTTTCTTGAAGATCCCGTTTGAACTCTTCAGCATAAGAAATTCCCAGAAAACTTTTTCTTTGGGTGTCTATCCTTTTATTTCAAAATGATCTCTAGTGGAGATCATGTTTTCTTTCTGGTTTCATGCCCAGTAAGATTGTGTCTTTTCCCCAGTGTCGTCCGGTCATATTTGAACCTGTCGCCCCCTGGATCTTTCCCCAGTGGAGAATCCCTTTTGTTTTCTATCCTCGGTGTTGCCTCTAGGTCTCCCCAGTGAGTTTCTTTCGTTGGTTAGCCTGTATCCCCAAGGAGTTTTCCTTGTGAATACTAACCTTTTTGCTTCCCCAGTGAAGCTTTTCTGTGTTTGGTAGCTCTTTGTTCTTTGGTGTCCTATTTTGTCTGCATTTTTGCATCTTTCATGGCATCATATCATCATATTAGTAGCATTGCATGTCTTTGCATCTAAGGGCAAAATTTTTTGTTATCTGTATTTAAATATCTTTCACCATGTTTTCATGAGGATTTTCATCTCTCATGTCATCCGGTGAAGATATTTAAATAGGGGCAACTGTTGTACCCCAAATTTTACCCTTAGATCCATTGTTCTCTTGCATGTCATATTAGGTCAATCATATTGCATAACTAACCTTTTTATCAGGTTTTGTTTGTGTTTGTTTCATTTTTATCAGGTGTTATCTTAAGGAGATTCAAGAAGTGATTGATCAAGATTTTTTGTTGGAGCATTGAATCAAGCAAGTCTCTCATTTCAAAGAGTTGTCTCCGTAACCCTAACCATGATCCTCTCATAACCAAATTTCTACCCTCAATTGTCACCTTTAATTCCAAACCAATTTCATTAGTCCCTCATTAACCAATCTTATCCAATTTCTAAATGTTAATCCTCCATATCCATAACCATACCATTTATCAAATTCACCTTTTATTCATCTATTATTTGTTGTCCTAATCATTTTTCTTTTATAAACAAAAATATAAAACCAATGCTAACATATTTGTTCATGAGCCCACATGATAAAACCAACGTACAAAAATGTATTACAAACTACATTGGAATTGAATTCATTGCCAAGGACCAATAAGGATCAAGCATTGTTGTGTTGACTTTTCAACTCAATTTCCAACCAATGAAGAGGTGACGCATGGACATTAAGGAAACCAAAACAACCAAAATTGTTCCTTCTCCTTTGTCGTGTGTGCGAGATGCAGATTGGAAGAGAAATTCAAACACGAGCATATCAAATTCATTCAAGAAATCGTTTCAACTCAATCCTTTAGCGCTATTTTCTCTATTTGAATCCTCCAAGAGCATTGCATGTTTAAGCTTTCAACGGTTTGCTTCACTAAAAGTGCTTCTGAAGCATTTCCTATTTCAGCATTCAACCTGTTACCACCTGCAAACTCTTCACGCCATCCCCAATTCTTACCTCATCTGATACCCCTCTTAATGACATCAAGTAAGGAGCTCTGAAGCAATACATGAAGTAGTGAATTGACCCTGCAACCTCTGAGAATTTTGCACAGAATGAGCAGCGTAATTGTCTCCAAGGGGTGGACCAACATTTGAATTCAAAAGAGACGTTGTAACCTTGGCTTCTACTCAGGACTCCAAGTGTTTGTGTTTTGGACTCACACAACCCAAGCCCTTTGGTTCAGCCTATAAAAGGGACTCGTTTCTACACCTCAAGACACCAAGAACTCTCACAAAACACTCAAAAATCCTCTAAAGTTCCATAAGTTTCGAGCAATCAAGTTGAAAGGTGTTCTTGGAGTGCTTTGGAAGGAAAGCAATCAGTATACTTGAAGACGGTGGACATTACACCACTTGGTATCATTTTCTGTCCCTCTTGTTAAACATGCTCTTTTAATACCATTATGTCATATGCACCTTGCTATTCTTTTACATATGCATCTTACCAACACATGCTTGAATATGTTGTTTATGTGCCAATGACTTGAGTTCATAAAATTGGTGATGTTGTTCATTGACATGATGTACATGCTTGATTTGAAGTTATAATACCTCTGTTTTTGTCCATTAAATTACTGCAACTATAAGTTCTGATTGTGGTTTTGTATTGACAAGATTGATGTTTGATTTTGTTGACCTACTTGGATGTCGTATGTACTTAAATGTGATGTTGAAGACAAGAGACTTGTGAACCTATGTTTCTCTTTGTAGTTCTGATATGCTCTTAGGTTGTAGTAAGTTTGAACCTATCTATCTTTGTTGTTGGCTTGATGATTGTTTGGTGTTGCTAAGTTGTTCTTGTTAAAATAGCATTAGTACCTTTTTCTGCCACCATTAATATATGAGCATTTTGTATACTCAGTCATGGTTTTAAACTTTGTCATTATGGATGTTTGCTGTTTTAAGGTTGATAGTTTTTGTTCACATTTGTATGCACCACAGTCTTTGTCATTGTTGATGATTGATCATGTGTTTGAGTTTGGATTGATTGAACTGTTAACATATGCAAGCCACTGACTTGTGTTACATCTTTTTGGAATGATTTTGTTTTAATATATGTTTAAAGCTTATGAATGTTGAATCTTGATATGTGTTGCCTTGAGTTGTTCCTATCACATGCCTCTATATTCTATGACTTTCCATACTATGCTATACATGTAAAACCATTCTATTGAAACTGTTAATCTCAGAACCCATGTCTTTGTGATATCATGATTTTGTCCTCTATGTTAACACTGTGTTCATGATGTATATGCTAGCCTTGTTGTGTTTAACATGTTTCCTAAGTTATGCCTTTGTGATATCATGATTTTATACATATATGTTTGATTGTAAGTGCTTGCTTGATGTTGCCCAAGTTGGTTCTATAATGTCATATGCTACTGCCTATTTTTAAGTGTTACCACTTGAATGAATTTGGTTATTATATTGTCTTGTAACATGTCCTATCCTTGCATACATGTGTTTGCTCTCGACCATCATGATGTTTGTGTACTTGTCACTATGTTTGTACCACTTAGGTGAGTGTATGAATTTCTGCTTGTAATTCAGTTTGCTAGCTATTTTTGACTTGGAATGTCACTATCATGTGAATATGGGCCTCATAATGTACTAAATGCTATGAACCTAAATAACCTGCCTTGACCTTATATGTGTTTGGTCTGCCTTTAATCTATCTTGATGCTTGAATTATCACTGTGGCCTCAACAACCATGACTGTTTGTTTTTGCCTATATTTTGCTTTGATAAATGGTTGAGTTGTATGGACTACCATCATGTGCTTTGCTTGTTATTTTTGTGAAACTGTCTACTGCCTTGCTTGTTAACCTATGAACCTTAGCCTCTTGAATCCTGTTGTCTTGTTGGTTGTTATGAGCTCATTACTTGGTGGAATGTAATTGCTTTGGTGCCATGTTGTTATCTACTGCTTGTGTTATTGATGTCGTTATCATTCTACTTAGCCTTTGCTTTAATCATAGAAATTGATCCAACCTGTCATTGTTTTACCACTCATTGTGACATGTTTTGAGTTGCTATTTGAACTTTGGAAGATATCTTTGGAACTGACTTATCACCATGTCCTAACCTATCTCATGTTTGCTTGCATTTTTAACTCATAACTTTGCCAATCATTTGATTTTAGTATTAAAACATCTTTGCTACTCTTCACTAAACATGTTAATTCTTGAAGATGTTTTTATACATGAAACTAACCTCATTGCCATGTTGGTCTGTATCTTTAGGTTGTCTATTAATTGTATTCCAAGGTGTTTCCATTTCATTAAAACTCCCTTAAACATGATGTATCATTGCTGCTAGGGGTGTGGGTTAATTTGCTAGCTTACTTTGCTTTTGTACTAATTTGTTTGTCAACATTTACCTTATGTTCAAAACCATGCCATACTGTTTTGGATTTCATGGTATGCATGTTTGTTTATTATTTGTGTTCAAGACATGTCCTTGTGTGATTTTCAAATGAGTATGTTGTATGCTTACTGATCATTACTTTCCATGGCTGCGTATAGTTTCCTTATCTTATGCTTTCAAATGTGATTGTTTTGATGTCCAGTTTATATGGTTGAACCCTTACTTGGTAGTTAGTATGTGTAGCAATTCTTGGTTTTGCATTGACAATCATGTTTATGCTTCATTTTACCTAACCATGTCTGATTTTGAATGGCTTAGCCTATATGCTTCCCTTTGGTGAGCAGTTGATGTGGCAGTTTGGTTTGTGATTAATTTGAAATGTGTTGTTTGCTTGCTATGCTGTTATAGTCTACATGTGTGTTTATTGCATTTGAGACATGTCCTTATTTGATCTCCAACTGAATGTATTACATGCCTTGCTACTGTTGCTGCCGTGGCTGTGTGGATTTTGTTGCTTAAACATCCATTTTTTCTTACTTTGTAGATTTATGTGTTAAGCCTTTGCTTGATATTCAATATTTGTGGAATTTCATGATTTTGAGTGTAGATTACATGCCCTTTGTTATATCTGGTTTGGCAATGTTTATTGAATGGCATAGCATGGTATGGCTTTGGCTGTCACGAGCAGTTTGCATGTTTGGCTGGTTTGTGTGGTTTATTTGAAATATGCGCATTTGAATGGCTTATATATTTATTGAAGTGAATATGTTACCGGATGTAACAGCCACCCCAGTGGCAAGCACACACTATCACACGCCTTACCACCTCTAAGATTGGGGTTCGAATCCTCCTCGCGCCCAGTCCTTTTGTTTTATTTCATGATTTTTGCTCTCTTTACATATATACTTGTGAATCCATTATATATTCAAGGGCGCGCATTGGCCTAGTGGCATTGATTTTACACTGCAAGCGAGAAGACCTGGGTTCAATCCCTAGGTGTACCACTTCCTTACTTTTTATCACTTGTTGCTTTTATTTTATTTTTCAAGTTTATGCTTCATTTTATAATTTCCATAACTTGCTTATTTTTCATCCTTTTTCTTCCCTTCTTTTTGCTATATTCTTCTAATTGAATTTACTTTTTGAATATAAAAGAAAATTGATAAAAATATTTAATCTTGAGACCTTTATTCATGATAAGATTAGGAATACTTATTAGGGTTTTATTGCACTTCCTTATTCATCTTGCCATGTTATCTCTATTTATCATGTTTGATCTTTGTCCAAAATGCATGATTCTAACTTTGCATTGACATCATAACTTTGTTCCATCTTAATGTCTTATGCATGTCTTTTACATCATCATATTTGAATTAACTCTTTATTTCTTAGTAACTTTACAACTGTTATCTTTCCCCCTCATTCCAAAGGGAGACCTTCCTAAAATTGACTCATGAAGTCACTAAACAACCACCCTACCTTAACCTTAGGAGCCTATCCCATTTCTTGGCCTCATGAGAGACAATGAAATCATAACTTAGAAATAGGTTAGAGTTTCTGAACTCTATGTGATTCTCATCATCATGAGAACTCACTTTTCCCCTATAACTTAAACTTAGAGAGTTATCGTGAACTCTAAAATGAGCTCATACTCATTTCCCCTTGGAACTTTGGCCATAGTCAATGGTTCCTATCCTTCACCCTTAGATTGGTGAACTACGGATACTCTGATTCCACTCCCGTCAGGATACGTAGGTGCAAAGTGCGATACTTTATCGAGTATACTTAGATATTAACCCCTAGGGTTTCAACCTTTAGCATAGCACCGTTAGCAAGCGAATAAGATATAACAAGATAAAACAAGAGGTTCCCGTAGAGTACTACAGACGTTTAGGATGCTAATACCTTCCCTAGGCGTAACCAACCCCCGAACCTTAGATCTCCCCCCTTTAGGTTTTTCTCGATCTTGAACCTATCCTTTGGATAAATCAAAGTCGGTTGTGAATTCAAAGTTTTGTGATGCAAGTTAATTAATAGCTTGTTATCCGATTCTCACCGCAACAATATGAAAACATGTAAAGAAAGCTGATAAAACTTACAGGCGGGCAAGCTTCCATTGTAACAACTATATGGTTAGTTGTTCAAGAAATTAAAGAAAGTTTTGACAAAAACTATGAATTTGAACCTAAATCAAAAGGGAAGTTGTTTTGAAAAGATTTTTTGGGCTTATAGTTAAGGAGAGGCCCAGATGAAAAACAGTAATTGTACCGTCGTTTTGTAAACTGTACTGGGGCTTACACAATGACTGAGGCCAAAAAAGGTTTATGTACAAAGGGGGTCGGGTCTTACACTCTATTAGAGGCCCAAAAGTGTTTAAAAATAAAAGAAATGGGACTTACAACACAAAGGGTAGGCCCAGATGATTTTATTTTGAACTGGCGATCACATCGGAATTTTTGAAATCGCAGTGGGTCTTATACAATGACTGAGGCCCAAATTATTTGGGTTTTCAAAAGGGGTTGGGTCTTACACTCTATTAGAGGCCCAAATGTTTGAAAAAAGATTTGTTAGGGTGATAGTGATCAAAACCCTAATTTTTTGGTTTTTAATGTATTTTAATTGAATAAAAATTCGATTAAAATAATCAAACATGTGAAAAAAGGTTGTGATCTTGGATCTACATTTGGAAAATCATGTTTCATTCATGGGATGATTTAAAAATCATTTGAATTTTGTAAAACCAAGAGAAAAAAAATATTTTTAATGTTTAAAAACAAATAAAAATATAATTCTCTACAAAAATACCAAATATATGAAATAAATAATATTTTTGTGAAGTTTTCATGGGGTAAAATTTTTTAACATTTTTTGGAATTTTCAAAAAAAAGAACCAATAAAAAATAATTAAATTTGAGAGAGAAATTAATTTTTCAATTAATTAACAAAAACATGAAAATATTGAAAAATAGCAAAAATGAGAGAGGTAGCAAAAAAGGTCTGGGTGGGGTTTGAACCCACGACCTCGGCAACCAACACACATGCGTGCTACCACTAGGGTGGTGATACATCTGTGTATCAAAACCACCCCATAAATACATAAGACATGCCTTGTTTCTAGGCCTGGGCAAGGCAAAGCAAGGCAAGGCAAACCTTTGGGCAATTTACGCGAATCCTCTAACTTTCTCATTTCTCCATGGATTGGGACAAAATTTAGGTGCATCTAACCTAGAATTTCATGAGGAATCCAATGGTGCCCTTGGAATTTTCAGAAAATGTTTCCTCCTCAAAATCCGATAGTGATTTCAAAATAGGCCTATTTTTGCAAGTTCTATGATATCTCATGGTACAGGCAAGAATTACATGACAAATTGGTTCAAATACAACATATACAACATGTATGAGATGTTTATGATCAGTGGACATCAAAGGAATGCATAATTCAAGGAGTTCAAGTTGTCATGCACTTACCTCTTGGAGCTTTTTGTGCTATCTGCCAAGTTCCTTGTGCCAGAAGTTATTTAATGCTTTAGAATGATCAGAACCAGCTGGAATCCTCAGGAACAAGTTTTAGCTCTTTCTTGCAAAAATGGCAAAAGTGACCAATATGGCAACTCTCTCAAATGGTGTTCCAGATGAGGGGAACCATTTGGGACAGTTTGAGGATGATATTTGAAGTGTGTTTGAGGCCTGGTTTGGTTTTGGAAGTGACTTAATCAAGACATGGCTTGAAAAATGTAAAAAAGTCAATTTTTGAGGTTTTGGAGGTTGACTTTGTTATTTTGGTGTTTCAGGTCACATGTGAGTGTTTGAATAGCTTAGATACAACATATTAGAGGTGTTTGGATCATGAGTTATGGTGGAATTTCTCTCTAACTCAAAAACTCAGAGATACCTTGCAAAAGAAGGCATTTTGGCCTAAAGAAAGAGATTTTGAGGAAATCAAGTGTTGAAGTGCTTTGGTGTACTCAAACTGAGCACAAATGAGATCTATTTATAGTAAAGCAAGTTTGTTTTGCAAGCAATAGTGAATGGCAGCTTTAATACCCTAATTTTTATACTTAGATCCCACATGTCCTTTTGCATCTCATACCACAAACAAGATCACACATTAGTCCCCTCTTTAGTAGGATTGTGCCTTGCAGGGATCTTTAAGTGTGTGTGTGTGTGTGTGTTTGTTAGTTGTTTATTTACTTAATTTATTTATGCTTACTAACCATTAATTAAAATCCAAAAATATTTTGTTTTCTTTCACTAACATTTTCAGGGGAAGAACAGGTTAAAAATACCAAAACAATAGCCTTTCAGCTCGATTGAATTTCATCTGAACAAAGTCCAAGTTGATCTGCAATTAGTTCAAAAATCATCTGATCAAGAGTTTCCAAGATTTAATTGACTATTATTCCAAGAGACTCCAAGGTTCATGTGTTTATTTCCATGCCTTCTTTGACGAGCAAAAGAATCGAGCCAAACCACAACAGTGCAACAAAATGCTCATTTTTCACAAATTTTGCGCTGAGTAACCGGTTACCCTGTGGTGAGTAACCGGTTATCCTCGTGAAAATTTGAAAAATGGCAACAAATTCAAATTCAGCAATTGGCACCAATTTTCATCATTTTGATCACATGTGGAATATTCTATACCATCCCATTTTAATTCCCTACATCATCATAATTAATTCCCACCATGTACCTCCACTAATAACCACTCTTTTGTGAATTCCCTCCAAATTTGAATTCCAATCCTAATTTTGATCATCCAAGCCTAATTCCAAACCACCAATTTTCCCAAGCCTACACTCTATAAATAGAGGCTTTATTTCATTCATTCTTCAAGCTTTTGATAGCCAACAAACCTCTTACAAATTCACTTCCCAACCACAAATTTCACTAAAGCTCACTTTTCTTCTTTTGAAAGTTAACAAAAATTCACATTGAATCTTGTTCAACTTTGAGCTAAACCTTCATCCAAACTTGTTTTCTTCATCAATTCTCATAGATCAAGGCTTTGGTATTTGGATCTTGAATCAATTTGAAGGAATTTTCATATTTGAAGTGGTAATTCATCTCTCACCATTGTTGAAGCTTCATCTTCATCTTCCATAATGTAGATCTTTAGAGATCTTTGTTACTTGATCCTTTGGATCTTGTAATTGTGTTTAACTGCTGATTTTTTCTTTTATTTTACTTTAAATTTTGTGCAATTTCAGTTCCATGATCACAAAGTGTTTGTAAAAAATTTTGAAAGTGGATCATGCTGAATTTTGCACAAATTTAATGCATTCTGGTGCAGAGTAACCGGTTAACGTCTGGTGAGTAACCGGTTACTCTGTGTTAATTTTGAAAAACTGCACTATTTTGAACTAAGTAACCGGTTAACGTCTAGTGAGTAACTGTTACTTCGAAACAAAATGCATATTTTCACTTGTTTTTGGGGCTGTTTTGGTTCTTCTTCCTCCTTCTTCCCCTTTCTTCTTATTTTAGCCTTGAAAGGCATTGTTGAGATTAATTTCTCTTGAATTTCAATAGACTTTGGATATGGTTAGAGTAATTAAACATTCATTAGTTCAAATCTATCTTTTAATGAATTGTTGAATTCATTTGAGGTGCTTTGAATTAGTGACATGTTTTCACACTTAAACTTATCAATTAAAAGTGATTGAACTTGAAGATGAAAGGTTCTTGACTTTGTAATTCAATTGACCTTCTCTTCATCTATTTCTTTTTTTATTTTGATCGATGAAAGTCTTGTGGATCTTAGAATTTCTTTGTTGAATTCTTGATCAAGACTAGATCGTTACCTATTTTCTTTTCGTGCGGTTTTGCTTCCGGATGATGATCTATATATCGTTCATCTAGCATGCATTAGCACAAAGATCTATTGACCGGCCTCATTGTAGGGTAATTACTCTGTAAATTACTCGGCGATTGCTTAATAAAGCGCAACATTTGTCCCTTTTTATCCAATTCGAAATTTGAACTTTTGTGGTCCAGACCTTGATTGGTTGCGTCAACCCAATGTTGATTAATTTTTTGCATTAGGTTCATAACCTTTGAAGCTTGGCGTTGTAGAGGCTTTGGTTCTACCAATCTTCTGTTGAGTTCACTAACCTTGGCCTAAGTGCATTGTTTAATCACTATAGTTCAAGACGCGGAATGGAATAATCGGTGAAGGCTTATGACACTAGAGCCTTGTGTTACTAACCACTAACTTCTAACATTACATTTCCTTCTCGCTCCCTATCTCTCTTTTTTTTATGCTTTATGTCATTTTATCATATCATGTTTATGTTTATGTCATTTTTTTTCCTTTTATCCACTTGGACCATATTATGTTGTGCTTTATTTTTCTTTTGTCCATTTTGGACTCAAAAACATTAATAAAGGATTAAACCACTAAAAGACTTGTGCTCTTAATTGTTGGACTATGGCCACTATCCCTTGCTTTGGAGGACCTGTACTCTTGATTATGGACTTATGGACTTAGAGTTAGGATCTTAACCTATTGCTTGGGAGTTTGTGATGGAAAATCTTGGATTTTGGATACTTGGAGTCCTCTTTTGAAGACTTATTTTGAATCAAGACCAAATCAAAAAGGAAAAAATGCTTATGCTATAGAGCTTGTCTATGTCGTTAGATCTTTCTTATCCTTAGCTTTTATTTTTATGCACTAGGATAGTCACTTCTTCTCCACCCCTTCTTCAATTTTCAAAATCTCCTCTCTTTTTTCAAAACCTTCTTGTTTTCGAACTTAAAACCGCTTTCATAATAAAACCTTGACTTTGGTCAAGTGACTTTTTTTAAAAACTTTGTTTTCTTTAATAAATGTCAATCCATGTTAATCATATTTTGACCATTTCATAAAAACATAAAAAATACAAAAACTCATCAAAAAAATTTTTGTGTGCTTTGTGCACTTTTTCTTTTAAATTTTTTCATAAGTTTAGACATGATTCATTTCTTTAAGCAGAATTATTCGCTTGGAAATGACGACTTGTCTTTACACTTAAAATTAACCAAAACAAACAAATTTTTGTTCTTTGTACCACGAACTACGGGGTTTTGATCCTACATTGCACATCGTGGGTACGTTGGCATGAGACGATAAGTCTCTCCAAACACAAAAATCTTAAAAAAATAATTCTCCTCTCATCTCCCCAATCTCTTTCAAGCAAACCATTTTCAGACCAAAAGCATGAATACATCAAAGGGCTCCTATAGAGTACTATAGATGTATTGGGTGCGTAAAACCTTCCCTTTACATAACCAACCCCCTTACCCTTTATCTCTTTGTTTTTTTAGAACTCTTTAGGTTTTGTTAGCTCTTCTTTTTCCTTTCCTTTTTGGATAAAAATAAAAGTGCGGTGGCGAATCTTGTTTATTTTTGAGTTAAGTTAATCAATAGCTTACACTCACAAATTTCCCCGCTAAAGAAAAGTGGCGACTCTGCTGGGGAAAGACTCAATCTCCCTTGAGGGGTTTAGCCTACTTTGATTTATTTACTGCTTTTTGTTTGATTTTCTTGTTACTTTGTTCTGTTTGGGAGTTCCTCTGTGTGTGAGATAGGTCCTATACCCGGACCAGAGTGCACTTTGAGATAGGAGGATAGTATAGTCAAGGGAACTTTGAAGGAGTCGAATCCTGAAAAAGAAGAACTTGAGAATCTATCCACTCAGTGGTTGCCTTTTTGGAATTACTGATGTCGATCGAGCGATCGTGAAGGCATTACTTTTTCCATAGAAGTCTATAACACTGAGGACTGTAGTAACCCTTAACCCATCCTAGCCTTTTTAGGATCGTAGCGCGAAAGCTATGAAGATGTAAATCTGACTTAGCTGTCACGCGATGCTACACCCAGGTTAGATTCTCTTGAGGATAACTACCAACCTCCGAGCAAATCGATGCACTGGTGTGTCTGATAGTGGATTGTGGACCCTGGGCACTCTATTAGAACCACTATTTTCTGCAGGTACAATGAAGACAAAACCTTAGTACACACATTTGTGGGATTGGTTCTTACCCTTGGCTTCATGCTCGTGACTTGAACCTTGACCCGTGTGCTTTGTGTGATCTTGTTTGTGTTTGTTGCATTCATGCACTCATGCATTCATGAGCATTCTTCTAGAAAGGTTTCAAGGAACTTAAAGGTGTTAATGCAAACATTGCAGGAACTTTTGTTATGGATTTTGGAAGGAGAAGTACAAAGAAGTACACTTTCAGGAGTCCTAAGTTAGGGGGTTTGAGAGAGATAGGATCTTTGGTTGCTGATACCCAGAAGTTCGAGTCCAGATATGGAAGGCTTTTATCTCTCTTGAAGGTTGATATGGCTGAAGGATTGCTTGCTACTTTGGTTCAGTTCTATGACCCTTTGCTTCATTGTTTCACCTTTCCTGATTATCAGTTGGTCCTACGCTAGAGGAGTATTCTCTCCTACTTGGTTTGCCTGTTTATGGTCGGATTTTCTCTGGTTTGGACCCCGCTCCCGAGCATGATGTTATTCCGAAGGCTACTCACTTGAAGGTTTCCGAGATTAAGGCTCGCATGGATACCAAAGGAAAGATTATTGGGTTACCCGCTAAGTTCTTGATGGGTAGAGCTCATCACTTTGCTAGTGTGAAGAACACAGTTGCTTTTGAGGCTATTCTTGCATTGCTTATTTATGGACTGTTCCTCTTCCCGAATGTTGAGAACTTTGTCGACATCAACCCTCTTCCCCAATGTTGAGAACTTTGTCGACATCAACGTTATTCAGATCTTCTTGATTGGGAATCCAATTCCCACTTTGCTTGCCGATGCTTACCATTCTATTCACCTCAGGAATTTCCATGGTGAAGGGATGATTATCTGTTGTGCACCTTTGCTTTATAAGTGGTTTATTTCTCACTTGCCGAAGTCTGCAGCTTTCTAGAATCTCAAGGATGGTTTATATTGGTCGCGGAAGATTTTGTCTCTCACTCATTCTGATATTGATTGGTGTAGCCGTGTTCCTTCTGGACCGATGATTATTGATAGTTGTGGTGATTTTCCCAACGTGCTCTTCTTGGTACAAAGGGAGGAATCAGCTACAATCCGGTGTTGGCTCGTCGTCAGTTGGGATATCCTTTGCGAGAGGTACCAAAGAACATTCATTTGGTCTGTCTCTTTTTCAAGGAAGAAGAATCTCAGGTTGCTCTCAAGAGAGAAATTGTGGAAGCTTGGTACAGTATTCGTAGAAAAGGAAAGGAAAGTTTGGGAAATCCGAATTGTGTCTCTTCGGAACCTTACCTCCAGTGGGTTAAAAATAGAGTTATTACTTTGAAGATGCCTTATGCGCGTCAGGAGCCTTTGTCTCTAACTACTAGGAAGCCTATTCTCTACTTTATGGAAGACATAGAGAAGCTTCAGATCGCTTTGGCCGAGATGCAACAAGAGAGAGATGCTTGGAAGAATAAGTATCAGATTGTCAAGTTAGAGAATGCAAGACTTCAAGAGCACTTCAAGAAGAAGAATGAAGATGAAGTTGCCAACAAGAAGAGAAAGGTGCAAGAGTTTTTCATTTCCTCTCGCATTCAGCCAGTTTCCGATATTCCGAGGAGTTCAAAATCTCCTTAGAAGTTGATCGTTGATCAGTTGCTGGTTGAGAAGACTCAGATGCAGGACCACATCAAGAAGCTAGAAGATAGAGCTGGAACTTCTTCTCATAGGATTCTCTAGGGATCTAGTTTTCTTTCTTCTCTATTGTTTTAGGATTCTTGAATCTGTACTTCCAAGATGTAATCTTTTCCATCATTAATGAATGATATTTTGGTATTTCAAATAACAATGTTTGCAATATGCCTTATAATTCCTTGAAACTTTGCATTTACAGCTTTCACTTCAAGCATCATTCTACATTGTTTCTTGCCTTTTCTAGGTGTCTTATGTTTCCTTTGGTCTTCATTCAGCCAAGCTGTCGCACCAGTATAATACTCGAGCTAATCTGAAGAAGAAGATGGATCAATTGCAACAAGAAAACCGTGAGCTTCGTGAGGAAATGACAACTCTGAAGGATGGTTTGGAAAGACTCGCTGCTATGATGGAAGCCCTAGTGGCTGCTCAGAATCAGCCACCACCACCTCTTCCTCCGCTTTCAACTCCTGTGCAAAGGACAGTCATTTCTGAGATTGTCTCTACGCCTATATCTGTGGCGCCTGCTAGCATTCCTCAATACTCCATGCCTCCTGGTTTCCCCTTGGGCATGCCTCATAACTTTGTTCCGGAGGGTTATCAACCACCACCACCTCCTGAAGTTCCAGTTGTTCCTACCGTTCAACCTGTGATGACTGTGCCACCGCCTGTGGTTCACACTGTTCCTTTTGGTGAAGAGCAAATTTTCCATACTACCCCGAGTGAAAATGCCAGTGCTTATGATAGAATGGAAGAGATTCAAGACCAGTTTTCTAATATGCAGAAGGAAATCAAAGCTTTGAGAGGTAAAGAGCTGTTTAGAAATAATGCTCATGAGTTATGCTTGGTTCCTAATGTGAAGATCCCGCATAAGTTCAAAGTCCCTGAATTTGAAAAATATAAGGGTAACTCTTGTCCGATGAGTCATTTGACTATGTATGCTTATAAGATGTTGGCTCAGAAGGATAATGATCAGCTTCTCATTCACTACTTTCAAGATAGTTTGTCTGGTGCAGCTTTGAAATGGTATATGGGACTCGACAGTACTCGAGTTTGCACTTTCGAAGATTTGGGTGAGGCGTTTGTGAAACAATATAAGTATAATGTGGATATGGCTCCTGATCGTGACCAGCTTCGGGCAATGGCTCAAAAAGATAAGGAGACATTCAAAGAATACGCGTAAAGGTGACGCGAGATTGCTACTCAGATTAATCCACCTTTGGAAGAAAAAGAGATGACTAAGATTTTTATGAAAACTCTGAGTCCTTTCTATTATGAGCGTATGATTGCTAGTGCCCCAAGTGATTTCACTGAGATGGTTAATATGGGGATGAGATTGGAAGAGGGTGTCCGTGAGGGACGGTTGTCAAAAGATGGCAATTCTACTGGAAGTTCCAAAAAATATAGTGGAGGATTTGCCAAAAAGAAAGAAGGAAAGACCAATGTTGTTTCTCGAGAAAGGTATAGAAGACCTCGTAATAGAAACAATCAGTGTCAGCAACAAATTGCATCTGTTACTCCTGTTTTTAATTCAACTCCCATTGTTCAGGCAACTCCTGCTCAACAACATTCTACACAGAATTGCTTCCTTGTTTAGTTAAGAAGAATATTGTTCAGACCCGTCCACCGCCTGCTGTTCCAAAAGATTCCAACCCTAATGTACAATCGAATCCGCTGCCTAATCATGGCAAGGCATCTGTCAATATGGTTTATAGTTGTCCTGGTACATTCAAAATCTTTAATATCCTTTGGATCCGAAGATCTCTTGTGGAAATGCATGCACTTTTGAGTGAATACCATGTATTGATCATGACTATGCAGCTTGTTGCATCTGTTCCGTGAATCCGCGTGGTTGTGTGATAGTGAAGAGGGACATTCAAAGAATGATGGATGAGAATTTGATTGAGGTCACTGCTAAAAGAGATGAATATCAAAATGAGGTGAATGTTATTACTCCACGCTTTAATATTCTTGAAAGAGTTGTTATCTCTTATGATAGTCGGAAGACAACTGTTACGCCTTTGGTTATTTGGTTGCCCGTTCCGGTACCCTATGAATCTGACAAAGTTGTTCCTTACAAGTACAATGCTACCATGGTAGAAGATGGTAAGGAAGTGCCCATTCCTTCTTTGTCTTCTGTGGTAAGCATCGCTGATGTTAGTAGAGTGACCCGGAATGGCCGAGTCTTTGCTCCTGAGCCTCCAAAGATTGTGGAGAGTGTTGTTGCTGGCAAACGACATCAAGATGAGAGTAATGCCGATTTTTCTGGTCAGTCTAGTGGTTCGAAGGCTTATGAGGATGAAGTATTAAAATTGATCAAGAAAAGTGAGTACAGTTTTGTAGATCAACTCTTGCATACCCCGTCCAAGATTTCAGTGTTGTCCTTACTGATGGATTCTGAAGCTCATAGGAAATCTTTACAGAAGGTATTGGAACAGGCATATGTTGAGCATGATGTGACTGTTAATTAGTTTGATGGCATTGTTCCCAACTTCACTGCATGTAATAATTTGACCTTTTGTGATGAAGAGTTACCCGAGGAGGGGGGAAATCACAATTTGGCTTTACATATCTCCATGAACTATCAAGAAGATGCACTTTCCAATGTGTTGGTTGATACTGGTTCTTCTTTGAATGTGTTACCAAAATATACTTTGTCGAGGCTTTCTTACCAAGGTCCTCCCATGAGGTATAGTGGGGTTGTTGTTAAAGCTTTTGATGGATCTCGAAAAACTGTGATTGGAGAGGTTGATCTTCCAATCAAAATAGGACCATGCTTCTTCCAGATTACTTTTCAAGTAATGGATTTATGTCCTGCTTATAGTTGTTTGCTTGGCCGACCCTGGATTCATGAGGTTGGGGCAGTAGCTTTGACTCTTCATCAGAAATTGAAGTTTGTTAAGAATGATAAGCTAGTAATTGTTGGGGGTGAGCAAGCGATGTTGGTGAGCCACCTTTCATCCTTTTTGTATGTTGATGCTGATGAGACTGTTGGGATTCCGTTACAATGTTAATGATAAATTTGTTAAGAAGAATGAGTTTCCCATGTCTTCTTTGAAGGATGCTCTGCATGTGTTAAAGACTGGTCGATCTGATGGTTGGGGCTGAGTCATTGATGTGGTTGATAACCTGGGCAAAACTGGTTTAGACTTTACACCTGGTGCAGTCAGAAGAGATTTGAAGCGTATTAATGAGGCCTTTCACAGTGGCGGATTCATCCACAAAGATCACTCTACTGCTGCCATCATTGAAGATGATGAAGAGGAAAAACTTCCCAATTTCGTGACACATGGACAAGTCTTCCAGAATTGGATAGTTGTTGATGTTCCTACTATTGTTCATATTTCAAAGTAATTTGTTTTTGTTTATTTCAAAAAATACTTTCACTCTGCCCAAGGTGAAAGTGAATTTGTGAGGGCTTTGTTTCAAATTTTATCATCATCAATAAAATCTTATTTTGTTTATCCATATTATGTTTTTCCCTTTTTGCTTTATTTATGAAAAATGGTAACATAAAAAACCAAAAAATAATAATAATGTGATAATCACTTTTATCTGCATAATGCTTGCACTTCTTGTTCATTTTCTAAAATCAAACATAAATCATTGTGCAGATTGATTGATAAACCCATTGAAAACAATGACCCTATCCCCCCTCCCAACTTTGAGTTCCCTGTGTTTGGAGCTGAAGAAGAGGATATTGAGGAGATTCCAGATGAAATTTCTCGGTTCCTTGAGCACGAGGAAAAAACCATTCAGCCTCAAGAACAGCCACTGGAATTGGTTAATCTGGGTTCAGAGGATGATATAAAAGAAGTCAAGATTGGGGCACTGCTTCAGTTAGATGTTAAGAAGAGGATTGTGGAGCTTCTTAGAGAATATGTTGATGTGTTTTCTTGGTCTTATCAAGACATGCCTAGTCTTGATACTGAAATTGTGGAGCACCATTTACCATTGAAGCCTGAATGTCCACCTGTGAAACAGAAATTGAGAAGAACTCATCCCGACATGGCTGTGAAGATCAAAGAGGAGGTTCAAAAGTAGATTGATGCTGGTTTTCTTGTGACTTTTGAGTATCCTCAATGGGTGGCCAATATTGTGCCTGTTCCAAAGAAAGATGGAAAAGTCCGAATGTGCGTTGACTATAGAGATTTGAATAAAGCTAGTCCAAAAGATGATTTTCCATTGCCACACATTGACATGTTGGTAGATAATACTGCTAAAATTAGTATCTTTTCTTTTATGGACGGTTTTTCCGGTTATAATCAAATAAAGATGGCACCCGAGGATATGGAAAAAACAACATTCATTACACCCTGGGGAACATTCTGTTACAGAGTGATGCCCTTCGGTTTCAAAAATGCTGGTGCAATGTACCAGAGAGCTATGACTACTTTGTTCCATGATATGATGCATAAAGAAATTGAGGTCTATGTGGATGATATGATTTGTAAGTCGAAGACTGAAGAAGATCATATTGAGTACTTATTGAAGTTGTTTCAACATTTGAGAAAGTTTAAGCTTCGTTTGAATCCAAATAAATGCACTTTTGGTGTCCGTTCTAGAAAATTGTTGGGCTTTATTGTCAGCCAAAAAGGCATTGAAGTTGATCCTGGTAAAGTTAAAGTTATTCAGGAAATGCCCGCGCCTAGAACAGAGAAACAAGTAAGAGGATTCCTGGGACGTTTGAATTACATCTCCCGATTTATATCCAATATAACTGCCACATGTGCGCCGATCTTCAAGCATCTTCGCAAAGATCAGGGTTGTGTCTGGACAGAGGATTGTCAGAAAGCTTTTGAGAAGAATTAAAGAGTATCTGCTTTAACCTCCGGTTTTGTCTCCTCCCGTGGAAGGAAGACCTTTGATCATGTATTTGACTATGCTGGAAGACTCTATGGGCTATGTTCTAGGTCAACAAGATGAATCTGGTCGAAAAGAATTTACCATTTATTATTTGAGCAAGAAGTTCACCGATTATGAGTCTCGATACTCAATGCTTAAAAAGACGTGTTGTGCTTTAGCTTGGGCTGCCAAGCGCGTCAGCCAGTATATGTTGAATCATACGACTTGGTTGATATCCAAAATAGATCTAATCAAGTATATCTTTGAAAAGCTTGCTTTAACTGGGAGGATTGCTTGTTGGCAAATGTTGCTGTCAGAATATGATATCGAGTACCGAACTCAAAAATTGATAAAAGGAAGTGTTTTGGCTGATCATTTGGCACACCAACCAATTGATGATTACCAACCTACCAGGTTTGATTTTCCTGACGAGGATGTGACGTATCTAAAGGTTAAAGATTGTGAAGAACCATTACATGATGAAGGGTCTGAGCCTGGATCCCGTTGGGGTTTGATTTTTGACGGAGCTGTTAAAGAGTATGGCAATGGTATTGGGGCAATAATTGTTACTCCTTATGGTTCTCATATTACTTTCACTGCAAGGTTGATGTTGACTTGCACAAATAATGCGGCTGAGTATGAAGCATGTATTATGGGCTTGGAAGAAGCCATTGATTTAAGAATCAAGATTCTTGATGTATACGAAGATTCAGCCCTGGTGATTAATCAGATTTAAGGAGAATGGGAGACACGTCAACCTGATTTGATTCCTTATCGAGATTATGCAAGAAGGTTGTTAACTTTCTTCAATAAGGTTGAGTTTCATCATGTACCCAGAGCAGCAAATCGAATGGAGGATGATTTAGCCACTATTCCTCCATGATTGTAGTGAATTGGTGGAATGATGTGCCCAAAATCGATGTTATGCGGCTTGATAGGATAACTCATGCATTTGCGGTTAAAGAGGTTGTTGATGATAAACCGTGGTATTATGATATTAAATGCTTTCTTCAAAATCAAGAGTACCCGCTTGGGGCATCCAAGAAAGATAAGAAGACTTTGAGAAGGTTGGCTGGTAGTTTCTTCTTGAATGATGATGTGTTGTATAAAAGAAATTATGACATGGTCTTGCTCAGATGCGTGGATAGACACGAAGCAGACATGTTAATGAAAGATATTCATGAAGGATCTTTTGGTACTCATGCCAATGGGCATGCAATGGCTAAGAAAATGTTAAGGGTAGGTTACTATTGGCTGACAATGGAATCTGACTGTTGCAAATTTGTGAAGAAGTGCCATAAGTGCCAGGTTTATGCTGACAAAATTCATGTACCACCAAATCCTCTCAATGTTATCTCCTCTCCATGGCCTTTCTCCATGTGGGGCATTGATATGATTGGAATGATTGAGCCTAAAACGTCGAACGAACACCGTTTCATATTGGTGGCTATTGACTATTTTACCAAGTGGGTTGAAGCGGCATCATATGCCAATGTGACCAAACAAGTAGTGGTCCGGTTTATCAAGAACTAAATCATCTGTCAGTATGGTATTCCGAGCAAGATCATCACTGATAATGGGTCGAATTTGAATAACAAGATGATGAAGGAATTATGTGATGAGTTTAAGGTTGAGGATCATAATTCTTCTCCTTACAGACCTAAGATGAATGGGGCTGTTGAAGCTGCTAATAAGAATATTAAGAGGATTGTTCAAAAGATGGTTTTTACTTACAAGGATTGGCATGAAATGCTCCCTTTAGCTTTGCATGGGTATCGTACATCCGTCTGCACTTCAACAAGGGCAACCCCTTTCTCTCTTGTTTATGGTATGGAAGCAGTGCTCCCGGTGGAAGTTGAAATCCCTTCTATGAGAGTTTTGATGGAAGCTGAATTGTCTGAGGTTGAATGGTGCCAAAGCAGATATGACCAGTTGAATTTGATTGAAGAGAAAAGAATGACGGCCTTGTCTCATGGCCAATTGTATCAACAGAGAATGAAGAAAGCTTTTGACAAGAAGGTTCGACCTCGTGTTTTCAGAGAAGGCGACCTCGTGCTCAAAAAGATCTCGACTTTTACCAATGATTCTAGGGGCAAGTGGACTCCTAATTATGAAGCCCCATATGTTCTTAAGAGAGCCTTCTCTGGCGGTGCATTACTTCTTACAACTTTGGATGGTGAAGAGTTCACCTGTCCTGTGAATGCCGATGCAGTCAAGAAATAATTCGCCTAAAAAATAAAAGAACAGCTCGCTAAGTTGAAAACCCGAAAGGGCGGCTTAGGAAAAAATGAGTGTCTCGATGGGCTGAAAACCCGAAAGGGCGGTCCAGGCAAAAATTAGAGACAAAAACAGAAATAATCATCCCGGTAGATTGAAAACCCGAAAGGGAAATCTAGGCAAAAGTTAGGGATTATGGCAAGTAACTGCATCTGTCCAGTCTTGATCATTTGAAAGCAACATTGTCCATTAAGGATTCTGCTTCAATCATCCACAACTGAAGTTTTAAGCATAGTGGAATTCAAAGTTGTTAGGGAGAATAGTGGTCATTATATTTCAATATAACCCTTTCCATGTATTTACCATTTTTCAAACTTTGTAATGATCTATGGAGTTACGCCATTTGCGGACTACCATTCTATTAATAAAATTTGGGCCTGTGTCCCTTTGTTTGCAATTCTTATTTTGTTTCTGTTTGCAAAATTTCATTTATTTTTTATGATGATTTTTGAAACAAAATGTGAATAATTGATTTAAATTTTTGAAAATTATAAAAACATTTTTTTTTATTTATGAATATAAAAAAAGAATGTTAACGGTTATTCCAAGAATGGTAGGATCAATGTTTTCCTCAGCAGGGTTCGTTCTCGCTCCTTTGGTAGAATTTATTGACATATCCCCAGTAGAGTTTGTTGATATTTCCTCAGCAGAGCCTGTTCCTATGAGTGTGATTAGTTGTTGACAAGGTGAAAGGTTTGTTATGATGTGTTGAATTCATAAGGTCCAATGTTGTTTGGTTTTTCCCCAACTAGGTCTTGATCCGAATCTTCTCCAGCTGATTATGTTATGGTCAGGCAGTTGAGTAGTTTTGAGGTCCACATCTCCTTAATGGTAGTTCCCACGCAGAGATTCATTTTTGGTGTCCCCAGCAGAAATCATATGAGGAATCTTCACTCAGAGTTTTACCCTCTAAACGTGTTGTTGTTGCTTTGGATGTCCCCAAACAGAGAGCAATGTTATTTTCTTCTAAGAAGCATTGACGTGGTGATCGCTTGTCGTGTTTCATCTTGTCTTGTGGATGTTTTTCTCTCCAGGTTGTTCTACCCAGAGATTTATCCTTGATAATTCTCCAACAGAGGCAGTGTATTATCATTTCCAATCATAAAGCAATGAGTTTAATTTCTCATTTCCCCGACAAGTCCAAGATGTACTTCTCTCCAGATTATTTTTCAGAGATTTATCCTCCTAGTAAAGATTATGCATCACTACTGTGGCTATTCCCCAATAAAGTCGCTCATGATAACTATATTCAAGGAATATTGATATACTAGTCATCTGTTGGGTTTTCTCTCATTCATGATGAGCATTGATCTAAATCCCCCACAGTTTGACCTTTTGCTATTTTCCCAGCAAGTTCAAGATGCTTTGCTCAGAATTGGTTAATCCTCTGAGAGTGTTCTCGTATCTCCAGCAGATTTGCCTTGTTTTCCCAGTAGATTTTTGCATAGATGTTTATATATCTACAATCCCCAGTGGATTCATTTTTTTTCGCAGCAGATCTCTTCATCCTTTTGAAATAGAAGTTTCGGTGAATCTTTATTATCCCTAGGAAGAATCAGAAAGTTTGGGTTATTGTGATTCCCCAACAGCTTCTTGCCATCCTCAAAGCAGAGTTTATGTTGTTATCCTCTTTGTGGATCGTTGATGTTAGAAGATTGATATTCAGGTTTCTCCCTAAGGAGTGTCTTCCTTTCTCCAGCAAGATTTGAGCCTTGTAGTAGGATTTATTTTCCTTTGCTGGCTTTTGTTTATCTCTTGCAGGATTTCTACAGCTAAATCCCTAGCAGAGTTGCTAATGATATCTCCATCTTGTTCAAATTAGCCGAGTATTCAGTGGTGTTGTGTTGTTTGTTCATCCTCTGTTTATTCTTTATGTCTGTTTTGTCAGCATATTCATACTCATAAGCAACGCATGCGCATTCATTTGTTGTGCATAGCATGTTATTGTTGCAATTTGCATTTTGCATTTGTGTTGGTGCTTCTTTGCTCTCTGGTGTTGTTATCCCCGTAGGGCATGTGTGTCCTCTCTCCATTTAGAGTGTCGACCTGTAAGCAGAAAACATTTATCCTTTCTAATTCCCCACTAAGTTTATTTCTCGTGGAAGATTTTGATTTAGTTTCCTCTCCAGTGCATTATCTGGATGGAATTAGTCCCCAGTTGAGATATTTCCTCCTCGGGATGAGTCTTGTTTGACCGTTTCTCTCCAGCTTGTTCCTGGATTGAACTTTGGTCCCCTGCAATATTTGTTTGGATCTCTAGGTTGTGAAACCTAAATTGAGAGTGCATTTATTTTTCACCTTTGAGGATTCTGCGCCCTTCAGCTAAAATCTGCGTATGATTCCCCTTTTGGAAGGTTCAATACTGTTTCGTGGCATAACTTTATTTGAGAAGCCTGAGGCGATGCAGTTAATACCTTTTGTGACTCCAATGAATGGTAAGTCTCTTCGGTTTGATGGGACAGTTTGTTGTTGGGATTTTGTGACTCCAATGAATGGTAAGTCTCTTCGGTTTGATGGGACAGTTTGTTGTTGAGATTTTGTGACTCCAATGAATGGTAAGTCTCTTCAGTTTGACGGGACAGTTCGTTGTTGAGATTTTGTGACTCCAATGAATGGTAAGTCTCTTCAGTTTGATGGGACAGTTCGTTGTTGAGATTTTGTGACTCCAATGAATGGTAAGTCTCTTCGGTTTGATGGGACAGTTCATTGTTGAGATTTTGTGACTCCAATGAATGGTAAGTCTCTTCGGTTTGATGGGACAGTTCGTTGCTGAGATTTTGTGACTCCAATGAATGGTAAGTCTCTTCGGTTTGATGGGACAGTTTGTTGTTGAGATTTTGTGACTCCAATGAATAGTAAGTCTCTTCGGTTTGATGGGACAGTTCGTTGTTGAGATTTTGTGACTCCAATGAATGGTAAGTCTCTTCGGTTTGATGGGACAGTTCATTGTTGAGATTTTTTTTACTCCGATGAACGGTAAGTCTCTTCGGTTAGACGGGACAGTTCGTTGTTGAAGTTTTTTACTCCGATGGATGGTTAGTCTCTTCCGTATGCAAGAGATAGTTCATTGTTGAGGTATTGATTTTCCCCAGTGGAGCCTTGATGTGCTAAGTCTTCCCTATTGAGTTATATCCTTGTTGTGTCGTGGTTTATTTCCATATACAGTTATCCCCAGTTTGAATCTTTTCCTCAGATGAGTTCTAGTAGTTGTACGGTATATTCCCCGGCTAGTTGGTGGTCTCCTGTGGTATGTTTCCCTGGTGGAGTTTCATTCTCCCGTTCTTCTTTTTGTTTATCTCCTGTGGCATATCCTCCCCACAGAGGCCTCGTGTCTGCATACCATTTGCATAATCATATCATCTTGTGGTCTCTTAGGGCCAAAAATTGGGTTTATTGTTATATTTAAGTCTCTTCTATCTCGTCGAGACAAAGATGTTAATCTTCTTATCTCCGGATAGAAGAAACTTAAATAGGGGCAGCTGTAATACCCTAATTTTTACCCCTAAGATCCCACATGCCCTTTTGCATCTCATACCACAAACAAGATCACACATTCGTCCCTTCTTTTGTAGGATTGTGCCTTGCAGGGATCTTTGAGTGTGCGTGTGTGTTTGTTAGTTATTTATTTACTTAATTTGTTTATGCTTACTTACCATTAATTAAAATCCAAAAATATTTTGTTTTCTTTCACTAACATTTTCAGGGGAAGAACGGGTTAAAAATACCAAAACAATAGCCTCTCAGCTCGATTGAATTTCATCTGAACAAAGTCAAAGTTGATATGCAATTAGTTCAAAAATCATCTGATCAAGAGTTTCCAAGATTTAATTGACTATTATTCCAAGATACTCCAAGGTTCATGTGTTTATTTCCATGCCTTCTTTTACGAGCAAAAGAATCGAGCCAAACCACAACAGTGCAACAAAATGCTCATTTTTCACAAATTTTGCACTGAGTAACCGGTTACCCTGTGGTGAGTAACCGGTTACCCTCGTGAAAATTTGAAAAATGGCAGCAAATTCAAATTCAGTAATTGGCACCAATTTTCATCATTTTGATCACATGTGGAATATTCTAGACCATCCCATTTTAATTCCCTACATCATCATAATTAATTCCCACCATGTACCTCCACTAATCACCACTCTTTTGTGAATTCCCTCCAAATTTGAATTCCAATCCTAATTTTGATCATCCAAGCCTAATTCTAAACCACCAATTTTCCCAAGCCTAAACTCTATAAATAGAGGCTTCATTTCATTCATTCTTCAAGCTTTTGATAGCCAACAAACCTCTTGCAAATTCACTTCCCAACCACAAATTTCACTAAAGCTCACTTTTCTTCTTTTGAAAGTTAACAAGAATTCACATTGAATCTTGTTCAAATTTGAGCTAAACCTTCATCCAAACTTGTTTTCTTTATCAATTCTCATAGATCAAGGCTTTGGTATTTGGATCTTGAATCAATTTGAAGGAATTTTCAGATTTGAAGTGGTAATTCATCTCTCACCATTGATGAAGCTTCATCTTCATCTTCCATAATGTAGATCTTTGGAGATCTTTGTTACTTGATCCTTTGGATCTTGTAATTGTGTTTAACTGCTGATTTTTGGTCTTATTTTACTTTAAATTTTGTGCAATTTCAGTTCAATGATCACAAAGTGTTTGTAAAAAGTTTTGAAAATGGATCATGTTGAATTTTGCACAAATTTTCTGCATTCTGGTGCAGAGTAACAGGTTAACGTCTGGTGAGTAACCGGTTACTCTGTGTTAATTTTGAAAAACTGCACTATTTTGAACTAAGTAACCGGTTAACGTCTGTTGAGTAACTGGTTACTTCGAAACAGAATGCATATTTTCACTTGTTTTTTGGGCTGTTTTGGTTCTTCTTCCTCCTTCTTCCCCTTTCTTCTTATTTTAGCCTTGAAAGGCATTGTTGAGATTAAATTCTCTTCAATTTCAATGGACTTTGGATATGGTTAGAGTAATTAAACATTCATTAGTTCAAATCTATCTTTTAATGAATTGTTGAATTCATTTGAGGTGCTTTGAATTAGTGACATGTTTTCACACTTAAACTTATCAATTAAAAGTGATTGAACTTAAAGATGAAAGGTTCTTGACTTTGTAATTCAATTGACCTTCTCTTCATCTATTTCTTTTTTTATTTTGATCGATGAAAGTCTTGCGGATCTTAGAATTTCTTTGTTGAATTCTTGATCAAGACTAGATCGTTACCTATTTTCTTTTCGTGCGGTATTGCTTCCGGATGACGATCTACATATCGTTCATCTAGCATGCATTAGCACAAAGATCTATTGACTGGCCTTATTGTAGGGTAATTACTCTATAAATTACTCGGTGATTGCTTAACATAGCGCAACATTTGTCCCTCTTTATCCAATTCGAAATTTGACCTTTCGTGGTCCGGACCTTGATTGGTCGTGTCAACCCAATGTTGATTAATTTTTTACATTAGGTTCATAACCTTTGAAACTTGGCGTTGTAGAGGCTTTGGTTCTACCAATTTTCTATCAAGTTCATTAACCTTGGCCTAAGTGCATTGTTTAATCACTATAGTTCAAGACGTGGAATGGAATAATCGATGAAGGCTTATGGCACTAGAGCCTTGTGTTACTAACCACTAACTTCTAACTTTATATTTCCTTCTCGCTCCCTATCTCTCTTTATTTTTTTATGCTTTATGTCATTTTATCATATCATGTTTATGTTTATGTCTTTTTTTTCCTTTTGTCCACTTGGACCATATTATGTTGTGCTTTATTTTTCTTTTGTCCATTTTGGACTCAAAAACATTAATAAAGGATTAAACCACTAAAAGACTTGTGCTCTTAATTGTTGGACTATGGCCACTATCCCTTGCTTTGGAGGACCTGTACTCTTGATTATGGACTTATGGACTTAGAGTTAGGATCTTAACCTATTGCTTGGGAGTTTGTGATGGAAAATCTTGGATTTTGGATACTTGGAGTCCTCTTTTGAAGACTTATTTTGAATCAAGACCAAATCAAAAAGGAAAAAATGCTTATGCTATGGAGCTTGTCTATGTCGTTAGATCTTTCTTATCCTTAGCTTTTATTTTTATGCACTAGGATAGTCACTTCTTCTCCACCCCTTCTTCAATTTTCAAAATCTCCTCTCTTTTTTCAAAACCTTCTTGTTTTCGAACTTAAAACCGCTTTCATAATAAAACCTTGACTTTGGTCAAGTGATTTTTTTAAAAACTTTGTTTTCTTTAATAAATGTCAATCCATGTTAATCATATTTTGACCATTTCATAAAAACATAAAAAATATAAAAACTCATCAAAAAAAATTTTGTGTGCTTTGTGCACTTTTTCTTTTAAACTTTTTCATAAGTTTAGACATGATTCATTTCTTTAAGAGGAATTATTCGCTTGGAAATGACGACTTGTCTTTACACTTAAAATCAACCAAAACAAACAAATTTTTGTTCTTTGTACCACGAACTATGGGGTTTTGATCCTACATTTCACATCGTGGGTACGTAGGCATGAGGCGATAAGTCTCTCCAAACACAAAAATCTTAAAAAAATAATTCTCCACTCATCTCCCCAATCTCTTTCAAGTAAACCATTTTCAGACCAAAAGCATGAATACATCAAAGTGTAGCGCAATTTTTGTGGTCCTGAGTCACGATCGCTTGGGTACTACACTTCGATTCCTTTTTTATCCTATTGAGCTGATTAAGGAAGGGATATAGATGTCTCCAATTAACCCTGCTTGCATACTGAGTTTGAACAGCGGTCTGTTAGGTTGCAGATGCTATTAAGATGTGGGCCTCTCTTCGGTTATTTTGTTAAGATTCAAATGTCTGGATCATTTGCGAGGTAAGATGTTAGGATTTGGTGCTTTTGGGGTTGATATATGGTTTTTTTATTAGTATGCTCACTAAGATTTTTTTACAATCTTATGCCTACGTATTCCCGTTTAACGAAACAGGGAAATCAGAGCGTTCGTAGTTCCTCCTATTCTATGGGAGGAAAGAGATGTTTTGGTGTCTTGTTCAAAGCCCAAGACATGAAGCTAAAGGTGGTTTGTATCTTGTTCAAAGCCCAAGATGTGAAGCTAAAGAGTTTGACTGAGAGAGAACTTGTCATCTCTAAAGAGGAATTGTTGATGCTTGTATGCCCTGATCAAAGCAAGAGTTTGATGCTAAGAGGTTGATTGACTCAACCGGGGTTTCCTTTATACAAAGCCTAAGAGGAGGTGGGAAGTTGACTTTTTCCGGGGGAAATGTTCTTTCTGTCTTGTACAAAGCCCAAGATTGAGGCTAAAAGGGTTTGACTCAACAAAAGAGTCTGCCATACTCAACAAGAGAGTAATTTGGTGTCTTGTATGAAGCCCGAGATGGAGGCGAAACAAGGTTGACTCAACAAGAGAGTCTAAAGATGATTGACTCAACAAGAGAGTCCGTCATACTCAATAAAAGAGTGTTTGTATGTGTCTTGTACGAAGCCCAAGACAGAGGTTAAAAGGAAATTGACTCAACAAGAGAGTCTTTTATACTCAACAAGAGAGTGATTTATATCTCGTACAAAGCCCGAGATAGAGGCTAAAGAGGGATTGACTCAACAAGAGAGTCTTTTATACTCAACAAGAGAGTGATTTATATCTCGTACAAAGCCCGAGATAGAGGCTAAAGAGGGATTGACTCAACAAGAGAGTCTTTTATACTCAACAAGAGAGTGATTTATTTCCTATTCTTTAAGGAAATGGGAAATCCCAAGGGTATCGAGACTGTCCAAGCCTGCTGGTGTTTTGAGAAATCAATTCTCAGATAGTGAATGCTCTTTGTATGATGCCCAAGAGAAGGCTGGTATGTTAAGGGATGAATGTCAACCCATTAACTGGTCAGATACTTGACTCAGAAAGACAGTTCTAGCAAATTGATGACTAGGTTCTGTTCCTATACCTGTAGAGGTCTCTGGGTCCTTGTACTAAGCCCAAGAGAAGGCGTGAGAACTTCTAAGAAGCCGACAGGTCCTTGTACAACGCCCAAGAGGAGGCGGGGATGCTTTTAGGAAGCCTGTGGGTCCCCAAACCCCGAGAAGCTCAAGACATGCCATTCACCGAGAATAGATCAAGCCAGGAAAGTCCGAGAATTTGGAAGAAACTCAAGAGATGCCATTCACGGAGAAAAGATCATCTCTGGGGAGTTAGAGTTTCTTTGACAATTTCTAAGGGTAACAGTCTGAGAAAGGGTTCACCGAGAATGCTGCCTTTCACGTCTCCATATTATTGAACCCCAAGAGGAAGGGAGACTGTATCTAGAAATCCTACGGGAATCTAGTTTTGTTTTCATTTAAGAGTGACCAACAGGGCTTTACCTAGTGCTAGACGCAGTTGCCGGGGAAAACTCTAAATAACTATACTAGTATTACACAGTGGATATATGACAAGTATATAAAAGTTTGTGAAAGAAGACTTACAGTGAAGCAACCCCACAATACGGTTATATATGTATATATATGAAAGCGGTAAATGAAAGCGGATAAACACTTACTCGGTTATAGAGCTTCCATGCTGTTTTGTTAGTTGTTCAACAAAGAAAACTTTGACAACAATATTATATTCTAAACCAAAGGAGAAAGTGCTTTGAAAAGATTGTTGGGGCTTATAGCTCAAGGAGAGGCCCAAGGTTTTATCAGCGAATACACTGTTGTTTTCAATTTGTACATGGACTTATACAAGTGACTGAGGCCCAAAAAGGTTTTCTGTACAAAGGGATGGGTCTTACACTCTCTCAGGAGGCCCATGAGTTTTTTAAGAAAAGAAATGGGTCTTACAGTCCAAGGAGAGGCCCAAGGTTGTTTTGTTAAAAAGGAGATAATCGCGCCGTTGTTTTGAAAATATGCAGAGGGACTTAGACAATATGTGAGGCCCAGATGTTTATTTACAAAAAGGGGATGGGTTTTACACTCTATGGAATCACGCGCTTGGCTGATTTCCATCCTATCAATAAAAGTTGAGCCCTAGTGCTGTTGTTTGCAATTCTTATTTGTTTTAGCTTTACAGAACGACATTTTAACATGATTAATGATTCTTGAAATAAAACAAAAATGAATTTACTTGTCCAACTTTTTTGCTTTTTAAAGATGGCAATCTCTTTTGACTGTTGAACATCGAAAGAACATCGATTGCTTCTCCAAAAGTAATCGAACTTCAAAGTGCAGAATCAAAGTTTTCCTTCTAAACCAGTGCACCTCAATGAAGGATCAGTTGTGTCGGAGGCCTTGTTTCGTCCGACACCCCGGGAGAGTTCTTACTTCCTAAGCCCGACCAACATAGCTCCCAATAGGCAGAATTGCTATCGCGAACCAGTGATACTTTTCATCTCCCACTGTGGCCGAGTATCTCGTCAGGTTCATCCGTTAGTCTGTATGTCGCGTCAGTTTTGTTAGCATATACATACATACATCATGCATCATTTATTTGCATTCATATTCATATTGCATCACTATCACTCTAGTTGGTCTTGTTCCCTAGTGATAAACGTCTTTTCAACCGAGTTGTCAGTGCCTTCCTTGTCAAGAAGTGTCGCGTCTGAGCAACTTCGCCTCCAGTTTAGTTCTGGATTGAAGCCGGTCCTTGACCACTTTGATAACTTGAACCTCTGAAAAGCCAGAGAGCTTTCAACAAACTTCACTCTTCGCCATTGAAGATGATATCTTCGCTTTCCCGGATTAAGGAAAATCTCCGGAGAAAGCCTCGCAATCAAAGCTTCGGCAATACAGCAGTTCTTCTTCAGAAAATTCGCTGACGAAAAGGTCATCAGCACCTCAAAATTGGATTATGTCACATGGCATTTCCTCCGAGAAGATCTCGAGGAAAAGTATGATGTAATACCCCCAAACAGGAAGTAGTCTTTCAAGAGACTCATTTTTCCCTAGTAGGGCCGACAAATGGCGTCTCCAACAGAGAAGTTTCTACACCTCTACAACTCAGACGAATGGGTTCCCCAGCAAGTCTGACATTAAATTTTTTCTGTCAAATGGTATCTCCCAAGGAAAATTCGGCGAGAAGTTTGAGGAAAGCTGCTACGAATACCGTTTCTTGTCAAGAAAGTTTATTGACATCAGAAACTTAGACCAGTTCCTTGGTAGGAAACCAGGATCGAGGGGAAGTTTACATCAGAAACTTAGACTAGTTCCTTGGTAGGAAACCAGGATCGAGGGGAAGTTTATTTCAGAAACTAAGACCAGTTCCTTGGTAGGAAACCAAGAACGATGGGAAGTTTATTTCAGCAACTTAGACCAGTTCCTTGGTAGGAAACCAGGATCGAGGGGAAGTTTAGTTCAAAAACTAAGACCAGTTCCTTGGTAGGAATCCAGCATCGAGGGGAAGTTTATTTCAGAAACTAAGACCAGTTCCTTGGTAGGAAACCAGGATCGAGGGGAAGTTTACATCAGAAACTTAGACCAGTTCCTTGGTAGGAAACCAGGATCGAGGGGAAGTTTTACATTTTTCTAAGCATCATCGCTTAGCAGAAGAAGATGGATGAGCAATCTGCCATTCATAACCACCATCAAAATTTCGGATATTCCGATATTTAATCCTCTTGCACCCCGAATGCCCGAATACCTTCGCCATTCACACCTTCGGGTTCAAGAAGATTAAATAGGGGCATCTGTCATACCCCAAATTTTGACCATTAAGATTCCGATCATTGTGCAAATCATCATCACAATATGGATGAACCATCATACCTCAGTAGTCTCCCCAAAGATGGGTTAGCATCCACTACAGTCAAACTCAGGGTTTCAAGCCCTCTTAGAGCTCTTAGACAAAGGATCAATCAAGGAATAACATGATCTTCAACTTTCCTAAACCTCTTAAACACCCACAATGGATCAAGAGGACTCCCACGTCAAGAATCAAGCACAAGGCTGCAACATTCCAAGTGGATCAAGCCTCAAGATCGCCAGTGTCACCAAATTAGGGTTTTGGTCGACCAAGGCCTCCAGATGGAAATTTTCCTCTGGGCATGAGCCAATGCTTCAAAGCATAACCTAAGATGCTCCATGGAACATCATGAACCCAATCATCAAGTCAATTTAGCCTCAGGGGATGCATACATCAAAAATCAGGAATTGGGGTTTCTTGACCTAATTCACCCCTAAGTTGACTTTTGGAACAAAACATGAGCCAATACCTGAAGAGAGGATTTGAGGGTCTCTAATACACTACTTTGATCCATTTGCAACAATGGATTAATCCAAGAAGCTTGATCAAAAAGTTTCAAATTCATCAGAACCACAATTAGGGTTTTCAGGAAAAAGTCAATTGTGCCTTTGACTTTTGACCCAGGCATGCTCCCAAACCTTGGGACATGATTCAATACACCCTATAACACCTATGGAACATGTCCATCAAGTTTGATTTAGGTCAAGGACTTGATTTAATAGAGGATTGGACAGTTTAGAATTCATCTGAAAAAAGTCAACTGTGCACAAAAGTCAACTTTGACTTTTTGAGATTTTTCACAATTATGGTTCTTTGACCCTAAAATGATGTTAATATATGATTGTCATCATCATTCATCAAGAAAAATCAAGAAAAGTGGGATAACTTGTAAAAGGGGTAACCATAAAAACCTAGAAATTTTCTAAGTTATGGAACAAAGTGGCTAGGGTACCAACTTTGGAGGATAATAACTCTTAAACCACAAGGCCATTTTTCCCCATTCAAAGCTGGATTTGTAGCTCTCATTTCCCTCTACAAAAGCTTCAAACACAACTCATTCCAATTCCTCGTGGATTTTAAGCTATGGAATGATCAAAATCACAAAAAGTGAAAATGTCACTTTTTTCCAACACTTAGTAAAATTTTCACTAAGTCAGAAGTTGCCTTTACTTTTTTCCAAATGAAGGGGAATTTTTCACTTGGATCCAAAAAGTATCAAAACCAACTATGATCAAACAGTTGTTATATCATATGAGGGCTTTCCAAAATGACCAAGAACTCCATCAAATTCCACTTGGGCCATGAGATATGGCAATGGCAATATACCTTGCTGAAAACTGTCAAAGCAAGTCTGATTTGTGCATTTTGCTCGATTTGGAAAATTTGTGCAAATGACAAACACACTTATCCATCTGAACACCTCAAGAGGGGACCAAGGAGGAACCAACTCTGATCCCAAGCCTCCCAAGTCTTTGGAACCAAAAGTAGCATGACAAACCTAGAAATCCCTAAAACAGGGACAAGACTCCAATTTTGTTTTGGAGCATTTAATGGATGCACCAAGGTGGCATGGACTGAGCCTCTTTCAACTGAATTCAGTCAAGACTTATCCAAGACCAAGGGAACCAGCAACATGTGCCCTAACCTCTAGTCAATGGCTACAGGAGACTTGGATTCTCATTGATCACCATTGGCCAAACCAATGCAGCAGTTGCCAATCACTATTGCCCCCAAAACAAACTTGCTCTACTATAAATAGAGCTCATTTGTGATCAATTTGAGTACACCAATGCCATCAAAGAGATGCTTTCCTCAACATCTCTTCCTTCACTCCAAATTTGCCTTCCAAAGCAAGTCACCATCGGGTTTTGAGTTTGAGAGCTATTCCAACCAAACCAATCACACACACACATACACACCTCATAAACATCATATAGAAGTGATCCAAACACTCACATAACATCTGGAACACCAAAATCACAAAATCACCAGCCAACTGCTCAAGCCTTTGACAGATTTGCAGTTGAGGTGCCAAATCAAGTTCCAGCTCAATTCAATCCACTCCAAGCATCCAGATACACTCCATAGCATCTAGGGAAGCTGTCCATTTCCTTGGAACCAAGTTGTAACACCTCTAACACAAATCACGATCACCAGCTGCAAGAGGTAAGCATGAGCTCTTCTAACTCTATGATCCATATTTTTTGCTGCACAATGATTTGGCCATATGTTCATAATCATGCATAGAGTGTTTACCCTCAATCAATTGCTTTGTTTGAATCGTGTATGGAATTTCTGAACCTTCATGCAAAATTTAGGGTTCTTGGGGTTTCTCTTTGATTTCTGATTCCATGCTTAAAATAAATGAAATTAAAGACCATGGACATGATCGTGAGGTGAAAACGAGTAGATTGATATGTAGATTGCATGATATCATTAAGTATTTAGTGAGATTGGATAGAAAAGGAAAATCTGCAGAAACAGAGGGAAGGCGCGTGTTCTTGCCATGTTCTTGGCGTCATTTTTGAAAATTCAAATATTTAAATTTTGTGATTTTATTTAATTGATTCAAAAATTAATTCTCTCTGAGTTTTAATGATTTTGAGTTGATTCTTTTTTTAATAATTCACAAAAATGTTAAAATATTTTATTTTGCCAAAAATTCCCAAAAATATTATTTATTTCACATATTTGATATTTTTGCAAAGAATTAATCTTTTATTTTTTTTTAACATTAAAAATATTTTTTCCTCCTTGATTCTCCAAATTTAATTGGTTTCCAATCATTTTGTGGATATGAACATCATTTTTCAAACATTGATCCAAGATCACAACTTGGTTTTTATACATGTTTGATAATTTTTATTATTTTAATTAAATTCTTATTTAATTAAAATACATTTTGAAATTAATTTAGGGTTTTGATCTTAATCACCCTAAACAAATAATTTTCAAACACCTTGGGCCTCTAATAGAGTGTAAAACCCAATCCCTCTTGAAAACTAAAATATTTTGGGCCTCAGTGTAGTGTATAAGTCCCGATACCGTCAAAAAGTTCGGCACGATCGTCGCCCTTTTTTAACAAAAACCATGGGCCTCTTTTAGAGTGTAAGACCCATCCCCTTTGTAAATACAAAACCATTTTGGGCCTTACATATTGTATAAGTCCCTCTGTACAGTTTACAAAACAACGGTGCGATCATCGTTAAAACTTGGGCCTCTCCTCGAGCTATAAGTCCCATTCTTTTTATTAAAACATTTTGGGCCTCTAATAGAGTGTAAGACCCACCCCCTTTTAACCAAAACCATCTTGTGCCTCAGATATTGTATAAGTCCCTCTGTGTTAAAAGAGAAACGCGAACAACCTTGGGCCTCTAATAGAGTGTAAGACCCAATCCCTCTTTGAAACCAAAATAGTTTGGACCTCAGTCATTGTGTAAGTCCCAACACATTTTCAAAAATCCCGGCGCGATCGCCAGTTTAAAATAAAACACATTGGGCCTCTCCTTGAGTTGTAAGCCCCATTCTTTTTCTTAAAATCACTCATGGGCCTCTAATAGAGTGTAAGACCCAATCCCCTTTTAACCAAAATCATTTTGGGCCTCAGACACTGTATAAGTCCCCCTACGTTAAAAGAAAAACCTCGGCACGATCGCCAGTTCGAAATAAATCATCTGGGCCTACCCTCGTGTTATAGGCCACATTCCTTTTCTTTAAACACCTTTGGGCCTCTTGAGAGAGTGTAAGACCCATCCCTTTTGTACAGAAAACCTTTTTGGGCCTCAGTCACTTGTATAAGTCCCTGTACAAATTCCAAATAACAGTACAATCACTGATAAAACCTTGGGCCTCTCCTTGAGCTGTAAGCCCCAA
Organism: Lathyrus tuberosus; assembly: GCA_022829125.1. Classification (NCBI taxonomy): domain Eukaryota; kingdom Viridiplantae; phylum Streptophyta; class Magnoliopsida; order Fabales; family Fabaceae; genus Lathyrus; species Lathyrus tuberosus. The sequence goes on along the minus strand of JALAZF010000113.1, from coordinate 13,846,323 downwards.
CAATCTTTTTCAAAACACTTTCCCCTTTGATTTTGAATATAATATTGTTATCAAAGTTTTCTTTGTTGAATAACTAACAAAACAGCATGGAAGCTCTACAACCGAGTAAGTGTTTATCCGCTTTCATTTACCACTTTCATATATATATATATATATATATATATAACTGTATTGTGGGGCTGCTTCACTGTAAGTCTACTTTCACAAACTGTTATATACTTGTCAAATATCCACTGTGTAATACTAGTATAGCTATTTAGAGTTTTCCCCGGCAACTACGTCGAGCACTAGGTAAAGCCCTGTTGGTCACTCTTAAATACAAACAAAACTAGATCCCCATAGGATTTCTGGATACAATCTTCCCTCCTCTTGGGGTTAAACAATATGGAGACGTGAAAGGCAGCATTCTCGGTGAACCCTTTCTCAGACTGTCACCCTTAGAAATTGTCAAAGAAACTCTAACTCCCCAGAGACGATCTTTTCTCCATGAATGGCATCTCTTGAGTTTCTTCCAAATTCTCAGACTTTCCTGGCTTGATCTATTCTCGGTGAATGGCATGTCTTGAACTTCTCGGGGTTTGGGGACCCATAGGCTTCCTAAAAGCATCCCCGCCTCCTCTTGGGCATTATACAAGGACCCGTCGGCTTCTTAGAAGTTCTCAAGCCTTCTCTTGGGCTTAGTACAAGGACCCAGAGACTTCTACAAGTATAGGAACATAACCTAGTCATCAATTTGCTAGAGCTGTCTTTCTGAGTCAAGTATCTGACCAGTTAATGGGTTGACTGATAACACGAAAATGTATCATATATTTGCCTTGATTTATGACTAATAATCACGTTATTTCAGCCCAAGTTCTGATTATTCCGCGAGTATTCTAGTGTTTTCGCAGGTATTTCATTGTCCAAGCTGAAAGGAGCAAAGTAGAGAAAACATGAAGAAATGAGAAGAAAACAGGAAGAATTAATAAGAAAAAGAGCAGAAAATGGAAAGTACTGAGTGTGACGACCGTCACACACCTACCACGACTGTCATGCTCCCAAAGCTTTCCACGACCGTCATGCACTCATCACGACCGTCACACGCTCAAAGATGGTTATTATGTTTAGAACGCAGACGTGGAAAAAGAAGCCCAATGCACACGCACGTTGAGCAGTTTCTCCTAGATTCTCTCCCTCAACTTCAACTGCATGTGAGCCAGTCTCCCTTAGACTTCTCAACCACCAAGGGTTATGCTCCTACTATTTCTCTAATGTTAAGGCAACGGTGGAGCTATAAATACAGCATGGATTGGAAATCCAAGACCTAGAGAATTTCACCCCGAATTGCTGCAGACTTTATTTCCAAATTTTTACTTTCCTTGCATTCCTTGTTTGTTTTCCGTTTCCCATTCCTTGTTTACCAATACTTGAAATAGTGATAGTCTCTCACATTGAGGAGCTATTGTACCATAGTTAGGTTTTGTTTTCAATCTTGCCTTTATCATTCGTTATTCCGATACGATCGAGCAAAAGCCTACCGACTTGTGGAGGAATTGCGAGAACCAACTTATTGCATGTTTATCTGGTTTTTATTCATTATCTTAATAATAGCATTATCATTTTCTTATTACCATGGTTAATTTACTGTTTTGCAATTTATATTCATGCATGTTTGTTTTAAGTAATATGTCTAGCTAAATCCGATTTATCGGTATGTAATGAAGTAACCGGAATAGATTCCATAATTCCAAGCTAAAACCATAAACAACTTAATTTCTGGCAGCGATTTCTTAATTAAAACAGGACTTTTATTACGAGAGTAAAAAGGTAACGAAGGTTAGGATTAAGACCACGAGAGTGTGAGATTTTAACCGGATAGCTGAAATCGGGCATTGGTTTTAAAAACAGCGAGAGCGCTTTAAAGTTAATTAGACTGTGTTAGTTTTCAAAAAGTATTTTTAAACTCTGATGGGCTAGCGAGAGCAGACATTATGATTTAGGAGTATAGTCCGAAGCAATAACCATGAGAGTATGAGGTGAGGGCTTTTAAACTGATATTTTCTACAGAAATATAATGTGACTTATTTTTATACGCTTAGGTTTTATTGAATCTACGATGGTATACTAAGTTATGTACCGATATCCTAATAACAACTAGTTTATTCTAAAAAAAATTAGATTCCCTTTAGTTTCCCTTTTGAACTTAAAACTAGAACATCTTCGCCTTAGCTAAACACAGTAGCAAACCGTAGCACTAGGTTGATTATCAGGTCCCTGTAGGATTGATATCTTTATTACTACGCGATAGGCTGTGCGCTTGCAGTTAGTAACCGTTAGACTCAGAAAGTCGCGATCAAGTTTTTGGCGCCGTTGTCGGGGACCTTGATTTAGTCAATAGTGCAATTCTTTGTTGCGCCGTATAGACTAAGGCAACAAATTTTATTTCCCTTTTCTTTTTCTCGATTGTATGCCAAGTACTCGCTCACAAAGCGAAGACTTGCAACCACCAATCGCCGAATTAGAGCGTTTCTTACATTTAAGACGCAGAATACTTGAGTATCAACGCAAGTATAATATTCCCGATCTTCTCGATCATACTCCTAGACCAGTCAAAGAACGAAACATGGCTGATGGACCATAGAACGGTCCTCTTAAGTATTACGCTACCCCATCTGAGCAAGAACCACACAACAGTATTGCTGCCCCCGCTATCAACCGGAATGATTTCGAGTTGAAACCCTCATTGCTATCAGCCGTACAACAACATCAATTTTCTGAAAATCCTACGGACGATCCTAATGAACATTTGACCAAATTTGTGCAGTACGCAGACACAGTGAAGGCAAATGGTGTGACTGCAGATGCAATAAGACTACGTCTTTTTCCTTTCTCATTAAGAGACAGAGCTTGGGCTTGGTTGCAATCCTTGCCATCAAATTCCATCACTACGTGGGATGAGTTGAAAAAGGTGTTCTTAGCACGATACTTCCCACCAAGAAAAACAGCTATGCTGAGGGCCCAAATTAATGGATTTCGACAAAAAGATAACGAGTCTCTTTAAGATGCATGGGAGAGATACAAGGACATGATGAGGATGTGCATGCATCACGGTCTTGAGGATTGGTTAGTCATCCATACGTTTTACAATGGTCTCTTGTACAATACAAGAATGACAATAGATGTCGCCGCTAGTGGTACACTTATGGACAAACCTTATACCGAAGCCTATCAACTCATCGAAAGCATGGCTCAAAACCATTACCAATGGGGAGGTGAAAGAATGCCAGTGGAAAAAGCCCAAACGAAAGGAGGAATGTACGAAGTTAGTAGTCTTGACCATGTCCATGCTAAGGTAGATGCCCTTGCTCAAAAGATAGACAACTTGACCATAACACCCGCAGCCACCGTGGCTGTCGTAGCTCCAAACTGCGAATTATGCGGAGTACCTAGACATGCTGCCCCCGAATGCCAAATTTTAGCAGGAGTCTCTGCTGATCAAGTGAATTATGCTCAAGGAAACCCATATGCAAATACCTACAATCCTGGTTGGAAGTCAAAAACCTACTGCTAATGTTCCCAACGTTTCTAGGAAGTCAAACCTTGAAATTATGATGGAGAACTTCATTGCCGCACAAGCTCAACAAAACAAGGAGTTCCTTAACCAGAATGTTCACACCAGTGAGCAAATCAAACAATTAGCCAACAAGGTTGACGCTTTAGCCAATCACAACAAAATGTTAGAAACACAAATCTCGCAAGTGGTTCAACAACAAGCAGTTACCGCTGCCCCAGCTGGGAGCCTTCCAGGTCAAACTCAAATTAATCCGAAGAGACATGTAAATGCTATAACACTTCGGAGTGAAACAGAACTAGAAGGACCCATTGATCCAAGAATCGAAGATCCAGCCATGTACCAAAAGCCTAGTAGGGAGTCTGAAAAGGAAGGCGAACCAAAGGAAAACGAGAAGGAAGATGATGGCAAAGAGGCCGAAGAGAAAGAAGAATCGTATATGCCTCTGCCGCCTTATAAACCGCCTATCCCGTATCCCCAAAGATTCGGTAAATCTAAAAACATAGGCCAATTTAAGAAATTTGTTGAACTTTTGAAACAATTAAATGTCACAATACCTTTTACAGAAGCAATCACGCAAATGCCCTCATACGCTAAGTTCCAAAAAGAAATATTAACTAATAAGAAAAAGCTCGAGGATACTGAAACCGTTATGCTTACTGCAGAGTGTAGCGCTATAATCCAAAACAACATGCCTCCTAAGCTGAAAGATCCTGGTAGTTTCTCTATACCATGTGTGATTGGAAAGTTTGTCATAAATAAAGCCCTGTGTGATTTAGGAGTTAGCATCAGTTTAATTCCCTTGTCTATTTGTAAAAGGCTCAACATGGGAGAACTGAGACCAACAAGAATGTCTGTACAACTAGCTGATAGATCAGTGAAATTTCCTCTAGGAATGCTAGAAAACGTTCCAGTACGTATATGACAATTCTATATTCCTACAGATTTCATAATCATGGACATCCAGGAAGACTCAAACATCCCTATCATTTTAGGAAGACCATTCCTAGCTACTGCCGAAGCCATCATAGATGTGAAAAAAGGAAAACTGACTTTCGAGGTTGGTGAGGAAAAAGTAGAATTCATCCTCTCAAAATTTTTCAGAGCACGTGCTATAGAATATTCGTGCTGCTTCCTAGATGTAATTGATGAATGTGTTAAAGAAATGGAAAAACACCAAAACACGTGTTCTGAAGTGCTGAGAATTCCGATGTCACCAATTTTTGAAGATGATAATTGGCATGGTGAATACCAAGATAATAATCTAAGTGAATGTCTTGCACTCACTCCTGACCCTATACCTTGCCCAAAGAAACCAGCTGTAGAACTAAAAACATTACCCAAAGATCTAAGGTACGAATTCCTTGATACCGAACTCGAACGACCAGTTATAGTCAACACAGACTTAGGACAAATAGAAACCGAGAAACTATTGCATGTCCTGAGAAAGTACCCGACTACCCTAGGATATAATATCTCATACCTGAAAGGAATAAGTCCCTCTATCTATATGCATCGCATCATGCTTGAGGAAGACTGTAAAACCTCTAGAGAACATCAAAGGAGAATCAATCCCATTCTGAGTGATGTCGTTAAGAAAGAAGTACAAAAGCTGTTAGAAGCAGGAATCATATACCCAATATCAGATAGTGAGTGGGTTATCCCAGTTCACGTGGTACCCAAGAAATGAGGTGTTATAGTCATCAATAATGAAAAAGGGGAATCTGTAGCACAACGTACTCAAACCGGATGGAAAATGTGTATCGATTATAGAAAACTAAACAAAGCCACTCATAAAGATCATTTCCCTTTACCATTCATAGATCAAATGCTTGAACGTTTGGCTAAACACTCCCATTTTTGCTATTTAGACGCATATTCAGGATTTTTCCAAATTCCTGTCCATCCTGATGACCAAGAAAAGACTACCTTCATATGTCCCTATGGAACCTTTGCCTAACGGCGAATGCCTTTCGGATTATGTAACGCACCCGCAACATTTCAGAGATGCATGATGTCCATCTTCTCTGACTTCTTAGACGGTATAATGGAAGTCTTTATGGATGATTTCTCTGTCTGTGTGGAAAGTTTTGAAGGATGTCTATCAAACCTCGAAATGGTACTCGAACAATGCGTAAAAGTCAACCAAGTGCTGAATTGGGAAAAATGCCATTTCATGGTCCGACAAGGAATCGTGCTAGGACATATAGTATCCGACAGAGGAATCAAAGTCGAAAAAGCCAAAATAGAAGTAATAGAAAATCTCCAGCCACCGAAAACAATCAGAGAAATAAGAAGTTTCTTAGGACACGCCGGTTTTTACCGACGTTTCATTAAAGATTTCTCTAAGATAACCAAACCCCTAACTGAGCTGTTAATGAAAGACGCTAAATTCGTCTTTAATGACAAATGCTTGGACACATTTCAAACACTCAAGCAAGCTTTAATATCAGCACCCATTATGCAACCCCCAGATTGGAATAAACCATTCGAAATCATGTGCGACGCGAGTGACTATGCTGTAGGTGCAGTCCTAGGGAAAAGAAAGGAGAAAAAGCTTCACGCAATCTACTATGCCAGTAGAACCTTGGATCATGCACAAAGGAACTACGCTACCACAGAAAAGGAACTCTTGGTTGTCGTGTTCGCATTAGATAAATTTTGTTCCTACCTAGTAGGAGCAAAAATAATCATCTACACCGATCACGCCGCAATCAGGTACCTGTTAAGCAAAAACGACGCCAAACCGAGGCTTCTGAGGTGGATTCTACTCCTTCAAGAATTTGACTTGGAAATCAAGGACAAGAAAGGCACTGAAAATGTAGTAGCTGACCACCTGTCGAGAATGGAAAACATCCAACCATACCAAGTACCTATTAATGACGATTTCCCTTATGAAAGACTCTTAGCCCAGTTAGAAAGCAATACAATAGAATAATCCTTGACTTATACTGATACAGAAACTAATGAAGTGGTAGAATCTGTTTACACTAAGACCACGCTGCCATGGTATGCTGACTTTGTCAACTATCTAGCAGCTGGAGTACTGCCACCTGATCTAACTTATCAACAAAAGAAGAAATTCTTTCACGACCTTAAACACTATTATTGGGACGAACCACTTCTCTTCAAGAGGGGCGCCGATGGTATTTTCTGTCGTTGTGTACCTGAAGATGAGGTGGAAGACATAATTTCTCATTGTCATTCCGCGCCCTATGGTGGGCACGCGAGCACTTCAAAGACTTGTGCTAAGATTTTGCAAGCTGACCTCTTTTGGCCTACTCTATGGAAAGATGTCCATATTGCGGTTATAAATTGTGACCGATGTCAACGCACTAGTAACGTCTCCAGACGCGATGAAATTCCTCAAAAGGGCATTCTAGAAGTAGAAGTCTTTGACGTGTGGGGAATAGATTTCATGGGACCATTTTCGTCTTCTTTTGGTAACCAGTACATACTCGTCGCTGTCGATTACGTTTCCAAATCGATCGAGGCTGTAGCTTCTCCTACAAATGACACACAAGTAGTGATAAAGCTCTTTAAGAACATAATCTTTCCTAGATTTGGTGTACCAAGACTCGTCATTAGTGACGGTGGCTCCCATTTCATATCTAAAATATTCGATAAACTGCTATCAAAATACGGAGTCAAACATCGTGTGGCAATACCATATCATCCACAAACCAGTGGACAAGTCGAGGTTTCGAATAGAGAAATAAAACAAATTTTAGAAAAGACTGTCGCTGCCTCTAGGAAGGATTGGTCAACTAAACTTAATGAAGCTTTATGGGCTTACAGAACCGCTTACAAAACCCCCATAGGAACCACTCCATTTAAGTTAGTCTATGGAAAATCGTGTCATCTGCCGGTAGAAATAGAGCACAAAGCCTATTGGGCTATTAAAACCCTCAATTTAAATTACGCTGCCGCAGGAGAAAAATGAATCTTAGATTTGCACGAATTAGAAGAATTAAGACTAGATGCTTATGAGAACGCCCGCATATATAAAGAAAGAACTAAGAGATGGCACGATAAGCGCTTATCTAGAAAAGAATTTAGTGTGGGAGACGTCGTGCTCCTATTTAATTCGAGATTTAAGCTTTTTCCAGGAAAACTTAGATCTAGGTGGTCCGGACCCTTTGAAATTTCTAAAGTTTTTCAAAGTGGAGCGATAGAAATAAAAGGAAGAAATAGTGAACCATTCATAGTAAACGGACAACGATTAAAACATTATCATAATATTACAAACAGAGACTACTTGAATAGTCTAAGAATTTTAGAGCTGCCCGCTCATCCCTATAACTGAATTATCACTAAGCTTTCGTCAGGCTTACGACGTTAAAAGCAGCGCTTAGTGGGAGGCAACCCACGAGATTGTTTTCTTTCATTTTAACTTTCGTTTACTTTCTTTTTAAATTTCTTTACTCTATTTTCATTTTTTTCGTTTCCTTTTACTTTCTTAATCTTATTTTCATTGCTTTTTCATATTTATTTATTTTCTTTTCTCAAAAATTTAAAAATTTTATGGAAACTGCTGTGCTGATCTTATAATTACATGCTACAAGATTTTTAAAGTCTTACTACCTTCTTCCTTCTACATCTACTTTACTTTTCCGACTAACTGTTAAGATGGATAATGAAGACACCATGGTTGTGCTATTCAGGGACGCTGTCCAATGGCACCGCTATGAGGTTCTCTCTCGCAGACCTATGGCCTTAACCAAATTTGCCCATGGACCTACCATGACAGCCTTAGGTATAGGAGATAGCATAGACTTTATGTTTAGCCAGATAGGATGGGAAGGTTTTGCTAGAAAGAAGTATCCAACTTACCACAGGCTGACTCTAGAATTCCTAAGTTCATTGTCCTACAACCCTAACTATGGCATAGGATTTAATAGGGGTAACATAACCTTTAGGCTATTTGGATACACGTAGCGCTTCAACATCAGAGAGATTGCGGACCTGTTGGATTTCCCCAATGGACCCGATGATTTTACCATGGCACAAGAGGATTTAGTAATGGAAGATGAACTGGACCTGTTAGTTCTTGTATTGGCTGGAAGTTTGGTAAAACAAAGTTGAACAATGTAGATGTCATATGTCTGATGCCATAACATTGGTTCCTAACATTAGCTGTTGCAGGGTTGAAGTTTTATATGCTGATGTTATAATTGATGTCTTGACATCAGTATATCAGAACATCAGAGCATCAGATTGTGATGTTTTAGGGCTGCGCGTGTTAGTGAGTTTTGAGGAGATCTGTTAGAGAGATTGGATGCGAATATCTTGGAGAAGATATTTCCAATAAGATAATTTGCAGATTATGGAGTAGATCATGTAACTAACATTAGGGCTGATTTGAAGAGATTTAAAAAGATTTGAAGATCAAAATTATTCAAAATTCTGGTTTTAAAATAAATCAAATCAGATATTTTTGGAGGAGGTCCATGCCCAAGTCAGAATTCTATAAAAGTAGCCTCAACCCTTGTTGGTAAAGTACGAAGAAAGAGAGCTAAAGACTGGGTGTCATTTGTGTCTTTGTGTGTGTTTTGTAAACCATTTGTGTGTGAATTGGTGTTACTATTTTTGAGGTGTGAATTGTTCTCGATCAAAGCTGTTAAGCAAAATCAAGTTGTGTGATTAATTTGTAATCATTGGATTGTATCACTGTGGTGATTTAGGGAGTGAGTGGTTTCTCATACCTAAGTGGTTTATCAGGTAGAATTATCATTGGGTAGTGATTAAGTTAGGTAGATGTCAACTGGGATTGTTGAGTCTGTAATTTAATACTACAAATAGTGAAGTTCCTCCCTGGGTTGGTATCCCCCAGACGTAGGTAGTTAGACTGAACTGGGTGAATAATTCATTGTGTTATTTACTGCTTGTTATTTCCTTGTTCATATTAGCAGAGTGTGTTGTTGTGACATCACATCTAACATCACACATCTGATACTAGAATTTTAATTGGTATCAGAGCAGGCATCCTGCTCTACATCTGGGTAAGATCTAGGGCTGATACTTTCTGGTGCAATGGACAAGGAGATTGGTGGATTTGTGAATAGACCCCATATTCTAGATGGCTTTAATCATGACTATTGGAAACCACGGATGGTTACCTTCTTGAAGTCATTAGACAGCAGGGCTTGGAAGGTTGTTTTAAAAGAATGGAAAGCACCTATTATTGTTGAAAAGGATGGTACAACTAAGCTAAAACCTGAGGAAGATTGGACAAAGGAAGAAGATGAGCTTGCACTTGGAAATTCAAAAGCCTTGAATGCCATCTTTAATGGTATTGACAAGAACAACTTTAGGCTGGTAAACACTTGTGAAGTAGCTAAGGAAGCTTGGGATGTCTTGAAAACTACTCATGAAGGAACCTCCAAGGTCAAGATGTCAAGACTTCAACTGCTGACCACAAAGTTTGAAAATCTGAAGATGAAGGAGGATGAAACCATTCATGATTTTCACATGAATATTCTTGAGCTGTCCAATGCTTCTAGTGCTTTAGGAGAAAGAATGACTGAAGAGAAGCTAGTAAGGAAGATTCTCAGATCCCTTCCCAAGAGATATAAAATGAAGGTGACTGCCATTGAAGAAGCTCAAGACATCAGCAAGATGAGGGTTGATGAGTTGATTGGTTCTCTTCAAACCTTTGAGTTGGGATTAAATGAGGAGCCTGAAAAGAAGACCAAAAGCATAGCTTTGGTATCCAATACTGAAGATGGTAAGAAGGAGTGTAATTTTGAAACTCGGGAGGAACTGTCAAATGCTGTTGTGATGCTTGGGAGACAGTTCAATAAGGTGTTAAAGAGAATGGATAGAAACTATAGACCTAATGTTAAGAACATCACATCTGACAACAACGAGTCTGGTGATCAAGTGAAGAAAACAAGAGATGAAGAAAAGTCCAATCATGACAAAGGGGTTCAATGCTATGAGTGTGAAGGTTATGGTCATGTCATGAAAGAATGCCCTACATACCTCAAAAAGCAAAAAAAAAGGGGTTATCTGTTTCCTGGCCTGATACAGATAGTGAAAGTGAAAAAGAGAATGCCAAACATGTTAAGGCATTGACTGGACTATGTGCCTCTGATGGAGAGTCTAGTGATGGTGAATTGACCTTTGAAGAGTTGGCATCCTCTTATCAAGAGCTGTGTCTGAAAAGTAAAGAGGTTCTTCAAGAAGGGGAGAAGCAAAAGAAGATTATTGTACAGCTTGAGACTGAGAAAGCTGAACTTAAGAATGAAGTTTTGTTGTTAGAATCCCAGATTGATCAAATGTCAAAATCCATCAGAATGTTAAATAGTGGAACTGACACTCTGGATAAAATACTTGAAGTTGGAAAAGGTGCAAGTGATAAGACTGGTCTAGGATATGAGGGTGAGAAGAAGATATATGCAGAGGCTAGTTCGTCTGGGGTTAAACAAAGCATTCCTCATCAGCATGAAAAAGTACATGGCTCTGGAATTAAGAAGCTTGTTCCTCACCTTGGGCCACAAAATAATGGAAAGGGATATGGGCCTGTACCTAAGAAGTTTTTGCCTCAACCTTAAGGAAAGCCTCAAGTTTCTGGAGCTAGACAGTATATGCCTCCCCAATACCATAGGAGTATGCAGGCTTATAACCTCAAACATAACATGTTCCATCCGATGTCTCAACATCAAGGGAAAATGTTTGTGTTTAGACCAAATAAGGTTATGCCTCATGGTTATGGCAGAAGAAGGCCACATCATCATGGTAAAAGACAACCTAAGAACTACAGAAGACAGCCTAATTATGGGAGAAGACAACATCAATATTTTGACAGATGGCAGCCTCAGCATTATGACAGAAATCATCATCAAGGTGGGAGACATTTCAATCACTTCAGAGAAGAGGTTCAAAGAGTAAGATGTTACTATTATGGAAGATTTGGCCATATACAATCTTCTTGCTTTAAACTGCATGGTTATCCCAAGCCTGTTCCTCAACCTAGACCGAAGCAGGACAGGCCTCAGACTGTTAAACAATGGGTTCCTAAAGCTGCTGTCACATGTCTATTAGCTCACTCATCTGTTAGAACTCCAGCTATGGATGGTTGGTATTTTGACAGTGGTTGCTCAATGCATATGACTGGTTTCAAGAATCAGTTGGTGGATATCAGGACTTACTCCACAAAGGATGTAACTTTTGGTAATGGAGAAAAAGGGGAAGTTAAAGGAATTGAAAAATTGAATTGTGAGGCTGGACATAATCTTGAAAGTGTTCTTCTGGTCAAAGGATTGACTGCTAATTTGATTAGCATCAGTCAGTTATGTGATGAAGGATTCAAGGTTAGCTACACTAAAGATGAATGTTTAGTGACTAATGAGACGAGTGAAGTTGTTATGATGGGAGTTAGATCCATATATAACTGTTATTTATGGGTTCCTCAAGAGTCCAGTTTGTCATGTAATATCAAGGATGATGTTATGACATCTAAATGTGACATTAGAGGGGTCACTAATCAACCTAGTCTTATGCAACTATTCAGAGGAAATATTGAAGAAACCAAGGCAGTAGTGGTTGATCATTCAGGTTTGAAGGGTAATTACGATTTCCCTAAAGATATGTGTGCTGAAATTTGTGAAGTGTTAAGTAGAAATTTGGGCATATGGAAAAGGATTCAATGGTTAGAGAATTATGGTGTGCATTTATTAGATTTCAAAAATTTAAAAGGAAATTTGTTTTGGTGGGGAAAATACATTTATTAGCCTTTAAGAGACCAACAAAAGCAGACCCCTTACCTTAGACTATCATTCCCTATTATTACTCTCACACGCTACTTCACTCTCCAAACTCCAAGTCCGTTTATCTTCCCCCCTGAGAACAGAAATTACAAAACACCTTTGGTTCTCAGTTGTCACATAGGAACGATGTCTAAACAAGTGTCATCTCCATTCAAGAAGGTTGTGTCCAAAAGTTCCACTCATGCAAATTCTAGGGTTTCGACAGAAGAGGTATCTGTGGATGAAGCTATGGACATATCTCCTATCTCTATGATTCCAGCTTCAGAAAAGACAAGACCTGAGAAGTATCAACCTAAGAGGCCTTCAAAAGGTAATACTTCTAATTAATCTATGGGTAAGAAATTTGATGATAGCGAGAGTAGAGCATTTGTCACTAGTGTATTGTTTGGAGACAAACCTACTCCTAGGACTACCACCCATCTTCCTCAAGCTATTGAAGAAAGGGTAGATGTCGACAAAAGTATTGATCAGATTGTTACAAAAATATTAGAGAAAGGGATTTCTGTGAAGGGAATATCCAGACCTCTGAGTCAAATGTCTGCTGATCAATCTGTTAGAGAAAAGGATGATATTGAAACTTCTGAAACAAATCTTCATAGATTAGCTGTTTCAGTTATTGAAGATGCTGAGATTGAAGATATGGTTGAAGCTGAAGCTGAAAGAGAAAGGGATACTCATGTTGAAGATGAGGCTGATGTTGAACATGATGTTGGAACATCACATGCTAGGGATGTTACTCCTAGTCCCAGAGGGAAGAAGAATGCTGATGTGGTGGATGTTGTTGACTTATCTGATAATGAAGTAATTGGTAATGCTGTTCCTGGGATTGCCAATTGATTGAAGACTAGAAAAGGAAAGACTGTGGAATCTTCTCCTAAGATGACAGTTGAAGGCAAGAAGAAAAAGACATCTGTTGTTGGTCCAACTAAATCTTGGAGCAAGGTTGCTGTGACTTCCAAAAAGAGAAAGATTAGAGAAGAATCTGAATCTGAGTATGATGTTGAGAAAGATGTTCAAGACATCACCCCTGTCAGAAAGTCCATTCTGAAGAGAATTTCTGATAAGGTTCCTGAAGTGCCAGTGGACAACATATCCTTTCATTATGCTAGCAGTGCTCCAAAGTGGAAATTTGCGTGCCAAAGGAGATTAGCTCAGGAAATAGAGCTGGGCAAAGATGCATTGGAGATGAAAGAAATTATGGAGCTCATTAATGCTGCTGGACTGTTGAAGACTGTGACAAAATTCTCTAAGTGCTATGGTGGACTTGTTAAGGAATTTGTTGTTAAAATTCCCATAGACATTTCTGATAAAAGAAGTGTGGACTTCATGAAGGTGTTTGTTAGGGGTAAGTGTATTAATTTCTCTCCTAGTACCACCAATAAGTATCTGGGAAGAGATGATCAAAAGGGTTGTGAACTGGAAGGACTGATAATGATGTATGTAAAGAGGTCACATCCACTCAAGTGAAGGTTTGGCCACTAAAAGGTAAATTGACAGCTAGCAAACTCAGTATCAAGTATGCTATTTTGCACAGAATTGGAGCTGCTAACTGGGTACCTACTAATCACAAAACCACCATAGCTGTGGGATTAGGAAGGTTTATTTATGCTATTGGGAAAAAGGTCAAGTTCAATTATGGAAATTACATATTTGATCAAGTTGTGAAGCATGGTGCCACTAATGCTATCAAGATGCCTATAGAATTCCCTTCCCTTGTCTTTGGAATGATCTTAGACCAACATCCTGGAATTCTAACCAGTTCAGATGTAGCATGTAAGAGGGAGTCAGCTTTATCCTTACATCCCAAGCTGTTTGTTGGGAATCATGTTCCAGACATTGTTGTAACATCAAGTTCTGGTGTTAAGAAGGCCAGTACTAAAACTAAGTTGATTAAGGAATTGAAGGCAACCAACAAGGATCTGGATATGGTTATCAGTACTAGCACTGCTAGGAAGCTGAAAATTGAGCAGATGATCAAATCCTTGGAACAGGGTAAAGATGATGTGAATGACAATACTGAAGATTCAGGTTCAAAAGAAGGTGATGAGGATGCTGCAGATGGTTCTGATGCTAATGAAGATTGAAGTGTTGTTTTTGCTGTTTATTGCTTTTGTAGTTTGTAGTTTTTTTGTTGTTTCTGCACATCGTGTGCATGGTGTGTAATTTGGAATGTGTGTTCCTTGGGAAGCTTGTTTTTTGACCATGTCTTGATGGCTGTCAGTTCCTTGTGTTTGATGTTGTCCAATTGTGGCTAAAAAGGGGGAGAGTTAGGCTATGTGTTGCCTAGTTGGCTCCTAGTTGGCAGATGTGGCTCTAGGCTTGAGGGGGAGTGTGAAGTTTGAACAGCTGGTATGCTGGTTCTTATTTTGAGGGGGAGTTTAACTGTGTGCAATTTGTTTGTGATTACTGCTGGTTGTGAAGTTTTTCCGCTGCAGGTACCTCTGATGATGGCAGAGATTGTTTTAGCCAAAATTAGCCAAAGGGGGAGATTGTTAGTTCTTGTATTGGCTGGCATTTTGGTAAAATAAAGTTGAACAATGTTGATGTCATATGTCTGATGTCATAACATTGGTTCCTAACATTATTTGTTGCAGGGTTGAAGTTTTATATGCTGATGTTATAATTGATGTCTTGACATCAGTATATTAGAACATCAGAACATCAGATTGTGATGTTTTAGGGCTGCGCGTGTTAGTGAGTTTTGAGGAGATCTGTTAGAGAGATTGGATGCGAATATCTTAGAGAAGATATTTCCAATCAGATAATTTGCAGATTATGGAGCAGATCATGTAACTAACATTAGGGCTGATTTGAAGAGATTTAAAAAGATTTGAAGATCAAAATTGTTTTAAATTCTGGTTTTAAAACAAATCAAATCAGATATTTTTGGAGGAGGTCCAAGCCCAAGTCATAATTCTATAAAAGCAGCCTCAACCCTTGTTGGTAAAGTACGAAGAAAGAGAGTTAAAAACTGAGTGTCATTTGTGTCTTTGTGTGTGTTTTGTAAACCATTCGTGTGTGAATTAGTGTTACTATTTTTGAGGTGTGAATTGTTCTTGATCAAAGCTGTTAAGCAGAATCAAGTTATGTTATTAATTTGTAATCATTGGATTGTATCACTGTGGTGATTTAGGGAGTGAGTGGTTTCTCATACCTAAGTGATTTCTCAGGTAGAATTATCATTGGGTAGTGATTAAGTTAGGTAGATGTCAACTGGGATTGTTGAGTATGTAATTTAATACTACAAATAGTGAAGTTCCTCCCTGGGTTGGTAGCCCCCAGACGTAGGTAGTTAGACCGAACTGGGTGAACAATTCATTGTGTTATTTCCTGCTTGTTATTGCCTTGTTCATATTAGCAGAGTGTGTTGTTGTGACATCACATCTAACATCACACATCTGATACCAAAATTTCAGGACCTTTTTTGGAGTAGTATTTTAGGACAACCTCATCATGACCCGCATCCTATGGTGTCCACCAAAATTCACAACCCGACCATAAGGTACTCTTATATGATCTTAACCTACACCCTCTTTGGAAAAGCCGAGAATGACACCCTAATCTCTAGAGATATGCTTTTTATCATGTTTTGCGTGTTTCAATCCCGACCCGTTAATGGAGCTACTTTTATGCTTGACAATCTCCGCTGGATTGCTCAAGCTGATCACGGTCCCATTTTTATAGGTGGCCTCGTAGCAAAAAATGCCGATGCCATGGGATTTAGAACACGACTTTCCCGAGTGAACCCTCTAGGCGGATATAGGCCAATGAACATAACTTTCTGTTTTAACCGAGGACTCATTAGAAATCGTGGACCACCCCCGTTTCAACTCCTGATCAATAATGAAGTTGTTTCACATTTTGCACTGCCTGATCACGAGCGAACTAGTGTGCATAACCGCCACAACTAGCTATATGATCTAGATGAGCCACGGCCTGAACATGATCTTGGTAGTCATGTGTCTGACTTTGAGATTGACCCTGAAACTCCTCCTCACTATCATGATTTCCCTGAGCATCCCATGAATAACACTGATACTGTTCCCCCTGCTAACATCCATGCCACCCTCGAAGCCTTCCGCACTGCACTTCAAGATATAAGAGATGAACTTCAACTTATCCGTCTTGACGTTGTCGGTCTAATGGATACCGCTGTCGAAGAATTTGATCATCTAAACCAAACTGTGGAATCTTTGAAGAAGCAACGTGGCTAATACTGTCACACTGCATTTTTCCATTTAATTGCTTTTCTTTTAATGTTTTAGAACCATTTACTTTACTGTCATTTTCCTTTTAATGTCAAGGAACAAGTTTATTTCAGTTCAATTTCAACTTTAATACTCTATTGCAATTTTATTTTGAGTACACCACTATGATTTTCCAATTTTAATAAAGTATTCAATTCGTATTTATTGCTAGTGGTTAAGTTGATGATATAATGTTCCTGCTTATTTTAATTCTGTCATTTTATATGCATTCTAATTATCTCGTATTATACTGCTATTGATAATTGCCATGTTCCAATATATATAATATGCCAGATTTTATTTAGCTTCTGTGAGAATGCAGACTTTGTGAGCATGACGGGCATAACGCCCCTGTCATGACTGTCACACGGCTTACGACCGTGACGGGTCTGTGACGAGCGTCATACTTATTTTAACGCGCTCTCTATTTTAAATAGAGACCCTTCCTCTTCATCTTCCTTCCCTTTCAATATCTTTTCAAACGACCCACTCTCTTTTCACTCTCCTTAACCGACCCATTACTCTCCATTAAACCCTCACATTAAATCCCAATTTTCTCCAACACTTCATATTTCCAAACCCTCTTATTTAAACCTCATGAAACACTCTCATTCTTACATAACAACCCTTACTCACACCCACTTCCTTCATTCAACCTGTTTCACTTTGCATGCACCATGGCCAGACGCACCAGACAAGATCCTGACCTTTCCGCTGTTACATTCAGAGAGGGAGAAGCCGGTGACCTCCAAAGGGCTAATTACGTCAGCTTCTACCAATTCTCTTTCTAATCGACGTGGTACGTCCACATTGCCAGCCTTGAAGAGTTGGGTATGCTAGAAGGTGTACGTTGGATGCTTCAAAATGCCGGTTTATGGCAGCTCTGTACACAAGGGAAACCTACCTACGAAGCTCTGACTCTGGAATTTCTGAGCTCATTTGCTTATGTTACACCTCCGGGAGATACAAACCAACTTTCTAGTATAACTACATTCCGCATGTTTGGCTCTGAGTATTCGGTGGGCCAAAACCGACTTGCCCGAATGCTTGGATTTCATCATGGCGAGAATGTTCATTGCCGCTTGCCTAATGATGCCTGGTTCCAGGAAGTTTTCAACCCTTGGAATCGACTTACAGGTGTAATTGCTTCAAGCTGGGACAGCCTCAACACAACCTACATTCATAACCCAGCAATACGATACTTTCACAGAGTTTTAGGACACACAATCTTCGCGAGGGACAACAACCACAAAGTCAACTCCAAGGAGCTCTTTTTCCTTCACTGTGTGCTCTTTCCCGAACTAATCAATGCAGCCCCGTTCCTGCTGTCTCACATCCACGCCAACTGTGCTAGAGGTTCTAAACCTTTCTACTTCGGAGGTATTGTAACTTCTATCGTACTCGGCCTTGGTCTGGGAGACAACCTCACCAATTTACCTTTCATTCCACCTGAGTCCCTGGATACCGAGTATTGTCGCTCCTCCCACCTTATTAAAGCAAGGGAGGATGGACGATACCATCCAGTGGTCCGTACCGGAATAATCAGGAGCATCATCATGCCATGCAGAGACCGCGTCGACCCTCAAAGACAGGAAAATTGGCTTTTTGATCTCCGTGCTCCTGAGCCTAATGTGGCTGCTCAAGAAAACCAAAATAATGAAACAGTCAATGAAATAGAGCAAGAGATGGATCAGACACCTACTGAGAACCCACCACCTCCTGCCCAAGATGCCTCAACATCCACCGGACGTCGTCGTCGCGCTGCTCCAGTACAAGATCCCGTCACTAATGAAGAAATCTTAAGGGGCATATGGCAACAAAACCAATTGGCTGCCCAAAGAGAGGAACAGCAATAGAGGCAGTACAATGAGATGATGAGCCTAATGCGACAAAGCCAACAGGGGCAAGTCCACCAAGGACAACGGATCGACGGTGTGATAGAAGAGATGGGTGCCCTGACGCTACGCGTGCAAGACCTACATGATTATATCCATCACGTAGGCATTCCAAACCATGTAGCCCATAATGGACGCGCTCTCGCCCGAGGCAGAGGACGTGGATCTCATTAGATTTAGATTTTATTTTTGTTTTATCTCTTTTTGTAGTTTCTTTCCGCGTTTATATCGAAACATTGAGGACAATGTCCGATATAGTGTGGGAGAGGTACCTTTTATTTTCCCTTATGTATTCCCTTTCCGCATTTCCTTTCGAATAAAGAAGCATTTATATGAAATTTTCGTACATTTCAAAATTTCCCCACTTTATTCGGCTATAACAAAAAACTTTTTATCATTGCACAACTTAACATACCGAAACATAGGCTATGTTAGGAAATCGAGACAAATTTAACAAGATTGATACCATCTTGACACCTTAGACCTCTTGAATATGCGAGATCAGTTTCAATACCCATTATACCAATACCCTCAGTTCTAGTTCTAAAGTAACCCCAAGTAGTTTATATTAGCAGTCAGCACCGTCTTAAACACAAACCACGTGGAGAGCCGATGAAGATAAGTGTTTGATGCCGAATCATTAAATAGGTTTCGTATAACTTTCATAATTGAAAAATGCACCAAACCTATGGTTGCAAAAGTATTACAAAAGAAAAGAAAGAATCCATCGTTGGTTGGTTCAGAGGAACCTGGTTCTGAACTTGGTAGGACGAACTACGGTTCGATCCCCCACAACCTACAATTAGGATATATAGATATAAAGGGTTACCACACTTGTGTACCAGACCTCGTGCTAAAAAGGATCAAAGTCACTAATCGGCTACTCCACTACGTACGTCTAAAGGCAAAGGGCTTAATGTGATTGCGCTAGAATGAAACAGGGTGAAATAGATATGAGAAACTTTAGGTTGAGCTATAATAGAATGATTAGAACTGGCTTGTGTAGAGGGGAGGTCTATGATTATGCTTGTTGCTTGTGTCACTAATGTATCTTTCGTGTTTTACTTGAGTATCTGTCATCTTAACAAAAATGCTTTCCAAAACATTTTCAAAACAAATGGTATATCATGCGTGTGCGTTTGATAAAACTTGTCCGACGTTCTTACTGACTAATTGCTTGAGGACAAGCAAAGATTCAAGTGTAGGGGAGTTTGATAACACGAAAATGTATCATATATTTGCCTTGATTTACGACTAATAATCACGTTATTTCAGCCCAAGTTTCGATTATTCCGCGAGTATTCTAGTGTTTTTGCAAGTATTTCATTGTCCAAGCTGAAAGGAGCAAAGTAGAGAAAACATGAAGAAATGAGAAGAAAACAGGAAGAATTAATAAGAAAAAGAGCAGAAAATGGAAAGTAGTAAGCGTGACGACCGTCACACACCTACCACGACCGTCACACTCCCAAAGCTTGCCACGGCCGTCATGCACTCATCACGACCATCACATGCTCAAAGATGGTTATTAAGTTTAGAACGCAGACGTCGAAAAAGAAGCCCAATGCACACGTACGTTGAACAGTTTCTCCTAGATTCTCTCCCTCAACTTCAAATGCATGTGAGCCAGTCTCCCTTAGACTTCTAAACCACCAAGGGTTATGCTCTTACTATTTCTCTAACGTTAAGGAAACGGTGGAGCTATAAATACAACATGGATTGGAAAGCCAAGACCTAAAGAATTTCACCCCGAATTGTTGCAGACTTTATTTCCAAATTTTTACTTTCCTTGCATTCCTTGTTTGTTTTCCGTTTCCCATTCCTTGTTTACCATTACTTGAAATAGTGATAGTCTCTCACATTGAGGAGCTATTGCACCATAGTTAGGATTTGTTTTCAATCTTGCCTTCATCATTCGTTATTCCGATACGATCGAGCAAAAGCCTGCCAACTTGTGGAGGAATTGAGAGAACCAAATTATTGCATATTTATCAGGTTTTTATTCAATATCTTAATAATAGAATTATCATTTTCTCATTGCCATGGTTAATTTACTGTTTTGCAATTTATATTCATGCATGTTTGTTTTAAGTAATATGTCTAGCTAAATCCGATTTATCGGTATGTAATGAAGTAACCGGAATGGATTCGATAAGTCCAAGCTAAAACCATAAACAACTTAATTTCTGGCCGCGATTTCTTAATTAAAACTGGACTTTTATTACGAGAGTAAAAAGGTAGCGAAGGTTAGGATTAAGACCACGAGAGTGTGAGATTTTAACCAGATAGCTGAAATCGGGCATTGGTTTTAAAAACAGCGAGAGCGCTTTAAAGTTAATTAGATTGTGTTAGTTTTCAAAAAGTATTTTTAAACTCTGATGGGCTAGCGAGACCAGACATTATGATTTAGGAGTATAGTCCGAAGCAATAACCACGAGAGTGTGAGGTGAGGACTTTTAAACTGATATTTTCTACAGAAATATAATGTGACTAATTTTTATATGCTTAGGTTTTATTGAATCTACGATGGTATAATAAGTTATGTACCGATATCCTAATATCAACTAGTTTATTCTAAAAATAATTAGATTCCCTTTAGTTTCCCTTTTGAACTTAAAACTAGAACATCTTCGCCTTAGCTAAACACAGTAGCAAACCGTAGCACTAGGTTGATTATCAGGTCCCTGAGGGATTGATATCTTTATTACTACGCGATAGGTTGTGCGCTTGCAGTTAGTAACCGTTAGACTCAGAAAGTTGCGATCATTGAACTTCATCCCTTAACATACCAGCCTTCTCTTGGGCATCATACAAAGAGCATTCACTATCTGAGAATCGATTTCTCAAAACACCAGTAGGCTTGGACAGTCTCGATACCCTTGGGATTTCCCATTTCCTTAAAGAAGAGGAAATAACCCTGATTTTCTGATCAATACCAAGGTATCAACCTTACCTATAATCTTTCTCTTCATAAGAACTGATTTTCTCTTTTAACCAACACATTGGACCTGTCACTCAACTGAAACAGTCACCAGCACAGCTAGCCTCCTCTTAGGCTTTGTATAATGATCCTTCCTCAACCTTTTCTCAGCCTCCTCTTGCGCTTTGTACAAATGATTCTCCCCAGTGGAGCTAACCTTTTCAGACTCTCTTGTTGAATCAAACCTTTAGCCTCTATCTCGGGCTTTGTACGAGATATAAATCACTCTGTTGTTGAGTATAAAAGACTCTCTTGTTGAGTCAATCCCTCTTTAGCCTCTATCTCGGGCTTTGTACGAGATATAAATCACTCTCTTGTTGAGTATAAAATACTCTCTTGTTGATTCAATCCTTCTTTAGCCTCTATCTCGGGCTTTGTATGAGATATAAATCACTCTCTTGTTGAGTATAAAAGACTCTCTTGTTGAGTCAATTTCCTTTTAGCCTCCGTCTTGGGCTTCGTACAAGACACATATAAACACTCTCTTATTGATTATGAAAGACTCTCTTGTTGAGTTAATCATCTTCAGACTCTCTTGTTCAGTCAACCTTTTTTAGCCTCCGTCTTGGGATTTCTATAGGACAGATGAAAGCACTCCCTTGTTGAGTTAGTCACTTGTTAGTACTCTCTTGTTGAGTCGACCCTTTTAGCCTCTATCTCGGGCTTCGTACGAGACCAATAAACACCCTCTTGTTGGGTCAATAGCCTCCTGTTAGGCTTTGTATAAAGAAAACCCCAGTTGAGTCAATCAACCTTTTAGCATCAAAGTTGTGCCTTGCTCACAACATACAAACATCACCAACTCCCCTTTAGAGATGACAAATTCTCTCTAAAGTCAAGACCTTTTAGCTTCACATCTTGGGCTTTGAACAAGATACAAATAGACCCTTCAGCTTCACGTCTTGGGCTTTGAACAAGACACCAAAACACCCTTTTTGCTCCCTTAGAATAGGAGGAACTACGAACGCTCTGATTTCCCTGTTTCCTTAAACGGGAATACGTAGGCATAAGATTGCAAAAAAATCTTAGCGAGCATACTAATAAAAAAAAACCATATATCAACCCCAAAAGCACCAAATCCTAACATCTTACCTCACAAATGATCCAGACATTCGAATCTTAACAAAATAACCGAAGAGAGGTCCACACCTTAATAGCATCTGCAACCTAACAGACCGTTGTTCAAACTCAGTATGCAAGCAGGGTTAATTGGAGACATCTATTTCCCTTCCTTAATCAGCTCAATAGGATAAAAAATGAATCGAATTGTAGTACCCAAGCGATCGTGACTCCGGACCACAAAAATCGTGCTACAGAAAAAATGGCACCCACCGTGGACAATGATCCTATTGGGCCTCTAATAGAACTGTAGCGCGATTTTTGTGGTCTTGAGTCACGATCGCTTGGGTACTACAGTCCGATTCATTTTTTATCCTATTGAGCTTATTAAGGAAGGGAAATAGATGTCTTCAATTAACCCTGCTTGCATACTGAGTTTGAACAGCAGTCTGTTCGGTTGCAGATGCTATTAAGATGTGGGCCTCTCTTCGGTTATTTTGTTAAGATTAGAATTTCTGGATCATTTGCGAGGTAAGATGTTAGGATTTGGTGCTTTTGGGGTTGATATATGGTTTTTTTTATTAGTATGCTCGCTAAGATTTTTTTGCAATCTTATGCCTACCTATTCCCGTTTAACGAAATAGGGAAATTAGAGCGTTCGTAGTTCCTCCTATTCTATGGGAGGAAAAAGGGTGTTTTGGTGTCTTGTTCAAAGCCCAAGACGTGAAGCGAAAGGTGGTCTGTATCTTGTTTAAAGCCCAAGATGTGAAGCTGAAGGGTCATGACTGAGAGAGAACTTGTCATCTCTAAAGAGGAGTTATTGATGTTGAATGTTGTGAGAAAGGCACAACTTTGATGCTAAAAGGTTGATTGACTCAACTGGGGTTTCCTTTATACATAGTGTTAGTTTCTTGGATTAGCTAGAATTTTGGTAAAACAAAGAATTTTAAATGTTTGATGTCAAGGTGGTGATGTCACAACATTGAGTCTTAACACTGGGCTATGTTAAGTGGTTTAGTTCTGAAGTTTGGATGTCTGACGTCACATGCAATGTTGTGACATTAGATCTGCAGAATTAATAACATCAGGTTTTGTGATGTTGTTAGGGTTTGCATATTAGCTTGAATTGTGGAGAGCAGGTAGTCTCATTGGTTGCGGATATCTTGGGATAGATATTCTCTGCTGCATAGGAGATCTGGTGCAGATTTGTAGGAGATTTAAAAGGTTGAAGATTTGAAAAGATTTTAGGATAAAATCTGTTTTGAATATTCAGTTTTAAATAACAAATCAAGTCAGATATTGTAGCAGGTCAAAGTCCAATTCAAGGAGCTATATAAAGCGCACCAGTACTGAAGAAAAAGTAACGAAGAAAGGGAGCTAAAGACTGAGTGTCAATTGTGTCTTCGTGTATGTTTTGTAAACCATTCAAGTGTGAATTGGTATTGTTATGTTGAGTTGTTCTTGATCAAAGCTGTGAAGCAGAATCAAGTAGTGTTATTCAAAGTGTGTGATCTTTGAAGTATATCACTAAAGTGTTTTAGGGATTGAGTAGTGTTCTCATATCTAAGTGGGTTCTTAGGTAGAAAGTCACTAGTCGGAATTAAGATTAGGAGATTGTCAACTGGGTTGTTGTGTCTGTAATTTAATTCTACAAGTAGTGAATTTCATCCCTGGCTTGGTAGCCCCCAGACGTAGGTAGTTAGACCGAACTGGGTGAACAATTTGGTGTGTTATTCTGCTGTTTATTTTGTCCATTGTACAGAGTGTGTTGTTGTGACATCGCATGTAACATCACACATCTGATACCAGAATTTCAATTGGTATCAGAGCAGGCATCCTGTCTGTCTCTGGGTGAGATATAGGAAAGTTACTTTCTGGTGTAAAGATGGACAATGAAGTTGGAGGATTTGTCAACAAACCCCCTATTTTGGATGGATCGAATTATGATTATTGGAAGCCAAGGATGATCACGTTTTTGAAATCCTTGGACAGCAGGGCTTTGAAGGCTATAATTAAAGAATGGAAAGCACCTGTTGTGTTTGAAAAAGATGATGCTGGAAAAGACAAAGAAGGTACCTCAAAGCCGAAACCTGAAGAAGAATGGACCAAGGAAGAAGATGAGCTTGCCCTTGGTAATTCCAAAGCTCTAAATGCAATCTTCAATAGAGTGGATAAGAATATATTTAGGTTGATCAATACCTGTGAAGTCGCTAAGGAAGCGTGGGATATTTTGAAGGCTACACGTGAAGGAACATTTAGAGTGAAGATGTCAAGACTTTAGCTTCTAACATCAAAGTTTGAAAGCCTGAAGATGAAGGAAGATGAGACTATCCATGACTTCCATATGAGTGTTCTTGAGCTGGCTAATGCATCCAGTGCTCTCGAAGAAAAGATGTCAGAAGAAAAACTCGTAAGGAAAATCCTCAGGTCTCTTCCTAAGAGGTACAAGATGAAGGTGACTACTATTGAAGAAGCTCAAGACATCAGCAAGATGAGGGTGGATGAGCTCATTGGATCTCTTCAAACGTTTGAGCTTGGCTTGAATGAGGAAGAACCAGAAAAGAAGCCCAAGAGTATAGCGTTGGTCTCCACTCCTGCAGAAGCTAAGAAAGCCAACGATGATAATTCTCAGGAAGATCTGTCTCAAGCCATTGTTATGTTGGGAAGGCAATTCAACAAAGTGTTCAAGAGGATGAACAACAACTCCAGGCCCAATGTCAAGAACGTATCTTCTGACATCAGCAAGTCAAAAGAGAAGGATGAAGAGAAAATTGACCAAGATAAAGGAGTTCAGTGCTTTGAGTGTGAAGGGTATGGACATGTCAAGAAAGAGTGTCCCACCTTCTTGAAGAAGCAGAAGAAGGGCATGACAGTTTCCTGGTCTGACTCTGATAGTGAAAGTGAAGGTGAGTCAGCAAAGCATGTTAGAGCCTTGACAGGAACTGTTGTTTCTGATGATGATTCTAGTGATGGGGAAATAACCTTTGAGGAGCTAGCTTCTACTTATCAAGAGCTTTGCCTGAAGAGTGCTGAAATCTGTCAAGAAAACAAGAGTCAAAAGGAACAGATTGCTCAGCTTGAGACTGCTAAAGCTGATTTGGAAAACGAAGTCTCACTGGTCAAAGCTCATCTTGATCATATGACCAAATGTGTTAGGATGCTGAGCTATGGTACAGACACACTTGATAAGATTCTTCAGACAGAAAAGGTTGCCGGTGATAAGTCAGGTATAGGATTTGTGGCTGAGAAAAAGGTTTCTGCTGAAGCAAGCTCTTCAGGAACAAAGAAGGAGGTGTCCCAACCATTGTCTCAACATCAAACAAAGAGACAGGATCCTACACCTGAGAAGGGTGCTCATTCACAGTCTTAGAATATTGAGAAGAAGAATGGTTATCATCAGAGGAAGATGCAGTCCCAAGGAGCTAGTCAGTATATGCCTCCCCAATATCACAAGAGCATGCAAGCTGCAAGGTTCAAACAGAACATGTCTCATCAGATGTCTCAACATCAGGAAAACTGGTATCGATATGGATACAACAATGCTGTGCCTCATCACTATGGAAGAAGGAAGCCTCATCAGCCTAGGAGACAGCATCCTCAGTACAGAAGAAGACAATCCAACTATGGAAGAAGGAGACAACATTTTGGGTGAAAGCCATAGCAATATCATCTTAATGGTAGAAGATATAACCAATTCAGAGATGACAGAGTTAGATGCTTCTATTGTGGAAGGTTTGGACATATGCAGTACTCTTGTTTTAAATTGTATGGTTATCCACAATCTTCTCCTCAAAGCAAACTAAAGGAGGTCAGTCCCAAAGTTGCTAAATAATGGGTTCCTAAAGCTCAAGTCACATGTCTATTGGCTCATACCTCGGATGGACACTTTGCCATGCATGCATGGTACTTTGACAATGGATGTTCAAAGCACATGACTGGATCCAAGGAGCAGTTGGTGGAGTTCAATCCTTGCCATGAAAATAAGGTTGTGTTTGGCAATGGAGAAAAAGGAGTAATAGAAGGAGTTGGAAGAGTGAAGAATCATGAGGGTCTTACTCTTGATAATGTGATCATTGTCCAAGGTTTGAAGGCTAATATGATTAGCATAAGTCAGTTATGTGATGAAGGTTACAAAGTCAGCTATTCCAAGGATGAGTGTCTGGTGACAAACGAAAAGGATGAGGTGATCATGAAAGGAGTCAGGTCCAGAGATAATTGTTATTTATGGATACCTATAGAAGTCAGCTCATCTATCGATGTTAAGACTGATGTTTTAACATTAGACTGTGACATCAAGTGTGAAAGCCTGCTAGGGTTAAGTACTCTTAAGTTGAATCCTTTCAAATTTGTAAAAGGAAAGCTTATTTGGGGGGAGAAACTCATTGATTGGTTTTTAAGAAATACACAAAATCTGGCGCCTTACCTCACACCCTCATTCCCTATTATAGCAAAATCACGATCCATCAAAACTCATATCTCCCGTTTGTTCGTCTCCTTCAACAAGAAGACCCATCTCAACCTATACTGCCTCAAAGGAACCATGTCAAAACAGATATCTTCTCCATCAAAAAGTTCATCGCGGGATAAAGCTAGGGTTTCTACAGATGAATGCTCTGAAGACGAAGCTCTGAATATAGCACCCATCTCTGTAATGCTCCCAGAGTCAGGTAAACCTAGACCTTCTAAACTTGCTTCTAAAAGGGCCCAACTACCTTTAAAGACACTGAAACAAAGAAGCCTATTACTAGTATTCCATTTAGTGATAAAACAACACCTAGGTCATTCACGTCTCAAACTGTGGTAGAAAAGTTTGATGTTGACAAGAGTATGGGTAATCTGGCTACCAAAATACTGGACAAAGGTATACCCGTGAAAGGAATTTCTATACGGTTGAATCAGATGCCGGCAGAAAAGGTAGACGTGCAAGGAGTTGAGTCTGATCTTCATAGACTTGCTATGTCTGTCATTGAAGATTCTGAAATAGGAGGGGAAGAAGATGATGTGCAAGGGAACTCTAATGTTAAGGCAGATGTTAGAACATCGCCTATTGAAACTACTCCTGGAGAAGAAAAGAATGAGGATGTGATCAATGTGGTTGATTTATCTGATAATGAAGTCATTGGAAATGATGTTCCAAGTATTGCCAAGAGACTAAAGACAAGGAATGGAAAGACTGATGAATCCTCTCCAAAGAAGTCTACTGAAGGCAAGAAGAAAACTGTTGTTGGTCCCATAAAACCTTGGAGCAAGGTTGTTACATCCTCCAAAAAGAGAAAGATTAGAGAAGAATCTGAATCTGAGGATGATGTTGAGGAAGATGTCCATGACATCACACCAGTCAGAAAGACCATTTTAAAAAGAATCTCTGATAAAGTCCCTGAAGTGCCAGTGGACAACATATCCTTTCATTATGCTAGCAGTGCTCCCTTGTGGAAATTTGTATGCCAAAGGAGATTAGCTCTGGAAAGGGAGCTTGGAAAGGATGTCTTGGAGATGAAAGAAATTATGGACCTCATTCATGTTGCTAGACTGTTGAAGACTGTGACCAGATTCTCTAAGTGCTATAGTGGACTTGTTAAGGAATTTGTTGTCAACATCCCCATAGACATTGCTGACAATAGAAGTGTGAACTACATGAAGGTGTTTGTTAGGGGTCAGTGTATTGACTTCTCTCCTAGTACCATCAATAAGTATCTGGGAAGAGATGAACAAGAGGAGTGTGAGCTGGAAGTGACTGATAATGAAGTGTGTAGAGAAATCACTGCCACTCAAGTAAAGGTGTGGCCACTGAAAAATAAATTCACAGCTAGCAAACTCAGTATCAAGTATGCTATTTTGCACATAATTGGTGCTGCTAACTGGGTACCTACTAATCACAAAACCACCATAACTGTGGGATTAGGAAGGTTCATTTATGTTGTTGGGAAAAAGGTCAAGTTCAACTATGGAAGCTATATATTTGATCAAGTTGTGAAGCATGGTGCCACTAATGCTATCAAGATGCCTATATCATTCCCTTCCCTTATCTGTGGGATGATCTTAGATCAACATCCTGGAATCTTAACTAGTACAGAGGTAGCATGTAAGAGGGAGTCAGCTTTATCTTTGCATCCCAAACTGTTTGCTGGGAATCATGTTCCAGACATTGTTATAACATCAAGTTCCGGGGTTAAGAAGGTCAGTACAAAATCTGAGTTGATTGAAGAATTGAAGGCAACCTGCAAGGATGTTGATATGGTTATCAGTACTAGCACTGTTAGGAAAATGAAGATTGAGCAGATGATCAAAGACTTGGAACAGGGAGAAGGTAATGTGAATGGCGACACTGAGGATTCAGGGTCAGATGAAGGTGATGAAGATGCTGATGGTACCAGCTCGGATGAAGACTAACTTCCATCTGCTGTTATTAGATAATAGTTTAGTTTTTTTTTGTTTTGTACTTGCTATGCCGGTTATGTAATTTGAATATTGTGCTGTTATATGCACCCTTTATGTTTTTGTTCTATGATTTGTTATGTCTTTTTGCTGACTGTGAGACTGACAATGAGAGCTAGGGTAGTACTAACTGTAGGGGTTGTCAAATTGTGGCTAAAAAGGGGGAGAACTAGCCAAGAGAGTACTAATACCAATGGAGTTGATAGCTGCCAAGGAATGAAATCAAGGATATAGCTGATTGCTGATGTTATAGTACAGAAGTGCAGTAATTGAGGGGGAGTAATTGTTGAACAGCTGCTATGCTGGTTCTTGCCTTAAGGGGGAGTGCTCATTGCTGCCAATATTGAGATATGTGCAGCTGTTTGAAAGACTGTAGTTGTTGAAGATGGTGCTGCAGCAGAGTTTTGTGGAGTGTAGTCTTTGTGTATTGAAGATATTGATTATGCTGCTGCTTGGAGTTTCAAAAATTATTGAAGAATTTTTCCGCTACTGAAGTCTCTGAAGATGCAGAGATTGTTTTAGGCAAAATTAGCCAAATGGGGAGATTGTTAGTTTCTTGGATTGGCCAGAATTTTGGTAAAACAAAGAATGTTCAATGTTTGATGTCAAGGTGGTGATGTCACAACATTGAGTCTTAACACTGGGCTGTATTAAGTGGTTTAGTTCTGAAGTTTGGATGTCTGATGTCACATGTGATGTTGTGACATTAGATCTGCAGAATTAATAACATCAGGTTTTGTGATGTTGTTAGGGTTTGCGTATTAGCTTGAATTGTGGAGAGCAGGTAGTCTCATTGGTTGCAGATATCTTGGGATAGATATTCTCTGCTGCATAGGAGATCTGGTGCAAATTTGTAGGAGATTTAAAAGGTTGAAGATTTGAAAAGATTTTAGGAGAAAATCTATTTTGAATATTCAGTTTTAAATAATAAATCAAGTCAGATATTGAAGCAGGTCTAAGTCCAATTCAAGGAGCTATATAAAGCGCACCAGTACTGAAGAAAAAGTAACGAAGAAAGGGAGCTAAAGACTGAGTGTCGATTGTGTCTTCGTGTATGTTTTGTAAACCATTCGAGTGTGAATTGGTATTGTTATGTTGAGTTGTTCTTGATCAAAGTTGTGAAGCAGAATCAAGTAGTGTTATTCAAAGTGTGTGATCTTTGAAGTATATCACTAAAGTGTTTTAGGGATTGAGTAGTGTTCTCATATCCAAGTGGGTTCTTAGGTAGAAAGTCACTACTAGGAATTAAGATTAGGAGATTGTCAACTAGGTTGTTGAGTCTGTAATTTAATTCTACAAGTAGTGAATTTCATCCCTGGCTTGGTAGCCCCCAGATGTAGGTAGTTAGACCGAATTGGGTGAACAATTTGGTGTGTTATTCTGCTGTTTATTTTGTCCATTGTGCAGAGTGTGTTGTTGTGACATCGCATTTAACATCACACGTCTGATACCAGAATTTCACATAACCTAAGAAGAGGTGGGAAGTTGACTTTTTCCGGGGGAAATGTTCTTTCTATCTTGTACAAAGCCCAAGATTGAGGCTAAAAGGGTTTGACTCAACAAAAGAGACTGACATACTCAACAAGAGAGTAATTTGGTGTCTTGTATGAAGCCCGAGACGGAGGCGAAACAAGGTTGACTCAACAAAAGAGTCTGAAGGTGATTGACTCAACAAGAGAGTCCATCATACTTAACAAGAGAGTGTTTATATGTGTCTTGTACGAAGCCCAAGACGGAGGCTAAAAGGAAATTTACTCAACAAGAGAGTCTTTTATACTCAACAAGAGAGTGATTTATATCTCGTACAAAGCCCGAGATAGAGGCTAAAGAGGGATTGACTCAACAAGATAGTCTTTTATACTCAACAAGAGAGTGATTTATATCTCGTACAAAGTCCGAGATAGAGGCTAAAGGTTTGACTCAACAAGAGAGTCTAAAAAGGTTAGCTCCACTAGGGAGAATCATTTGTACAAAGCCCAAGAGGAGGTTGAGAAAAGGTTGAGGAAGGGTCATTATACAAATCCTAAGAGGAGGCTAACTGTGCTGGTGACTGTTTCAGTTGAGTGACAGGTCCAGTGTGTTGGTTAAAAGAGAAAATCAGTTCTTATGAAGAGAAAGATTATAGGTAAGGTTGATGCCTTGGTATTGATCAGAGGATCAGGGTTATTTCCTGTTCTTTAAGGAAATAGGAAATCCCAAGGGTATCGAGACTGTCCAAGCCTACTGGTGTTTTGAGAAATCGATTCTCAGATAGTGAATGATCTTTGTATGATGCCCAAGAGAAGGCTGGTATGTTAAGGGATGAAGGTCAACCCATTAACTGGTCGGATACTTGACTCAGAAAGACAGCTCTAGCAAATTGATGACTAGGTTCTGTTCCTATACCTGTAGAGGTCTTTAGGTTCTTGTACTAAGCCCAAGAGAAGGCGTGAGAACTTCTAAGAAGCTGACGGGTCCTTGTATAATGCCCAAGAGGAGGCGGGGATGCTTTTAGGAAGCCTGTGGGTCCCCAAACCCCGAGAAGTTCAAGACATGCTATTCATCGAGAATAGATCAAGCCAGGAAAGTCCGATAATTTGGAAGAAACTCAAGAGATGCCATTCACGGAGAAAAGATCATCTCTGGGGAGTTAGAGTTTCGTTGACAATGTCTAAGGGTGACAGTCTGAGAAATGGTTCACAAAGAATGCTGCCTTTCACGTCTCCATATTGTTTAACCCCTAGATGAGGGAAGACTGTGTCTGGAAATCCTACGGGGATCTAGTTTTGTTTGTATTTAAGAGTGACCAACAGGGCTTTACCTAGTGCTAGACGTAGTAACCAGGGAAAACTCTAAATAAATATACTAGTATTACACAGTGGGTATTGGACAAGTATATAACAGTTTGGGAAAGAAGACTTACAGTGAAGCAGTCCCACAATACAGTTATATATATGAAAGCGGTAAATGAAAGCGGATAAACACTTACTCGGTTGTAGAGCTTCCATGTTGTTTTGTTAGTTGTTCAACAAAGAAAACTTTGATAACAATATTATATTCAAAACCAAAGGGGAAAGTGTTTTGAAAAAGATTGTTGGGGCTTACAGCTCAAGGAGAGGCCCAAGGTTTTATCAGTGATTGCACTGTTGTTTTGAATTTGTACAGGGACTTATACAAGTGACCGAGGCCCAAAAAGGTTTTCTGTACAAAAGGATGGGTCTTATACTCTTTCAAGAGGCCCAAAGATTTATTTTTGTACAAGGGATGAGGCTTACAGCTCAAGGAGAGGCCCAAGGTTTAACGATGATCATACCGTTGTTTTGAAAACTGTATAGAGGAACTTATACAATATGTGAGGCCCAAAAAGTTTTTAAGAGGGATTGGGTCTTACACTCTATTAGAGGCCCAAAGTGATCTTAAGAAAAAGAATGGGGCTTACAACTCAAGGAGAGGCCCATTGGTTATTTTTTGAACTGACGATCGCGCAGAGGTTTTTGAAAATACAGTGGGACTTATACAATGGCTGAGGCCCAAAAAGTTTTTGGTATTTACAAAAAAGGGGGTTGGGTCTTACACTCTATTAGAGGCCCAAAAGATTGTTTGAAAATGATTTGTTTAGGGTGATTAAGATCAAAACTATAAATTAATTTCAAGATGTATTTTAATTAAATAAAAACTTAACTAAAATGATCAAAATTATCAAACATGTATAAAAAAACAAGTTGTGATCTTGGAATAATGTTTGAAATATCAAGTTTATATCCACAAAATGACTGAAAATCAATTAAGTTTGGAAAATCAAGGGAGAAAAAATATTTCAAATGTTAAAAACAAATAAAACATTAATTCTTGGCAAAAATGTCAAATATATGAAATAAATAATATTTTTGGGATTTTATGGTAAAATAAAATATTTTAACATTTTTGTGAATTATTAAAAAAGGAATCAACTCAAAATCATTAAAACTCAGAGAGAAATTAATTTTTGAATCAATTAAATAAAATCACAAAATTCAAATATTCAAATATTTAGAAATGGCGCCATGAACATGGCAAGAACACGCGCCACCCTCTGTTTCTGCAGATTTGCATTTTCTATCCAATCTCACTGAATACTTGGTGATATCATGCAATCTACATATCAATCTACTCGTTTTCACCTCACGATCATGTCTATGGTCTTTAATTTCATTTATTTTAAGCATGGATTAATAAATCAAAGAGAAACCTCAAGAACCCTAAAATTTGCATGAAGGCTCAGAAATTCCATACACGATTCAAACAAAGCAATTGATTGAGGTTAAACACTCTATGCATGATAATGAACATATGGCCAAATTATTGTGCAGCAAAAAATGCATGGATCATAGAGTTAGAAGAGCTCATGCTTACCTCTTGCAGCTAGTGATCGTGTTTTGTGTTAGAGGTGTTACAGCTTGGTTCCAAGGATATGGACAGCTTCCCTAGGTGCTATTGAGTGTGTCTGGATGCTTGGAGTGGATTGAATTGAGCTGGAACTTGGTTTGGCACCTCAACTGCAAGTCTGCTAAAAGCTTGAGCAGTTGGCTAGTGATTTTGTGATTGGGGTGTTCCAGATGTTATGTGAGGGTTTGGATCACTTCTATATGATGTATGTGAGGTGTGTGTGTGATTGGTTTATTGGAATAGCTCTCAAACTCAAAACCCGATAGTGACTTGCTTTGGAAGGAAAATTTGGAAGTGAGAAGGTGATTTTGAGGAAAGCATTTGTTTTATGGCTTTGGTGTACTCAAACTGATCACAATTGAGCTCTATTTATAGTGTGTCAAGTTTGTTTTGCAAGCAATAGTGAATGGCAACTGCTGTATAGGTTTGGCCAATGTTGATCAATGGGAATCCAAGTCTCCTCTAGCCATTGACTAGAGGTTAGGGCACAAGCTGCTGGTTCCCTTGGTCTTGGATATGTCTTGACTGATTTCAGTTGGAAGAGGCTCAGTCCATGCCACCTTGGTGCATCCATTGAATGCTCTAAAACAAAATTGGAGTCTTGTCCCCTCTTTAGGGATTTCTAGGTTTGGCATGCTATTTTTAGTTCCAAAGACTTGGGAGGCTTGGGATCAGTGTTTGTCCCTCCTTGGTCCCTCACTGAGGTGTTCAGATGGATAAGTGTGTTTGTCATTTGCACAAATTTGGCAAATTGTGCAAAATGCACAAATCTGCCTTGCTTTGACAGTTTTCAGCAAGGCATATTGCCATTGTCATATCTCATGCCTTAAGTGGAATTTATGGAGTTCTTGGCTATTTTGGAAAGCCCTCATATGATACAACAACTATTTGATCATAGTTGGTTTTGATACTTTTTGGATCCAAGTGAAAAATGCCCCTACATTTGGAAAAAGTGAAGGCAGATTCTGACTTAGTGAAAATTTCACTGTGTTGGAAAAAAGTGACTTTTTCACTTTTTGTGATTTTGATCATTCCATAACTTAAAATCCATGAGGAATTGGAATGAGTTGTGTTTGAAGCTTTTGTAGAGGGCCATGAGAGCTACAAATCCAGCTTTGGATGGGGAAAATGGCCTTGTGGTTTAGGAGTTATGATCCTCCAAAGTTGGTACCCTAGCCACTTTATTCCATAACTTAGAAAATTTCTAAGTTTTTAATGGTTACCCCTTTTACAAGTTATCCCACTTTTCTTGATTTTTCTTGGTGAATGATGATTCCAATCACACGTTAACATCATTTTAGGGTCAAAAAACCATAATTGTGAAAAATCTCAAAAAGTCAAAGTTGACTTTTGTGCACAGTTGACTTTTTGTTAGATGAAATCAAGTCCTTGACCTAAATCAAACTTGGTGGACATGTTCCATGGGTGTTATAGGGTGTATTGAATCATGTCCCAAGGTTTGGGAGCATGCCTGGGTCAAAAGTCAAACGTACAGTTGACTTTTTCCTCAAAACCCTAACTGTGGTTCTGATGAATTTGAAACTTGTTGATCAAGCTTCTTGGATTAATCCATTGTTGCAAATGGATCAATGTAGTGTGTTAGAGACCCTCAAATCCTCTCTTGAGGTCTTGGCTCATGTTTTGTCCCAAAAGTCAACTTAGGGGTGAATTAGGTCAAGAAACCCTAATTCCTGATTTTTGATGAATGCATCCCCTGAGGCCAAATTGACTTGATGATTGGGTTTATGATGTCCCTTGGAGCATCTTAGGTAGTGTTTTGAAGCCTTTGGCTCATGCCCAGAGGAAAAATTCCATTTGGAGGCCCAGTCGACCAAAACCCTAATTTGGTAACACTGGAGATCTTGAGGCTTGATCCACTTGGAATGTTGTAACATTGTGCTTGATCCTTGATGTGGGAGTCCTGTTGATCCATTGTAGGTGTTTGAGAGGTTTAGGCAAGTTGAGGATCATGTCATTCCTTGATTGATCCTTTGTCTAAGATCTCTGAGAAAGCTTGAAACCCTAAGTTTGATTGTAGTGGATGCTCACCCATCTTTGGGGAGACTAATGAGGTATGATGGTCCATCCATATTGTGATGATGATTTTCACAATGATGAGAAATCTTAGTGGTCAAAATTTGGGGTATGACAGATGCCCCTATTTAATCTTCTTGGACCCGAAGGTGTGAATAGCGAAAGTATTCGAGCATTCAGGGTGCAAGAGGATTAAATATCGGAATACCCAAAATTTTGATGGTGGTTATGAATGTTTTCTTACGCATTCATCTTCTTTTGCTAAGCGATGATGCTTAGAAAAGGTAAAACTTCCCCTCGATCCTGGTTTCCTACCAAGGAACTGGTCTCGGTTTCTGATGTAAACTTCCCCTAAATCCTGGTTTCCTACCAAGGAACTGGTCTCAGTTTCTGATGTAAACTTCCTCTCGATCCTGGTTTCCTACCAAGGAACTGGTCTCAGTTTCTGATGTAAACTTCCCCTCGATCCTGGTTTCCTACCAAGGAACGGGTCTCAGTTTCTGATGTAAACTTCCCCTCGATCCTGGTGTCCTACCAAGGAACTGGACTCAGTTTCTTTTGTCAATAAACTTTCTTGACAAGGGACGTTATTTGTAGCGGTTTTCCTCAAACTTCTCGCCGAATTTTCCTGGTGAGATGCCATTTGACGGAAAAAAAATTGATGTCAGAGTTGCTGGGGAACCCAGTGGTCTGAGTTGTAGAGGTGTACAAACTTCTCTGTTAGAGATGCCATTTGTTGACTCTACTGGGGGAAAACGAGTCTCCTGAGAGACTGCTTTTGCTTGGGGGTGTTACATCATACTTTTCTCGGGATCTTCTCAGAGAAATGCCATATGATGTGATTCAATTTTGAGGTGCTGATGACCTTTTCATCAGCGGATTTTTCAAAGAAAAATCATTGTACTGTCTAATCTCTGGTTAAGAGGCTTTCTCTGGGGATTTTCCTTAATCCGGGAAAGCTAAGATATCATCTTCAATGGCGAAGAGTGATGTTTTACGGAAGCGCTCTGGCTTTTCAGAGGTTCAAGTTATCAAAGTGGTCAAAGACCGGCTCTACTGGAGAGAGATTGCTTAGATGATTCACTTCATGACGAGGAAAGGACTGACAACTCGGTTGACAAGACGTTTATCACTAGGGAACAAGACCGACTAGAGTGCTAGTGATGCAATATGAATGTGAATGTAAATCAATAATGCGTGATGTATGTATGTATATGCTGACAAAACTGACACGACATACAGACTAACGGATGAACTTGACTAGATACTCGGCCACTGCGGGGGACAAAGAGGTATCACTGGTCCAAAAGTAGAAATTCTGCCTTGCTTAGGAGAGATAGTCCCTGTCGGGGAAAATCGTTGGTCGGGCTTAGGAGATAAGAACTCTGCCGGTGGTTTCGGACGAAACATTCGCATTTGACACTGCTGATCCTTCATTCAGGTGCACTAGCGTAGAAGGAGCACTTTGATTCTGCACTTTGAGGTTTGATTACCTCTGGAGAGGCGATCGATGTTCTTTCAATGTTCAATAGTCAAAAGAAATTGCCATCTTTATTTTAAAAGTAGATAAAGTTTGACAAGTAAATTCATTTTTGTTTTATTTCAAGAACCGTTGATCATATTAAAACATCATTCTGTAAAGCTAAAACAAATGCGAATTGCAAACAAAAGCACAAGGGCTCAAATTATATTGATAGGATGGAAATCAGCCAAACGCGTGATTCCATAGAGTATTTACAAAGTTAGAAAATGGTAATTTAAGGGAAAAGGGCTACATTGAAACATAACGACCGTTATCCGTCTACCAACTTTGAATTCTGGACATCCTGAGCTTCCGTCGAAGATGACCGTGACTAGAGTTTCTTCTCGGATAGTGTAACTGCTGCTAAGGATTTACCCGTGTTAGACGTAGTTACTTGCCATGAATCCCTAACTTTTTCCTGGATTGTACTTTGAGATTTCCAATCCACCTAGATGATTTTTTATCATGTCTCTAATTTCTTGCCTACATCAACATTTGTGGGGTAGGCAAACTCCTCTCCATCCATGGTTGCGAGTCTCAAGGCGCCACATGAGAAGGCTTTCTTAACCACATAAGGGCCGTCATAATTCGGAGTCCATTTGCCCCGGGAATCAGTGAGAAATGATTGTATCTTCTTGTGCACGAGGTCTCCTTTCTTGAAGACGCGAGGTCGAACCTTTTTGTCAAATGCCTTCTTTATTCTTTCCTGATACAACTGACCATGGCATAGTGCCTTCATTCGCTTTTCCTCAATTAGATTCAGTTCGTCGTGTTGACTTTGACACCATTCAAATTTTGTTAGCATAGCTTCCATCAATACCCGGATTGATGGGATCTCTACTTCTATGGGGAGCACTGCCTCCATGCCATATACTAGAGAGAAAGGGGTTGCCCCTGTTGAAGTATGGACAAATGTGCGATAACCGTGAAGAGCAAAGGGTAGCATCTCGTGCTAATCTTTGTAGGTTACAACCATCTTTTGAACGATCTTCTTGATGTTCTTGTTAGCCGCTTCTACCGCTCCGTTCATCTTGGGTCGGTAGGGAGATGAGTTATGGTGTTCGATCTTGAACTCAACGCATAACTCTTTCGTCATCCTATTATTCAAGTTAGATCCATTATCAGGAATGATCTGGCTTGGAACACCATAACGGCAGATGATATTTTTTTGATAAATCGGACCACCACTTGTCGGGTTACATTGGCGTATGACACTGCTTCGACCCACTTGGTGAAGTAATCAATGGCTATCAGGATGAACCGATGTCCATTTGAAGCTTTGGGTTCAATCATGCCAATCATGTCGATTCCCCATATAGAAAAAGGCCATGGGGAAGAGAGAACTTTGAGATGTGTAGGCGGTACATGGATTTTGTCGGAGTATATCTGACACTTGTGACACCTCCTCATGTACTTGTAGCAGTCGGATTCCATTGTCAACCAATAGTACCCAACTTTTAGAATTTTTCTCGCCATTTTGTGTCCGTTGGCATGAGTGCCAAAGGATCCTTCATGAATTTCTTTCATCAGCATGTTTGCTTCTGGTCTGTCTACACATCGGACCAAGACCATGTCAAAGTTTCTCTTATAGAGCGTATCACCGCTCAGGAAGAAGTTGCTTGCCAGTCTTCTGAGGGTCTTTCTGTCCTTTCTGGATGCCCCGGGAGGGTACTCTTGTTTCTGAAGGAAGCACTTGATATCGTGATACCAAGGTTTGTCATCTATGACTGCTTCAATTGTGAAGATGTAAGCGGGCCGTTCAAGGCGCACTATGTCAATATTAGGTAAGCTGCTCCATTGACCTACACTAATCATGGAAGAGAGGGTGGTTAAGGCATCAGCCATGTGATTCTCTTCACGAGGGATATGATGAAACTCGATTCTGTTGAAGAAGGGTAACAACCTTCTCGCGTAATCTTTGTAAGGAATCAGTCCTGATTGGTTTGTGTTCGAATCTCCTTTGATCTGATTGATAACCAGGGCTGAGTCGCCATATACGTCCAAGTTCTTGATCCTTAAGTCGATCGCTTCTTCGAGACCCATGATACAAGCTTCGTATTCGGCCTCGTTGTTTGTGCACTTGAACGTAAGTCTAGCAGTGAAAGGAATGTGGGTACCCTGAGGTGTTATGATGATTGCCCCAATTCCATTTCCGTAATGATTGACAGCTCCGTCAAAGATAATTCCCCATTGGGAACCTGGTTCTGGCCCTTCACTGGGCAGCGGTTCATCACAGTCTTTCATTTTTAGATACATGATATCTTCGTCTGGGAAGTCAAATCCGACTGATTCTTGATCGTCAAATGGTTGGTAAGCCAAATGATCGGCTAAAATACTTCCCTTGACGGCTTTCTAAGCGTGGTACTCGATGTCATATTCTGATAACAGCATCTGCCAACGGGCTATCCTTCCCGTGAGAGCAAGTTTTTCAAAGACGTACTTGATCGGATCCATTTCAGAGATTAACCAAGTAGTGTGACGAATCATATACTGGCGAAGACGTTTAGCTGCCCAAGCCAAAGCGCAGCAAGTTTTCTCAAGCATAGTGTACCGAGTTTCACAGTCGGTGAATTTCTTGCTTAAATAGTAGATGGCAGACTCTTTCCTTTTGGTTTCGTCTTGTTGGCCAAGTACACAACCCATGGAGTCTTCCAAGACTGGGTAAATGATCAGTGGTCTTCCTTCCACCGGAGGTGACAGGATAGGCGGGTTCAATAGGTATTCCTTGATACTGTCGAAGGCGGTTTGGCAGTCATCTGTCCAAACGCAATCCTGATTCTTTTTGAGTAATTTTAAAATTGGCGCGCATGTCGTGGTCATGAGGAATATAAATCTTGAAACGTAGTTCAAATGTCCTAGGAATCCCCTGACTTATTTTTCAATCTTTGGAGAAGGCATCTCTTGAATGGCCTTGACCTTGTCAAGATCAACCTCAATTCCTTTCTGGCTGATGATGAACCCTAAAAGTTTCCCTGAACGGACACCAAATGTGCATTTATTGGGATTCAAACGGAGTTTGTACTTTCTCAATCGCTCGAATATTTTTGACAGGTGAGTCACATGCTCCTCTTCTGTCTTAGATTTGGAAATCATATCATCGACATATACCTCGATTTCTTTGTGTATCATGTCATGAAACAGAGTAGTCATGGCCCTTTGATAGGTTGCCCCGACATTCTTTAGACCGAACGACATTACCTTGTAACAAAAAGTCCCCCACGGGGTGATAAAGGAAGTTTTCTCCATGTCTTCCGGCGCCATTTTGATTTGATTATAGCCCGAGAATCTATCCATAAAGGAGAAAACTTTGAACTTTGTTGTACTGTCTACCAGCATGTCTATGTGTGGTAAAGGAAAGTCGTCCTTTGGACTAGCCTTGTTTAGATCCCTGTAGTCTACACACATTCTGACATTTTCGTCCTTTTTCGGAACTGGTACGATGTTGGCTAACCATTGAGGATATTCTAATGTGGTGAGGAAACCTGCGTCAATTTGTTTCTGTACTTCCTCTTTGATTTTGATGGCCATGTCCGGATGAGTCCGTCTCAACCTCTTTTTTACTGGAGGACATTCTGATCTCAACGGTAGATGATGTTCCACGATGCTGGTATCCAACCCTGGCATGTCCTGATAGGACCAAGCAAATACATCGGGGAATTCTTTGAGAAGCTTTATCAAACTTTCTTTGACAGCTGGA
This sequence comes from Lathyrus tuberosus, assembly GCA_022829125.1. Taxonomy (NCBI): domain Eukaryota; kingdom Viridiplantae; phylum Streptophyta; class Magnoliopsida; order Fabales; family Fabaceae; genus Lathyrus; species Lathyrus tuberosus. Next base: position 13,805,732 of record JALAZF010000113.1, on the reverse strand, counting down.
CTGAGTAGTGCCCCAATCCTGACTTCTTTTTTCTCTTCCTCTGAGCCCAAGTTGACCGTTTCCAACGGCTCTTTGTGAGGTTCAATGGACCTTTCCTCTTGCCTAAGTAATCGGGAGATCTCTTCTGGAATTTCTTCGCCATCTTCTTTTTCAGCCCCGAATACCGGGAATTCAAAGTTAGGATAAGGCATTGGATCGTATGTTTCAACGGGTTTTAAAACAAGCAATCTGCATGATGTGATGATTTGTGTTTAGAAGAGATAGAGAGAATGCAAGAGTGTGTGCAGTGTATTTTTTTACTACTTGTTTTTATTATTTGTTTTATAGGATTACCATTTTTTGAAAAACGAAAAGAAAAAACAGCAATTAATGCGGAAATTACAGAACGACATTTATTTATTTATTTATGATTTTGTCGATTCTTGAAACTACAACCCTATAAAACAAAGCTCTGTCGCTTTGGGCAAAGCGAAGAGGTATATTTACATAAAGTGAACCCTATCAAAACATCCGTTTCACCTGGGTAGGGTGAAAGGTTAAAGACGGCAATTACTTTGACTTATGAACAATCTTTGGAACATCGACAGCAACCCATTGGCGGTGAACTCCTCGGTGAATCACAAAGTCTGGTACCTTCCTTGGTTTGTCCTCAGAAATAACGCCAATTTCTGGCAAAGCTGGATCATTAGAATCTGTCTCCCAGGCACAGTTGTCGTAGGAGGATTCCTCAGTTGTATTTTGCAGGGTACTTGTGCTCTCAGGTGGATCTCCCTACCCAGTTGGCTAAATGTCTTTGAGCCTGGTGCGAGAGCTTTCAGGAGCGGTGTATTTGACCATGAAGTCGTATTTCCCACTTGGTTGTCCCAAGGTGTCCCACACTTCTATGGAACTGAAGGAGTCATCTCTCTCGATGACGTTGACCTCAGGAAAAGCATAGTTGATGAACTCTAGTCAAGCAAACTTTGCAAATTCATCGTCATGCTGGACATTCTCTAAATGCCCTGAGTGTTGATCCCGTGATTCGGTGGGACGCAGGTACCCTTTTCAATGATGCTCAGCTGATTTTCATTATTCGGCTGATTCTCTTGCCCCGAGTCTCCTGGGTACGGCTGCCAAATTGACAGGCCATCCATCAGGCCATAATAATCATGGTCAAAGTTTTCCTTCATTAGAGTGTCCTCCTCTAATGAGTTTGGTGGAGCACGGCATCCTTCCGGATCACAATCTCCATATATCATTTTAACATCTGACCTCGGTATAAATCTCAGACTTTGTGCCGAAAAGCAAAATGGTGTAGGCACCTCTTCCTGAGATATATAACTGTCCTCGTTAAGATAAGACTTCCATTCTTCCTCTGTATCAGGGGAATCTCCATCGTTGATAGTGCGCACTTCTTGAGACACTGGGTGAAGGAAACCTCCACTATGGAAGAAGTTCTGAATGGGATGAGGACTTCCATCGTTAGTAGCTGTCTGGGTACAGGTTACAGAAAAACCAAGACCCTTCTTTATTTTATTGTCAGTAGGAATGACGAGTTATCCCTATCCCGTTGTATGGTTGCTCTTGATTGCTTTGAGAGCATCTTTGTACGAGGAAATCGAGGTTCCTCTTTCTGATTGATCATCATTGCTCACCGAAAGTGCTTGGAACTGGGTTCCGAAAACCTCCTCTTGTTCTACACAAGTGGATGACAATAAGTTACTTATGAGCAAGGCTTGCTCTCCGTAGACCGTGACGAGTTGGTCGTTTTTGACAAACTTCAGCTTTTGGTGAAGCGTCGAAGTGACTGCCCCAGCCTGGTGTATCCAAGGTCTTCCTAATAAGCAACTGTATGTTGCCCGGATGTCCATGACCTAGAAAGTGACTAGGAAAGTATGAGGACCGATAGTTATGGGAAGGTCTACTACACCGATAACTGTTTTCCTGGACCCGTCAAATGCTTTGACGATGACCTCACTGCCTCTCACCGGAGGTCCTTTGAATGATAGTTGCATCAGAGTGGACTTTGGCATGTTATTGAGAGCCGATCCGGTGTCTACTAGCACGTTAGCTAAAGCATCGTCCTGGAAGTTGATTGTAATATTGAGCGCCATGTTGTGGCTTTTGCCTTCTTCTGGCAATTCCTCATCACTAAACCCCAAGTTGTTGCAGGAAGTGGTGTTAGAGACGATGCTATCGAACTGTCGTATTGACACATCCTGTTCCACAAAGGCCTGCTCTAAGACTTTCTGTAGAGCCTCTCTGTGGGCTTCGAAACTGAGTAAAAGTGATAGCACTGAGATCTTTGAAGGAGTTTGTAACAGTCGATCAACAATGTTGTATTCACTCCTTTGGATGAGCTTCAGCATCTCATCATCGTTCTTTGAAAGGTCGGGATTACTGGATTGACCGACTAGTGTATTAGGAACTTTTGTTTGAGGTTCCTTTTCTCTGCTGGATTCTCCAACTCCTCTATTGAAGATTCTACCGCTCCGTGTTACTCGACTGATGTCTGCAATATTCATGAAGGGTAATGGAATTTCCTTCCTATTCTCAACTGTTGTTGCACCGTATTTGTAAGGGATAGCCTTATTTGATTCATACGGTAACGGTCCCGGCAGATAGATAACTACAGGAGCCTTCTGATTTTTCTGATTGTCATAAGTAACTTCAATCAATTCCCGGTTAGGGACTTTCAATTCGTCGAGTAGAGGGATGATGGTACAAATATCCTTGGTCCTCTTGTGATCAGAAATTACGATAACATCCTTAATCTGATCAGCGAAATAGTCGGGCGTCCAGCTGACAGACCCCGAAGTCGAATGTTGTTGAATCTCTTTGTGGTCCAACTGAATCTGAAGGGCTGCTCGTACGAGGTAGCATCCTTGATTATTTTCCGAGCAGACTCTACAGCGCTCGTAATTATGTGGTGGCACCTGGCCACGTCCGCTTTGAATGTAGTGTAACCTTACCAAGTCTGTTTCCGTAGATCGGACATCCTGACTTTGATGCTGAGTAGGGCTTCTGTCAACCACATTGATTTGGTGTGTGTCTTCATCCATATATATCGGAAGCCACCAGTGGTTCAACAAGTGTTGCAAAGTTCTTTGAATGAGAGCGCACCCTTGGTTACTCTCGCAACATACTTTACAGCTACGATAATCATGTGAAGTGAGAAAACCGAGTTGGACTTGCTTGGCGTGTAACTCCACCAAGCTGGTATTCATCAAACGAATATCGAAGATTTGAACCATGTTAATATGATAAGGATTTCTATCATGGTAGTCTTGGATCCACCCAAGATCCATCTGACGCTGGAGAGCCTTTTGTACAAAAGAACATCCCTGTTTGTTTACCGAGCAAGTCAGACAGGAATCGTAGTCGTGCCGTGGCAAATTATGATACTGGCTTTGCCTTGAGTGCATGGACACTAAGTTGGCATTCATTGCACGGATGTCGTGGTTCTGAATGATGTTGGAATTTGTGTAAGTCATGTTAACCCCACAAACTTGGTGCTCTTGGATCCATCCAAGATCCAATTGTTCCTGTAGAGCTGCTCGCACCACAGAACATCCCTGGTTATTTTTAGAGCAGATATCACACTGGTGATAATTATGAGGTGGCACATGGCCGTATCCACTCTATCTACAATGTATCTTGACCAAGTTGGCCCTCAATAAGAGTACATCGTGAATTTGATAGTTGTTGTTAGCCTCTCCTTCTATCAAATTTACTACAGCCTTCTCATGTTGAGGCAGCGGGTTTATGAGAACATTCGGATTCATATCTTTGAAAGATAAAACCCCGCTCCTAACAAGCTTTTTCATATCGGATTTAAAACTGAGACAGTTTTCTATGTTATGCCCTGGTCCTCCTTGATGATAAGGGCAAGTCTGATCTGCTTTGAACCAAAAGGGCGGATTTTCCGGTATTGCGAGAGGAGACCTGGTCTGGACGTACCCCTTGACCAATAAGAGTGGAAATAATTATGCGTACAACACCGGTATAGGGTAGAACCCTGGTGGTCGCGTTGTACAGTTGTTGTTATATGGGGGAGTTACAGCTGCTACTGGTTGGTATCGTCGCCTTTGCTTTCCGAGAGAGATATTCCCAATATCCTGCTCTTTTTTCTTAGGGAGAGCACTACCGTATCATTTTGTATTACCTAATGATTGAGCGTCTTTTACTAAACGTCCTTCCCGGACTGCTTCCTCAAGACGAACACCCATGCCCACCATCTCGGTGAAGTCACTGGGCGCACTGGCGACCATTCTGTCGTAGTAAAATGAGCTTAAGATTTTCAATAAGATCTTTGTCATCTTTTTTTCCTCAAGAGGTGGACAATTCTGGGCGGCAATTTCATGCCATCTCTGAGCGTACTCCTTACAGGTTTCCTTGTCCTTTTGTGACATTGATCTAAGCTGACCTCTGTCCGGTGCCATGTCCAAATTGTATTTATGTTGTTGAACAAAGGCAGCGCCAAGATCTCTGAAAGTGGCGATCTTAGTGCGGTTTAAACCCATGTACCACTTTAGTGCGGCACCGGTTAGACTGTCTTGAAAGTAGTGGATCAGTAGCTCCTGGTTCTTTGTCTGAGCTGACATTCGTCGAGCGTACATCACCAAATGGCTTTGAGGGCAAGAGTTACCCTTGTACTTTTTAAAATCGAGCACCTGGAATTTGTGCAGAACTTTCACATTGGGGACCAAACAAAGGTCTGCGGCGTCCTTTCCAAATAAATCCGGACCGCGAAGGGCTTGTAGTTCTTTCTGCATTTCCAGGAATTGTTCCTGGAACTCATTCATTCTGTCGAACATACTTTCATTTCCACCAGAAGGTATCAGGGGAATCTATCCTTCCGGGACAGTGTGTACCACGGGCGGTGGTATAGTCATTATGGCCGAAACTCTCGGTGCCTCCCGAAGTTTGTAACCTTCAGGAGTTGCTGTCATGCCCTTGGCATCTTCGCTTTCCCGAAGTTTGTAACCTTCAGGCCCAGTGGCTCCCGCTAAAGTTTCCAGATCTTTAGTGATCGGCGGACTATATCCTTCCAGGATATAGTTGGGCGGCATGCCCCAGGGACGATCATTCGGCATTCTGTACCTAGGATCATACTTCTCCACTATGGGCGTTGATGCAATTTCTGAGATCACAGTCCTTTGTTGTTGCATCTGAGCTTCTACTAGAGCTTTCATGTCATTATGAAGCTTTCTCAAATCCTCTTTCAGAGTGTTGATCTCTTCTCTCAATTCTCGGTTCTCCTCCTCAAGATTATCCATCTTTTTCTGTCGATTGGCCCGAGTATTGTACGAATGAGACAGTTTGACTCTAGAATCGAGACGCAAACGTGAGATTCGTAGGTAAGAAGAATGCGTTACGCAAGAATGATGAATGATATGCAATGATTATGTTAATTGTGTATTTTTTTTATTCAAAGTAAACTTCAACAATTGGATTGCAAATATCAAACAGTGGGGAAACCCCATTTTATTGAATTCCAAGGATTGCGGGAATGGAAATACAGTAGATTACAAAATGCTGTAAAAGGAAATCTAAGCTAATGGATCCCGAGTCCTCTCTGAGGAGAGCTCAGGTGTTGGTTCTGGTACATTCCTTTTCTTCGACCGGGGCTCTTCGGTCGTTGTCGGGTTGTCATTCCTTTGCCAAGTGAAATGAGCGAGGAAATTCCTTTGGTCATCCTAATTTTCTACAGCATGTTGCTCTAAAATCTCGATCAGAGCATCTTTGTCTTTTAATAGTTGTTGTACTTTCTTGCATTCCACATTGAGAATACGGTACTTGTTCTTCCAATCCCTCTTTTCCTGCTAAACTTTGCTGAGAGTAACCTGAAGTTTTTCCGTCTCAGACATAAAATAAAGGGCAGAGTCCCTTAATGGAAGAACTTCCTGACGCGGGTAAGGCATCCTCAGCTTGAGAGCTTTAGTTTATACCCAGTGTTGATAAGGCTCCACCGAGACACAATCTGGTTTTCCTAGAGACTCTCTTCCATTCCTGTGAATGTGTCTCCAGACATGCACTATTTTTGTCTTTAGTGCCCTGTCATTTTCTCCTTCCTTGAAGAAAAGACCTCCCAGATGAGCATTACGCGGGATATGCCTCATCAGGTATCCAAATTGATGACGAACTAAAATTGGATGATAGTTGGTTCCTCCCTTAGTTCCTATAAGGGGTACATTTGGGAAATTTCCACAACGGTCAATGATCCTGATCCCGTCATAGATTTAATTACACCAATCGATGTCAGAGTTGGTAAGAGACATGATTCTCTGCGACCAACGTAAAGTATTCTTTTGATCCCAAAATGCAGCAGACTTGGGCAAGTGGGAAGTGAACCATTTGTACAACAGGGGTACACAGCATGTGATCATTCCTCCGCTATACAAATTCTTTAAGTGTGCCGAATGATAAACATCTGCGAGCAAAGTCGTTACAGGGTTTCCAATCAGGAAAATCTTAATGGAGTTGATATCTACAAAGTTATCGACGTTGGGAAACAAAAATAACCTGTAGGTGAGCAAAACAAAGATGCTCTCGAAAGCGGCCAAGTTCCCTATACTAGCAAAGTATAGAGCTTTCTTTGTCAAGAACTGGGCTGGCAAACCCTGAATTCCACCCTTAGTGGTTATGTGAGTCCTGACTTCTGACTCGTCCAAATAGATTGCTCTGGAAATGGTTTGATCCTTTGGAATTTCTTCCAGTCCAGAAAAGGGAGCTTGATCAGTAATGTGCAGATCAGTCAAGTGAGAGTATTCCTCTAGCGTAGGTGCTAATTGATAATCTAGGAAGGTGAAACAGTGATAGACCGGATCGTAGAACTGGATTAGCGTAGACAGGATTCCTTCAATTACATGGACCCTTAACAGGGACAGCAGTCCTCCATACTTGGCTCTGAAAGCCTCAGGGTTGGTGATCATCCTAGCCAGACCTCTGAAATCCTCTAGTTTTGGAACCTTGAAGGTGTACTTATGAGTTTTCCTTCTACCGAAATCCATTAGCGCAATCTCCTTTCTCTGACATTTGCAATCATTGTCTTAGTTTAATTTGAAAAAGAGAGACTGAAAGAGAAGATTTTTCTTTGTTTTAATGTTTTTTAAATGAAAGCATGAATGCAGCACACAAAAACATAGAAAAACCTTAGGGTCAAAGGGTCAGTGTCATGAAGTCAAGACTCTACCCCCGCCAAAGGTTTATACTGGTGATTTTTTGTACCTTTCCGCAAAATCATTGACCCCTCTTGGCGAGTTGATGTATCCTAGAGCGATCTCAAATGAGGGTAGTATCATGTGACAACTATTTCCGATAGCTTCCGCACTACAAAATGGTTTAAGCCTACTAAAAACCTCAGCTTCTCAGATAACCCAGTCGACCACACTACTTTCAACAACCGAAGTCGTATAGGCAATGTATCTGCAAGGGGAGTCTCCACTGAGTTTGATGGTCGATCGGGGACTCTTAACAGGGATTCACTCCCTGCAAGATTACCTGCATTGTCATCACCTATCTTAGGTGTATACTCAATCTTTCCACATGCGGCATCACACCCATTCCCATTAGCAGAAAAATAAACACAGATATCAATTAGGAAATGCAATATATATATTTGTCTTAATCATCCTAGACCTCTAGTCTTATGATCCTATATATACAATGACTCCCCAGCAGAGTCACAATTTTTGTGACACTTGGAGAACTTAAGGTTTTCACCGAAGATTGTAAGAAAGAGAACTTGGCCCCACGGTGGGCGCCATTTTTTCTGTAGCGCTATTTTTATGGTCCTGAGTCACGATCGCTTGGGTACTACAGTTCGATTCATTTTTTATCCTATTGAGTTGATTAAGGAAGGGAAATAGATGTCTCCAATTAACTCTGCTTGCATACTGAGTTTGAACAGCGGTCTGTTAGGTTGCAGATGTTATTAAGATGTGGGACTCTCTTCGGTTATTTTGTTAAGATTCAAATGTCTGGATCATTTGCGAGGTAAGATGTTAGGATTTGGTGCTTTTGGGGTTGATATATGGTTTTTTTATTAGTATGCTCGCTAAGATTTTTTTGCAATCTTATGCCTACGTATTCCCGTTTAACGAAACAGGGAAATCAGAGCGTTCGTAGTTCCTCCTATTCTATGGGAGAAAAAAAGGTGTTTTGGTGTCTTGTTTAAACCCCAAGACGTGAAGTGAAAGGTGGTTTATATCTTGTTCAAAGCTCAAGATGTGAAGCTGAAGGGTCCTGACTGAGAGAGAACTTGTCATCTCGAAAGAGGAGTTGTTGATGTTGTATGTTGTGAGCAAGGCACAACTTTGATGCTAAAAGGTTGATTGACTCAACCGGGGTTTCCTTTATACAAAGCCTAAGAGGAGGCGAGAAGTTGACTTTTTCTGGGGGAAATGTTATTTCTGTTTTTTACAAAGCCCAAGATTTAGGCTAAAAGGATTTGACTCAACAAAAGAGTCTGCTATACTCAACAAGAGAGTAATTTGGTGTCTTGTATGAAGCCCGAGATGGAGGCGAAAAAAAGTTGACTCAACAAGAGAGTCTGAAGATGATTGAATCAACAAGAGAGTCCATCATACTCAATAAGAGAGTGTTTATATGTGTCTTGTACGAAGCCCAAGACGAAGGCTAAAAGGAAATTGAATCAACAAGAGATTCTTTTATACTCAACAAGAGAGTGATTTATATCTTGTACAAAGCCCGAGATAGAGGCTAAAGAGGGATTGACTCAACAAGAGAGTCTTTTATACTCAACAAGAGAGTGATTTATATCTCATACAAAGCCCGAGATAGGGGCTAAAGGTTTGACTCAACAAGAGAGTCTGAAAAGGTTAGCTCCACTGGGGAGAATCATTTGTACAAAGTCCAAGAGGAGGATGAGAAAAGGTTGAGGAATGATCATTATATAAAGCCTAAGAGGGGGCTAACTGTGCTGGTGACTGTTTCAGTTGAGTGACAGGTCCAGTGTCTTGGTTAAAAGAGAAAATCAGTTCTTATGAAGAGAAAGATTATAGGTAAGGTTGATGCCTTGGTATTGATCAAAGGATCTGGGTTATTTCCTGTTCTTTAAGGAAATTGGAAATCCCAAGGGTATCGAGACTGTCCAAGCCTACTGGTGTTTTGAGAAATCGATTCTCAGATAGTGAATGTTCTTTGTATGATGCCCAAGAGAAGGCTGGTATGTTAAGGGATAAAGGTCAACCCATTAACTGGTCGGATACTTGACTCAGAAAGACAGCTCTAGAAAATTGATGACGAGGTTCTGATTCTATACCTGTAGAGGTCTTAGGGTCCTTGTACTAAGCCCAAGAGAAGGCGTGAGAACTTCTAAGAAGCCGATGGGTCCTTGTACAACGCCCAAGAGGAGGCGGGGATGCTTTTAGGAAGCCTGTGGGTCCCCAAACCTCGAGAAGTTCAAGACTTGTAATTCACCGAGAATAGATCAAGTCAGGAAATTCCGAGAATTTGGAAGAAACTCAAGAGATGCCATTCACGGAGAAAAGATCATCTCTGGGGAGTTAGAGTTTCTTTGACAATGTCTAAGGGTGACAGTCTGAGAAAGGGTTCACAAAGAATGGTGCCTTTCACGTCTGCATATTGTTTAACCCCAAGAGGAGGGAAGACTGTGTCTAGAAATCCTACGGGGATCTAGTTTTGTTTGTATTTAAGAGTGACCAACAGGACTTTACGTAGTGCTAGACGTAGTTGTCGGGGAAAACTCTAAATAACTATACTAGTATTACACAGTGGGTATTGGACATATATATAACAGTTTGGGAAAGAAGACTTACAGTGAAGCAGCCCCACAATACAATTATATATATATATATATATATATATATATATATATATATATATATATATATATATATATATATATATATATATATATGAAAGCGGATAAACACTTACTCGGTTGTAGAGCTTCCATGCTGTTTTGTTAGTTGTTCAACAAAGAAAACTTTGATAACAATATTATATTCAAAATCAAAGGGGAAAGTGTTTTGAAAAAGATTGTTGGGGCTTACAGCTCAAGGAGAGGCCCTAGGTTTTATCAATGATTGCACTGTTGTTTTGAATTTGTACAGGGACTTATACAAGTGACCGAGGCCCAAAAAGGTTTTCTGTACAAAGGGATGGGTCTTATACTCTCTCAAGAGGCCCAAATATTTATTTTTGTACAAGGGATGAGGCTTATAGCTCAAGGAGAGGCCCAAGGTTTAACAATGATCGTACCGTTGTTTTGAAAACTGTACAGAGGGACTTATACAATATGTGAGGCCCAAAAAGTTTTTAAGAGGGATTGGGTCTTACACTCTATTAAAGGCCCAAAGTGATCTTAAGAAAATGAATGGGGCTTACAACTCAAGGAGAGGCCCATTGGTTATTTTTTGAACTGGCAATCGTGCCGAGGTTTTTGAAAATACAGTGGGGCTTATACAATTGCTGAGGCCCAAAAAGTTTTTGGTATTTACAAAAAAGGGGGTTGGGTCTTACACTCTATTAGAGGCCCAAAAGATTGTTTGAAAATGATTTGTTTAGGGTGATTAAGATCAAAACCCTAAATTAATTTCAAGATGTATTTTAATTAAATAAAAACTTAACTAAAATGATCAAAATTATCAAACATGTATAAAAAAACAAGTTGTGATCTTGAATTAATGTTTGAAAAATCAAGTTTATATCCACAAAATGATTGAAAATCAATTAAGTTTGGAAAATCAAGAGAGAGAAAATATTTCAAATGTTAAAAACAAATAAAACATTAATTCTTGGCAAAAATATCAAATATATGAAATAAATAATATTTTTGGGATTTTTTGGTAAAATAAAATATTTTAACATTTTTGTGAATTATTAAAAAAGGAATCAACTCAAAATCATTAAAACTCAGAGAGAAATTAATTTTTGAATCAATTAAATAAAATCACAAAATTAAAATATTCAAATATTTAGAAATGGCGCCAAGAACATGGCAAGAACACGCGCCACCCTCTATTTCTGCAGATTTGCGTTTTCTATCTAATCTCACTGAATACTTGATAATATCATGCAATCTACATATCAATCTACTCGTTTTCACCTCACGATCATGTCTATGGTCTTTAATTTCATTTATTTTAAGCATGGAATAAGAAATCAAAGAGAAGCCTCAAGAACCCTAAAATTTGCAAGAAGGCTAAGAAATTCCATACATGATTCAAACAAAGTAATTGATTGAGGGTAAACACTCTATGCATGATTATGAAGATATGGCCAAATTATTGTGCAGCAAAAAATGCATGGATCATAGAGTTAGAAGAGCTCACGCTTACCTCTTGCAGCTGGTGATCGTGTTTTGTGTTAGAGGTGTTACAACTTGGTTCCAAGGATATGGACAGCTTCCCTAGGTGCTATGGAGTGTGTCTGGATGCTTGGAGTGGATTGAATTGAGCTGGAACTTGGTTTGGCACCTCAACTACAAGTCTGTTAAAAGCTTGAGCAGTTGGCTGGTGATTTTGTGATTGGGGTGTTCCAGATGTTATGTGAGTGTTTGGATCACTTCTATATGATGTATGTGAGGTGTGTGTGTGTGATTGGTTTGATTGGAATAGCTCTCAAACTCAAAACCCGATAGTGACTTGCTTTGGAAGGTAAATTTGGAAGTGAGAAGGTGATTTTGAGGAAAGCATCTGTTTGATGGCTTTGGTGTACTCAAACTGATCACAATTGAGCTATATTTATAGTGTGTCAAGTTTGTTTTGCAAGCAATAGTGAATGGTAACTGCTGTATAGGATTGGGCAATGTTGATCAATGGGAATCCAAGTCTCCTCTAGCCATTGACTAGAGGTTAGGGCGCAGGCTGCTGGTTCCCTTGGTCTTGGATATGTCTTGACTGAATTCAGTTGGAAGAGGCTCAGTCCATGCCACCTTGGTGCATCCATTGAATGCTCCAAAACAAAATTGGAGTCTTGTCCCCTCTTTAGGGATTTCTAGGATTGACATGCTATTTTTAGTTCCAAAGACTTGGGAGGCTTGGGATCAGTGTTTGTCCCTCCTTGGTCCCTCACTGAGGTGTTCAGATGGATAAGTGTGTTTGTCATTTACACAAATTTGGTAAATCGAGCAAAATGCACAAATCTGCCTTGCTTTGACAGTTTTCAGCAAGGCATATTGCCATTCTCATATCTCATGGCTCAAGTGGAATTTGATGGAGTTCTTGGCCATTTTGGAAAGCCCTCATATGATACAACAACTGTGTGATTTTGATCATTCCATAATTTAAAATCCATGAGGAATTGGAATGAGTTGTGTTTGAAGCTTTTGTAGAGGGCCATGAGAGCTACAAATCCAGCTTTGAATGGGGGAAAATGTTCTTGTGGTTTAGGAGTTATGATTCTCCAAAGTTGGTACCTTAGCCACTTTATTCCATAACTTAGAAAATTTCTAAGTTTTTTATGGTTACCCCTTTTACAAGTTATCCCACTTTTCTTGATTTTTCTTGGTGAATGATGATTCCAATCACACATTAACATCATTTTAGGGTCAAAGAAACATAATTGTGAAAAATCTCAAAAAGTCAAAGTTGACTTTTGTGCACAGTTGACTTTTTGTTAGATGAATTCCAAATTGTGCGACCCCCTATGAAATCAAGTCCTTAACCTAAATCAAACTTGATGGAAATGTTCCATGGGTGTTATAGGGTGTATTGAATCATGTCCCAAGGTTTGGGAGCATGCCTGGGTCAAAAGTCAAACGTACAGTTGACTTTTTCTTCAAAACCCTAACTGTGGTTCTGATGAATTTGAAACTTGTTGATCAAGCTTCTTGGATTAATCCATTGTTGTAAATGGATCAATGTAGTGTGTTAGAGACCCTCAAATCCTCTCTTGAGGTCTTGGCTCATGTTTTGTCCCAAAAGTCAACTTAGGGGTGAATTAGGTCAAAAAACCCAAATTCCTGATTTTTGATGAATGCATCCCCTGAGGCCAAATTGACTTGATGATTGGGTTTATAATGTCCCTTGGAGCATCTTAGGTTGTGATTTGAAGCCTTTGGCTCATGCCCAGAGGAAAAATTCCATCTGGAGGCCCAGTCGACCAAAACCCTAATTTGATGAAACTGGCGATCTTGAGGCTTGATCCACTAGGAATTTTGCAACATTGTGCTTGATTCTTGATGTGGGAGTCCTCTTGATCCATTGTGGGTGTTTGAGAGGTTTATACAAGTTGAAGATCATGTCATTCCTTGATTGATCCTTTCTCTAAGAGCTCTGAGAGGGCTTTAAACCCTGAGTTTGACTGTAGTGGATGCTCACCCATCTTTGGGGAGACTACTGAGGTATGATGGTTCATCCATATTGTGATGATGATTTGCACAATGATGGGAATCTTAGTGGTCAAAATTTTGGGTATGACACAAAGGGCTCCTAAAGAGTACTATAGAGGTATTGGGTACGTAAAACCTTCCCTTTACATAACCAACCCCCTTACCCTTTATCTCTTTGTTCTTTTAGAACTCTTTAGGTTTTGTTCGCTCTTTTTTTCCTTTCCTTTTTGGATAAAAATAAAAGTGCGGTGGCGACTCTTGTTTATTTTTGAGTTAAGTTAATCAATAGCTTACACTCACAAATTTCCCCGCTATAGTAGCTGCAGTAGGCCTTTGGCCAATGTTGAGCAAAAGGAATCTTAAGTCTCCTCTAGCCATTGACTTGAGGTTAGGGAACAAGCCTATGTTCCTATGATTCAGAGCTTATTCTTGACTCATTCAGTTAGGAATATGTCAGTCCATGCCACCTTGGTGTATCCATTAAATGCATTGCAACAAAATTGGAGTCTTGGTACCTTTTTAGCCTTTTTAGGTTTGTTATGGCTAATGTAGATTCTTGGACTTTGGAGGCTTGGGGAGAAAATCATTCCCTTCTTGTTTTATCCTCAGACGTGTCTAAAATTAATGACAAGGCTTGGATTGATCAGATTTGGACAAATCGAGCAAAATGCACAAATTCTACCTTGGAAAAACCAGTTCATGAGCCATGTTCCAAGGGTTGTATCTCCCTGCTCAAATGGAATTTGGAGATGATCTGGTACTTGTTGGAAAGCCCTCATGGCATACTTCAACTTTGATGTCCACCCCTAGACCTGGTTTAACTTGGATCAAGGTGAAAAATGTCCCTACATTTTGGAAAAAGTAAGGCAGATTCTGACTTTTGTTGAAAATTTCACTAAGTGTTGGAAAAGTGTCATTTTCATGTTTTTTGCCATTTTGATCATTCTATAACTCAAAATCTATAAGGAATTGGAGTCTGAGGTAGTTGAAGCTTTTGTAGAGTGTAGCAAGACCTACAAATCCATCTTTGGATCACCCAAAATGGTTGCTTGGATCTCAAGTTATGATCCTTGGAAGTTGGTACCAAAATCACTTTTATTCCATAACTTAGAAAAATTTTGGTTTCTCAAGGTTGCCCCTTTTGCAAGAAACCTCACTTTTCTTGATTTTTCTTGATGAATGATGATCAATATCACACTTTAACATTATTTTTGACTTAGGGGAACCATATTTGTGAAAAATTCCAAAAAGTCAAACTTGATTTTATGCACAGTTGACTTTTTATCAGATGAAATCCAAACTGTGCGATCCTTTGTGAAATCAAGTCCTTGACCTAAATCAAACCTAATGGATGGACTCCATAGGTGATATAGGGTGTATTGAATCATGTCCCAAGGTTTTGAAGCATGTCTTGGTCAAAAGTCAAAGGTACAGTTGACTTTTCCCTTCAAAACCCTAATTGTGGTCCAGATGAAATTGAAACTGGTGAACCGAGTTTCTTGGGTCAATCCATTGTTGTAAATAGATCAATGTAATGTATTTGAAGTCCTCAAATCATGTCTTGAGGTCTTGGCTCATGCTTTGCCTCAAAAGTCAACTTAGGGGTGAATTAGGTCAAGAAACCCTAATTCCTGATTTTTGGTAAATGCATCCCCTGAGGTTAAATTGACTTGATGATTGGGTCCATGAGGTCCCTTAGAGTATCTTGGGTTATGTTTTGAAGCATTGGCTCATGCCCATATGAAAATTTTTATCTGGAGGCCTTAGTCGACCAAAACCCTAATTTGGTGACACTGGCGATCTTGAGACTTAATCAACTTGGAATGTTGCAACCTTGTGATTGATTCTTGATATGGGAGTCCTCTTGATCCTTTGTAGGTGTTTAAGAAATTAGAAAAGTTGAAGATCATGCCATTTCTTGATTGATCCTTTTCCTAAGTGCTTTGAGAGGGCTCAAAACCCTAATTCTTGATTGTAGTGGATGCTCAACCATCTTTGAAGAGATTGATGAGGCATGATGGCACATGCATATTGTGGCAATGATTTGCACAATGATGGGAAATCTTGGTGGTAAAAATATGGGGTATGACAGATGCCCCTATTTAATTTTCTTGGACCTGAAGATGTGAATGGCAAAGATGTTCGGACATTCAAGGTGCAAGAGGATTAAATATCGGAATACCTAAAATTTTGATTGTGGTTATGAATGGCAGTTTTCCCATTCATCTTCTTTTGCTAAGCAATGTTACTTAGAAAAGGGTAAAACTTCCCCTCGATCTTGGTCTTTAGCCAAGGAACTGGTCTAAGTGTCTGATATAAACTTCCCCTCGATCCTGGTTTTTAGCCAAGGAACTGGTCTCAGTTTCTTTTGTCAATAAACTTCCCTTCGATCCTGGTCTTCAGCCAAGGGACTGGTCTCAGTTTCTTTTGTCAATAAACTTCCCCTCGATCCTGGTCTTCAGCCAAGGAACTGGTCTCAGTTTCTTTTGTCAATAAACTTCCCCTCGATCCTGGTCTTCAGCCAAGGAACTGGTCTCAGTTTTTTTTTTAAGTTCCTTTCTTGACAAGGGACGTTATGTGTAGTGGTTTTCCTCAAACTTCTCGCCGAATATTCCTGGGGAGATGCCATTTGATGGGAAAAAGTTTTGATGTCAGAGTTGCTGGGGAACCCATTCGTCTGAGCTATAGAGGTGTACAAACTTCTCTGTTTGGAGATGCCATTTGCCGACTCTACTGGGGAAAATGAGTCTCTCGATAGACTGCTTTTCTGTTTGGGGATACTACATCATACTTTTCTTCGAAATCTTCTCGGAGAAATGCCATGTGATGTAATCCAATTTTGAGGTGCTGATGACTTCATTTAACATTGGCTTTCTGGAGAGAAAAACCAATGTCTTGCTGAGAGTCTTCGGTTGAGGGGCTTTCTCTGGGGATTTTCCTTAAATCTGGGAAAGAGAACATATCATCTTTAATGGTGAAGAGTGACATTTTTTGAATGTCTCCTTTTTTTTCAGAGGTTCAAGTTATCAAAGGGGTCGAGAGCCGTCTCCAATCTAGAAATCAACTGGGGGGAGAAAATGTTCAGACGATACATTTCCTGACGCGGAAAGAACTGACAACTCGATTGAGAGGACATTGATCACTTGGGAACAAGACCGACTAGATTGATAATAATGCAATATAAATATGAATGTGAGTCAATTATGCATGATGCATGTATATTTATGCTGACAAAACTGACACGACATACATACCAATAGATGAATACGACTGGATACTGGGCCACTGCAGGGAATAAAAAGTATCACTGGTTCCAGATAGCAATCCTGCCTTGCTTAGGAGAGGTAGTCCCCGTAGGGAGAAAGAGTTGTTCAATTGGTCTTAGGAGGTAAGAACTCTTCCGGGGATGTCATATGAGAAAATCACATCTGAAACAGTTGATCCTTCATTCAGGCGTACTGGTTTAGAAGGAGCACTTTGATTCTGCACCTTGAGGTTTAATCACCTTCGTAGAAGCGATCGATGTTCTTTTAATGTTCAACAGTCAAAAGAATTGCCATCTTTATTTTAAAGGCAGAAAAATTTTGACAAGTAAATTCATTTTTGTTTTATTTCAAGAATTTTTGATCATATTAAAATGTCATTCTGTAAAGCTAAAACAAATAAGAATTGCAAACAAAAGCACTCGAGCTCAAATTTTATTGATAGGATGGTAATCAGCCAAGCGCGTGATACCATAGAGCATTACAAAGTTTAGAAAATGGTAATTTATGGGAAAAGGGATACTTTGAAACATAACGACCATTATACTTCTACCAACTTTGAATTTTGGACATCCTGAGCTTCTGTCGAAGATGACCCTGACTGGAGTTTTCTTGATGAATGGCATTACTGCTGGGGAATTTACTCGTGTTGGATGTAGTTACTTGCCATTAATCCCTAATTTTTACCTGGATTGTACTTTAAAATTTGCAATCCATCGGGATGATTTTCGATTGTGTCTCTAATTTTTGCCTGGACTGCCCTTTCGGGTTTTCAATCCACCGGGACGTTTTTTTTCTTTGTTTAGGCGAAGTATTTCTTGACTACATCAACATTCGTGGGGTAGGCAAATTATTTTCCATCCATGGTTGTGAGTCTCAAGGCGCCGCTTGAGAAGGCTTTCTTGACGACATATGGACCGTCATAGTTCGGAGTCCATTTGCCCCAAGAATCAGTGAGAAATGATTGTATCTTCTTGAGCACAAGGTCTCCTTTTCAGAAGACACGAGGTCGGACCTTTTTGTTGAAAGCTTTCTTCATTCTTTGCTGATATAACTGGCTGTGGCATTGTGTCATTATTTGCTTTTCTTTGATCAGATTTACTTCGTTGTGTCTGCTTTGACACCATTCTGCCTCTGTTAGCTTAGCTTCCATCAATACCCTGATCGATGGTATCTCTACTTTTATGGGGAGCACTACCTCCATGCCATATACTAGAGAGAAAGGAGTTGCCCCTGTTGAAGTGCGGACAGATGTACAATAATCGTGAAGAGAAAAGGGTAGCATCTCGTGCCAGTCTTTGTAGGTTACAACCATCTTTTGAACAATCTTCTTGATATTCTTGTTAGCCGCTTCTACCGCTCCATTCATCTTAGGTCGGTAGGGGGATGAGTTATGGTGTTCGATCTTAAATTCAGTGCACAACTCTTTCATCATCTTTTTGTTCAAGTTAGATCCATTATCAGTAATGATCTGGCTCGGAACACCATAACGGCAGACGTGAGTGATTGTTTTTTATAAAGCGGACCACGACTTGTCGGGTTACATTGGCGTATGACGCTGCTTCGACCCACTTGGTGAAGTAGTCAATGGTTACCAGGATGAACCGATGTCCGTTTAAAGCTTTGGGTTCGATCATACCGATTATGTCGATTCCCCATATGGAAAAAGGCCATGGGGAAGAGAGAACTTTGAGATGTGTTGACGATACATGGATTTTGTCTGAGTATATCTGACACTTGTGACACCTTCTCATGTACTTGTAGCAATCGGATTCTATTGTCAACCAATAGTATCCTGCTCTTAGAATTTTTTTTGCCATTGTGTGTCCTTTGGCATGAGTGCCAAAGAATCCTTCGTGAATTTCTTCCATCAGCATGTTTGCTTCTGGTCTGTCTACGCATCGGAGGAAGACCATGTCAAAGTTTCTCTTATAGAGTGTATTACCGCTCAGAAAGAAGCTTCCAGCCAACCTTCTGAGGGTTTTCCTTTCTTTTCTGGATGCTCGAGGTGGGTATTCTTGTTTCTGAAGGAAGCATTTGATATCGTAATACCAAGGTTTGTCATCCAAGCACTACAAGAAAAAAAGAAGATTTACGACACTTGAGTTGCGACAGTTATCACAAAACCGTCCTTATTCCTGGATTGCGACGGTTGTCACGACAGTTAGGGTCAACTGTCGCATATTTTTTGTGACAGTTATCACAAAACCGTCCTTATTCCTGGATTGCGACGGTTGTCACGACAGTTAGGGACTAGATTGCGACGGTTGTCAAGGCAGTTATCACAAAACCGTCCTTATTATGTTTTTTACTTAACTTTTTTTTTATAAAATATTTTTTTTTGATTGAGCAAAAGGAAAAATTTGTTTCTCCCAATTCATAAAAAAACATTCTTATCGACTCCTCAACTGGAAACTCAATTTACTTTAATATATTATAAATATTTTTTATATAATTGTTTTGATAAATACATTATTATATATATATTTTTCACTTTTTTAAATATGATTTAAATATAAAATATTTTGAATATTTTTCTCAAAATTTTATTTAACAATTTTTTTTTAAAATTCCATTGTTTTAAATAAATATCAAAAAAATTAAACTTATTTTAAAATTATTATAAAATTATTAAAAATATTATTTTAAATTTAATAACTCACAAAAACTATTAAAAATCACTCAATTAAAAATACACAATTTTTATTTCACATTCTGCAAAATAAAAAAAAAACAAAACAAAAAAAAAACAAAAAAAAAAATGAAAATACAATCCCTATCACTCTTTGAAACAACCCTAAAACTCATCCTCACCGACAGTAGATCTCGTCGTCGCTGTCGTGGAATTCCAAAGTCCTCCGCCCTCACCCTCATCGAAATCACAAACTCTCATCTTCACACTCAGTCTCACTGGACCACACTCTACTCTTCTTTCCAAATATAAGGTTCTCCCCAAATCGAAGGTTTTCAACTACAGTGTTGATTGTCAAAATCTTCTTAATCTCTGCAAAAACCCTTATCTATGAGAACCATCAACCTAATATGTGAAAGCTTCGACACAATTCTACCTCCACGAGAGTCGATACACAGAATGCTCCAGATCTAGACTACTCCAACATCACAATTTTGAGAATCATTTGCCGTCATACTTTCTTAAATTCGTAAGTCTTTTAACCCCTCTCAAATCCCACTAGAAATTAGTTTCGGAAAGTCTCAATTTTTCTCTAATTACGGTTTTTTTGATATGCATATTTGGTGCTCTGATACCTCATTTGGTGTCTCTCTAGCTTGTGAAAACTATGGTAGAGGTTTGTCCTAAGTTTCTGCTACTAGTCAATTTTATGTGTGGTGAATGCTTTTACTTGAAGAAATTTTTTATAACTTTTGTTTAAAAAATCACAAATTCCACTTATTGACCAGCCAAACTAGATTTTCTTGATTTTGGGTATTCCCTTATTTAATCAGTAAGAGCTAACATATTCTTAACATGGCATCTGTAAAACCTAAAGTGTTATTGAAGTAGTATTCCCATTTTCTTATTTTTCTTAACAATGTAACAGGTGTTCAATTTTAGCACTGGAAGGATAATCAACAAGGTCGTATTTGACGCTGAAGTTACTGCCATGGACCACGATCATACTGGTCATCTCATATTTTGTAAAGATACACAGGTGTGCTGCTCTATACATGCACGACTATATCGTAATCATTAAGTTGATCTCATTTTGTTTACTTACTGTATTCCCATTTTCTTATTTTTCTTAACAATGTAACAGGTGTTTAATTTTAGCACTGGAAGGATAATCAACAAGGCCGTATTTGACGCTGAAGTTACCGCCATGGACCACGATCATACTGGTCATCTCATATTTTGTGGAGATACACAGGTGTGCTGCTCTATACATGCACGACTATATCGTAATCATTAAGTTTATCTCATTTTGTTTACTTACTGTATTCCCATTTTCTTGTTTTTCTTAACAATGTAACAGGTGTTCAATTTTAGCACTAGAAGGATAATCAACAAGGCCGTATTTGACGCTGAAGTTACCGCCATGGACCACGATCATATTGGTCATCTCATATTTTGTGGAGATACACAGGTGTGCTGCTCTATACATGCACGACTATATCGTAATCATTAAATTTATCTCATTTTGTTTACTTACTGTATTCCCATTTTCTTGTTATTATTAACAATGTAACAGGTGTTCAATTTTAGCACTGGAACGATAATCAACAAGGCCGTATTTGACGCTGAAGTTACCGCCATGGACCACGATCATACTGGTCATCTCATATTTTGTGGAGATACACAGGTGTGCTACTCTATACATGCACGACTATATCGTAATCATTAAGTTTATCTCATTTTGTTTACTTACTGTATTCCCATTTTCTTGTTTTTCTTAACAATGTAACAGGTGTTCAATTTTAGCACTAGAAGGATAATCAACAAGGCCATATTTGACGCTGAAGTTACCGCCATGGACCACGATCATACTGGTCGTCTCATATTTTGTGGAGATACACAGGTTTGCTGCTCTATACATGCACGACTATATCGTAATCATTAAGTTTATCTCATTTTGTTTACTTACTGTATTCCCATTTTCTTGTTTTTCTTAACAATGTAACAGGTGTTCAATTTTAGCACTGGAAGGATAATCAACAAGGCCGTATTTGACGCTGAAGTTACCTCCATGGACCACGATTATACTGGTCATCTCATATTTTGTGGAGATACACAGGTGTACTGCTCTATACATGCACGACTATATCGTAATCATTAAGTTTATCTCATTTTGTTTACTTGCTGTATTGCCATTTTCTTGTTTTTCTTAACAATGTAACAGGTGTTAAATTTTAGCACTGGAAGGATAATCAACAAGGCCGTATTTGACGCTGAAGTTACCGCCATGGACCACGATCATACTGGTCATCTCATATTTTGTGGAGATACACAGGTGTGCTGCTCTATACATGCACGACTATATCGTAATCATTAAGTTTATCTCATTTTGGTTACTTACTGGATTCAATATGTAGGGATGTATATACTCTGTAAATATAAACTCCCACACAGGTATATTATCTCGCTCTCATAGTCATCGAAGTAGCGGCAAACACAGATCTCCAGTCACAACAGTGCAATATAGGAGTTTCTCTCTGCTGGCTCGAGGACCTGTGTTGTTGATTTGTACTCAAGATGGAAATATGTCTTACTTCAGGTTCAAAAACAATTAGCCATTACTCCCATTTGCATTCTCTTGTCCTAATTGAGCCCTTATGTTTCTTTGGAGAACTAAATTTAGCATATTGCAGTGTGGCTTTAGAGATAAAAGGTTATTTAACTCTTCGTTGCTCGCTCAAGTTAACTCCTCGGATACACAAAATTGAAGCTTCTTTCCACCCCCTTCTTTCTCTTGATAAAGGAGAATTCATTGGTATGTTGATATCTCGATATCATTGAAAGCCACCGTATAGTTTTTCTGAAATTTCTTTGACTACATGGACATCACTGTTGCTCTATGTCTAACTTTCCTCTGTTATACGCAGTTGCTGGAAGTGAGGACTCAAACATATATTTCTACGATCTTACAACGCCAAAACATACATGTGTAAACAAGTTACAGGTCGGTCTTACCTCCATCGAACGTAAAGCTACTATTGTTACAACGAAATACAAAATGACAAGAATTTTCATGATGCAGGGTCATCGTTTTCCTGTGATGGGGATCGCTTGGAACCACGGAGAAAACTTTATTGGCTTCATCTGATTTTTACGGAATAGTAATTGTTTGGAAGAGAGAAAGAACAAATAAGAACAAGAATACATAGCAATAGCAGTTTAAAAGCATACAGTTAAGTCAAGGGCCATTGAAGATAGCTAGCTTCCTTTACATTGCTTCTTTTTCTTTCGGTTTCGCCATTGTCCCTTTGTATCTTTTGTGCTAATGAAAGAAAGAAAAATTGCAACCACTGTCCAGCTTGTTGGCATCTTTACTAGTCAAATACCCAGAACTTCAGCCGCGAGCCCAAAGGAAGACGACACGAAGTCAGCTGATATTGGAGAATTAATGTATGTCCCTTTATATATGTGCTCAGTAGTATAGTGAAAGTAGTTTAGACAACTTTTCTGATAATGTTGCTTTGGTACTTTTATAGTTTCAATTTGGGCATACAAGTCTTCTGTGTTTTTTTTGAAAGAAGCCTTCTGGTTTCACATTGCCGAGACAATGGACATTCTAAATTAAAGCTTATGATGGCTTGTGAAAAGTTCAAAATCTGAATTGTTTTAATTAGGATTTGTGATATTTCTTGTTGGGAATCATTTGGCGTGGAGAGCCTTGAGCTTCAAATTTTTCTTTAACTGATTTAGATCTTTCATATGCAGACCAGCAACTCATTTATTAAAGAAAAAAAAGCTCAAGATTAACTTGCATAGACCACTCGGGAGTCGAGTTGTATTCGATGATGAAGGCAACACACTTCCACCACTAGCCAGGATTTTGGGACAGAAGAGATATGCAAGCACTATAACAAAGATTTTGGAATTGAGTGCCGCATTGGAAGGTTCCATAACGTATATGGTCCTTTTGGTACATGGAAAGGTATGACATTAACTGATTTGCAAATTTGGGTTGTTTCCTTATTTCCAAATGAATAAATTGGTAGGTGTTGTTAATTTTGGCGTGTTTTTGGATTTAATAAGTTTGTTACTTTGTCATATAGGTGGAAGGGAGAAGGCTCCTGCTGCTTTTTGTCGTAAAGCAATCACACCTACTGACAAATTTGAGATGTGGGGAGATGGTTTGCAAACACGATCATTCACATTTATTGATGAGTGCGTTAAAGGTGTACTTCGGTGGGTTTTTGCTCGATTGTGTGGCTTTTCTAGCTTTATTCATGTGCTTTTGTTGGGTTTTCTCTGTTTGAATTATAATTTTGAGCTTATGATTGATGTAAACAGAGCCATTTGAGTAGACTTTTCATCTTTGCAAAATTCGGTTAGCTGACTCAATCAACATTATTGGATTAAAAACGACTATAAGAGGGTTTACTGCTTCTGTATAATTTAGTATTTGTCTTAATTGGTTGGATAGGGAAGATGACGCGGTGCTTATCAATTAATTGCACTGTTTAATCTTTTACTTTAAAAGAAATTCATATTCTATGATATAAGAATTGACATGTTGGTTTATTGTTGTGTTTAGACTGACTAAATCTGACTTCCGTGAGCCGGTAAATATTTGAAGTGATGAAATGGTGAGCATGAATGAGATGGATGAGATCGTTCTTGGTTTTGATGACAAGAAAACTCCTATACATCACATTCCAGGCCTAGAGGGTGTTCGTGGTCGTAACTCAGACAATACACTTATCAAAGAGAAACTTGGCTGGGCTCCAACAATGAAGTGAAGGTATAAAAATGACTCTTTCCTTCTTTCTTGTGTCTTACAAACTTTTTATCCAATTTGGCTTGTTTATTTTCTTCAAGAAAGAGTAATGAAATGTTTAAGTTTTCTACCCAGATAAAATTCCTAGTTTAATGTTAATTAACAAACACCAACAGGATTCTGTATATACTTACAGAAATATCTAAATTCTGGTATTGTAGGATGGACTGAGGATTACTTACATCTGGATTAAGGAACAACTTGAGAAGGAAGCAGCTAAAGGTATTGATACATCAGGATAGGGTCATCAAAAGTGGTGTCAACCCAAGCTCCAGTGCAGTTAGGCTCACTTCGTGCAGCTGACGGCAAAGAAGGAAGTAGTTAATTTATGACAGTAGCGGTCAAGTTAATGTTTCCAGAAAAGAGCTGACTTCATATTGCAGATCAATAGAGATCTATGGTAATTGTTATTAGCTGTTCGCAGGTTATTTATGCGTGGATCGGGGTCGGTGCTTGAGGTGGTTTACTGCACTAGAAGTTCTAAACCACTTGTTTTTAGTCTTAGTCTTTGGTTAATAAGCGGAGAATTTTTATTGTATAAATGTAATATGATATATATATATATATATGTTTAGTTGAATGAAGAATATATGTGATTTTCTTTTCCATTCCGTTCATATTTCTACAAACAAATTTTTTTTTATTTTAAAAATAAATTACCTGCGGATTTACCTGTGGAAAAGAAATTTCCTATGGATTTACCTGCAAATGTAACTGTGGAACAGAAAGTTGCGACAGTTGGAACCGTCGTAATCAACAATAAAAACAAAAATCAAATGGAAATTTATGACGGTTGGAACCGTCGCAATATGCAAATTATGACAGTTCACTACCCGTCGTGAGAGATAACGACAGTTGGTGTGACGGTTTTCACAACCGACGCGATACGGCCTCGCGACGCACGTTTCTGCGACAGAGCAGCAACCGTCGTGACTTGAAAATTACGGCGGTTTTAACCGTCGTAACTTTCAAAAATAACCGTCGCAATCTGCCAATTTTCTTATAGTGATGACTGCTTCGATCGTGAAGATGTATGCGGCCGTTATAGGCGTATTATGTCAATCTTAGGTACGTCATTCCATTGACCTACACTAATCATGGAAGAGAGAGTGGCTAATGCATCATCCGTGTTATTCTCTTCACGAGGGATGTGATAAAACTCGATTCTGTTGAAGAATGGTAATAACCTCTTCACGTAATCTTTTTAAGGAATCAGTCCTGATTGGTATGTGTTCCAATCTCCTTTGATATGATTGATAACCAAGGCTGAGTCTCCATACACATCCAAGTTCTTAATCCTTAAGTCGATAGCTTCTTCGAGACCCATTGTCATACCCCAAATTTTGAACACTAAGATTTTCCATCATTATGCAAATCATCATCATAATATGAATGTACCTTTATGCTTCATCAATCTCCTCAAGGATTGTTGAGCATTCACTACAATCAAAGATTAGGGTTTTAAGCCCTCTCAGAGCCTTAGACAAAGGATCAATCAAGAAATGACATGATCTTCAACTTTTCTAACCTCTCAAACACCTACAAAGGATCAAGAGGACTCCCACATCAAGAATCAAGCACAAGGTTGCAGCATTCCAAGTGGATTAAGCCTCAAGATCGCCAGTGTCACCAGATTAGGGTTTTGATCAACCAAGGCCTCCAGATGGAAATTTTCCTCTGGGCATGAGCCAATGCTTCAAAGCACAACCCAAAATACTCTAAGGGACCTCATAAACCCAATCATCAAGTCAATTTAGCCTCAGGGGATGCATTCATAAAAAATCAGGAATTAGGGTTTCTTGACCTAATTCACCCCTAAGTTGACTTTTGGGATAAAGCATGAGCCAAAACCTTAAGACATGATTTGAGGGTCCCTAATACACTACATTGATCCATTTGCAACAATGGATTGATCCAAGAACAGTTAAGGTTTCGCGGAAAAGGTCAACTGTGCCTTTGACTTTTGACCAGGACATGCTCCCAAACCTTAGGATATGATTCAATACACCCTATAACACCTATGAAATCAATCCATCAAGTTTGATTTAGGTCAAGGACTTGATTTCATAGAGGATCACACAGTTTGGAATTCATTTGATAAAAAGTCAATTGTGCCCAAAAGTCAAAGTTTGACTTTTTGATTTTTTGATCAATTATGGTTCCCTAACCCAAAAATGATGTTAATGTGTGATTGGAATCACCATTCATCAAGAAAAATCGAGAAAAGTGGGATAACTTGTAAAAGGGGTAACCATAAAAAACTTAGAAATTTTCTAAGTTATGGAACAAAGTGGCTAGGGTACCAACTTCCAAGGATCATAACTTGTGATCCAAGCAACCATTTTGGCTGATCCAAAGATGGATTTGTAGATCTCATGGCATACTTTAAAAGAGTCAACTACACCTCATTCCATTTCTTCATGGATTTTTAGCTATGGAGTGACCAAAATGACAAAAACATGAAAATGCCACTTTTTCCAACACTTAGTGAAATTTTCACTAAGTCAGAATTTGTTTCACTTTTTTCAAAATGTAGGGGCATTTTTCACTTGGATCCAAAAAGTTTCAAGACAAACTATGATTACACATATGTTGTATCATATGAGAGCTTTCCAAAATGCCCAAGAACTCCACCAAATTCCATTTGAGCTAAGAGTTATGATAATGGCAATATGCCTTGCTGCAATTGTCATGGCCAGGCAGATTTGTGCATTTTGCTCGATTTGATCAAATTGTGCAAATGACAAACAAGTTTATCCATCTGAACACCTCAGGGGGAGACCAAGGAGGAACAAACACTGATCCATAAGCCTCCCAAGTATTTGGATCTAAAAGTAGCATGCCAAACCTAAAAACCTTAAAAAGGGGACAAGACTCCAATTTTGTTTTAGAGCATTTAATGGATACACCAAGGTGGCATGAACTAAGCCTTTTCCAACTGAATGAGTCAAGGATGATCTCTGAACTAGGGAACCAAAGGCCTGTGCTCTAACCTCTAGTCAATGGCTAGAGGAGACTTAAGATTCCAAAGTGATGCAATTGGACAATGAGCTGCTGCAATTGCCATTCACTATTGGTTGCAAAACAAACTTGCTCTACTATAAATAGAGCTCATTTGTGCTCAGTTTAAGTACACCAAAGGCCTACAACACTTTCCTTTCTCAAAATCATCTTCTCACTCACAAAAATGCCTTTCTTAGCGAGTCACTATCAAATTTTTCAGTAGGGAGCAATTCCACTCAAACCAATTGCTCTAACACCTCATAAACATCATATGTGAGCTGATCAAACACTAAATACACAACTGTAACACTGATTTCTCAGAATCACCAGCCCGTTGCTCAAGTTTTCAACCAAGTTGCAGTTGAGATGCCATGAAGTGATCCAGCCATTTCCAATCAAGTCCAAGCATTCAAACACACTCCATATGGTGTAGGGAAGCTGTCCAGATCATCACAGCTCATTTGTAACACCTCCAACTCAAAAATCACATTACTCTGGCTGTCACGACCTTCATGTAAGCCTAAACTTGGTCATCTCTTAATCTATGCATATTTCCACGCACAATACTTTTGCCAAATGTTCATAATCATGCATAGAATGTTTCCCCTCAATTAATTGCTTTGTTTGAATCCTGTATCAAAATTCTCAGCCTTCATGCAAATTTTAGGGTTCTTGAGGTTTTGTCTTGGTTTCTTATTCCATGCTTAAAGTAAATGAAATTAAAGACCATAGACATGATCGTGATGTGAAAACGAGCAGATTGATATGTGGATTGTGTGATTTCATCAAGTATTCAGTGAGATTGGATAGAAAATGCAAATCTGAGTAAAACTCCCTTTGCGCGTGTTCTCGGCCCATGTTCTTGGCGCCTTTTTCACAAATTTGAAATATTTGAATTTTGTGATTTTATTTAATTGATTCAAAAATTAATTTCTCTCTGAGTTTTACTGATTTTGAGTTGATTCTTTTTTTAATAATTCACAAAAATGTTAAAATATTTTTTTTTAACCAAAAATTCCCAAAAATATTATTTATTTCATATACTTGATATTTTTGCAAAGCATTAAACTTTTATTTGTTTTTTACATTTAAAATATTTTTTCCTCCTTGATTTTCCAAATTTAATTGGTTTCCAATCATTTTTGTGGATATAAACATGATTTTTGAAACATTGATCCAAGATCACCACTCATTTTTCACATGTTTTCAATACTTTTTATTAATTCTTTAACAAAATTAATTCCTTTTTAAAAAAATTAGGGTTTTGATTAATTCAACCCTCATCAATCATTTTGAAACACTCATGGACCTCTAATATAGTGTAAGACCCAATCCCCTTTTAACCAAAACAATTTTGGGCCTCAGATATTGTATATGTCCCTCTGCGTTAAAAGAAAAATCTCGGCGCAATCGCCAGTTCAAAAAATTAAATCATATGGGCCTACCCTCGTGTTATAAGCCCCATTTCTTTTCTTTAAGTTTCTTTGGGCCTCTAATAGAGTGTAATACCCAACCTCTATGTAAACAATACCTTTTGGGCCTCACACATTGTATAAGTCCCTCTGTATATTTTCAAATGTTCGGCGCGATCGTCGCCTTTTTAACAAAATCAACTAGGCTTCTCCTTGAGCTATAAGACCCATCTTTATTCATTTTTAAACTCTTTGGGCCTCTAATAGAGTATAAGACCCATCCCCTTATACATAAAAACTTTTTGGGCCTCACATATTGTATAAGTCCCTCTGTACAGTTTTCAAAACAACGGTTCGATCATCGTTAAAACTTGGGCCTCTCCTTGAGCTGTAAGCCCCAACAATATTTTCAAAGCACTTTCTCCTTTGATTTTGAATTCAAACATATGTTGTTATCAAAACTTTCTCTAATTTCTTTGTTGAACAACTAACAAAACAGCATGGAAGCTCTACAACGGGTAAGTGTTTATCTGCTTTCATTTACCGCTTTCATATGTATATAACTGTATTGTGGGGTTGTTTCACTGTAAGTCTTCTTTCACATCCTTTTATATACTTGTCACATATCCACTGTGTAATACTAGTATAGTTATTTAGATTTTTTCCCGGTAACTACGTCTAGCACTAGGTAAAGCCCTGTTGGTCACTATTAAATACAAACAGAACTAGATCCCCCGTAGGATTCCAGATACAGTCTTCCCTCCTCTTGGGGTTAAACAATATGGAACAAAGAGAAACGCAGTATTCTCGGTGAACCTTTTTTCAGACTGTCACCCTTAGAAATTGTCAAAGAAACTCTAACTCCCCAGAGATGATCTTTTCTCCGTGAATGGAATCTCTTGAGTTTCTTCCAAATTCTCGAACTTTCCTGGAATGATCTCTTCTCTGTGAATTGAATTTCTTGAATTCTCTTGGTTTGGGGACCCATAGACTTCCTAAAAGCATCCCCGCCTCCTCTTGGGCGTTGTACAAGGACCCTTCAGCTTCTTAAAAGTTCTCATGCCTTCTCTTGGGCTTAATACAAGGACCCTGATGACCTCTTAAAGGTATAAGACATAACTTAGTCATCCTTTGCTAGAGCAGTCTTTCCCGCGTCAAAACTCCGGCCATTTTAGGGTTGATACTCATCCCTTAATGCCCGCGCCTCCTCTTGGGCATCATACAAAAGATAAAACTCTAGACTTTGACAGTCTAAACCTCTTGAGTCTCAAAGACATTCTCAAGTTCCTTTCAAACATAGGAAAAAACACCGATCACTCTGGATCAATCTCCAGCAGAAACCCGATCTTTCTCATGAGAGTACCCCACACTTGGACCCGCTTCAGGATAAATAATCCTCAATAGTAAGTCAGCCTCATCTTGGGCTTTGTAGAAATGATTCTCCCCAGTGGAGATAACCTTTTTAGACTCTCTTGTTGAGTTAACCACTTTTAGCCTCTGTCTTGGGCTTTGTACAAGACATGTAAAAAACACTCTCTTGTTGAGTATAAAAGACTCTCTTGTTGATTCAATCTCCTTTTAGCCTCAATCTCAGGCTTCGTACAAGACAACAAATCACTCTCTTGTTGAGTATAAAAGACTCTCTTGTTGAGTCAATCAACCTTAAGACTCTCTTGTTGAGTCAATCACCTGTTCAAGACTCTCTTGTTGAGTCAACCTTTTTAGCCTCCGTCTTGGGCTTTATACAAGACAGATAAAAGTACTCTCTTGTTGAGTCAAACCCTTTCAGCCTCAATCTTGGGCTTTATACAAGATACATTCTCCCCAACGGAGTCAAAATCCCTTTTAGCCTCAATCTTAGGCGTTGTACAAGACAGAAAGAACATTTTCCCCGGAAAAGTCAAACTTCCCGCCTCCTCTTAGGCTTTGTATAAAGAAACCCCCGGTTGAGTCAATCAACCTTTTAGCATCAAATTTGTGCCTTGCTAACAGCATACAAACATCAACAACTCCTCTTTAGAGATGACAACTTCTCTCTCATCCAAAACCCTTTAAGCTTCACATCTTGGGCTTTGAACAAGATACAAACCACCTTTAGCTTCAATCTTGGGCTTTGAACAAGATACAAACCACCTTTAGCTTCAATCTTGGGCTTTGAACAAGACACCAAAACATCTTTTTTCCTCCCATAGAATAGGAGGAACTACGATCACTCTGATTTCCATGTTTCGTTAAACGGGAATACGTAGGCATAAGATTGTGAAATCTTAGCGAGCATACTAATCAAAAAACTCAAAGTCCAGTACCTTCACACATCCATCAAAAACATCAGACCTAGTATCTTACCAAAATCCTCCTGTACAGTCACGACACTCCATTCTTAAACGAAATACCCTTTAAGACAGACCCCCTATTTTGATAGCATCTGTAAACCAACCGTTTTGACTGTTTACCCAAAGTATGCAAGCAGGGTTAATTAGAGACATCTATTTCCCTTCCTTAATTAGCTTCACATGATAAAAAATGAATCGAACTGTAATACCAAAGAGATAGTGATTCGAAACCACAAAAATCGCGCTACAAAAAAAATGGCCACCACGGTGGGAGAAGTCCTTCTTTTTTACTGTCTTAGGTAGAAAACTTTAAATTCACAAAGTGTCACAAAAATGGCGACTCTGCTGGGGATTCATTGTCTGTATAGGATCATAGGACTAGAGGTCTAGGATGTTAGGACAAATATATATAATGCTTTTCCTAATTGATATCCGTATTTACTTTTCTGCTAATGGGAATGCGTGTGATGCCGCATCTGGAAAGTGTAGCGAGCGATTTTGGACGTGGTTCTTAAGCACTGTCGCTCTGGGGTACTACAGGTCGATTCATTTTTTATCCTACTGAAGCTGATGAAGGAAGGGAAATAAATGTCTCCAACTAACCCTGCTTGCAAACTGAGGTTAAATAGTCAAAACTATTGGTTTACAGATGCCATGTGGATGTGGGGCCTCTCTCTGCTTATTTTGTTCAGAATGAATACTAAGACTATTCATGGGGAATTTGTTAGGATACTGTGCCAGATTGGATGGAGGTAGGGGATTTTTTGATTAGTGTACTCGCTAAAATTCTTTTGCAATCTTATGCCTACGTATTCCTGGGATAGGGAAATCAGAGCGATCGTAGTTCCTCCTATTCTATGGGAGAAAAAAGTTGTTTTGGTGTCTTGTTCAAAGCCCAAGACGTGAAGCTAAAGGGAGTATATGTATCTTGTTCAAAGCCCAAGATGTGAAGCTGAAGGGTCTATTTGACTGAGAGAGAATTTGTCATCTCTAAAGAGGAGTTGTTGATGTTTGTATGCTGTGAGCAAGGCACAAATTTGATGCTAAAAGGTTGATTGACTCAATTGGGTTTTCTTTATACAAAGACTAAAAGGAGGCTATTGACCCAACAAGAGGGTGTTTTTTATTTGTTGTCTCGTACGAAGCCCGAGATAAAGGCTAAAAGGGGTTGACTTAACAAGGGAATCTTTTATACTCAACAAGAGAGTGTTTTGTAGGTGTCTTGTATGAAGCCCAAGACGAAGGCTGAAAGGGTTTGACTAAACAAGAGAGTCTTTTATACTCAACAAGGGAGTGATTTGTGTCTCGTACGAAGCCCGAGATGGAGGCTTAAGAGGTGGCTCAACAAGAGAGTCTTTTATACTCAACAAGAGAGTGATTATGTGTCTTGTATGAAGCCCAAGACGGAGGCTAAAGGATTGATGACTCAACAAGAGAGTCTTTTATACTCAACAAGAAAGTGTTTTTATATCTTGTACGAAGCCCGAGATGGAGGCTAAAGGGGACTGACTCAACAAGAGAGTCTTTTATACTCAATAGGAGAGTGTTTTGGTGTCTTGTACGAAGCCCAAGATGGAGGCTAAAGGATGGGTGAATCAACAAGAGAGTCTTTTATACTCGACAAGAGAGTGTTTTGTATCTCGTACAAAGCCCGAGATGGAGGCTAAAAGGTTGGTTCAACAAGAGAATCTTTTATACTCAACAAGAGAGTGAAAAGGTCAGCTCCGCTGGGGAGAATCATTTGTACAAAGCCCAAGAGGAGGCTATGGTGCTGGTGATTGTTTTAGTTAAGTGGCAGGTCCAGTATGGATAAAGAGAAAATCAGTTCTTATATGGGTAATGTGGTACTCATGGATTTGATCAGAGGATCAGGGTTATCTCCTGTTCTTTAAGGAAATGGGAAATCCCAAGGGTATTGAGACTGTCCAAGTCTACGGACGTTCTTCCCATTCTTGAAAGGGGCTTGAGAATGTCTTTGAGACTCAAGGGTCTTAGACTATCCAAGTCTAGAGTTTTATCTTTTGTACTATGCTTAAGAGAAATTAAGAGACAGTACATTTGCGGTAGAAAGATCTAGACTCTTTGAAAGACTGTTCTATTAAGATGACTAATTTCTGCTCCTATACCTCTAGGAGGTCTTCAGGACAATTTGTACGAAGCCCAAGAGGAGGCTAGAAAATTTTAAGAAGCCGCAGGACAATTTGTACGAAGCCCAAGAGGAGGCTATCTTCCCGGAGGAAGAATCATTATACGAAGCCTAAGAGGAGGCTGTGAAAACTTCTAAGATGCCGACGGGTCCTTGTACAACGCCCAAGAGGAGGCGGGGTTGCTTTTAGGAAGCCTTCGGGTCCTGGAACTAAGCCCAAGAGGAGGCTGATGAACAGTTCCAGAAGGGGTTTCACATGGAACAATGTCCTTCTGTATATGAACTATTCAAGGGGGAAATTTCTTAGATCTAGTTATCTAAAATTGTTGTAAGGAGACGAGGTTTTGTCTAGTTCTAGACGTAATTGTCAGGGAAACTCTAAATATCTATACTATTATTACACAGTTGATATGAGTTTATGAAAGAAGACTTACATTGAAACAGCCACACAGTACAGTTATATACATATGAAAGCAGTAAATGAAAGCGGGTAAACACTTACTCGGTTGTAGAGCTTCCATGCTGTTTTGTTAGTTGTTCAACAAAGAAAGCTTTGATAACAATATTATATTCAAAATCAAAGGATAAAGTGCTTTGAAAAGGTTATTAGGGCTTACAGCTCAAGGAGAGGCCCAAGTTTTACCAGTGATCACAATGTTGTTTTGAATTTATACAGAGGGACTTATACAAGTGACGGGGGCCCAAAAAGGTTTTCTGTACAAAGGGATGGGTCTTACACTCTCTCAAGAGGCCTAAAAGTTTATTTTTATACAAGTGGTGGGGCTTATAGCTCAAGGAGAGGCCCAAGGTTTGATTTTAAACTGGCGAGCGCGCCGAGATTTTCTTTTAACGCAGAGGGACTTATACCATATCTGAGGCCCAAAAAGTTTTGGTTAAAAGGGGGTTTCGGTCTTACACTCTATTAGTGTCCCAAAGGTGATTTTGAATGGGTCTTATAGCTCGAGGAGAGGCCCATATGGTTTATTTAAAACGGGCGATGATCGTGCCGATCTTTTGCAATATAACAAGTCTTATACAATGAGTGAGGCCCAAAATAGGTTTGTATTTACAAAGGATTGGGTCTTACACTCTATTAGAGGCCCATAAGTGTTTAGAAAAGTTTGTTAGGGTGAAAATCAGTAAAAACCTAATTTCATCATTTTTAAAGTAATTATTCAAAGAAAATTAATTAAAATGACACAAATTCCAAATAAGTTTGAATAAACAAATTGTGATTTTGGTTTTAGGTTTGAAAAATGAGGTTTTAATCACAAGATGAATTAAAACCTATTTGGTGTTGATTTTCCAACATGAATATTTATTTTTAAAAGGTTTAAAAACAATAAAAATGAATTTATTCACAAATATACTAATTATATTAAATAAATAATATAAATCTAATTTTTTTGTCGAATAAAATATTTCAACATTTTTGTATTTTTTGCAAAAAGAACCAATAAAAAATAATTAAAATTGAGTGAGTTATTAATTTTTCAAATCATTTAAAGTAAATATGAAAAATAACAAAAAATAAGAAAAAGTGGTAAAAAGAGATCTGGGGCGAGGGGGATTCGAACCCCAGACCTCTCGCTTGCCAATACACATAAACCAGCTGATCAACCATTGGGGCGCAATGCCAATTCATTAATAACATGGCAAGGGAAAAATATATAGAGAACCTGGTTGGAAAACCTGAAGAATGGCGCCATGGCCATCTTCTTCCTCGAGCGCATGAAGCACCCTATCTCACTTACCTCTCAACCATTTGACATGATTCAAACACCAAACTCGTGTGTTTTTCAACAAGGAACAAGATGGCAATACTTGATTTTATTTATTTTCAGTGTATAGAAAATTATATCATCATGACCGTATGAACCCTAATTTTGCAAAAGCAGTCGTGCAGACATGGTTATGAGGGCTATGATCAAATTTCTTGAGGGGAAACATTCAACATATGATGGCAAGCAATTGGCAAAAATATCATGCGAGGAAATATGCATGGATCATGAAGATGGAGTTTTTAGGCTTACCTTGATGCAAGCTGAAATGGAACTCTACACAGATGGCGTTCCAGATGCAATTTGATGATCCCTACAGCTTCAATGGATGTTGTGGAGTGTGTTGCAAGCTTTGGAACACTCTGAAAACTTCTGGATCAAGTTGGTGAACTCCAACTGCATAATTGAGGCATAATGACTTGTTTGAAGAGTGATTTTGAGCTAGGGGTGTTACAGTTGGTGTTTAAGTGTTTGGACACCTCAAATACATCATATCTGATGTGTCTGAGCAATTGGAATGGATTGCTTAGGGCTGGAACTCAAAACCCGATGGTGGTTTCTCAAAAACAAAGAAAATTGGCACTTAAGAGAGAATGAGAGAAAGAAGTGCTATAAAGTGCTTTGGTGTGCCTTGAATGATCCATTGGAACCTCTATTTATAGGTGATCAACTCTTGTCTTGGAGGAATAGTGAATGGCTGCTGGATCAGATCACCTTCAAAGGGATTGGTTGGATATAAATGCCTCTTGCATTAGGTGTAACAGCTGCTCCAAATAGATCAGCTATGCCTTGACTGAAATCACATTCCTCGGTTACTTTAATTGTTGTTTAATTAGAGAACTTGACTGAGGAGAGTGAGAATCTTGACAATGCACTATTCCACATTAATGCCCTTTGAATTCAAGGTAAAATGTGACAAAATGCATGAACTTCAAGTTGGAAGATTCCTTGGCTTTGTGACTCAGCTTTGTAGGTTGGATCAGATGCATTGTGATTGGTTTGAGTACATGTGGCATAATGATCCTTGGTTTTGATTCAGAAATCATGTGTGGCAAGCAAACATGCAAACTGATTTTTCCAAAACAGCTTACAGCAGCATGACTTTGGGCATGGATTCCTCTTGGCTCAAGTTGAATCAATTTATGCTAAGAGGCTCTTTGGATTCTTAGAAACATATGCAACAACATTGATGTTTACCTTTGGTCTTGATTCAGCTTGCAACTATGTGAAAAGGCCTCACAAGTTTTGGTGTTTTCAACAAAATCTGCCTTGGCCAGAATTTTTTTAAGTGTTGGAAAATGATGTATTTTCATGTTTTAGTCATTTTTGCCCAATCATAACTCAGAATCCACAATGAATTGGAGTGAGGTGTAGTTGAAGCTTTTTAGAGCGTAATGAGAGCTACAAATCTAGCTTTGGATGGGGAAAATGCCCTTGTGATTTAGGAGTTATGATCCTCCAAAGTTGGTACCCTAGCCACTTTGTTCCATAACTTAGAAAAATTTCTAAGTTTTTATGGTTACCCCTTTTACAAGTTATCCCACTTTTCTTGATTTTTCTTGATGAATGATGATTCCAATCACACATTAACATCATTTTAGGGTTAAAAAACCATTTTTATGAAAAATCTCAAAAAGTCAAAGTTTGACTTTTGTGCACAGTTGACTTTTTATCAGATGAATTCCAAACTGTGTGATCCTCTATGAAATCAAGTCCTTGACCTAAATCAAACTTGATGGATTGATTTCATAGGTGCTATAGGGTGTATTGAATCATGTCCTAGGGTTTGGGAGTACGTCCTGGTCAAAAGTCAAAGATACAGTTGACTTTTCTCGCGAAACCCTAACTGTGGTTCTGATGAAATTGAAACTTGTTGTTCAAGCTTCTGGGATTAATCCATTGTTGTAAATGGATCAATGTGGTGTATTGGAGAGCCAAAAACCATCTCTTGAGGTCTTGGCTCATGATTTGTCACAAAAGTCAACTTAGGGGTGAATTAGGTCAAGAAACCCTAATTTCTGATTTTTTTTATAAATGCATCCCCTGAAGTTAAGTTGATTTGATGATTGGGTTTATGATGTACCTTGGAGCATCTCGTGTTATGATTTGAAGTATTGGCTCATGCCCAGAGGAAATTTTCCATTTGGAGGCCCTGGTCGACCAAAACCCTAATTTGGTGACACTGGCGATCTTGAGGCTTGATCCACTTAGAATGCTGCAACCTTGTGCTTAATCCTTGATGTGGGAGTCCTCTTGATCCCTTGGGGATGTTTGAGAGGCTAGACAAGTTTAAGATCGTGTCATTCCTTGATTGATCCTTTGTCTAAATGCTCTGAGAGGGCTTGAAACCCTAGTCCTTAATTGTAGTGAAAGCTCAAACATCTCTGAGGAGATTGATGAGTGTATAATGATTCATCCATATTGTGATGATGATTTTCACAATGATGGGAATCTTAGTGATAAAAATTTGGGGTATGACAGATGCCCCTATTTAATCTTCTTGGACCTGAAGGTGTGAATGACGAAGGTATTCGGGCATTCGGGGTGCAAGAGGATTAAAATCGAAATACCCGAAATTTTGATGGTGACTAAGAATGGTAGTTCATGCATCCTTCTTCTTTTGCTAAGCAATGATGCTCAACAAAGGTAAAAACTTCCCCTCGATCCTGGTTTCCTACCGAGGAACTGGTCTTAGTTTCTGATATAAACTTCCCCTCGACCCTGGTTTCCTACCAAGGATCTGGTCTTAGTTTCTGATATAAACTTCCCCTCGACCCTGGTTTCCTACCAAGGATCTGGTCTTAGTTTCTTTTGTCAATAAACTTTATTGACAAGGGACGTTATTTATAGCGGTTCTCCTCAAACTTGTCGCCGAATTTTCACGGGGAGATGCCATTTGATGGGAAAAACTTTTGATGTCAGACTTGCTGGGGAACCCATCTGTCTGAGCTGTAGAGGTGCATAAACTTCTCTGTTGGAGATGCCATTTGTCAGCTCTATCTGGGAAAATGAGCCTCCTGAGAGACTGCTTTCGTTTGGGGACACTACATCATACTTTTCTCGGAGAAACGCCATATGATGTGATCCAATTTTGAGGTGCCGATGACCTTGTTGACATCGACTCTCCGGAGAGCAAAATCAATGCGTTGTTGAAAGTCTTTAGTTGAGAGGCTTTCTCTGGGGATTTTCCTTATTCTGGGAAAGCGGAGACATCATCTTCAATGGCGAAGAGTGATGCCGGCTGAGGGTTCTCTGGTTTTTCAGAGGTTCAAGTTATCAAAGTGGTCGAGGACCGTCTCTAGTCCAGAGATAACCTGGAGAGAGATTGCTTATATGATTCACTTACTGACGAGGAGAGAACTGAAAACTCGATTGAGAAGACTTTTATCACTAGGGGGTAAGACCGACTAGAGCGATAGTGATGCAATATGAATGCGAATGTAAACCAATAATGCATGACGTATGTATGTTTATGCTGACAAAACTGACGCGACATACAGACTAGTAGATGAACACGACTGGATACTCGGCCACAATGGGAGATGAGAAGTACCACTGGTTCACGATAGCAATTCTGCCTTGCTTAGGAGAGATAGTCCATGCGGGGAGCTGCGTTGATCGGGCTTAGGAGATGAGAACTATGCCGGGGGAGTCAGACGAAACATGATCTCTGACACAGTTGATCCTTCATTTAGGTGCACTGGTTTAGAAGGAATACTTTGAATCCGCACTTTGAAGTTCGATTACTTCTGGAGTAGCGATCGATGTTCATTCGATGTTCAACAGTCAAAAGAAATTGCCAGCTTTACTTTAAAAGCAGAAAAAAGTTTGACAAGTAAATTCATTTTTGTTTTATTTCAAGAATCGTTAATCATATTAAAATGTCATTCTATAAAGCTAAAACAAACAAGAATTATAAACAAAAGCACAAGGGCTCAAATTTTATTGATAGGATGGAAATCAGCCAAACGTGTGATTCCTAAGAGTATATACAAAGTTAGAAAATGGTAATTTACAGGGAAAAGGGCTACATCGAAACATAAGGACCAATATCCTTCTACCAACTTTGAATTCTGGGCATCCTGAGCTTTTGTCGAAAATGACCCTGACTGAAGTTTTCCTGACGGTGTAACTGTTGTTGAGGGTTTGCCCCTGTCGAACATAGTTACTTGCCATTATCCCTAATTTTTGCCTGGATTGTACTTTGAGGTTTCCAATCCACCGGGATGATTTTTGATTATGCCTCTAATTTTTGCCTGGACTGCCCTTTCGGGTTTTCAATCCACCGAGACGTTTTTTTTTTAGTTTAGGCGAAGTATTTCTTGACTACGTCAACATTCGTGGGGTAGGCAAATTCCTCTCTGTCCATGGTTGCGAGTCTCAAGGCGCCGCCTGAGAAAACTTTCTTGACCACATAGGGGCCATCGTAATTCAGAGTCTATTTGCCCCGAGAATCAGTGAGAAAAGATTATATCTTTTTGAGCACAAGGTCTCCTTTCTCGAAGACGCGAGGTCAGACCTTTTTGTCAAACACCGTCTTCATCCTTTGTTGATACAACTGACCATGGCATAGTGCCGTCATCTGTTTTTCTTCGATCACATTCAGTTCGTCGTGTCGACTTTGACACCATTCTGCTTCTGTAAGCTTAGCCTCCATCAATACCTGGATTGATGGGATCTCCACTTCTATGGGGAGCACTGCTTCCATGCCATATACTAGAGTGAAAGGGGTTGCCCCTGTTGAAGTGTGGACAGATGTGTGATAACCGTGAAGACCAAAAGGTAGCATCTCGTGCCAGTCTTTGTAGGATACAACCATCTTCTGAATAATCTTCTTGATGTGCTTGTTAGCCGCTTCTACCGCTCCGTTCATCTCAGGTCGGTAGGGAGATGAGTTATGGTGTTCGATCTTGAACTCAGCGCACAACTCTTTTATCATCTTATTGTTCAAGTTAGATCCATTATCTGTAATGATCTGGCTCGGAACACCATAACGGCAAATGATATTATTTTTGATAAATCAGACCACCACTTGTCAGGTTACATTGGCGTACGACGCTGCTTCGACCCACTTGGTGAAGTAGTCGATGGCTACCAGGATGAACCGATGTCCGTTCAAAGCCTTGGGCTCAATCATGCGATCATGTCGATTCCCCATATGGAAAAAGCCCAAGGGGAAGAGAGAACTTTGAGATGCGTTGGCGGTACATGGATTTTGTCAGCGTATATCTAACACTTGTGACACTTCCTCATGTACTTGTAGTAGTCGGATTCCATGGACAACCAATAGTACCCTGCTCTCAGAATTTTTCCCGCCATCGTGTGTCCGTTGGCATGAGTGCCAAAGGATCCTTCGTGAATTTCTTTTATTAGCATGTCTGCTTCTGGTCTGTCTACGCATCAGAGCAAGACCATGTGAAAGTTTCTCTTATAGAGTGTATCACCGCTCAGAAAGAAGCTGCCTACTAGCCTTCTGAGGGTCTTTCTGTCCTTCCTTAGTGCCCCAGGTGGGTACTCTCATTTCTGAAGGAAGCATTTGATATCGTGATACCAAGGTTTGTCATCTATGACTGCTTCAATCGTGAAGATGTAAGCGGGCCGTTCAAGGTGTATAATGTCGATCTTAGGTAAGTCACTCCATTGACCTACACTAATCATGGAAGAGAGGGTAGCTAATGCATCAGCCATGTGATTCTCATCACGAGGGATGTGATGAAACTCGATTCTGTTGAAGAAAGGTAACAACCTTCTCGCGTAATCTTTGTAAGGAATCAATCCTGATTGGTATGTGTTCCAATCTCCTTTGATCTGATTGATAACCAGGGCTGAGTTGCCATATACGTCCAAGTTCTTAATCCTTAGGTCGATAGCTTCTTCGAGACCCATGATACAAGCTTCGTATTCGGCCTCTTTGTTTGTACACTTGAATGTCAGGCTGGCGGTGAAAGGAATGTGGGTACCCTAAGGGGTTATAATGATTGCCCCAATTCCGTTTCCATAATGATTGACAGCTCCGTTAAAGATGAGTCCTCATTGGGAACCTGGTTCCGGCCCTTCACTGGGTAGCGGTTCATCGCAATCTTTCATTTTCAAATACATGACATCTTCGTCTGGGAATTCAAATCCGACTGATTCCTGATCGTCAATCGGTTGATGAGCCAAATGATCGGCTAAAATACTCCCTTTAACAGCTTTCTGAGCATGGTACTCTATGTCATATTCTGATAACAACATCTGGCAATGGGCAATCCTTCCCGTGAGAGCAGGTTTTTCAAAGACATACTTGATTGGATCCATTTCAGAGATCAACCAAGTAGTGTGACGAATCATATATTGGCGAAGCCGTTTGGCTGCCCAAGCCAGAGCACAGCAAGTTTTCTCAAGCATAGTGTATCGAGTCTCGTAGTCGGTGAATTTCTTGCTTAAATTGTAGATGGCAGACTCTTTCCTTTTGGTTTCATCTTGTTGGCCAAGTGCACAGTCCATTGAGTCTTCCAAGACTGTTAGGTAGATGATCAGTGGTCTTCCTTCCACTGGAGGTGATAGAATCGGTGGGTTCGATAGGTATTCCTTGATACTGTCGAAGGCGATTTGGCAATTTTCTGTCCAAACGCAATCCTGATTCTTTTTTAGTAATTTGAAAGTCGGTGCACACGTTGCAGTCATGAGGAATATGAATTTGGAAATATAGTTCAAACGTCCTAGGAACCCCCTGACTTGTTTTTCAGTTTTCGGAGAAGGCATTTCTTGAATGGCCTTGACCTTGTCAGGATCAACTTCAATTCCTTTCTGGCTGACGATGAACCCTAAAAGTTTCCCAGAACGGACACCAAAGGTACATTTATTGGGATTCAAGCAGATTTTGTACTTTCTCAGCCGCTCGAACAGTTTTGACATGTGGGTCACATGCTCCTCTTCTATTTTAGATTTTGCAATCATGTCATCGACATATACCTCGATTTCCTTGTGTATCATGTCATGAAAAAGATTAGTCATGACCCTTTGATAGGTTGCCCCGACATTCTTCAAACCGAACGACATTACCTTGTAACAAAAGGTACCCCATGGGGTAATGAAGGAGGTCTTCTCCATGTCTTCTGGAACCATTTTGATCTGATTATAGCCCGAGAATCCATCCATGAAGGAGAAGACTTTGAACTTTGTTGTACTATCTACCAGTATGTCAATGTGTGGTAAAGGAAAGTCGTCCTTTGGACTAGCCTTGTTTAAATCTCTGTAGTCGACACACATTCTGACCTTTCCGTCCTTTTTTGAAACGGGTACGATGTTGGCTAACCATTGAGGATGTTCTGATGTGGCGAGGAAACCTGCGTCAATCTGTTTCTGTACCTCCTCTTTGATTTTGATGGCCATGTCTGGGTGAGTCCGTCTCAACCTTTATTTTACTGGCGTACATTCCAATCTTAATGGTAAATGATGTTCCACGATGCTGGTATCCAGCCCTGGCATATCCTGATAGGACCAAGCGAACACATCAAGGAATTCTCTAAGAAGCTTCGTCAAACTCTCCTTGGCAGTTGGACTGAGCAGTGCCCCAATCCTGATTTCTTTTCTCTCTTTTTCTAAACCCAAGTTTACCGTTTCCAACAGCTCTTTGTGAGGTTCAATGGACCTTTCCTCCTATCTGAGTAGTCGGGAGATCTCTTCTGGAATTTCGTTGTCATTTTCTTCTTCAGCCTCAAATACCGGGAACTCAAAGTTGGGAGAAGGCA
The DNA here is from genome assembly GCA_022829125.1 of Lathyrus tuberosus. Lineage (NCBI taxonomy): Eukaryota > Viridiplantae > Streptophyta > Magnoliopsida > Fabales > Fabaceae > Lathyrus > Lathyrus tuberosus. The sequence goes on along the minus strand of JALAZF010000113.1, from coordinate 13,763,301 downwards.
TCGGATCGTATGTTTCAACTGGGTTTAAAACAAGTAATCTGCATGACATGATGATTTGTTTTAGAAGAGATAGAGAGGATGCAAGAGTGTATGCAGTGTATTTTCTGATAACTGCTTGTTTTATTGTTTGAATTGTTTTTTTAGGATTACCATTTTCTGAGAAAAGTAAAAAGAGAAAACAACAATAAATGCGGAAATTACATAACAACGTTATTTTATTAATGAACAAGTCGATTCTTGAAACTACAGCCCTATAAAACAAAACTCTGTCACTTTGGGCAAAGCGAAGAGGGAAATTTACAGAAAGTGAGCCCTATCAAAACATCCGTTGCACCTGGGCAGGGTGAAAGGTTAAAGTAAAGATGGCAATTACTTAGACTTATGAACAATCTTTGGAACATCAACTGTGACACATTGGCGGCGAACTCCTCGGTGAATCACAAAGTCTGGTACCTTCTTTCTTGGCTTGTCCTCAGAAATGACGCCGATGACCGTTTTTTGGATCGGAGGTCCTTTAAATGATAATTGCATCAAGGTGGACTTCGGCATAACATTCAGGGCTGACCCTGTGTCTACCAGTACGCTAGCTAAAGCATCATCTTGGCAGTTGACTGTAATACTGAGTGCCATGTTATGACGACGACCTTCTTCAGGTAATTCCTCATCACTAAATCCCAAGTTATTGCAGGAAGTGATGTTAGAGACAATGCTATCGAACTGTCTAATTGTTACATCTTGTTCCACAAAGGCCTGCTCTAAGACTTTCTGTAGAGCCTCACTGTGCGCTTCTGAACTAAGTAACAGTGATAATACCAAGATCTTTGAAGGAGTTTGCAACAGTTGATCAACAATGTTGTATTCACTCTTTCTGGATGAGCTTCAGCATCTCATCATCGTTTTTCAAAAGGTCGAGATATCTGGATTGACCGACCAGTGGATTAGGAATTTCTGTCTGAGGTTCCTTTTCTTTGTTGGGTTCTCCAACTCCTCTGTTGAAGATTCTACCACTCCGTGTTACTCGACTTCCTTCTGCAATATTCACGATGGAGGGTAATGGAATTTCCTTTCCATTCTCAATTATTGTTGCATCGTATTTGTAAGGGATGGCCTTAGCTGATTCATACGGTAATGGTCCTGGAAGATAAATAACTACAGGAGCCTTCTGATTTTTCTGACCATCGTACGTAATTTTGATCCGTTCCCGGTTGGGAACTCTCGATTCATCAAGTAGAGGGATGATGGCACAAATATCCCTAGTCCTCTGATGATTAGGGATTACAACAACATCCTCGATTTGATCAGTGAAATAGTTGACTGATCCAGAACTTGACCACGGTTGAATCTCTTTGCGGTCCAACTGACTTTGAAGGGCTGCCCGCATGAAGTAGCATCCTTGATTATCCACTGAGCAAACTCCACACCGTTCATAGTTGTGTAGTGGCACCTGGCCACATCCGCTTTGAATACAGTGTAACCTTACGAAGTCTGTTTCCATCGATCGAACATCCTGACTTTGATATCTAGTAGGATTCCCATTAGTGATACTAACTTACTGGGTGTCTTCATCCATATAGATTGGAAGCCACCAGTGGTTCAACAAGTGCTGAAGTGTTTCCTGGACAAGGGCACAACCTTGATCGTTTTTGCAACCCGCTTTACAGTTCTGATAATCATGTGATACCAGGAACCCGAGCTGGACCTGTTTAGCATGTAACTCCACCAAGCTGGTATTCATCAAGTGAATATCGAAGATTTGAATCATGATGATTCCTATCATGGTAGTCTTGGATCCATCCAAGATCCATCTGACGCTGGAGGGCCTCTTGTACAAAAGAGCATCCCTGTTTGTTTACCTAGCAAGTCAGACAGGAATTATACTCATGCCACAGCAGATTATGATATTGGCTTTGCCCGGAGTGCATCGCCACCAAGTTGACATTCATCGCACAGATGTCGTGGTTTTGAATGATGTTGTAATTCGTATGAACCATGTTAACTCCACGAACTCGGTGTTCTTGGATCCATCCGAGATCCATCTGTTCCTGTAGAGCTGATTGCACCACAAAACATCCCTGATTACTTTTAGAGCAGACATCACACTGGTGATAATTGTGGGGTGGCACATGGCCATATCCATTCTATCTACAATGCATCTTGACCAAGTCGGCCCTCAATAAGAGTACATCGTGAATTTGATAGACGTTGTTAGACTCTCCTTCTATCAAATTGACTGCAGCTTTCTCGTGTTGAGGCAGCGGGTTCATGAGAACATTCGGATTCGTATCTTTGAAAGATAAAACCCCGCTCCTAACAAGCTTTTGCACATCAGATTTGAAACTGAGACAGTTTTCTATGTTATGCACGGGTCCTCCTTGATGGTAAGGGAAAGTCTGATCCACCTTAAACCAAAAAGGCAGATTTTTCGGTACTGTAAGAGGAGACTTAGTCTACACATGCCCCTTGGCCAGTAGTAACAGAAACAGTTCTGCGTACAACACCGGTATAGGGTCAAACCCTGGTGGCCGCGTTGTACGGTTGTTGTTGTATGGAGGACGAGCCTACTGAAGAGGCGGTTGTGTCCTTTACTGAAATTGCTGTGAAATTGGTTGGTTTTGAGCAACCTGAGGTTGATACATAGGCGCGGGGTTGATAGCAGGAGTTACAGCTGCTACTGGTTGATATCGACGCCTTTGCTTTCCGAGAGAGATATTCCCAATATCCTGCTTTTTTTTCTTAGGGAGAGAACTACCGTATTTTTTAGTACCGCTTGTCGACCCGGTGTCTTTGACTAGATATCCTTCTCAAACGGCTTCCTCGAGACGTAATCCCATGCCGACCATTTCGGTGAAGTCGCTGGATGCACTGGCAACCATTTTGTCGTAGTAAAATGAGCTAAAGGTCTTTAAGAAAATCTTTGTCATCTCTTTTTCCTCAAGAGGTGGACAAATTTGAGCGGCAATTTCACGCCATCTCTGAGCGTATTCCTTAAAGGTTTCCTTATCCTTTTGTGAGATTGATCTGAGTTGATCTCTGTCTGGTGCCATGTCCAAATTGTATTTATATTGTTGGACGAAGGCAGTGCCAAGATCTCTGAAAGTGCTAATCGTAACGCAGTTTAAACCCATGTACCATTTGAGTGCGGCACCGGTTAAACTATCTTGAAAGTAGTGAATCAGTAGATCCTGATTCTCTGTCTGAGCTGACATTCGTCGAGCGTACATCACTAAATGGCTCTGAGGGCAAGAGTTACCCTTGTACTTTTCAAAATCGGGTACTTGGAACTTGTGTGGGACTTTCACATTGTGGACCAAGCAGAGATCTGCGGCGTCCTTTCTAAATAAATCCTGACCGGGAATAGCTTGCAGTTCCTTCTGCATTTCCAAGAACTGCTCCTGGAACTCATCCATTCTGTCGAACATAGTTTCCTTTCTACCAGAAGGTATCTGTGGAATCTGTCCTTCCGGGACAGTGTGCACCACAGGGGGTGGTACCATTACTACGGCAGTGAATCTTGGTGTTTCCCGAAGTTTGTAACCTTCAGGAGTTGTCGGTATGCCCCTGGCATCTTTGCTTTGCCGAAGTTTGTAACCTTCAGGCCCAGCGGCTCCTGCTGATGTTTTCAGATCTCCAGTGATCGACGGAATATATCCTTCCGAGATATAGTTGGGTGGCATGCCCCAAGGACGATATTTCGGTATTCTGTACCTAGGATCAAACTTCTCCACTATCGGCGTTGAGGTGATCTCTGAGATCACAATTCTTTGTAGCTAAGCTTCTGCCATGGCTTGCATGTCGTTACGAAGCTTTCTTATATCCTCTCTCATAGCGTCGATCTCTTCTTTCAACTCTCTGTTCTCTTCCTTGAGATCATCCATCTTTTTCTGACGATTGGCCCGAGTATTGTACGAATGAGACAGTTTGACTCTAGAACCGAGACACAAACGTGAGATTCGTAGGTAAGAAGAATATGTGATGTGAAAATGATGAATACAATGATTATATTAATTGGTTTTTTTGTTCAAAGTAAACTTCGACAATTAGATTGCAAATATCAAACAGTGGGGAAATCCCCGTTTTATTGAATTCAAAGGATTACGGAAATGAAAATACAGTAAATTACAAGGTGCGGAAATAGAAACCTAAGCTAATGGGTCTCGATTCCTCTTTAAGGAGAACTCGGGTGCTGATTCTGGTACTTTCCATTTCTTTGACCGGGGCTCTTGGGCCGTTTTCGGGTTGTCATTCCTTTGCCAAGTGAAAGAAGCGAGCAAATTCCTTTGGTCATCCTGATTTTCTACAGCATGTTGCTCTAAAATCTCAATCAGAGCATCCTTATCTTTCAGCAGTTGTTGTATTTTGGTACACTCCACATTGAGAATGCGGTACTTGTTCTTCCAAGACCTCCTCTCCTGTTGAACTTTGTTGAGAGTAACCCGAAGTTTTTCCGTTTCAGTCATGAAGTACATGACAAATTCCCTTGGTGGAAGAACTCCGTGACGAGGATAATGCATCTTTAGCTTGAGAGCTCTAGTTTGTACCCAGTGGAGATAAGGCTCCACCGAGACACAGTCCGGTTTTCCTAGAGACTCTCGCCCTTTCTTATGAACATGTTACCAAGCGTGCACTATTTCCGTCTTTAGTGCCCTGTCATTTTCTCCTTCCTTGAAGAAAAGACCTTTTAGATGAGCATTACGCGGAACATGCCTCATCGGGTATCCAAATTGACGACAAACCAATACTGGATGGTAATTGATTCCTCCCTTAGTTCCTATGAGGGATACGTTGGGGAAATTTCCACAACGGTTAATGATCCTGATCCCGTCATAAATCCTATTGCACCACTTTATGTCAGAGTTGGTAAGAGACATGATTTTTTGCGACCAACGTAAGGCATTCTTATGATCCTAAAAAGCGGCAGACTTAGGCAAATGGGAGATAAACCATTTGTATAGCAGGGGTACACAGCACGTGATCTCCCCTCGGCTGTACAAATTCCCTAAGTGTACAAAATGATATGCATCTGCGAGCAAAGTTGGTACAGGGTTTCTAATCAGAGAAACCTTAATGGCATTGATATCGACGAAGTTATCAATGTTGGGAAACAAAAATAACCCGTAGGTGAGTAAAACAAAGATGCTTTCAAAAGCAATCATGTTCCCTATACTAGCAAAGTACAGAGCCTTCTTTACCAGAAACTTGGCTGGTAAACCTGGGACCCCACCCTTAGTGGTCATGTGAGTCTTGACTTCTGACTCATCCAAATTGATTTCTCTTGCAATGGTTTGATCTTTTGGAATTTCTTCCAGTCCAAAAAAGGGAGCTTGATCAGTAATGTGTAGATCAATCAGATGAGAATACTCCTCCAGCATTGGTGCGAGCTGGTAATCCGGGAATGTGAAACAGTGATAGATCGAATCGTAAATCTGAATGAGTGCCTCCAGGATTCCTTCAATTACATTGACCCTTAACAGAGGTAGCAGACCTTCGTACTTGGCTCTGAAAGCGTCAGGGTTAGTGATCATCCTTGCTAATCCTCTCAAATCCTCTAGTTTTGGAACGTTGAAGGTATACTTGTGAGTTTTTCATCTTTCGAAATCCATGAGCGCAATCCTTTTCTCTCTGACATTTGCAATCATTGTCTTAGTTTAATTTGAAAAAGAGAGACTAGAAGAGAAATTTTTTTTTGTTTAATGTTTTTTTAAAATGAATGCATGAATGCAGCACACAAAAACATAGAAAAAACATGGGGTCAAAGGGTCGGTGACATGAAGTCAAGGCTCTACCCCCCCCCCCCCCCAAAAGGTTTATACTAGTTATTTTTGTACCTATTTCTCAAAATCATTAATTCTTATCGAGATCACATCAGCGGGCCGGGAACCGTGCTAGGTGATGTAATTCGAAGAATCTCAGAAGAGGGTAGTATCGCGTAACAACTATTTCCGATAGCTTCCGCACTACTGAAAGAGGTTTTTCCTAGGTGTATACTCAATCTTTCCACATGCGGCATCACACGTATTCCCATTAGCAGAAAAATAAACACATATATCATTTAGGAAAAGCAGTATATATATTTGTCCTAATGTCCTAGACTTTTTAAGAGCTATGAATCCTATGATCCTAACAGAAAATGGCTCCCCGGCGGAGGCGCCATTCTGTGGTACCTTCCCCACTTAAAGGTTTTGACCTAAGATCCTAGTGAAGGCCGATCCTAGAAATAACATTGGTCCCCAGTGACATCACCATGCCTGTGATACCTTGAATTCAAGAATTTCATCCCTTGGGAAAACAAGAAAGAATGTCTCCCACTGTGGTCGCCATTCTTCTATGGCGTTTTCTAAACTTAAGGTTTCTACCGAAGATTGTAAGAAAGAGAAGAAGGCCCCACGGTGGGTGCCATTTTTCTATGGCGGCCACCGCCAGGAAAATGACTTATCCATGGTTTTCACCCTAAATTTTAAGAAAGAAAGACAGGCCCACGGTGGGCGCCATTTTTCTGTAGCGAGCGATTTTGGACGTGGTTCTTAAGCACTGTCGCTCTGGGGTACTACAGGTCGATTCATTTTTTATCCTACTAAAGCTGATGAAGGAAGGGAAATAGATGTCTCCAACTAACCCTGCTTGCAAACCGAGGTTAAATAGTCAAAATTGTTGGTTTACAGATGCCATGTGGATGTGGGGCCTCTCTCTGCTTATTTTGTTCAGAACGAAATACCGGGACTATTCATGGGGAATTTGTTAGGATACTGTGCCAGATTAGATGGAGGTGGGGGATTTTTTGATTAGTGTGCTCGCTAATATTCTTTTGCAATCTTATGCCTACGTATTCCCGGGATAGGGAAATCAGAGCGATCGTAGTTCTTCCTATTCTATGGGAGGAAAAATTTGTTTTGGTGTCTTGTTCAAAGCCTAAGACGTGAAGCTAAAGGGAGTATATGTATCTTGTTCAAAGCCCAAGATGTGAAGCTGAATGGTCTATTTGACTGAGAGAGAATTTGTCATCTCTAAAGAGGAGTTGTTGATGTTTGTATGTTGTGAGCAAGGCACAAATTTGATGCTAAAAGGTTGATTGACTCAACTGGGTTTTCTTTATACAAAGCCTAAGAGGAGGCTATTGACCCAACAAGAGGGTGTTTTTTATTTTTTATCTCGTACGAATCCCGAGATAGAGGCTAAAAGGGGTTGACTTAACAAGGGAATCTTATATACTCAACAAGAGAGTGTTTCGTAGGTGTCTTGTATGAAGCCCAAGACGGAGGCTGAAAGGGTTTGACTCAACAAGAGAGTCTTTTATACTCAACAAGAGAGTGATTTGTGTCTCGTACGAAGCCCGAGATGGAGGTTAAAGAGGTGACTCAACAAGAGAGTCTTTTATACTCAACAAGAGAGTGATTATGTGTCTTGTACGAAGCCCAAGACGGAGGCTAAATGATTGATGACTCAACAAGAGAGTCTTTTATACTCAACAAGAGAGTGTTTTTGTATCTTGTACGAAGCTCGAGATGGAGGCTAAAGGGGACTGACTCAACAAGAGAGTCTTTTATACTCAACAAGTAAGTGTTTTGGTGTCTTGTACAAAGCCCAAGATGGAGGCTAAAGGATGGAAGACTCAACAAGAGAGTCTTTTATACTCAACAAGAGAGTGTTTTTTATCTCGTACAAAGCCTGAGATGGAGGCTAAAAGGCTGATTCAATAAGAGAATCTTTTATACTCAACAAGAGAGTGAAAAGGTCAGCTCCGCTGGGGAGAATCATTTGTACAAAGCCCAAGAGGAGGCTATGGTGCTGGTGACTGTTTCAGTTGAGTGACAGGTCCAGTATGGATAAAGAGAAAATCAGTTCTTATATGGGTAATATGGTACTCGTGGATTTGATCAGAGGATCAGGGTTATCTCCTGTTCTTTAAGGAAATGAGAAATCCCAAGGGCATTGAGATTGTCTAAGTCTACGGGCGTTCTTCCCATTCTTGAAAGGGGCTTGAGAATGTCTTTGAGACTCAAGGGTCTTAGACTGTCCAAGTCTAGAGTTTTATCTTTTGTACTATGCTTAAGAGAATTTAAGAGACAATACATTTGCGGTAGAAAGATCTAGACTCTTTGAAAGACTGTTCTATTAAGATGACTAATTTCTGCTCCTATACCTCTAGGAGGTCGTCGGGACAATTTGTACAAAGCCCAAGAGGAGGCTGGAAACTTTTAAGAAGCCGCAGGACAATTTGTACGAAGCCCAAGAGAAGGCTATCTTCCTGGAGGAAGAATCATTATACGAAGCCTAAGAGGAGGCTGTGAAAACTTCTAAGAAGCCGACGGGTCCTTGTACAATGCCCAAGAGGAGGCGGGGATGCTTTTAGGAAGCCTTCGGGTCCTTGCACTAAGCCCAAGAGGAGGCTGATGAACAGTTCCAGAAGGGATTTCACATGGAATAGTGTCCTTCTGTATATGAACTGTTCAAGGGGGAAATTTCTTAGATCTAGTTATCTAAAATTGTTGTAAGGAGACGAGGTTTTATCTAGTTCTAGACGTAATTGCCGGGGAAACTCTAAATATCTATACTATTATTACACAGTTGATATGAGTTTATGAAAGAAGATTTACAGTGAAACAACCCCACAGTATAGTTATATACATATGAAAGCAGTAAATGAAAGCGGTTAAACACTTACTCGGTTGTAGAGCTTCCATGTTGTTTTGTTAGTTGTTCAACAAAGAAAGCTTTGATAACAATATTATATTCAAAATCAAAGGAGAAAGTGCTTTGAAAAGGTTATTGGGGCTTACAGCTCAAGGAGAGGCCCAAGTTTTACCAGTGATCGCACTGTTGTTTTGAATTTATACAGAGGGACTTATACAAGTGACTGGGGCCCAAAAAGGTTTTCTGTACAAAGGGATGGGTCTTACACTTTCTCAAGAGGCCCAAAAGTTTATTTTTATACAAGAGGTGGGGCTTATAGCTCAAGGAGAGGCCCAGGGTTTGATTTTAAACTGGCGAGCGCGCCGAGATTTTCTTTTAACACAGAGGGACTTATACCATATCTGAGGCCCAAAAAGTTTTGGTTAAAAGGGGGTTTGGGTCTTACACTATATAAGAGGCCCAAAGGTGATTTTGAATGGGTCTTATAGCTCGAGGAAAGGCCCAGATGGTTAGTTTTAAACGGGCGATGATCGCGTCAAACTTTTGCAATACAACAGGACTTATACAATGAGTGAGGCCCAAAATAGGTTTGTATTTACAAAGGATTGGGTCTTACACTCTATTAGAGGCCCATAAGTGTTTAGAAAAGTTTGTTAGGGTGAAAATCAGTAAAACCCTAATTTCATCATTTTTAAAGTAATTATTCAAAGAAAATTAATTAAAATGATACAAATTCCAAATAAGTTTGAATAAACAAATTGTGATTTTGGTTTTAGGTTTGAAAAATGAGGTTTTAATCACAAGATGAATTAAAACCTATTTGGTGTTGATTTTCCAACATGAATATTTATTTTTAAAAGGTTTAAAAACAATAAAAATGAATTTATTCACAAAAATACTAATTATATTAAATAAATAATATAAATCTAATTTTTTTGTGAAATAAAATATTTCAACATTTTTGTGATTTTTGCAAAAAGAACCAATCAAAAATAATTAAAATTGAGTGAGTTATTAATTTTTCAAATCATTTAAAATAAATATGAAAAATAACAAGAATAAGAAAAAGTGGTAAAAAAGAGATCTGGGGTGAGGGGGATTCGAACCCCAGACCTCTCTCGCTTGCCAATACACATAAACCAGTTGATCAACCACTGGGGCGCAATGTCAATTCATTAATAACATGGCAAGGGAAAAATATATAGAGAACTTGGTTGGAAAACCTGAAGAATGGCGCCATGGCCATCTTCTTCCTCGAGCTCATGCATGAAGCACCCTATCTCACTCACCTCTCAACTATTTGACATGATTCAAACACCAAACTCGTGTGTTTTTCAACAAGGAACAAGATGACAATACTTGATTTTATTTATTTTCAGTGTATAGCAAATTATATCATCATGACCGTATGAACCCTAATTTTGCAAAAGCAGTCGTGCAGACATGGTTATGAGGGCTATGATCAAATTTCTTGAGGGGAAACATTCAACATATGATGGCAAGTAATTGGCAAAAATATCATGCGAGGAAATATGCATGGATCATGAAGATGGAGTTTTGAGGCTTACCTTGATGCAAGCTGAAATGGAAGTCTGCACAGATGGTGTTCCAGATGCAATTTGATGATCCCTACAGCTTCAATGGATGTTGTGGAGTGTGTTGCAAGCTTTGGAACACTCTGAAAACTTCTGGATCAAGTTGGAGAACTCCAACTGCATAATTGAGGCATAATGGCTTGGTTGAAGAGTGATTTTGAGCTAGGGGTGTTACAGTTGGTGTTTAAGTGTTTAGACACCTCAAATACATCATATGTGATATGTCTGAGAAATTGGAATGGATTGCTTAGGGATGCAACTCAAAACCCGATGGTGGTTGCTCAAAAACAAAGAAAATTGGTGTCGCTCCCAGGATTTTCATCCAGGTACAAACGCGAGAGTGTCGCGGAAAACAAAGTCGTCAGCCGTGTAAATTTATCCCAAGAGAGGGAAAGGGAACATCGCATAAACCTGAGGAAGAGGGAAAGGAATGGTCATCGCAACCATAGCCTGGGTTCGGGAGTCGGTTACGCGAAAGGAAGGTGCTAGCACCCCACGCGTCCATCGTACTCGATGGGATCCACGCTTGTTGTCTAATCTAAGGGTGAGTTATCCTATCATTTATGGCTGCACTAAAATGGGAAGGGGAAAACTAAGACAGACTTGGTAGGACGTCGACGTCCTAGGCCTACGTACCCCCTTTGTGCAATGGGGAATTCAGAGTCAACGTAGTTCGGACCAAGTTCTTTTTGTGTTTTTTATGAGCGACGTTAAGTTCGCGTCCGACAGTTAGGGTCGATGCCTGTTTGCGTCTCAGACGGAAAGTAACGTGCCCCTTTTGAAAATAGCCTTTAGTTTGACAATCCCGAAGGACAAAAAGGTTTGAAGTTTGTTTGTATTTTTTAGGACGGAAGTGACTTGGGTTAGTTCATAAGTAGCATTGCACCAAAGTCTAGGGCATAGGGGCGAATACTTAACGCATCGTCCCAAGACAGGACGCTCGCTAAGCACTCTAGAAAGGTGAGAGGAAGCCCCTCATTTCTCATTCCCCACGCTTAAGGCTCGTGCGCAGTACACTTTATCCTTATTAAGTGTTTTCAAGAAGTTTTGAGATGAGAAGAGAGAAGACACAAACGAAACTCTAAAGGGAGACTAAGAGTCCTAATGTTATCATGCATGGGTAACCTACGGTTAGCGAGGTTTGACGACAACCTAAGCCTAAAGAAAAGAGAAGATGAGAGACAGAAAGAGTGAGAATGGACATGGATAACTATCCACACCCTTGAATAACTTACCTCAGCCCCTGCATAAAAGGTTAGTACAAAACAGACGCACGTAACAATAAGAGAAAAGAAACTCAAGCAAATCACAAACCAAAGAGAAATGATTAAAAACCAAATGAAATTCAACCAAAACAGAATATGGATGACCTAAACATGCATTATGAAGTCAAAGGAAACAAACCCAAATGATGGCACAAGTGCCTTTTCAACCAAGGTAACCAGACATCATCAGAAATATGCATACAAGAAGATCTCACATAAAGAGCAGTCACATAATTAGTAAAACATCTTATAAAATTACCAAATTAATTATCAACATTTCTCAACCAGAAACAAACAACATATCAAAAACTCCTACAAAAATTCAAAATATAAGTCACTCAAACAAATATGCAAAGTTCAGACAAGAAACATGGTTCAATATGCAAAAAAGGAGGACTAAAATGCAATATAAAATGATTTAAAAAATGATAGAAAAATATTTTAATGCAATTCAATGTGTTGATGAATGAATGCAAAAAGAATGGGCTCTAAATGTTATGTATACTATGAGAACAAAATTCTACAATGTAACATGTGCAAAATAAAACAAATTCAAAAGGAAATTAAACAATTAATTAATTCAGAAGATAAAAGTAAAATAAAAATAAAAAATAAAATTTTTGAAAATTTTATAAAATTATGAATATGATGCATGAATTTCCTGGGAATTTTTTGATGCAAAAAACTAATTTAAAAAAAAATAAAATGAAAACAATATAATTAAATAAAATAAATAAATTGGCATAAACGTGTGGGGTGTGTATAGCAAGCATTCACGTTGAAAATGGAAATGGACCTAAGTAGAGGGGTGTGAATAGAAGTCCCAGGTCACAAAGCCCATCAGCGAAAATAAAAGAAATAAAAAGAAACATAATGCACTCTAGTCAACCCAATTGACTCCCCAGGACCCTCAGATCAATCCAACGTGTGCCACCAAGTCAACACAATCATCATGTATTCGAGATCAACGGTTTAGATCAAAACGCACATGGTAAAAATGATACACACGCATACACACAATTATTCAGACATACCATAAGAGCACGTGATAGGCATGTGATATTTTAATTCGTTGTCACGATCCTGGCCCTCAGATCTAATCCACATCCCAGGTTTATTAATAAGTAATGTGATGGATGGTTTAGATTGGTGGTACATGGCAATATCCATGGAAAGACATACACGCAATTAAATGAAATAAAACATAAAAATAAAAAACGTGGCATCACGTGGACCACGCGATCAAGGCCATCAACGGCCACGATTTCGTCTTCCCCAACCAAACCTTCACCGGCCGGAAACTCCCCAGGTCGCCGGAGCTAGGGTTCCGGTCACCCTCTCCGGTGAGCTACAACAAATATTTCTCCAGAAATTGCATATGAATACACCATTTTGATCATAAAAACATGAGGATCAATAATATGTCATCAAAAATCCCAAACAAACAACACATAATGAGAATCGAACGAAAGAAAGTTTGGTATCAAAACTTAAAACTCATGGAATAACCAAAATACACGTCCAATCTCAAAAATAAATAGATCAGAATTATCAGCAACAATCACAGATCATTATGCATATTTAAAAGTAGAGTTCTATGATCATGAAAAAATGCCCTAACCTGAGATGGTGTAACGTGTACCCTTACTGTTAGCTTCAAGTGGTGGTTGGATTGTGCTCTATGGATCCCCAGGAAGAAGATTGTGAAAGTGGATTGTGAAAAACTCTTGAGGATTGTGAGATTCCTTGAAGAAAAGCTTTAGGGTTGCAAACTTTGTTTTCCTCCAATATCACGTGTGTCCTTCCTAACCCTAGCATGAGTAAGCTTAAATACACTAGGGTTTTTCACTGATAATGATTTGGGCCTTGGTAATTCTCCACTTAATGAGTTTTTGGATGACTTTGGAAAATTACATCATGTGAGATACACCTCCTTCCATGCATGTATATCCAAACATTCTATGATGGATCACTTATGTTTGAATTGCTAACCACACCTGAATTTGATTTGGGCCTTGAGATGCCTTGGTTCATGAGTTTTAAATAATTTGGCAATTTTGCATAATAAAAAATAAATGATGAATAAACCATGGATCCTCTTGATTTAAAGGCCAAAAATTCTCCTTAGGGATTGTTCTTTGATGTTAGCATGTGACATGAAGCAATGGAATTAATTATAGGTCACTATGCCAAAGTTGTGAAAATGGAACCCTAAAAACCACTTTGCCTTCTTTTGGTCATAACTTGAGTTTCACAAATGATATGGAGACCCACTAGTACTTGTTGGAAAGAGGAGAAAAAGATATTCAACTTTTATGTTTGAGGAAAATTCATTTGAAGCTTTCTTGATGGTGAAAAGTCAAGTTGAATGTAGTGTAAGAACTTACCCAAAAAGGAAATTTTCAAATTATAGGTCATTTCCATATTTAGTAACTTTTGTACCAACCCTTGATTCTTGATAAATGGTGTGAAACTTGACTCTTGAAGACCATATGAGGATGTGAGACCTTGAAAACCTTGGATAGAACCTCAAAATTCCACAGTTGACTTCCCCTCTCACTGTTGACTTTTACCCAATTCACCTGATTCCCAATCCATTAGCCAACTGAACTTCTCCTGAACCAAACTGATGGACAAACTTCCATTCCTAGATACTTAGGGACCCAAGGAATACCATGGAATCAAGTCTTACCCGAAAAATCAAAAATAAACTGACTTTATAGCAAACCCTAATTTTGGTACCCTCAGTCTAGGAGGAAATAACACAGTCTCCAAATCCAAATTCCTCTGAATATAATGTGTATCCTCTCCAACAAAGATAGGATATGCCCTTTGATGTTGATAAAAACCCAAGAAACTTGTCCATTGGAGCAATAAACCCAAGAATCTCAAAACCCTAGTTTCTGCACTGGTTAGGAGAGAGTGATCCACTTGAACTCTCTTGCTTGACCCTTTGAAGAACATCTTCTCCTCTTGAACTTGCCTCAAGCACCTTGACCCCATGCTAAGAACCAATGACATGCACACATGATAATGCAAAATGAAATGAAACATAAGCCAGTTAGTACTAAAGTAAGGAGAGCAAATTTTGGGGTGCAACAGCTGCCCCTATTCAATCAACTTGGTCCTGAAGGTATGATAGCAACGGCTCTCAGACATCCCAGGAGACACGGGGATTGAATACCGAAAGAGCCCCGGAAATTTGCTAATGGTGAGAATAACGAGATGGAGCGTGCTGAAAACTAAGGAATATGACCTCAACCATATCCACAAGAAACTACGAATACGACCTCAATTGTACCCACAAAGGAAGACTGACCTCAATCACTCTAACCACAAAGAAAATACGAATACGACCTCAATCGAACCCACAAAACGAATACAACCTCAATTGTAGCCACAAAGGAAGACTGACCTCAATCACTCTACCCACAAAGAAAACACGAATACGACCTCAATCGCACCCACAAAAACGAATACAACCTCAATTGTACCCACAAAGGAAGACTGACCTCAATCACTCTACCCACAAAGAAAATACAAATACGACCTCAATCGCACCCGCAAAACGAATACAACCTCAATTGTACCCACAAAGGAAGAGTGACCTCAATCACTCTACCCACAAAGAAAACACGAATACGACCTCAATCGCACCCACAAAAATGAATACAACCTCAATTGTACCCACAAAGGAAGACTGACCTCAATCACTTTACCCACAAAGAAAATACGAATACGACCTCGATCGCACCCACAAAACGAATACAACCTCAATTGTACCCACAAAGGAAGACTGACCTCAATCACTCTACCCACAAAGAAATACGAATACGACCTCAATCGCACCCACAAAACGAATACAACCTCAATTGTACCCACAAAGGAACACTGACCTCAATCACTCTACCCACAAAGAAATACGAATACAACCTCAATCGCACCCACAAACGAATACAACCTCAATTGTATCCGCAAAGGATAACCGACATAAAGAAAACATGAATACGACCTCAATCGCACCCACAAAACGAATACAACCTCAACTGTACCCGCAAAGGATAACCGACATAAAGAAAACATGAATACGACCTCAATCACACCCACAAAACGAATACAACCTCAACTGTACCCGCAAAGGATAACCAACATAAAGTAGACTTCGCTGGGGATAACGTGAAACAAAACTTCTGGTTTAAACCACCCCTACTGGGAAAAGGAGACTGGCAAAGAAAATATGTCAGGCGAGAACTGACTACCAGGCGAGAACTAGACTTCACAAAAGAGAAAGGCCAAACAAAGGCAAACTTCTAATGGACTCAAGATCCACAGATAGGATGACTCTGCCGGGGGAAGGAAAAGTCTAAATAAAAGACTCCGCTGGGGAGCACCAGTATGAGGAACGCATCCCTCCGAAATCTCCTGAGTTATGCCATCTCTGCTGAGAAAGAGAATTGGCAAGGAAGGTATCAAACCTGGCTTATGCTTCGAATGCAAATGTTTGAATTTTGCCGTAATGCTCCACACGAAGTGGGAATGCTACGCGTTTTGAGGATGCAATGCCAATGCTTATGATATGCAAAGGGGGTCCCTCCAGCAAAATAAATGCTGGAGAGAAAAGACCAATTCAGCTGGGGATGAGAAAAATAAATTGTCCTCTGAATCCAGGAACTCTGCTGAGAAGGGTCATACTGATCGACTCTTCGGATCAACAACTTCTGCTGGGGATGAAATCCAAAGCATATACACTCTACCGGGGATTACACATGTCCTGAACCTGAGATTCCTCCTCTGCTAGGGGAGTTGAGAAGGAGTGCCAATAACGGAACCAGAAGCCTATTACTGAGGATTGCCAATAACGAATTGGGCTCAGAACCTGCTGGGGGATACCAGCCCATAATACCATCCTGCTTGGGGAAAACTGCTGATCTTAGCCTGCTGATGGGGAGAATGACCTTACCCCCTCCTTGCTGGGGATTATAATATGACATTGTCAGCGAAAGCACGCTTCCTGACTGGATGAGGAAGGTGAACACCCTGATTCTGTGGGGAAATAACGTCTTAATCCGGAGAAAATACTTCCCAAGTCTCCTGCTAGGGAAGGTCTACTCTGCTGAGGAAAGTGCAATCTCAATGCTGGGGAGAGCAAGCTGCTGGGGGGATACAATCCTGTTGCCCTGCAAGTCAAATAACAACAAAAAGAATATGCCACAACCTGACTATCACCGTTAATGCCTAAGTAATTTCTAATGCTTTTCGTTATGCTCCGCAAAGCTCAAAGTTTTATATGCAATGTTTATAAAAAATATCAGACGTTTTTGCAAACAAAACAGTAAAAGTAAAACAAACAATGGAAAGCTCTTTGAGTGAAATGAGTATTTTATTGAGAAAAGTGGCCTGTAAATAGGCATTTACAACAGGAAGCAATTCCTAAAAAGAGGTAATTGCGCAAAAGCAAAAAGAAAATACACATGTCGGCAATGTGGGAACAGATATCCACCATGATTCGACTCAGCTATGACCCATATGTCCTGCTTATCCATAAATGTCTTGACCTTCAAAGAGACTAACTGTACTGATTCCCTTCTTTCACAATTTCCAGGTACTAAAAGTGCTCACAGATCGAACGCAGACCATAGCCTTTCGCTTATAACTCCCTAACTTTTGCCTGGATCACCCTTTTCTGGTTTTCAATCCATCGGGATACCCATTTTTGCCAAAGTTGCCTTTACCGGTTTTCAACTTTGCGGGTTTACACATTTCTTTTTACATTTTATCCCTAATTTTTGCCCGAACCTTTTCCTTTTTTATGGTTCGCCGGGATGCCCCTTTTTTGCCTGGACTTTCTTTTTATGCCCAGCGGGTCTCTTTTATGCGAAATATTTTTTGACTACGTCTGCGTTCACAGGGGATGTAAAATCTTCACCATCCATAGTGGAAAGTAGCAAGGCTCCACCAGAGAAAACCTTTTTAACCACATATGACCCCTTGTAGTTTGGAGTCCATTTGCCCCTGTGATCTGTCTGAGGAGGAAGGATCCTTTTCAAAACCAATTCACCTGTCTGAAAACTCCGAGGACGCACTTTCTGGTCAAAGGCGTGCTTCATCCTGTTCTGATACAGCCGACCATGTACGATGGCTGCCAATCTCTTTTCTTCAATAAGGTTCAACTGATCCAACCTGGAACGCGCCCATTCAGCTTCATCAAGCTTCACATCTGCCAGAACTCTCAAAGACGGAATCTCGACCTCTAAGGGTAAAACTGCTTCCATACCATATACCAATGAGAAAGGAGTTGCCCCAGTTGACGTACGCACCGAAGTACGATAACCATGTAGGGCATAAGGTAACATCTCATGCCAGTCTTTATATGTTACCACCATCTTCTGTACAATCTTCTTGATATTCTTATTTGCCGCCTCAACAGCACCATTCATCTTCGGACGATATGGAGAAGAATTGTGATGCTCGATCTTGAAACTCTGACATAGTTCCTTCATCATCTTATTGTTCAAATTCAAGCCATTATCGGTAATGATTCTCTCCGGGACCCCATACCGACAGATGATGTCCTTCTTTATAAACCGGGCTACCACTTGCTTGGTGACGTTGGCGTACGAGGTTGCCTCCACCCATTTTGTGAAATAGTCAATGGCAACCAAAATGAAACGATGCCCATTGGAAGCAATGGGATCAATCTTTCCAATCATATCTATGCCCCACATTGCAAAAGGCCAAGGAGATGATAACACGTTTAGAGGCGTAGGCGGTACATGCATCTTATCTGCATAAATCTGGAATTTATGGCACTTTCGAGCGTACTTGAAACAATCAGACTCCATAGTCATCCAATAATATCCTGCCCTCAACAACTTTCTAGCCATGGTGTGTCCACTGGAATGAGTACCAAAAGAACCCTCGTGAACTTCCTCCATTAACAAACCTGCCTCGTGTTCATCAACACAACGTACCAAGACCATATCGAAGTTCCTCTTATATAACACATCATCCTTGTTCAGAAAGAAATTTCCTGCCAACCTTCTCAGAGTCTTCTTATCTTTGGCGGAGGCACCCTCTGGATACTCCTGTCTCTTCAGAAAAACCTTAATATCATGATACCACGGTTTTCCATCTGACACATCTTCAATTGCAAACACAAAAGCTGGTCTATCCAAACGCATGATTCTAATCGACGGAGTTTCGTTCCAACGGTTCACCTTATACATGGATGCCAATGTCGCCAACGCATCAGCCATCTGATTCTTAGCTCGGGGCACATGATGAAAATCCACCCTATCAAAGAAAGGTAACAACCTTCTGGCATAGTTGTTATAAGGTACCAAATTTGCCTGACGAGTCTCCCACTCTCCTATAATCTGATTAACTACCAACGCGGAATCACCATAGACATCGAGGTTCTTAATTCTCAAATCAATTGCTTCTTCTAACCCCATGATGCATGCTTCATACTCCGCCTCGTTGTTGGTACACACGAACGCTAACCGGGCAGTGAAAGGTATATGAGAACCCTTCGGGGTCGTGATGATTGCCCCAATTCCATTACCATATGAGTTGACAGCCCCATCAAAAATCATCTTCCATTGTGACCCAATCTCCGGTCCTTCGTCAGGCAGAGGCTCTTCACAATCTTTCATTTTCAGAAACATAACATGCTCGTCCGGAAACTCAAACTTCATTGGCTGATAATCCTCGACCGGCTGTTCAGCGAGATATTCTGACAGAACACTTCCCTTAATGGCCTTCTGAGAAACATACTAAATATCGTACTCTGTCAAAACCATCTGCCAACGGGCTATCCTTCTAGAAAGTGCTTGCTTCTCAAACACATATTTAATCGGATCCATCTTCGAAATCAACAAGGTTGTGTGGTTTAACATATACTGCCTTAGGCGCTTGGCTGCCCAAGCGAGTGCACAACATGTCTTTTCCAGCATAGAGTATCTTGATTCGTAATCAGTGAACTTCTTACTCAGGTAGTAAATGGCGTGCTCTTTCCTACCTATCTCGTCGTATTGACCGAGCACACAACCCATCGAATTCTCAAGAACCGTAAGGTACATAATCAACGGTCTCCCAGGCACCAGTGGCATAAGGACTGGAGGTTCTTGCAAATACGTCTTTATCCTTTCAAACGCCTCTCGGCAATTTTCATTCCACCTGACCTCTTGATCCTTTCTTAACAACTTGAAAATTGGTTCACACGTGGCTGTTAGATGAGAGATGAACCTAGCAATGTAATTCAACCTACCCAAGAAACCACGAACCTCTTTCTCTGTCCTTGGCTCAGGCATTTCCTGTATGGCTCTTATTTTTGCAGGATCAACCTCGATACCTCTTTCACTAACAATGAATCCCAGCAATTTACCAGACCTTACGCCGAAAGTGCACTTGTTCGGATTCAATCTCAGTCTGAACTTCCTCAACCTTTCAAACAACTTCTGGAGGTTTACCAAGTGTTCTTCCTCTGTCTGTGACTTCGCAATCATGTCATCAACATAGACTTCAATCTCCTTGTGAATCATATCATGAAAGAGAGTCACCATTTCCCTCTGATAGGTTGCCCCAGCATTCTTCAATCCAAAGGGCATTACCTTGTAGCAAAATGTTCCCCATGGTGTTATGAACGTAGTTTTCTCCATGTCCTCTGGGGCCATTTTGATTTGGTTATACCCAGAGAAGCCATCCATGAAGGAAAACACAGAATATTGAGCAGTATTGTCTACTAACACGTCAATGTGGGGGAGCGGGAAATCATCCTTCGGGCTCGCCCTATTCAAATCTCGGTAATCAACGCACATCCTGACCTTCCCATCCTTCTTAGGTACAGGTACAATATTAGCAACCCATGGAGGATAATTTGTCACAGCAAGAAATCCGGCGTCCAACTGTTTCTGAACCTTTTCCTTGATCTTGACAGCCATATCTAGTTTCGTTCTTCTCAATTTCTGCTTGACTGGAGTACGACCCTCTTTAAGCGGCAGCCGGTGTGAAACAATGTCAGTGTCAAGCCCGGGCATGTCTTGGTAAGACCAGGCGAAGATATCCACATACTCTCGAAGCAACTCAATCAATCTTCCCTTAACGGTGTCTTCCAGGGCAGCCCCAACCTTTACTTCTCGTTTAACATCCTCGGTTCCCAGATTAATAGTCTCGACTTCCTCCTGATAAGGTAGAATAACCCTTTCCTCTTGTTTCAGTAGCCTGGCTAATTCTTCTGGTAAGTCACAGTCTTCGTCAGTCTCTTCTTCGGCCTGATAGATGGGATTGTCGAAGTCATATCGAGCCATAGCTAAGTCATGGGTGGAATCTGAACAAAGGGACCTGCATGATGGATGTGTTATGTTTATTATGAGTGCAACAAACAAGAAAACACATTGCCATTTTGATGTGGGTTAATGCAAAAAGTAAAAAAACAGAAAGACAGGGATCAAAATATTTGAATGAAAAACGTCCTTTATTGATGATAAAAATAGCAAATAAACATCCAAGCCCTACAAATAAATATCACTACGTCTTGGGCATAACGTAGGACTCAACATAACAGAAAACAAAAGTAAATTACTCCGGGCGCGTCACTTGGATGACTTTCTCGGAAGACCAGTTGCCTAAACTCTGACCAGGGGTGCAGGGACGGATCCACTCATCCATGTCACAGTCACTATCTCCTTCATCCTCAATAGCATTGACTCTGTCGAAGAAAACACCGGCACTGGTGAAACGGACTGGACCATAGAACTTGGGAGGCTCTTCAGAACGCCTAGGTGGCTTGTAACCCAGTCCATGAGTATCCTGCTTTCATTGAACATCAATGACACTGCCCCACTTCTGAGAACCACCAGCTTCAACTATAGTGCGTGCCTCTTTGAAAGAGGACATTGGAACCTCTGGTTGTCTGACAACTTCAGGTTGGCCAACCACCTCAGGCTGGCTGACTGCCTTTGGGGGTTCCTCGGGAATTTTCACAGCTTCAAAGGCTTGGCACAAAGTTTCCTGTATTTCACCATCTACCTCTACATACTTGAAGGTCGATAGGTGACTCACCATAATATCTTCTTCCCCACAAACAGTCACAACGTGGCCATCCACCATATACTTCAACTTCTGGTGCAGCGTAGATGTTACTGCCCCAGCACCATGGATCCAAGAGCGACCCAACAAACAACTATAGGCGGGCTGAATATCCATTATGTAAAAGGTGGTGTTGAAAATTTCAGGACCCACCTTGATTGGCAGAACTAACTCCCCAAAAACCGACCTCTTGGAACCATCAAAAGCACGTACCACCAAGTCACTTGGTGTACAAATCAATCCACGAGTATCCAATTTCATCAAAGCCTTCTTTGATAACACATTCAAAGACGGTCCAGTATCAACTAACACATGCGACATTAAGGAACCACGACATTCCACTGAAATATGCAGAGCGTTGTTGTGATTCCTCCCAGCAGGAGTCAGATCTAAATCGGTGAAACCCAAACCATTACCAGCATTCACATGAGCCACAACCCCTTCTAACTGGTTGACAGATATTTCCTGCGGTACATAAGCCATATTCAAAACCTTCAGCAATGCATTTCAGTGTGCCTCAGAGCACAACAGTAAGGATAGAATGGAAATCTTGGATGGAGTTTGGTGAAGTTGGTCAACAATCTTGTAATCACTTTTCCTGATCAACCTAATAAAGTCTTCTACGTCTTCTAAGAAAGTATCCCCAACTGGCTTTGTCATAGAATTATTTGCTTCATGCCTCTGTACAGACTCATCCATCATCTGTTTACCTTTTTCTTGTCTTGAACTGCCAGCTTGATTCTCGGACAGAATAAAGACTCTACCACTCCTAGTGATAGCCCCTGCTTCAACAAGATTTTCAACCCCTATATTCACAGCTGATGTCTCTTCCAATTCTTGCTTCTTACCATTAACAAACACCTCGGCCCCATAGTTCCATGGGATGGCCTTGGTACTCTCATACGGGACTGGTCCAGGAACAGTGATAGTGACCGGCGCTGGTCTCGCCGGTGCTGATATAGTTATAGTCTTGAACGGAATTGTTATTGTGGCAACATCAATCTCTCTGTTAGTAACTTTATTCTGCCTACAACCTCTGTCAAACTGTAATATCCCTTCACTGATCATTCTCTGAATACCTACTTTCAATAAGTCACAACCGCCTGGCTGCGACACATATTCTACACAACCTTCATCACAACCGGGAAATACCCCTCCCTTCAACAGCCTTTCCTTCACCACACCCAAGGGAGTTTGGACTTCGTTCACATCTGAAATCAAACTCAAGTCTTCACAGTCTTTAATAATAGCATTGACCCTCGGCTCACCATGATTCGACATCGGGTTCTGATTCACATTTGGAACACATTGGAGAAATTGATGGCCTTGGAATCCACCAAATCTTGAACCTGATGCTTAAAAGCTTTACAGTTCTCAATATAATGTCCGGGTGGCCCAGAATGAAACTCACAGTGGGCGTTAGCATCATATACGGGAGGTGGATTACCAGTAGGTGGAGTCAATGTTCTCTTCTGAATTAACTGTAGCTTTAACAAGTACTGAAATAATTGAGCGTAGGGAAGAGGTGGAGTGTCAAAATGCCTATCCCGCATAGTCAGAGGCTACGACCGGCGAGGAGCCTGATTTTGTTGTTGAGACACTGCTAGCTGCTGAGGTGCTGCTGGGATGGTTACAGAAGCCACCTGCTGATTGTAGTTCTGACAAGGTCCATCTCTACCACGATATGATGACACAGAGTTTGTATCTCCCTCCTTCTTCTTGTAACCACTAGCATAAGGCTTCTTACTTCCTCCAGATGAGGACCCATCACCGCCTGATATTTTTCCCGCCTTAATTCTGCTTTCCACCATCTCTCCTACTAAGATCAAATCAGCAAACTTTCCAGTCATACACGGCACCAGCTTTTCATAGTAATGACCCTGCAAGGTGGCCATAAACATAGTTATCATTTCAAGTTCCAACATGGGAGGATGAACCCTCACTTCCAGTTCACGCCACCTCTGAGCGTACTCCTTGAAACTCTCGTTGTTCTTCTGCGACAGATTCTGCAGCTGTGTTCTGTTCGGAGCCATGTCAGTGTTATATTGGTAGTGTCTAATAAATGCCCATGCCATATCTCTCCAACTACGCACATCTTTCCTTTCTAGTTGCATATACCACTCCAGGGATGCCCCAGATAGGCTATCCTGAAAGCAATGCATCATCAGCTTTTCATTCTTCGCATGCGTAGCCATCTTACTCGCGTATGCCCTGACGTGGGTCCTTGGACAAGTCATACCATTATACTTCTCAAAAGTGGGAGTCTAAAATTTGTGCGGGATAACAACGCCTGGAACCAGCCCCAAATCCTCTAGATCCATACCCACAGAATCCTAATTCACAACACCCCTTAGTTGTTCCTCAATCAACCGAAACCTCTGATCATTGTCAATCTGGGGACCAGCATCCCCACCTGGCAGAGAAAATGCATCATCTTGAACATCATCATACTGACGGCCATGAACTGCGCCAGCACCAACACCACCTCCCCCAGTATTTTCAGCTCCGCCCAGAGGGATCACAACACCAGAAACAGGAATACTTCCACCCGTAGGGCCATTCTGAACATTATTACCGTCTTCATCATTCCTTGCAATCAGTGGCTGAATGAGAGTCCTCAACTGCTCTTGGCCTTGAGCAACACCTTGCATTAATTCCATGAATTGGTTCATGTGAGTCCGCATCTCAATGATCTCATTCTGTAGCTGATCCATAAGTCTCTTCTGATTTTGTCTGGTAGGATACCGGTGAATGTGCTGATCTACAATCCTGAGATTAGAACAAGATAAGAATACCAGAGATAAACACCTGTTGTGCAAAATGATCATGCAAAATGATTATGAATATGCAAATGCAAATGAACATGTTTAACTATTTGCAGGGCGATCCACCCCTTGATTCCAGTTTAACAACAAGATAGAACGGAACTTCTGCTCATATATTAAGAAAACCATAGGCAAACCAAATGTCAACAATCACAAATCCAAGATTACAAGTCTGAACACAATAATCATAGATCCCAACCAACAAGTCTGGCGGTGGTCCAAATAACGAAAGAAAATAGAAAAATATGGTATATCATCAAAGTCCACAAGTGTCAATCCCCCCCATCCACTATGCTTTCTGCTCCAGTCTTGGATTTCCTTGAACAGCTTTTTGGTGTCGGGATGCTTCGGCCTCTGAATTAGCTCTTGAATGAGAACATCTCTCCTATGTATGATCCCTTCCAAGTATCAACAATGCAACTCCCAAGCGTCTTCTCCAGAAGCACCATCCATGCTAGGGCCCTCACTTCTAGGTCTCTTCACTTCAGCATGGATCTTCAGTTCCTCTATGGAGGCTATAACTTCATTGAGTCGACCCTCGACTGCTTGTCTCTTGAATACCCCTGACAGGATCTCAACATCTTTTTTCTTGAGCGTCAACTTCAACTGATCAATCTGAGCTAGATAATCGTCTTCCTTTCTCTTATTCTCAGCCATTGCAGTTTCTCGGTGATCAATAAACCTGTGAATTTGCAACAAAGCCTTGTCTAATTCCTCCTTCTTAGACTCGAGAACCTTACTGATACCATCCAAAGCTTATTTCATCCTTTTTCTGGATGTGACCATGTTAGCTAGCTCTTTTTCTACCTTAGCAAGAAGCTCTGTCTTCAACTTGGCGGTATGAACAGCCCGGTTATTACATTTCCTCTTCTGCTCTTTTCTTAATACACCTTTCATAGGAAGGAAAAGCCCAGTTATTACATTTCCCGAATGAAGTTTTACCCTTCTTGGTCACCTGTTTCCAAGCATTCACAATCTTCCTTATCATATCTTGTTCCTCAATACCATTGAAGAATAAGGACTCTCTGATATCTCGCTCTTCAGGTGGACCTCTCAAAGGATAACCAAACTGCCTGATAACAAGGGAATGATTATAGTTAATTCCACCTCTTCTCCCTATCAAGGGTACATTAGGGAATTCTCCGTACTTGCAAATAATCTCCATTCCTAGCAAGTCATGATCGAACCAAACAATGTTGTCAGCAGTCAAGCCCGTTAATCTCTTTGACCACTTCAGAGAATCTTTCGTATCAACGAAGGCGCCAGTTTCGGGGATATGGCTCAGAAACCAAGTAGATAAGAGCGGTGGACAACAACTCACGGTTTTTCCCCGCCTATTTTCATTCTTGTAGTGAACTGAGTGATACACATCACCTAGCAAGGTAGGTATAGGATTCTTTGAAATAAAGATTCTGACAGCATGCATATCCACAAGATCAGGAACATTGGGAAACAGGACAATCCCATAGATGCACATAGCCAGAATAGCTAGGAAAGCAGTCCAATTCTTCTCTTTAACATGTATGCAAGCTTGATCAAACAAGAACTTCAATAAGAAACCCTTAGCTCCTTGTTTTTCCTCAATATTATTGCTTAGAACGGATTCACTAATATGAAGAGCAACGACCATTTCTTTTACCCCGGGGTGTTCTTTAGAAAAGAATACTATGTCATGCCTGATGGGGATTCCCAAAATAAATGAGAACTCCTCCAACGTTGGGGCCAAGATGTAGTCGGGGAAAGTGAAGCAACGCAAAGACGGATCGTAAAACTAAAGAAGTGTATGAATGGCATCCTTCTCATACTTGGAGATATTGTAGACAAACTTTAGAAGTCTCTCATACCCTCCACTGAACTCTGTACGAACTCTGGGACCAGCCATATTAATCAGCTTATGAATCAACGTCAAGGTTGGATCTGGGAACGAATAGGCAACAGTCTTCTTTCTCTGGACATCCATGCCAAGGTAACCTCAGAAAACCGGAATCAAGAGTAAGATGCAAGCCCTGAAAAATGTCAAACATGTCAGAATGCAAGAAAAATGATGTGCTCATGCAAACATGGGATCAAGGCAACACTGCCGGATGTGCTGTGCTATTAACTGAACGAGAACCACAACCCAGAAAACCAGAATTCCAAAATACCGAACCACTGAGATAACCAGGAACCCAGATAATCAAACATTGATGAGAAATCCAGAAAAACCGGGTAGGTTGAAGGTTTCGGTTACCTGCAAACCTGCAAACACCCATCCCCTCTCACGTGTGGGTACTAGGATGTTCAGTATCCCGGGCTCTCAGGTCGAGAAACGATGATACGTTCACCATTTCTGGTTTGGCATCATCATCAATTGAGGAAGCCTTAACTGATTCTCCAAAACGGAAGGTCCTCAGCTTCTGGCACTGAGGTCGAGAAATAATAATACATTCATCCCTCGGGGTACAGTACTATCGTCAATCGAGGAGTGCCTCCACTGATTCTCTTCAAAAGGTAGGGGCCATCCTATGCGAGTTCCAAAGTGGGCCCTCGGGTGCGAATGGGTTTGCCACGGGATGTGGTCTGCCACTGTCACCACTAAAGAGGGATGTTTCCACTAAGGTCCTCGATGATCGGTCACCAGAGTTGACAAATCTCTAGGTCAACACCCTAACATGCGCAAGACACACACGTTAGAATGTGTCCCAAGATAGCCTCGTCTGGTTGTGAATTTCGTGAACACACAAACGTACCAAGCGGGCACGTAGGTCCCACTACTCTCCACTCTAGTCCTAGGGTGTACTCAAGCCTGGGTATTGGGCTTATCTCTCAGAACAACCCAACCTGTAAAACAGAAACAGCCAGCACAACACAGCAGTATCCAGTATGACAGTAATAAAAATGCAATGCAGAAAATGAGGTAAAAATAAAGTACAACAAATAAAGCAAAACAAAAAACAAAAGCACCCAAAGAGAACAAAGATAAGTAAGCGCTAGGATTGACTCGCTTAGGGATGGACCAGCATTGTACTTCCCCAGCAGAGTCACCAGCTGTCGCTCCTAGGATTTTCATCCAGGTACAAACGCGAGAGTGGCGCGGAAAACATAATCGCTAGCCGTGTAAATTTATCCCAAGAGAGGGAAAGGGAACACCGCATAAACCTGAGAAAGAGGGAAAGGAATGGTCATCGCAACCATAGCCTGGGTTCGGGAGTCGGTTACGCAAAGGGAAGGTACTAGCACCCCACGCGTCCATCGTACTCGATGGGATCCACACTTGTTGTCTAATCTAAGGGTGAGTTATCCTATCATCTATGGCTGCACTAAAACGGGGAAGGGGAAAACTAAGACAGACTCGGTAGGACGTCGACGTCCTAGGCCTACGTACTCCCTTTGTGCAATGGGGAATTCAGAGTCAACGTAGTTCGGACCAAGTTCTTTTTGTGTTTTTTATGAGCGACGTTAAGTTCGCGTCCGACAGTTAGGGTCGATGCCTGTTTGCGTCTCAGACGGAAAGTAACGTGCCCCTTTTGAAAATAGCCTTTAGTTTGACAATCCCGAAGGACAAAAAGGTTTGAAGTTTGTTTGTATTTTTTAGGACGGAAGTGACTTGGGTTAGTTCATAAGTTGCATTGCACCAAAGTCTAGGGCACAGGGGCGAATACTTAACGCATCATCCCAAGACAGGACGCTCGCTAAGCACTCTAGAAAGGTGAGAGGAAGCCCCTCATTTCTCATTCCCCACGCTTAAGGCTCGTGCGTAATATACTTTATCCTTATTAAGTGTTTTCAAGAAGTTTTGAGATGAGAAGAGAGAAGACACAAAGGAAACTCTAAAGGGAGACTAAGAGTCCTAATGTTATCATGCATGGGTGACCTACGGTTAGCGAGGTTTGACGACAACCTAAGCCTAAAGAAAAGAGAAGATGAGAGACAGAAATAGTGAGAGTGGACATGGATAACTATCCACACCCTTGAATAACTTACCTCAGCCCCTGCATAAAAGGTTAGTACAAAACAGACGCACGTAACAATAAGAGAAAAGAAACTCAAGCAAATCACAAACCAAAGAGAAATGATTATAAACTAAATGAAATTCAACCAAAACAGAATATGGATGACCTAAACATGCATTATGAAGTCAAAGGAAACAAACCCAAATGATGGCACAAGTGCCTTTTCAACCAAGGTAACCAGACATCATCAGAAATATGCATACAAGAAGATCTCACATAAAGAGCAGTCACATAATTAGTAAAACACCTTATAAAATTGCCAAATTAATTATCAACATTACTCAACCAGAAACAAGCAACATATCAAAAACTCCTACAAAAATTCAAAATATAAGTCACTCAAACAAATATGCAAAGTTCAGACAAGAAACATGGTTCAATATGCAAAAAAGGAGGACTAAAATGCAATATGAAATGATTTAAAAATTGATAGAAAAATATTTTAATGCAATTCAATGTGTTGATGAATGAATGCAAAAAGAATGGGCTCTAAATGTTATGTATACTGTGAGAACAAAATTCTACAATGTAACATGTGCAAAATAAAACAAATTCAAAAGGAAATTAAACAATTAATTAATTCAGAAGATAAAAGTAAAATAAAAATAAAATTCAGAAGATAAAAGTAAAATAAAAATAAAAAATAAAATTTGTTAAAATTTTATAAAATTATGAATATGATGCAATTTCCAGGGAATTTTTAGATGCAAAAAACTAATTTAAAAAAATAAATAAAATGAAAACAATATAATTAAATAAAATAAATAAATTGGCATAAACTTGGGGGGTGTGTATAGCTAGCATTCACGTTGAAAATGGAAATGGACCTAAGTAGAGGGGTGTGAATAGAAGGCCCAGATCACAAAGCCCATCAGCGAAAATAAAAGAAATAAAAAGAAACACAATGAACTCTAGTCAACCCAATTGACTCCCCAGGACCCTCAGATCAATCCAACGCGTGCCACCAAGTCAACACAATCATCATGTATTCGAGATCAACGGTTTAGATCAAAACGCACATGGTAAAAATGATACACACGCATACACACAATTATTCAGACATACCATAAGAGCACGTGACAGGCATGTGATATTTTAATTCCTTGTCACGATCCTGGCCCTCAGATCTAATCCACGTCCCAAGTTTATTAATAAGTAATGTGATGGATGGTTTAGATTTGTGGTACATGGCAATATCCATGGAAAGACATACACGCAATTAAATGAAATAAAACATAAAAATAAAAAACATAGCATCACGTGGACCACGCGATCAAGGCCATCAACGGCCACGATTTCGTCTTCCCCAACCAAACCTTCACCGGCCGGAAACTCCCCAGGTCGCCGGAGCTAGGGTTCCGGTCACCCTCTCCGGTGAGCTGCAACAAATATTTCTCCAGAAATTGCATATGAATACACCATTTTGATCAGAAAAACATGAGGATCAATAATATGTCATCAAAAATCCCAAACAAACAACACATAATGAGAATAGAACGAAAGAAAGTTTGGTATCAAAATTTAAAACTCATGGAATAACCAAAATACACGTCCAATCTCAAAAATAAATAGATCAGAATTATCAGCAACAATCACAGATCATTATGCATATTTAAAAATAGAGTTCTATGATCATGAAAAAATGCCCTAACCTGAGATGGTGTAACGTGTACCCTTGCCGTTAGCTTCAAGTGGTGGTTGGATTGTGCTTTATGGATCCCCAGGAAGAAGATTGTGAAAGTGGATTGTGAAAAACTCTTGAGGATTGTGAGATTCGTTGAAGAAAAGCTTTAGGGTTGCAAACTTTGTTTTCCTCCAATATCACGTGTGTCCTTCCTAACCCTAGCATGAGTAAGCTTAAATACACTAGGGTTTTTCACTGATAATGATTTGGGCCTTGGTAATTCTCCACTTAATGAGATTTTGGATGACTTTGGAAAATTACATCATGTGAGATACACCTTCTTCCATGCATGGATATCCAAACATTCTATGATGGATCACTTATGTTTGAATTGCTAACCACACCTGAATTTGATTTGGGCCTTGAGATGCCTTGGTTCATGAGTTTTAAATAATTTGGCAATTTTGCATAATAAAAAATAAATGATGAATAAACCATGGATCCTCTTAATTTAATGGCCAAAAATGCTCCTTAGGTATTGTTCTTTGATGTTAGCATGTGACATGAAGCAATGGAATTAATTATAGGTCACTATGCCAAAGTTGTGAAAATGGAACCCTAAAAACCACTTTGCCTTCTTTTGGTCATAACTTGAGTTTCACAAATGATATGGAGACCCACTAGTACTTGTTGGAAAGAGGAGAAAAATATCTTCAACTTTCATGTTTTAGGAAAATTCATTTGAAGCTTTCTTGATGGTGAAAAGTCAAGTTGAATGTAGTGTAAGAACTTGCCCAAAAAGGAAACTTTCAAATTATAGGTCATTTCCATATTTTGTAACTTTTGTACCAACCCTTGATTCTTGATAAATGGTGTGAAACTTGACTCTTGAAGACCATATGAGGATGTGAGACCTTGAAAACCTAGGAGAGAACCTCAAAATTCCACAGTTGACTTCCCCTCTCACTGTTGACTTTTACCCAATTCACCTGATTCCCAATCCATTGGCCAACTGGACTTCTCCTGAACCAAACTAATGGACAAACTTCCTTTCCTAGATACTTAGGGACCCAAGGAATACCATGGAATCAAGTCTTGCCCAAAAAATAAAAAAATAAACTGACTTTATAGCAAACCCTAATTTTGGTACCCTCAGTCTAGGAGGAAATAACACAGTCTCTAAGTCCAAATTCCTCTGAATATGATGTGTATCCTCTCCAACAAAGATAGGATATACCCTTTGATGATGATAAAAACCCAAGAAACTTGCTCATTGGAGCAATAAACCCAATAATCTCAAAACCCTAGTTTCTGCACTAGTTATGAGAGAGTGATCCACTTGAACTCTCTTGCTTGACCCTTTGAAGAACATCTTCTCCTCTTGAACTTACCTCAGGCACCTTGACCCCATGCTAAGAACCAATGACATGCACACATGATAATGCAAAATGAAATGAAACATAAGCCAGTTAGTACTAAAGTAAGGAGAGCAAATTTTGGGGTGCAACAATTGGCACTTAAGAGAGAAGGAGAGAAAGCAGTGCTATAAAGTGCTTTGGTGTGCCTTGAATGATACATAGGAGCCTCTATTTATAGGTGATAAACTCTTGTCTTGGAGGAATAGTGAATGGCTGCTGGATCAGATCACCTTCAAAGGGATTGGTTGGACATAAATGCCTCTTGCATTAGGTGTAACAGCTGCTCCAAATAGATCAGCTATGCCTTGACTGAAATCACATTCCTCAGTCACTTTAATTGTTGTTTAATTAGAGAACTTGACTGAGGAGAGTGAGAATCTTGAAAATGCACTATTCCACATTAATGCCCTTTGAATTCAAGGTAAAATGTGACAAAATGCATGAACTTCAAGTTGGAAGATTCCTTGGCTTTGTGACTCAGCTTT
Organism: Lathyrus tuberosus; assembly: GCA_022829125.1. Taxonomy (NCBI): domain Eukaryota; kingdom Viridiplantae; phylum Streptophyta; class Magnoliopsida; order Fabales; family Fabaceae; genus Lathyrus; species Lathyrus tuberosus. The sequence goes on along the minus strand of JALAZF010000113.1, from coordinate 13,731,380 downwards.
GTAGGTTGGATCAGATGCATTGTGATTGGTTTGAGTACATGTGGCATAATGATCCTTAGTTTTGATTTAGAAATCGTGTGTGGCAAGCAAACATGCAAACTGATTTTTCCAAAATAGCTTGCAGCAGCATGACTTTGGGCATGGATTCCTCTTGGCTCAAGTTGAATCAATTCATGCTGAGAGGCTCTTTGGATTCTTAGAAACATATGCAACAACATTGATGTTTACCTTTGGTCTTGATTCAGCTTGCAACTATGTGAAAAGGTCTCACAAGTTTTGGTGTTTTCAACAAAATCTGCCTTGGCCAGAATTTTTGTAAGTGTTGGAAAATGATGTATTTTCATGTTTTAGTCATTTTGGCCCAATCATAACTCAGAATCCACAATGAATTGGAGTGAGGTGTAATTGAAGCTTTTGTAGAGGGTAATGAGAGCTACAAATCCAGCTTTGGATGAGGAAAAATGGCCTTGTGGTTTAGGAGTTATGATCCTCCAAAGTTGGTACCCTAGCCACTTTGTTCCATAACTTAGACAAATTTCTAAGTTTTTATGGTTACCCCTTTTACAAGTTATCCCACTTTTCTTGATTTTTATTGATGAATGATGATTCCAATCACATATTAGCATCATTTTAGGGTTAAAAAACCATTTTTAATGAAAAATCTCAAAAAGTCAAAGTTTGACTTTTGTGCACAGTTGACTTTTTATCAGATGAATTCCAAACTGTGCGATCCTCTATGAAATCAAGTCCTTGACCTAAATCAAACTTGATGGATTGATTTCATAGGTGTTATAAGGTGTATTGAATCATGTCCTAGGGTTTGGGAGTACGTCCTAGTCAAAAGTCAAAGATATAGTTGAACCCTAATTGTGGTTCTGATGAAATTGAAACTTGTTGGTAAAGCTTCTGGAATTAAACCATTGTTGCAAATGGATCAATGTGGTGTATTAGAGACCCTCAAACCATCTCTTGAGGTCTTGGCTCATGATTTGTCCCAAAAGTCAACTTAGGGGTGAATTAGGTCAAGAAACCCTAATTCCTGATTTTTTTGATAAATGCATCCCCTAAAGTTAAATTGACTTGATGATTGGGTTTATGATGTCCCTTGGATAATCTCATGTTATGATTTGAAGTATTGGCTCATGCCCAGAGGAAAATTTCCATCTAGAGGCCCTGGTCGACCAAAACCCTAATTTGGTGACACTGGCGATCTTGAGGCTTGATCCACTTAGAATGCTGCAACCTTGTGCTTAATCCTTGATGTGGGAGTCCTCTTGATCCCTTGGGGATGTTTAAGAGGCTAGACAAGTTGAAAATCATGTCATTCTTTGATTGATCCTTTATCTAAATGCTCCGAGAGGGCTTGAAACCCTAGTCCTTAATTGTAGTGAATGCTCAAACGTCTCTGAGGAGATTGATGAGTGTATAATGATTCATCCATATTGTGATGATGATTTGCCCAATGATGGGAATCTTAGTGGTTAAAATTTGGGGTATGACAGAAAGATTGAGTATACACCTAAGATAAGTGATGGCACTAGATGGGTAATCTTACGGGGAGTGAATCCTAGATAAGAGGTCCCGGTCGACCATTGAATCAGTGGAGATGCCCTTTGCGGATTCAATGCCTATACGACTTCGGTTGTTGAAAGCAGATTGTTCGATTGGGTTATTTAAGAAGCTGAGGATTTCAGTAGACTGAAACCATTTTGTAGTGCGGAAGCTATCGGAAATAGTTGTCACACGATACTACCCTCATTTGAGATTACTCTAAGATACTACAGCTCGCTAGTGATCCGCTTGCTGTCGTTAACTCAAGAGGGGTCAGTGATTTTGAGGACAGGTATGGGTAGAGCCTTGACTTCATGACACCGAACCTTTGACCCCATGTTTTTTCAATGTTTTTGTGTGCTGCATTCATGCATTCATTTCATTAAAAAAAACATTAAAACAAAGAAAATCTTCTCTTCTAGTCTCTCTTTTTTCAAATTAAGCTAAGACAATGATTACAAATGTCAGATAAAGAGATTGCGTTATGGATTTCGGTAGAACGAAGACTCACAAGTATACCTTCAAGATTCCAAAACTAGAGGATTTAAGAGGGTTGGCAAGGATGATAACCAACCCTGAAGCTTTCAGAGCTAAGTATGGAGGACTGCTATCTCTGTTAAGGGTCCATGTAATTGAAGGAATCCTATCCACACTAATCTAGTTCTACGATCCGGTCTATCACTGTTTCACATTCTTGGATTATCAACTAGCACCAACACTGGAGGAGTACTCTCACCTGACTGACTTATCCCTTACTAACCAAGCTCCCTTTTCTAGACTGGAAGAAATTCCAAAGGATCAAACCATTGCAAGAGCAATCTATTTGGACGAGTCAGAAGTCAGGACTCACATGATCATTAATGGTGGTATCCAGGGTTTTCCAGCCCAGTTCTTGACAAAAAAAAGCTCTGTACTTTGCTAGTATAGGGAACGTGACCGCTTTCGAAAGCATCTTTGTTTTGCTTACCTACGGGTTATTTTTGTTTCCCAACATTGATAACTTCATCGATATCAATGCCATTAATATATTTTTAATTGGAAACCCTGTACCGACCTTGCTCGCAGATGCTTATCATTCTGTACACTTAAGAAATTTGTACAATGGGGGAATGATCACATGCTATGTACCCTTGCTGTACAAATGGTTCATTTGTCATTTGCCAAAGTCTGCTGCATTTTGGGATCAAAAGAGGACTTTATGTTGGTCACAGAGAATCGTGTCTCTTACCAACTCTGACATTGATTCGTACAATCGAATCTATGACGGGATCAGAATCATTGACCACTGTGGAAACTTCCCAAATGTACCCCTTATAGGAACTAAGGGAGGAATTAACTATCATCCAGTTTTAGTTCGTTGTCAACTCGGATACCCGATGAGGCATGTCCCGCGTAATGCTCATCTGGAAGGTCTTTTCTTCAAGGAAGGAGAAAATGACAGAGCACTAAAGACAGAAATAGTGCATACCTGGAAACACGTTCATAGAAAAGGAGTAGAGTCTCTAGGAAAACCAGACTGTGTCTCGGTGGAACCATATCTCCACTGGGTACAAACTAGAGCTCTCAAGCTGAGGATGCCTTACCCTCGTCAGGAAGTTCTTCCATTAAGGGACCCTGTCCTTTACTTTATGTTTGATATGGAAAATCTTCAGGTGACTCTCAACAAAGTTCAACAGGAGAAGAAGTCTTGGAGGAACAAGTTGTAGCGTCATTTTTGTGGTTTCAAATCACTATCACTTTGGTACTACAATTTGATTCAATTTTTATCCTGTGAAGCTGATTAAGGAAGGGAAATAGATGTCTCCAATTAACCCTGCTTGCACACTGAGGTTAAACAGTCAAAACGGTTGGTTTACAGATGCTATCAAAATGGGGGTTTGTCTTTAGGTTATTTCATTTAAGAACACAATGTCGTGACTGTATAGGAGGATTTTGGTAAGGTGTTAGGTCTGATGTTTCTTGATTGATGTACGGAAGTACTGGATTTTGAGTTTTTGATTAGTATGCTCGCTAAGATTTTACAATCTTATGCCTACGTATTCCCGTTTAACGAAATAGGGAAATCAGAGTGATCGTAGTCCCTCCTATTCTATGGGAGGAAAAAGGTTGTTTTGGTGTCTTGTTCGAAGCCCAAGACATGAAGCTAAAGGTGGTTTGTATCATGTTCAAAGCCCAAGATGTGAAGCTTAAAGGGTTTTGGATGAGAGAGAAGTTGTCATCTCTAAAGAGGAGTTGTTGATGTTTGTATGCTGTGAGCAGGGCACAAATTTGATGCTAAAAGGTTGATTGACTCAACCGGGGGTTTCTTTATACAAAGCCTAAGAGGAGGCGGGAAGTTTGACTTTTCCGGGGAAAATGTTCTTTCTGTTTTGTACAACGTCCAAGATTGAGGCTAAAAGGGATTTTGACTCCGTTGGGGAGAATGTATCTTGTATAAAGCTCAAGATTGAGGCTGAAAGGGTTTGACTCAACAAGAGAGTACTTTTATCTATCCTGTATAAAGCCCAAGACGGAGGCTAAAAAGGTTGACTCAACAAGAGAGTCTTGAACAGGTGATTGACTCAACAAGAGAGTCTTTTATACTCAACAAGAGAGTGATTTGTTGTCTCATACGAGCCCGAGATTGAGGCTAAAAGGAGATTGACTCAACAAGAGAGTCTTTTATACTCAACAAGAGAGTCTTTTATATGTCTTGTACAAAGCCCGGGACGGAGGCTAAAAGGAGGTTGACTCAACAAGAAAGTCTTTTATACTCAACAAGAGAGTGCTTATTATATGTCTTATACAAAGCCCAAGACGGAGGCTAAAAGTGATTGACTCAACAAGAGAGTCTGAAAAGGTTAGCTCTGCTAGGGGGAATCGTTTGTACAAAGCCCAAGAGGAGGTTGACTTACTGCCAAGGATTATTGAGATCCTGAAGCGTGTCTAAGTGTGGGGAACTCTCATGAGAGAGACCGGGTTTCTGCTGGAGATTGATCCAGGGTGATCGGAGTTTTTCCTATGTTTGAAAGGAACTTGAGAATGTCTTTGAGACTCAAGAGGTTTAGACTGTCCAAGTCTAGAGTTTTATCTTTTGTACAATGCCCAAGAGGAGGCACGGGTATTAAGGGATGAGTATCAACCCTAAAATGGTCGAAGTTTTGACACTGGAAAGACTGCTCTAGCAAAGGATGACTAAGTTCTGTCTTATACCTTTAAGAGGTCGTCAGGGTCCTTGTATTAAGCCTAAGAGAAGGCATGAGAACTTCTAAGATGCCGAAGGGTCCTTGTACAATGCCCAAGAGGAGGCGGGGGTGCTTTTAGGAAGCCTGTGGGTCCCCAAACCAAGAGAAATTCAAGAAATGCAATTCACAGAGAAGAGATCATTCCAGGAAAGTTCGAGAATTTGGAAGAAACTCAAGAGATGCCATTCACGGAGAAAAGATCATCTCTGGGGAGTTAGAGTTTCTTTGACAATTTCTAGGGGTGACAGTCTGAGAAAAGGTTCACTGAGAATACTGCCTTTCTCTTTGTTCCATATTGTTTAACCCCAAGAGGAGGGAAGACTGTGTCTGGAAATCCTATGGGGATCTAGTTTTGTTTGTATTTAAAGAGTGATCAACAAGGCTTTACCTAGTGCTAGACGTAGTTGTCGGGGAAAACTCTAAATAACTATACTAGTATTACACAGTGGATATGTGACAAGTATATAAAAGGGTGTGAAAGAAGACTTACAGTGAAGCAGTCCCACAATACAGTTATAAACATATGAAAGCGGTAAATGAAAGCGGATAAACACTTACCCGTTGTAGAGCATCCATGCTGTTTTGTTAGTTGTTCAACAAAGAAATTTTTGATAACAACATATATTTGAATTCAAAATCAAAGGAGAAAGTGCTTTGAAGAGATTGTTGGGGCTTACAGCTCAAGGAGAGGCCCAAGTTTTAACGATGATCGCACTGTTGTTTTGAAAACTGTACAGAGGGACTTATACAATATGTGAGGCCCACACCATTTTGGTTTTAAAAAAAAGGGTTGGATCTTACACTCTATTAGAGGCCCAAAGATTTATTTGTGTACAAGAGATAGGACTTACAACTCAAGGAGAAGCCCAGGGTTATTTGTTTGGCAACGACGATCGCGCCGAGGTTTTTGAAAACACAGTGAGTCTTGTACAACATCTGAGGCCTAAATCATTTTGGTTTCAAAAAGGGGTTGGGTCTTGCACTCTATTAGAGGCCCAAAGAAATTTAAAGAAAAGAAATGGGGCTTATAACATGAGGGTAGGCCCAGATGATTTGATTTTTAAACTGGCGATTGCGCCGAGACTTTTCTTTTAACGCAGAGGGACTTATACAATATCTGAGGCCCAAAATTGTTTTGGTTAAAAGGGGATTGGGTCTTACACTCTATTAGAGGCCCATGAGTGTTTGAAAATGATTTATGAGGGTGGAATCTATCAAAACCCTAATTTCATCATTTTTAAAAGTGAATTCTTAAAGAAAATCAATAATAAAAAAATGATAAAACACCAAATAAGCTTGAATAAACAACTTGTGATTATTGGTTAAGGTTTGAAAAATAAGGTTTTAATCACAAGATGAATTAAAACTCATTTGGTTTTTATTTTTCTAGATGAATATTCACTTTAAAAATGTTTAAAAATAATTAAAAATGAATTTATTCATAAAAATACCAACTATATTAAATAAATAATATAAATTTGATATTTTTGTGGAATAAAATATTTCAACATTTTTGTGATATTTTTCAAAAAGAACCAATAAAAAATAATTAAAATTGAGAGAGTTATTAATTTTCCCAATCATTAAAAATAATAAGAAAAATAATAAAATATGCAAAAGTGGTAAAAAAAGAGGATCTAGGGGGAGGGGGTTCGAACCCCAGACCTCTTGTGTGCAGTGCGCGCGTCCTACCGCTAGGGTCGTGATACATCCATGTATCAAACCCCAGCCACAAATATACAAGGTTTGCCTTGTTTTTGGCCAGGCCAAGGCAAGGCAAGGCAATATTTTGGCAAAAAAACATGAAGCTTGTAACTTTCTCATTTCTCCATCGATTGGGACAAAATTTAGGTCTATCCTGCCTAGAATTTCACAAGGAATCCAATGGTGGTGGTGTTTTTTTTCAGATGAGGTCCCCATTTTAAAACCCGATAGTGGTTTCGAAATAGGCCTCCATTTGCATTTTCTGTGCTACCTTATGGTACAGGCATGAATCACATGATGAATTGGTCCAAACACAACATATATAACATGTATGAGATATGTATAATCAGTGGACTTCAAAACAATGCATATTTTAAGGAGTTCAAGTTGAGATGCTTACCTCTTTAGGAGCTTTTTGGGCAATCTGTCAAGGGCCTTGTTCCAGAAATGTTTTGATGCTTTGAACACTCTCAAATGATCCCTTAGAAGCTTTTTGGATGATTGGAATCAACTGGAAACCTCAGGAATGGAAACTGGCCCTTTCTTGCAAAAGGGGCAAAAGTGACCAAAATAACAACTCTCTCAAATGGTGTTCCAGATGTGGGGAACCATTTGGGACAGTTCAAGGATGATATTTGGAGTGTGTTTGAGGCTTTACCTGGTTTTGAAAGTGAGTGAATCAAGACATGGCTTAAAAAATGCAAAAAAGTCCTATTTTGAGGTTTTGAGAGGGGACTTTGTGATTTTGGTGTTACAGGTCACTTGTGAGAGTTTGGACAACTTAGATATGACATATTGGATGTGTTTGGATCATGAGCTGTGATGGAATTGCTCCCTAACTCAAAAACTCAGAGTTACCTTGCTAAAGAAGTCATTTTTGCCTAGAGAAAGAGATTTTGAGGAAAGCAAGTGTTGTAGTGCTTTGGTGTACTTAAACTGAGCACAAATGAACTCTATTTATAGTAGATCAAGTTTGTTTTGGCTGCAATAGTGAATGGCAACTGCTGCAGAGGTTTGGCAAATGTTGTAGTGCTTTGGTTCCCTAGTTTAGAGATCATCCTTGACTCATTCAGTTGGAAATGGCTCAGTTCATGCCACCTTGGTGCATCCATTGAATGCTCCAAAACAAAATTGGAGTCTTGTCCCCTCTTTAGGGTTTTTTAGGTTTGGCATGCTATTTTTATTTCCAAGGACTTGGGAGACTTATGGATCAGTGTTAGTTCCTCCTTGGTCTCTCCCTGAGGTGTTCAGATGGATAAACTTATTTGTCATTTGCACAAATTGCTCAAATCGAGCAAAATGCACAAATCTGCCTAGTTATGACAGTTGCAACAAGGCATATTGCCACTGTCATAACTCTTAGCTCAAATGGAATTTCATGGGGTTCTTGGCCATTTTGGAAAGCTCTCATATGATACAACATATGTGTGATCATAGTTTGTCTTGAAACGTCTTGGATCTAAGTGAAAAATGCCCTTACATTTTGAAAAAAGTGAAACAGATTCTGACTTAGTGAAAATTTCACTAAGTGTTGGAAAAAGTGACATTTCATGTTTTCAGCCATTTTGATCCAACCATAACTCAAAATCCATGATGAATTACAATGATGTGTAGTTGACACTTTTAAAGTATGCCATGAGAGGTATAAATCCATCTTTGGATCAACCCAAATGGTTGCTTGGATCTCAAGTTATGATCCTTGGAAGTTGGTACCCTAGCCATTTTGTTCCATAACTTAGAAAATTTCTAAGTTTTTTATGGTTACCCCTTTTTCAAGTTATCCCACTTTTCTTGATTTTTCTTGATGAATGATGACTCCAATCACACATTAACATCATTTTAGGGTTAGGGAACCATAATTGATCAAAAAATCAAAAAGTTAAACTTTGACTTTTGGGCACAGTTGACATTTTATCAGATGAATTCCAAACTGGGCGATCCTCTATGAAATCAAGTCCTTGACCTAAATCAAACTGGATGGATTGATTTCATAGGTGTTATAGGGTGTATTGAATCATGTCCCAAGGTTTGGGAGCATGTCTTGGTCAAAAGTCAAAGGTACAGTTGACTTTTCTCGCGAAACCCTAACTGTGGTTCTGATGAACTTGAAACTTGTGAATCAAGCTTCTTGGATCAATCCATTATTGCAAATGGATCAATGTAGTGTATTAGGGACCATCAAATCATCTCTTAAGGTCTTGGCTCATGTTTTGTCCCAAAATTCAACTTAGGGGTGAATTGGGTCAAGAAACCCTAATTCTTGATTTTTTTTGTATGCATCCCCTGAGGCAAAATTGACTTGATGATTGGGTTCATGATGTTCCTTGGAGTGTCTTAGGTTGTGATTTGAAGCATTGGCTTATGCTCAGATGAAAATTACCATCTAGATGCCCTGGTCGACCAAAACCCTAATTTGGTGACACTGGCGATCTTGAGGTTTAATCCCCTTGGAATGTTGCAACCTTGTGCTTGATTCTTAAAGTGGGAGTCCTCTTGATCCTTCATGGATGTTTGAGTGGTTTAGACAAGTTGAGGATCATGTCATTTCTTTATTGATCCTTTGCCTAAAAGCTCTGAGAATACTTGAAACCCTAAGTTTGATTGTAGTGGATGCTCACCCATCTTTGGGGAGACTAATGAGGTATGATGGTCCACCCATATTGTGATGATGATTTGAACAATGATGGGGAATCTTAGTGGTCAAAATTTGGGGTATGACACAAGTACCGTATTGGAGTGCAAGAAAATACGGCAACTATTGAAAGATAAAGATGCTCTGATCTAGATTTTAGAGAAACATACTGTAGAGAATCAAGAAGACCAAAGGAATTTGCTCGCTCCTTTCACTTGGCAAAGGAATAACAACCCGACAACGGCCCAAGAGCCCCGGTCAAAGAAAAGGAAAGTACCAGAACCAACACCTGAGCTCTCCTCAGAGAGGACTCGGGACCCATAAGTTTAGATTTCCTTTTAACAGCACTTTGTAAATTACTGTATTTCCATTTCCGCCATCTTTGAATTCAATAAAACGGGGTTTCCCCACTGTTTGATATTTGCAATCCAATTCGTCGAAGTTTATTTTGATTAAACAAAAAATATACAATTAATATAACCATTGCATATCATTCATCATTCTCACTTAACGCATTCTTCTTACCTACGAATCTCACATTTGTGTCTCGATTCTAGAGTCAAATTGTCTCATTCGTACAATACTCTGGCCAATCGACAGAAAAAGATGGATGATATCGAGGAAGAGAACAGAGAGTTGAGGGAAGAGATCGACACTCTGAAAGAAGATCTGAGAAAGCTTCATAACGACATGCAAGCTCTAGCAGAAGCTCAGATGCAACAACAAAGGACTGTGATCTCAGAGATCACATCAACGCCCATAGTGGAGAAGTATGATCCTCGATATAACACGCCTAAAGATCGTCCCTGGGGCATGCCTATCAACTATATCCCAAAAGGATATATTCCGCCGATCACTGAAGATCAGGGAACCGCAGCAGGAACCGCTGGGCCTGAAGGTTACAAACTTTGGGAAAGCGAAGATGCTAGGGGCATGACCGCAACTCCTGAAGGTTACAAACTTTGGGAGAGGGAAGTACCTAGAGTCACTGCCATGATGACTATACCATCACCCGTGCTACACACTGTCCCGAAAGGACAGATTCCACATATACCTTTTGGTGGAAACGAAAGTATGGATAACAGAATGAAGGAGTTCCAGGAACAGTTCCTGGAAATGCTGAAGGAACTGCAAGCCCTCCGCGGTCAGGATATATTTGGAAAAGACGTCGCAGAACTTTGTTTGGTCCCCAATGTGAAAGTTCCGCACAAGTTCAATGTGCCCGAATTTGAAAAGTACAAGGGTAACTCTTTCCCTCAAAGCCATTTGGTGATGTACGCTCAGCAAATGTCAACTCAGACAAAGAACCTACTGATTCACTATTTCCAAGATAGTTTAACCAGTGCCACACTTAAATGTTACATGGGTTTAAACCACACTAAGATCGGCACTTTCAGAGATCTTGGCGTTGCTTTCGTTCAGCAATATAAGTATAACCTGGACATGGTACCGGGCAGAGATCAACTCAGAGCCATTCACAGAAGGACAAGGAAACCTTTAAGGAGTACGCTCAGAGATTGCGTGAAATTGCCGCCCAGATTTGTCCACCTCTTGAGGAAAAAGAGATGACAAAGATCTTCTTAAAGACCTTGAGCTCATTCTACTACGACCGAATGGTCTCCAGTGCGCCTAATGACTTTACTGAAATGGTAGGTATGGGAGTTCGTCTTGAAGAAGCAGTCGGAGAAGGACGTTTAGTTAAATATGCTAGATCGTCAAGTAGTACCAAAATATACGGTAGTGCTCCCCCTAAGACAAAAGAGCAGGATATTGGGAATATCTCCCTCGGAAAGGAAAGGCGACGATACCAACCAGTAGCAGCTGTAACTCCTGCTATCAATCATGCGCCTGTTCCAACGTATCAACCTTAGGTTGCTCAGAGCCAACCGAATCAACAACAATTTTAGCAAAGGACACAACAGCCTCTTCAGCAGACTCGTCCTCAATACAACAACAACCATACAATGCGACCACCAGGGTTCGACCCTATACCGATGTTGTACGCAGAACTATTTCCATTATTACTGGTCAAGGGGCATGTCCAAACCAGGGCTCCTCTTGCAATACCGGAGAATCCGCCTTTTTGGTTCAAAGAGGATCAGACTTGCCCTTACCCGCAAGGAGGACCAGGGCATAACATAGGAAACTATCTCAGTTTCAAATCCGATGTGCAAAAGCTTGTTAGGAGCAGGGTTTTATCTTTCAAAGATACAAGTCCTAATGTTCAGATGAACCCGTTGCCTCCACACGAGAAAGCTGCAGTAAATTTAATAGAAGGAGAGTCTAACAACAGCTATCAAATTCATGATATACTCTTATTGAGGACCAATATGGTTAAGATGCATCACAGACAGAGCGGGTATGGCCATATACCACCTCAAAATTATCACCAGTGTGATATCTGCTCTAAAGACAATTAAGGATGTTCTGTGGTGCGATCAGCTCTACAGGAACAACTGGATCTCGGGTGGATACAAGAGCACCGAGTTCGTGGAGTTAATATGACTTATGCAAATTCCAACATTATTCGGAACCACGACATCCGTGCACTGAATGTCAACTTCGTGGTAATTCACTCAAGGCAAAGCCTGTATCATAATCTGCCGCGGCACGATTAGAATTCCTGTCTGACTTGGTCGGTAACCAAACAGGGATGCTCTTTTGTACAAGAGGCGCTCCAGCGTCAGATGGATCTTGGATGGATCCAGGACTACCATGATAAAAATCCTTATTAGGTTAACATGTCAAATCTTCGATATTCGTTTGATGTATACCAGCTTGGTGGAGTTACACGCTAAGCAAGTCCAGCTCGGTTTTTTGACTTCGCATGAGTATCGAAACTGTACAGTATGCTGTGAGAGTGACCAAGGGTGCGCTCTCGTTCAAAGAAATTTACAACACTTGTTAAGCTATTGGTGGCTTCCGATCTATCTAGACGAAGACACGCAACAAATCAGTGTGACAAATGGGAACCCTACTAGACATCAAAGTCAGGATGTCTGATCTATGGAGATAGACCTAGTAAGGTTACACTGCATTCAAAGCGGGTGTGTCCAGATGCAACCACATAACTACGTGCGCTGTAGAGTCTGCTCGGAGAATAACCAAGGATGCTACCTTGTGCGAGCAGCTCTTCAAAGTCAGTTGGACCATAAGGAGGTTCAACCGTGTCCGAGTTCTAGATCAATCAACTGGACGCCAGACTATTTCACTGATCAGATTAAGGATGTTGTCGTGATCTCTGATCACGAAGGGACCAAAGATGTTTGTGCCATCATCCCTCTACTTGACAAATCGAAGGTTTTTAACCAAGAACTGATTGAAGTTACTTACAACAGTCAGAGAAATCAGAAGGCACCTGTAGTTATCTATCTGCCAGAACCAGTGTCGTACAAGTCTGATAAAGCTATCCCTTACAAATATGGTGCAACAATAATTGAGAATGGAAAGGAAATTCCATTACCCTCCATCGTGAATATTGCAGACATCAGTCGAGTAACACGGAGCGGTCGAATCTTCAACAGAGGAGTTGGAGAACCTAACAGAGAAAAGGAACCTCAAACGGAAGTTCCCAATCCACCAGTCGGTCAATCCAGTGATCCCGACCTTGCGAAAATTGATGATGAGATGCTGAAGCTCATCCAAAGGAGTGAATACAATATTGTTGATCAGCTGTTACAAACTCCTTCAAAAATCTCTGTGTTATCTCTTTTACTCAGTTCCGAAGCCCACAGAGAGGCTCTACAGAAAGTCTTAGAGCAGGCCTTTGTGGAACAGGATGTGTCGATAAGGCAATTCGACAGTATCATCTCCAACATCACTTCCTGCAACAACTTGGGGTTCAGTGATGAGGAATTGCCAGAAGAAGGCAAAAGTCACAACATGGCGCTCAATATCACAGTTAACTGCCAGGACGATGCCTTAGCCAGCGTACTGGTAGATACCTGATCGGCTCTCAACATTATGCCAAAGTCCACTCTAATGCGACTATAATTCAAAGGATCTCCAATGAGAGGCAGTGAGGTCGTCGTCAAAGCATTTGATGGATCCCGATAGACAGTTATCGGCGAAGTCGACCTTCCTATAACTATCGATCCTCACACTTTCCAAGTCACTTTCCAGGTCATGGACATCCGAGCAACATACAGCTATTTGTTGGGAAGACCTTGGATACACCAGGCTGGAGCAGTCACTTCGACACTTCACCAGAAGCTGAAGTTCGTCAAGAATGACTAACTCGTCACAGTCTGTGGAGAACAAGCCTTGATCTTGAGTAACCTTTCGTTGCCCACTTGTGTAGAACCCGAGGAGGTTGTTGGAACTCAGTTCTAGGCACTTTCGGTAAGCAATGAGAATCAATTAGAGAAAGGAACATCGATCTCCTCGTACAAAGACGCTCTCGAGGTGATCAAAAGTAACAATGCAAAGGGACGGGGACAGCTTGGCATTCCTACGGATAATAAAACAAAGAAGGGTCTTGGTTTTTCTGCAACTTGTACCCAGATGGCTACTAACAATGAAAATCTTTATCCCATTCAGAACTTCTTCCATAGTGGAGGTTTCCTTCACCCAGTGTCTCAAGAAGTTCATACCATCAATGAGGGTGACTCCTCTGACACAGATGAAGAATGGGAGTCCTATCTTAATAATGACGGTTATATGTCTCAGGAAGAGGTGCCTACGCCATTTTGCTATCTTGTACAGAGTCCGAGATTTATACCAAGGTCAGATATCGAAATGATATACGGAGATTGTGATCCGGAAGGATGTCGTGCTCCACCAAACTCATTAGAGGAAGACACTCTGATGAAAGACTACTTTGACCACGACTATTATGGCCCGATGGATGGCCTGCCTATCTGGCAGCCATGCCCCGGAGACTCGGGGCAAGAAAATCAGCCGAACAATGAAAATTAGCTGAGCATCATTGAAAAGAATACCTGCGTCCCCACCATGTCATGGGATCAACACTCAGGGAATTCAGGAAATATCCAGCACGACGATGAATTCGCAAAGCTTGCAGGACTAGAGTTCATCAACTATGCTTTTCCCAAGCTCAACGTCATCGAGAGAGATGACTCCTCCAGTTCCAAGGAAATATGGGACACCCTAGGACAACCGAGTAGCAAGTACGACTTCTTGGTCAAGTACACTGCTCCTGAAAGCTCTCGTATCAGGCTCGAGGACATCCAGCCAACTAGATGGGGAGATTTACCTGAGAGCACAAATACTATGCAAAATGCAACTGAGGAATCCTCCTGCGACAACTCTGCCTGGGAGACAGATTCCAATGATCCTGGTCTGCCAGAAATCATCGTTATTTCTAGAGACAAATCAAGGAATGTACCAGACTTTGTGATTCACCGAGGAGTTCGCCGCCAATGGGTTGCTGTCGATGTCCCAAAGATCGTCCATAAGTCTAAGTAATTGCCATCTTTAACTTTTCACCCTGCCCAGGTGAAACAAATGTTTCGATAGGGCTTACTTTCTATAAATATACCTCTTCGCATTGCCCAAAGCGACTGAGTTTTGTTTGATAGGGCTTACTTTCTGTAAACATCATTCTGTAATTTCCGCATATATTGTTGTTTTCTCTTTTCGCTTTTTCAGAAAATGGTAATCCTAAAAAACAGCTCAAATAATAAAAACAAGCATTTTTCAGAAAATACACTGCACACACTCTTGCATTTCTCTCTATCTCTTCTAAAAAAACAAATCATCACGTCATGCAGATTGCTTGTTTTAAACCCCGTTGAAACATACGATCCCATGCCTTCTCCAAACTTTGAATTCCCGGTATTTGAAACTGAAGAAGAAGAAGACGAAGAAATTCCAGAAGAGATCTCTCGATTACTCAGACAAGAGGAAAGGTCCATTGAACCTCACAAAGAGCCGTTGGAAACGGTAAACTTGGGTTCAGGAGAAGAAAGGAAATAAGTCAAGATTGGGGCACTGCTCAGTCCGATTGTTAAAGAAAGCTTGACAAGACTTCTCAAAGAGTTTCTAGATGTGTTTGCTTGGTCCTATCAGGACATGCCAGGGTTGGATACCAACATCGTGGAACATCATCTATCGTTAAGATCAGAATATCCGCCAGTAAAATAGAGGTTGAGACGGACTCATCCAGACATGGCCATCAAAATTAAAGAGGAAGTACAGAAACATATTGACGCGGGTTTCCTCGCTACATCAGAATATCCTCAGTGGTTAGCCAACATTGTACCAGTTCCGAAAAAGGACGGAAAGGTCAGAATGTGTGTGGATTACAGAGATCTAAACAAGGCTAGTCCAAAGGATAACTTTCCTTTACCACAAATTGACATGCTGGTAGACAATACAGCAAAGTTCAATGTATTCTCCTTCACGGACGGATTCTCGGGCTATAATCAGATAAAAATGGCACCGAAAGACATGGAGAAAACTTCGTTCATCACCCCATGGGGTACCTTTTGTTACAAGGTAATGCCGTTCGGTTTGAAGAACGCCGGGGCAACCTATCAAAGGGCCATAACTACTCTTTTTCATGACATGATACACAAAGAAATCGAGGTATATGTCGATGACATGATTGCCAAATCTAAAACAGAAGAGGAGCATGTGACCCACATGTTAAAACTATTTGAGCGGTTGAGGAAGTATAAACTTTGCTTGAATCCCAACAAGTGCACCTTCGGTGTCCGTTCAGGGAAACTCTTAGGGTTCATCGTCAGCCAAAAAGGAATTGAGGTTGATCCTGACAAGGTTAAGGCCATTCAAGAAATGCCTTCTCCGAGGACTGAAAAATAAGTCAGGGGATTCCTGGGACGTTTGAATTACATTTCTAGATTTATATTCCTCATGACCGCGACGTGCGCGCCGATTTTCAAATTACTCAAAAAGAATCAGGATTGCGTTTGGACAGAAGATTGCCAAACCGCCTTCGACAGTATCAAAGAGTATTTGTTGAACTCACCAATTCTATCACCTCCAGTGGAAGGAAGACCACTGATCATATACCTAACAGTCTTGGAAGACTCGATGGGATGTGTACTTGGCCAACAAGACGAAACCAAAAAGAAAAGAGTCTGCCATTTACTACTTAAGCAAGAAGTTCACGGACTGTGAAACTCGATACACTATGCTTGAGAAAACTTGCTGTGCTCTGGCTTGGGCAGCCAGACGTCTTCGTCAGTATATGATTTGTCACACTACTTGGTTAATCTCTGAAATGGATCCAATTAAGTATGTCTTTGAAAAGCCTGCTCTCACGGGAAGGACTGCCCGTTGGCAGATGTTGTTATCAAAATACGACATTGAGTACCATGCTCAGAAAGCTGTCAAAGGAATTAGTTTAGCCGATCATTTGGCTCATCAACCGATTGACGATCAGGAATCGGTCGGATTGACTGCCCAGACGAAGATGTTATGTATTTGAAAATGAAAGATTGCGATGAACCGCTACCCAGTGAAGGGCCAAAATGAGCTTCCCAATGGGGACTAATCTTTGACGGAGCTGTCAATCATTATGGAAATGGAATCGGGGAAATCATCATAACACCTCAGGGTACCCACATTCCTTTCACTGCTAGACTGACATTCAAGTGTACAAACAACGAGGCCGAATACGAAGCTTGTATCATGGGTCTCGAAAAAGCAATCGACTTAAGGATCAAAAACTTGGATGTATATGGCGACTCAGCCTTGGTTATCAATCAGATCAAAGGAGAGTGGAACACATACCAATCAGGACTGATTCCTTACAAAGACTACGCGAGAAGGTTGTTACCATTCTTCAACAGAATTGAGTTTCATCATATCCCCTATGAAGAGAATCACGTGGCTGATGCCTTAGCCACTCTCTCTTCCATGATTAGCAAAGGTCAATGGAATGACATACATAAGATTGACATAATGCGCCTTGAACATCCCGCTTACATCTTCGTGATCGAAGCAGTCATCGACGACGAACCTTGGTATCATGATATCAAGTGCTTCCTTCAGAAACAAGAGTATCCACTTGGGGCATTAAGAAAGGATAGAAAGACCCTCAGAAGGCTAGCAAGCAGCTTCTTCCTGAGCGGTGATACACTCTATAAGAGGAACTTCGACATGGTCTTGCTCCGATGCATAGACAGACCAGAAGCAAACATGCTGATAAAGGAAATTCATGAAGGATCCTTTGGCACTCATGCCAACGGACACGTAATGGCAAGAAAAATTCTAAGAGTAGGGTACTACTGGTTGACCATGGAATCCGATTGCTACAGGTACATGAGGAAGTGTCACAAGTGTCAAATATACGCTGACAAAATCCATGTACCACCAACACATCTCAAAGTTCTCTCTTCCCCATGGCCTTTTTCCATCTGGGGAATCGACATGATTGGCATGATCGAGCCCAAAGCTTTAAACAGACATCGTTTCATCCTGGTAGCCATTGACTACTTCACCAAGTGGGTCGAAGCAGCGTCGTACGCCAATGTAACCCGACAAGTGGTGGTCCGATTTATCAAAAACAATATCATCTGCCGTTATGATGTTCCAAGCCAAATCATTACCTATAATTGATCTAACTTGAACAACAATATGATGAAAGAGTTGTGCGCTGAGTTCAAGATCGAACACCATAACTTATCTCCCTACCGACCTAAGATGAATGGAGCGGTATAAGCGGCTAACAAGAACATCAAGAGGATTGTTCAGAAGATGGTTGTAACCTACAAAGACTGGCACGAGATGCTACCCTTTTCCCTTCACGGTTATCGTACATCTGTCCGCACTTCAACAGGGGCAACCCCTTTCTCTCTAGTATATGGCATGGAAGTAGTGCTTCCCATAGAAGTAGAGATCCCATCAATCCGAGTATTGATGGATGCTAAGCTAACAGAAGCTGAATAGTGTCAAAGTCGACACGACGAACTGAATCTGATCGAAGAAAAGCAGATAACGGCTCTATGCCACAGTCAATTGTATCAGCAAAGAATGAAGAAGGCGTTTAACAAAAAGGTTCGACCTCGCGTCTTTAGGAAAGTAGACCTTGTGCTTAAGAAGATACAATCATTTCTCACGAATTCCCGGGGCAAATGGACTCCAAATTATGACGGCCCCTATGTGGTCAAGAAAGCTTTCTCAAGCGGCGCCTTGAGACTCGCAACCATGGATGGAGAGGAATTTGCCTACCCCACAAATATTGACATAGTTAAGAAATACTTCGCCTAAACAAAAAAAAAACGTCTCGGTGGATTAAAAATCCGAAAGGGCGGTCCAGGCAAAAATTAGAGACATAATCAAAAAATCATCCCGATGGATTGGATATCTCAAAGTACAATCTAGGCAAAAGTTAGGGATAATGGCAAGTAACTACGTCTAGCAAAGGGGCAAGTCCCCAGCAACAGTAATGTCATCCATCAGGAAAACTCCAGTCAAGGTCATCTTCGATGGAAGCTCAGGATGTCCAGAATTCAAAGTTGGTAGAAGGATAGTGGTCGTTATGTTTCGATGTAGCCCTTTTCCCTTAAATTACCATTTTCAAACTTTTTAAATACTCTATGGTATCACGCGTTTGGGCTGATTTCCATCCTATCAATAAAATTTGAGCCCTAGTGCTTTTGTTTGTAATTCTCGTTTATTTTAGCTTTACAGAACGATGTTTTAACATGATTAACGATTCTTGAAATAAAAAAAAATGAATTTACTTGTCAAACTTTTTCTGCTTTTAAAATAAAGATGGAAATTCTTTTGACTGTTGAACATCGAAAGAACATCATCGCTTCTCCAGAAGTAATCGAACTTCAAAGTGCAGAATCAAAGTACTCCTTTTAAACCAGTGCACCTGAATGAAGGATCAGCTGTGTCAGAAACCATGTTTTACCTGACACCCCCGGCAGAGTTCTTATCTCCTAAGCCCGACCAACGGTTTTACCCATGGGGACTATCTCTCCTAAGCAAGGAAGAATTGCTATCTGGAACAAATGGTATTTCTTCGTCCACTGCAGTGGCCGAGTATCCAGTCATGTTCATCCACTAGTCTGTATGTCGCGTCAGTTTTGTCATCATAAACATACATACATCATGCATTATTAATTTACATGCATATTCATATTGCATCACTATCACTCTAGTCGGTCTTGTTCCCAAGTGATAAAAGTCCTCTTAATCGAGTTGTCAGTTCTTTCCTCGTCAAGAAATGTTGCGTCTGAACAATCTCTCTTCCAGTTCATTTCTGGATTGGAGTTGGTCCCTTGACCACTTTGATAAATTGAACCTCTGAAAGACAAGAAGAATTTCGACACATATCACTCTTCGCCATTGAAGATGATATCTTCGCTTTCCTGGATTAAGGAAAATCCCCAGAGAAAGCCTCTTATCTTCGAAAAATTCGCTGACGGAAAGGTCATTAGCACCTCCAAACTGGATTACATCACATGGCATTTCTTCGAGAAGATCTCGAGGAAAAGTATGATGTAATACCCCTAAGCAGAAAGCAGTCTTTCAAGAGACTCGTTTTCCCCAATAGAGTCCGCAAATGGCGTCTCCAACAGAGAAGTTTGTACACCTCTACAGCTCAGACCAATGGGTTTCCCCAGCAAGTCTGACATCAAAACTTTTTCCATCAAATGGCATTTCCCCAGGAAAATTCCGCGAGAAGTTTGAGGAAAACCACTGCTAATAGCGTCCCTTGTCAATAAGGTTTATTGACAAAAGAAACTGAGACCAGTTCCTTGGTAGGAAACCAGGATCGAGGGGAAGTTTATTTCAGATAGTTAGACCAGTTCCTTGGTCGGAAACCAGGATCGAGGGGAAGTTTATTTCAGAAATTTAGACCAGTTCCTTGGTAGGAAACCAGGATCGAGGGGAAGTTTGTATCAGAAACTGAGACCAGTTCCTTTGTAGGAAACCATGATCGAGGGGAAGTTTTACCTTTTCTAAGCATCATTGCTTAGCAAAAGAAGAAGGATGCGTGAACTACCATTCATAACCACCATCAAAATTTCGGGTATTCCGATATTTAATCCTCTTGCACCCCGAATGCCCGAATACCTTCGCCATTCACACCTTCGGGTCCAAGAAGATTAAATAGGGGCATCTGTCATACCCAAAATTTTGACCACTAAGATTTCCCATCAACTGTGCCTTGAGGAGATTTCAAGTTCATCAGAACCACAGTTAGGGTTTCGCGGAAAAAGTCAACTGTGCCTTTGACTTTTGACCAGGACTGTCATAACCCAAATTTTGACCACTAACATTTCCCATCATTGTGCAAATCATCATCAAAATATGGATGTACCTTTGTGCCTCATCAATCTCCTCAAGGAATTGTTGAGCATTCACTACAATCAAGCTTAGGGTTTCAAGCTCTCTCAGAGCCTTTAGACAAAGGATCAATCAAGGAATGACATAATCTTCAACTTGTCTAACCTCTTAAACACCCAAAAATGATCAAGAGGACTCCCACATCAATAATTAAGCACAAGAGTGCAGCATTTCAAGTGGATCAAGCCTCAAGTTCATCTAATACAAAGTCAACTGACGCAGAAAGTCAAAGTTTGACTTTTGGTCAACTTTGAGCTTCACAAGCCATTACTCAAGAAAATATGATGGATGATTTAATTTGATCAAATTTAAATTAAGAAATCATGCAAAATTTAAAAATTGATCAAATTGATCAAATTGAAAGAAACGTAGAAATTTTTTCTAAGTTAAAATCATGTTCAAGTGCACAACTTTTCAAGGTTGTAACTATTGATCCAAGCATCCATTGATTTTACGTAAGAACTACTTTTAAAGAGGGTATATGATGCTTCAACATTGTAGAAGGAATCAACTCAAAATATCATAAGGATTAAAAGATATAAGTGATCAAAGTTGGGAATTCTTAATGTCAAATGTTCTGACATTTCATAGGACATCATTAATATTTTTCCAGCAAGAATGTCCCAACTTCAAGGATGTTTTTCTCCATGATCCAAGTTGATTCAAGCCAAACCTTGAACATCAAAGTTGAAGTACGTTTTCTTAGTTTTCCAGAAAGTTGTAGAACATCCATTTATCATACTCGAGCAGGAAGTTATGGACTTTACAGTAAGACTTGCTGCAACAGTTTTTTAGGACAGATTTTGTGCACTTTTTCTTGTGCCACACAGTTTTCAAGCTTTGTCACCATGCAGGACAAGCATCAAAGGTGCAATTCACTTCAACTCAAAATATCATAGTGGATTAAAAGATATAAGTGATTAGAGTTTGGAATTGTTAATGTTCAAAGTTGTCAAATGTTTCAACATTTCATAGGACATCATTAATATTTTTCCAGCAAGAATGTCCCAACTTCAAGGATGTTTTTCTCCATGATCCAAGTTGAACCAAGTCTAGGGTGAAACATCAAAGTTGAAGTAAGTCATCTCATCTTTCCGTAAAGTCCTGGAACAGCCATTTATCATTCTTGAGCAAGAAGTTATGGATTTTACAACAAGGCTTGCTGCAGCTGATTTTTAAGACAGGTTTTAGGACAGATTTGCACATTTCTTGTGCCACACGAATTTTTAAGCCTTGTCATCATTTTGGACACATCTGAGGATCAAATCCAAGGGGGATGATCTGATCTCCTAGCCTCCAAAGTCCTTGGAACCAAAAGTAGCATACCAAACCTAGAAAACCCTAAAAGAGGGACAAGACTCCAATTTTGGTTTGGAGCATTTAATGGATGCTTAGAGGTGGCATGAACTGACCTTCCTCCAACTGAATTCAGTCAAGATTCATCCAACAACAAGGAAACCAGCAGCCTGTGCCCTAACCTCTAGTCAATGGCTAGAGGAGACTTGAGATTCCAAAATGCAACCATTAGACAAACCTCTGTTGCAGCCACCATTCACTATTGCTTGCAAAACAAACTTGCTCTACTATAAATAGAGCTCATTTTTGCTCAGTTTGAGTACACCAAAGCCATCAAACAGATGCTTTCCTCAAAATCACTTCTTTCACTCCAAAATGCCTTCTTTAGCAAGGTAATTCTGAGTTTTTGAGTTAGAGAGCATTTCCATCACAACTCATTATCCAAACACATCCAATATGTCATATCTAAACTGTCCAAACTCTCATAAGTGACCTATAACACCAAAATCACAAAGTCACCTCTCAAAACCTCAAAATTGGACTTTTTTTTGCATTTTTCAAGTCATGTCTTGATTCAGTCACTTTCCAAACCAGATAAATCCTCAAACACACTCCAAATATCATCCTTGAACTGTCCCAAATGGTCCCCCCATCTGGAACACCATTTGAGAGAGTTGGCATTTTGGCCACTTTTGCTCATTTTGCAAGAAAAAGCTTAAACTTGCTCCAGAGGTTTCCAGCTGATTCCAACCATCCTAAAAGCTTCTAAGAGGTCATTTGAGGGTGTCCAAAGCATCAAATCATTTCTGGAACAAAGCACTTGGTAGTTTGCACAAAATCTCCAAAAAAGAGGTAAAATTCACAACTTGAATTCTTTGAATCATGATTTCCTTTGATGTCCACATACATGCATCATATTGAACAATTCTTGAAGCAAAAATGTAGTCCTTAATGTGAATGTTGTGATCCTCTTACTGTTTGCACTTTAACATGTTTATATGTGGGTTTATGTTGTTTTAAAATCCACGTGCAGTTCTGGTTTTTTGCTTCGTGCATTCTGTACATTAAGTTTCAGTACGTATGAGTAGTACCATTGGATTCCTTGCGAAAAATGGGTCAAGATAGGTTCTTACGGATTTTAATTTCGTTAAAAATTGAGAGAGTTATGCGTGTTGGAAGTTTGACGAGAAAAGATGTCGAAAACTAAACATGCAGTTCTGGTTTTTTGCATCGTGTGTTCTATACATTAAGTTTCAGTATGTATGAGTGATACCATTAGATTCCTTGCAAAAAATCGGTCAAGATAGGTTCTTACGGATTTTAATTTCGTTAAAATTTGAGAGAGTTATGAGTGTTGGAAGTTTGATAAAAAAGATGTTGAAAACTAAAAGAGATGTCGAATGTGATGTTGTGACATCTTTCATCTTTTTCTTATTTTATCTTCAAAACTCAACCAATTCTTTTACATAGCAAAAATCATCATTTTCCAATTTTGTTTTTACACACTTCTTATTCATACTCCATAATATTTTAATCCACAAAAAATCACAAAAAAATATTATTATTTGATATATTTTTAATGTATTCAAAAATATTGTTTTAAATTGTTTTAAATGCTTTTAAAATGATTTCTTTTTCATGATTTTTAAAACCAAAATGATTTTAAATATTCATGTGGATAAAATACTTTTTTATAAACCTTAATCATTGTTTATAACATGATTAATGATTTTATTTGATATTTTTATCAATTTTTACTTGATTTTTCTTTGAAAAATGCCTTTAAAAAGTTAAATTGGGGTTTCTTTGATTTTCACCCTAACAAATATTTTTCAAACACCATTAGGCCTCTAATAGAGTGTAAGACCCAATCCTTTGTAAATATAAACCTTTTTGGGCTTTAAATGTTGTATAAGTCCCGTTGTATTTCAAAAGTTCGGCGCGATCATCGCCCGTTTAAAATAAATCATCAGGGCCTCTCCTCGAGCTATAAGACCCATTCAAAATCATTGGGCCTCTAATAGAGTGTAATAACCAATCCCCTTTTAACCAAAACAATTTTGGGCCTCAAATATTGTATAAGTCCCTCTGCGTTAAAAAGAAAATCTCGGCGCGACCGCCAGTTCAAAAATCAAAACCCTGGGCCTCTCCTTGAGCTGTAAGCCCCATCACTGGTACAAAAACATTTTGGGCCTTTAGTACAGTGTAAGACCCAACCCTTTTTGAAAACCAAAATGATTTGGGCCTCAGTGTATTGTATAAGTCCCGATACCATCAAAAAGTTCGGCACGATCGTCGCCTATTTTATAAAACTTTGGGCCTCTCCTTGAGCTGTAAGCCCCACCACTTGTATAAAAATAAACCTTAGGGCCTCTTAAGAGAGTGTATGACCCATCCCTTTGTACAAAAAACCTTTTGGTCCTCACATATTGTATAAGTCCCTCTGTACAGTTTTCAAAACAACAGTGCAATCACTGATAAAACCTTGGGCCTCTCCTTGAGCTGTATGCCCCAACAATCTTTTCAAAGCACTTTATCCTTTAATTTTGTATATAATATTGTTATCAAATCTTTCTTTGTTGAACAAACTAACAAAACAGCATGGAAGCTCTACAACCGAGTAAGTGTTTACCCGCTTTCTTTATCCGCTTTCATATATATATATAACTGTATTGTGGGGCTGCTCACTGTAAGTCTTCTTTCGCAAACTTTTATATACTTGTCAAATATCGACTGTGTAATACTAGTATAATTATTTAGAGTTCTCCCCGACAACTACGTCTAGCACTAGGTAAAGCCCTGTTGGTCACTCTTAAATACAAACAAAACTAGATCCCCCATAGGATTACCAGACACAGTCTTCCCTCCTCTTGGGGTTAAACAATATGGAGATGTGAAAGGCAACATTCTCAGTGAACCCTTTCTCAGACTGTCACCCTTAGACATTGTCAAAGAAACTCTACTCCCCAGAGATGATCTTTTCTCCGTGAATGGCATCTCTTGAGTTTCTTCCAAATTCTCGGACTTTCCTGGCTTGATCTATTCTCGGTGAATGGAATGTCTTGAACTTCTCGGGGTTTGGGGACCCACCGACTTCTTAAAAGTATCCCCGCCTCCTCTTGGGCATTGTACAAGGACCCTTTAGCTTCTTAAAAGCTCTCATGCCTTCTCTTTGGCTTAGTACAAGGACCCAGAGACCTCTACAGGTATAGGAACAGAACCTAGTCATCAATTTGCTAGAGCTGTCTTTTTGAGTCAAGTGTCAGACCAGTAAATGGGTTGACCTTCATCCCTTAATATACCAGCCTTCTCTTGGGCATCGTACAAAGATCATTCACTATCTGAGAATCGATTTCTCAAAACACCAGTAGACTTGGACAATCTCAATACCCTTTAGATTTCCCATTTCCTTAAAGAACAGGAAATAACCCTGATCCTCTGATCAGTACCAAAGCACAACAATACCTTTAATCGTTCCCTTCATAAGAATTGATTTTCTCTTTTATCCAATATACTGGACCTGTCACTCAACTGAAATAGTTACCAGCATAAACAGCCTCCTCTTGGGCTTTGTACAATGATTCTCCCCACACTCTGTTGTTGAGTATAAAAGACTCTCTTGTTGAGTCAAACACCTTCAGCCTCCATCTCGGGCTTCGTAAGAGATAGAAAATCACTCTCTTTTTTAGTATAAAAGACTCTCTTGGTGAGTCAAACCCCTTTAGCCTCCATCTCGGGCTTCGTACGAGATAGAAAATCACTCTCTTCTTGAGTATAAAAGACTTTCTTGTTGAGTCACACCTTTTAGCCTCCATCTCGTGCTTCGAACGAGATACAAAAACACTCTCTTGTTGAGTATAAAAGACTTTCTTGTTGAATCAATCAACCTTTTAGCCTCTCTCTCGGGCTTCGTACGAGATACATAAAAGCACTTTCTTGTTGAATCAACCCTTTTAGCCTCTCTCTCTCGGGCTTCGTACGAGACACATAAAAACACCCTCTTGTTGGGTCAATAGCCTCCTCTTAGGCTTCGTATAAGAAAACCTCGGTCGAGTCAATCAACCTTTTAGCATCAATCTGTGCCTTGCTCACAATATACAAACATCAACAACTCCTTTTCCTTCGTCTTATTGCTGTAAGCGGCAAGCCTCTGGATTATTTACATCCACGCCACTGTCCCTCTTTTAGCATGAGAAGTTCCTAAGGAAAGATGACATTGCTCTAAACTGAGTTAAAGTCTTCTCCTTCAGGTTAAAAACTCACATAAAGGAAATTATGGCATTACTGGATTCACATATCCCAGTTAAAGTAATTCTCCTTTATAACCAGTCACGCAATAGTTGTGACAAACAGACCAAATACCCCTCTTTAAAGATGACAAATTCTCTCTAAAAATCAAAACCCTTTAGCTTCACATCTTGGGCTTTGAACAAGATACAAATCACTTTCAGCTTCGCGTCTTGGGCTTTGAACAAGACACCAAAACACCTATTTCCTCCCATAGAATAGGAGGAACTATGATCGCTCTGATTTCCCTGTTTCATTAAACGGGAATACGTAGGCATAAGATTGGAAAAATCTTAGCGAGCACACTAATCAAAAACCCAAAATCCCGTACCTTCATACATCAATCGAAAAGCATCAGTCCTAACATCCTACCAATAGCCTAGACACTGTTCTTAACAAAATAACCTAAGAGAGACCCACAATCTTAATAGCATCTGTAAACCAACAGTCATCTGTTTAAACTCTGTTTGCAAGCAGGGTTAATTGGAGACATCTATTTCCCTTACTTCATCAGCTTCAATAGGATAAAAAACTGAATCGAAATGTAGTATCCCAAAGCGATTGTGCTTCGCAACCACGCAAAAATTCGCACTACAAGGACATGCTCCCAAACCTTGGGACATGATTCAATACACCCTATAACACCTATGAAATCAATCCATCAAGTTTGATTTAGGTCAAGGACTTGATTTCATAGAGGATCGCACAGTTTGGAATTCATTTGATAAAAAGTCAACTATGCCCAAAAGTCAAAGTTTGACTTTTTGATTTTTTGATCAATTATGGTTCCCTAACCCTAAAATGATGTTAATGTGTGATTGGAATCACCATTCATCAAGAAAAATCAAGAAAAGTGGGATAACTTGTAAAAGGGGTAACCATAAAAAACTTAGAAATTTTCTAAGTTACGGAACAAAGTGGCTAGGGTACCAACTTCCAAGGATCATAACTTGTTAACCAAGCAACCATTTTGGTTGATCCAAAGATGGATTTGTAGATCTCATGGCATACTTTAAAAGTGTCAACTACACCTCATTCCAATTCTTCATGGGTTTTTAGTTATGGAGTGACCGAAATGACAAAAACATGAAAATGCCACTTTTTCCAACACTTAGTGAAATTTTCACTAAGCCAGAATCTGTTTCACTTTTTTCAAAATGTAGGGGCATTTTTCACTTGGATCCAAAAAGTGTCAAGACAAACTACGATCACACATATGTTGTATCATATGAAAGCTTTCGAAAATGGCCAAGAACTCCACCAAGTTCCATTTGAGCTAAGAGTTATGACAATGGCAATATGCCTTGCTTCAATTTTCATGGCAAGTCAGATTTGTGCATTTTGCTCAATTTGATCAAATTGTAAAAATGACAAACAAGTTTATCCATCTGAACACCTTAGGGGGAGACTAAGGAGGAACAAACACTGATCCAGTCTTTGGACCTAAAAATAGCATGCCAAACCTAAAAACCCTAAAAAGGGGACAAGACTCCAATTTTGTTTTGGAGCATTCAATGGATGCACCAAGGTGGCATGAACTGGGCCTTTTCCAACTGAATGAGTCAAGGATGATCTCTGAACTAGGGAACCAAAGGTCTGTGCTCTAACCTCTAGTCAATGGATAGAGGAGACTTAAGATTCCAAAGTGATGCAATTGGACAATGAGCTGCTGCAGTTGTCATTCACTATTGCTTGCAAAACAAACTTGCTCTACTATAAATAGAGCTCATTTGTGCTCAGTTTAAGTACACCAAAGGCCTATAACACTTGCCTTTCTCAAAATCATCTTCTCACTCTCAAAAATGCCTTACTTAGCAAGTCTCTATCGAATTTTTCAGTACGGAGCAATTCCACTCAAACCAATTGCTCTAACACCTCATAAACATCATATGTGAGCTGATCAAACACTAAATACACAACTGTAACACTGATTTCTTAGACTCACCAGCCAGTTGCTCAAGTTTTCAACCAAGTTGCAGTTGAGATGCCATGAAGTGATCCAGCCATTTCCAGTCAAGTCCAAGCATTCAAACACACTCCATATGGTGTAGGGAAGATGTCCAGATCATCACAACTCATCTGTAACACCTCTAACTGAAAAATCACATTGCTCTTGCTGTCACGACCTTCAAGTAAGCCTAAACTTGGTCATCTCTTAATCTATGCATATTTCCTCGCACAATACTTTTGCCAAATGTTCATAATCATGTATAGAATGTTTCCCCTCAATTAATTGCTTTGTTTGAATCGTGTATCAAAATTATCAGCCTTCATGCAAATTTTAGGGTTCTTGAGGTTTTGTCTTGATTTCTTATTCCATGCTTAAAATAAATGAAATTAAAGACCATAGACATGATCGTAAGTTGAAAAAGAGCAGATTGATATGTGGATTGTGTGATTTCATCAAGTATTCAGTGAGATTGGATAGAAAATACAAATCTGAGAAAAACTCCCTTCGCGTGTGTTCTTGGCCCATGTTCTTGGCGCCTTTTTCACAAATTTGAAATATTTGAATTTTGTGATTTTATTTAATTGATTCAAAAATTAATTTCTCTCTGAGTTTTAATGATTTTGAGTTGATTCTTTTTTTAATAATTCACAAAAATGTTAAAATATTTTGTTTTTCCAAAAATTCCCAAAAATATTATTTATTTCTTATACTTGATATTTTTGCAAAGAATTAATCTTTTATTTGTTTTTTACATTTAAAATATTTTTTCCTCCTTGATTTTCAAAATTTAATTGGTTTCCAATCATTTTTGTGGATATAAAAATTATTTTTGAAACATTGATCCAAGATCACCACTCATTTTTCACATGTTTTCAATACTTTTTATTAATTTTTTAACAAAATTAATTCCTTTTTAAACAAAATAAGGGTTTTGATTAATTCAACCCTCATCAATCATTTTCAAACACTCATGGGCCTCTAATAGAGTGTAATACCCAATCCCCTTTTAACCAAAACAATTTTGGGCCTCAGATATTGTATAAGTCCCTCTACGTTAAAAGAAACTCTCGGCGCGACCGCCACTTCAAAAATCAAAACCCTGGGCCTCTCCTTGAGATGTAAGCCCTATCACTGGTACAAAAACATTTTGGGCCTCTAGTACAGTGTAAGACCCAACCCTTTTTGAAAACCAAAATGATTTGGGCCTTAGTGTATTGTATAAGTCCCGATACCATCAAAAAGTTCGGCGCGATCGTCGCCTTTTTTATAAAACTTTGGGCCTCTCCTTGAGCTGTAAGCCCCACCACTTATATAAAAATAAACTTTTGGGCCTCTTGAGAGAGTGTAAGACCCATCCCTTTGTACAGAAAACCTTTTGGGCCTCACATATTGTATAAATCTCTATTTTCAGTTTTCAAAACAACAGTGCAATCACTGATAAAACCTTGGGCCTCTCCTTGAGCTGTAAGCCCCAACAATCTTTTCAACGCACTTTCTCCTTTGATTTTGTATATAATATTGTTGTCAAAGCTTTCTTTGTTGAACTAACTAACAAAACAGCATGGAAGCTCTAACACCGAGTGAGTGTTTACCCGCTTTCTTTATCCGCTTTAATATATATATCTAACTGTATTGTGGGGCTGCTCACTGTAATTCTTCTTTCACAAACTTTTATATACTTGTCAAATATCAACTGTATAATACTAGTATAGTTATTTAGAGTTCTCCCCAACAACTACATCTAGCACTAGGCAAAGCCCTGTTGGTCACTCTTAAATACAAACAAAACTAGATCCACCATAGGATTACCAGACACAGTCTTCCCTCCTCTTGGGGTTAAACAATATGGAGACATGAAAGGAAGCATTCTCAGTGAACCCTTTCTCAGACTGTCACCCTTAGACATTGTCAAAGAAACTCTACTCAGAGATGATCTTTTCTCCGTGAATGGCATCTCTTGAGTTTCTTCCAAATTCTCGGACTATCCTGGCTTGATCTATCCTCGGTGAATGGCATGTCTTGAACTTCTCGGGGTTTAGGGACCCACAGGCTTCTTAAAAGCATCCCCGCCGCCTCTTGGACATTGTACAAGGACCCATCGGCTTCTTAAAAGGTCTCATGCCTTCTCTTTGGCTTAGTACAAGGACCCAGAGACCTCTACAGGTATAGGAATAGAACCTAGTCATCAATTTGCTAGAGCTGTCTTTCTGAGCCAAGTGTCAGACCAGTTAATGGGTTGACCTTCATCCCTTAACATACCAGCATTCTCTTGGGCATCGTACAAAGATCATTCACTATCTGAGAATCGATTTCTCAAAACACCAGTAGACTTGGACAGTCTCAATACCCTTTGGATTTCCCATTTCCTTAAAGAACAGGAAATAACCCTGATCCTCTAATCAGTACCAAAGCACAACAATACCTTTAATCGTTCCCTTCATAAGAATTTATTTTTTCTTTTATCCAATATACTGGACCTGTCACTCAACTGAAATAGTTACCAGCATAACAACCTCCTCTTGGGCTTTGTACAATGATTCTCCCCACACTCTCTTGTTGAGTATAAAAGACTCTCTTGTTGAGTCAAACACATTCAGCCTCCATCTCGGGCTTCATACGAGATAGAAAATCACTCTCTTGTTGAGTATAAAAGACTCTCTTGTTGAGTCAAACCCCTTTAGCCTCCATCTCGGGCTTCGTACGAGATAGAAAATCACTCTCTTCTTGAGTATAAAAGACTCTCTTGTTGAGTCACACCTTTTAGCCTCCATCTCGGGCTTCGTACGAGATACAAAAACACTCTCTTGTTAATTATAAAAGACTCTCTTGTTGAGTCAATCCACCTTTTATCCTCTCTCTCGGGCTTCGTATGAGATACATAAAAGCACTCTCTTGTTGAATCAACCTTTTTAGCCTCTCTCTCTCGGGCTTCGTACGAGACACATAAAAACACCCTCTTGCGGGGTCAATAGCCTCCTCTTAGGCTTCGTATAAGAAAACCTCGGTCGAGTAAATCAACCTTCTAGCATAAATATTGTGCCTTGCTCACAATATACAAACATCAACAACTCCTTTTCCTTCATCTAATAGCTGTAAGCGGTAAGCCTCTGGATTATTTACATCCACGCCACTGTCCCTCTTTTAGCATGAGAAGTTCCTAAGGAAAGATGGCATTGCTCTAAACTGAGTTAAAGTCTTCTCCTTCAGGTTAAAAACTCCCATAAAGGAAATTATGGCATTACTGGATTCACATATCCCAGTTAAAGTAATTCTCCTTTATAACCAGTCACGCAACAATTGTGACAAACAGACCAAATACCCGTCTTTAGAGATGACACATTCTCTCTAAAAGTCAAAACCCTTTAGCTTCACATCTTGGGCTTCGAACAAGATATAAATAGACCCTTCAGCTTCACATCTTGGGCTTTGAACAAGATACAAATCACTTTCAGCTTCACGTCTTGGGCTTTGAACAAGACACCAAAACACCTATTTCCTCCCATAGAATAGGAGGAACTACGATTGCTCTGATTTCCCTGTTTCGTTAAACGGGAATACGTAGGCATAAGATTGGAAAAATCTTAGCGAACACACTAATCAAAAACCCAAAATCCCATACCTTCATACATCAATCGAAAAGCATCAGTCCTAACATCCTACCAATAGCCTAGACACTGTTCTTAACAAAATAACCTAAGAGAGACCCACAATCTTTATAGCATCTGTAAACCAACAGTCATCTGTTTAAACTCTGTTTGCAAGCAGGGTTAATTGGAGACAACTATTTCCCTTCCTTCATCAGCTTCAATAGGATAAAAAATGAATCGAACTGTAGTACCCCAAAGCGATAGTGCTTCGCAACCACGCAAAAATTCGCGTTATAAGGACATGCTCCCAAACCTTGGGACATGATTCAATACACCCTATAACACCTATGAAATCAATCCATCCAGTTTGATTTAGGTCAAGGACTTGATTTCATAGAGGATCGCCCAGTTTGGAATTCATCTGATAAAAAGTCAACTGTGGCCAAAAGTCAAAGTTTAACTTTTTGATTTTTTGATCAATTATGGTTCCCTAACCCTAAAATGATGTTAATGTGTGATTGGAGTTATCATTCATCAAGAAAAATCAAGAAAAGTGGGATAACTTGAAAAAGGGGTAACCATAAAAAACTTAGAAATTTTCTAAGTTATGGAACAAAGTGGGTAGGGTACCAACTTCCAAGGATCATAACTTGAGATCCAAGCAACCATTTGGGTTGATCCAAAGATGGATTTATACCTCTCATGGCATACTTTAAAAGTGTCAACTACACATCATTACAATTCATCATGGATTTTGAGTTATGGTTGGATCAAAATGGCTGAAAACATGAAATGTCACTTTTTCCAACACTTAGTGAAATTTTCACTAAGTCAGAATCTGTTTCACTTTTTTCAAAATGTAAGGGCATTTTTCACTTAGATCCAAGACGTTTCAAGACAAACTATGATCACACATATGTTGTATCATATGAGAGCTTTCCAAAATGGCCAAGAACCCCATGAAATTCCATTTGAGCTAAGAGTTATGACAGTGGTAATATGCCTTGCTGCAACTGTCATGGCAAGGCAGATTTGTGCATTTTGCTCAATTTGATCAAATTATGCAAATGAAAAACAAGTTTATCCATCTGAACACCTCAGGGGGAGACCAAGGAGGAACAAATACTGATCCATAAGCCTCCCAAGTCTTTGGAACTAAAAATAGCATGCCAAACCTAAAAACCCTAAAAAGGGGACAAGACTCCAATTTTGTTTTGGAGCATTCAATGGATGCACCAAGGTGGCATGAACTGGGCCTTTTCCAACTGAATGAGTCAAGGATGATCTCTGAACTAGGGAACCAAAGGCCTGTGCTCTAACCTCTAGTCAATGGCTAGAGGAGACTTAAGATTCCAAAGTGATGCAATTGGACAATGAGCTGTTGCAGTTGCCATTCACTATTGCTTGCAAAACAACCTTGCTCTACTATAAATAGAGCTCATTTGTGCTCAGTTTAAGTACACCAAAGGCCTACAACACTTGCCTTTCTCAAAATCATCTTCTCACTCTCAAAAATGCCTTTCTTAGCATGTCACTATCGAATTTTTCAGTAGGGACCAATTCCACTCAAACCAATTGCTCTAACACCTCATGAACATCATATGTGAGATGATCAAACACTAAATACCCAACGGTAACACTGATTTCTCAGAATCACCAGCCAGTTGCTCAAGTTTTCAACCAAGTTGCAGTTGAGATGCCATGAAGTGATCCAGCTATTTCCAATCAAGTCCAAGCATTCAAACACACTCCATATGGTGTAGGGAAGCTGTCCAGATCATCACAACTCATCTGTAACACCTCTAACTCCAAAATCACATTGCTCTTGCTGTCAAGACCTTCAAGTAAGCCTAAACTTGGTCATCTCTTAATCTATGCATATTTCCTCGCACAATACTTTTGCCAAATGTTCATAATCATGTATAGAATGTTTCCCCTCAATTAATTTGTTTGAATTGTGTATCAAAATTCTCAGCCTTCATGCAAATTTTAGGGTTCTTGAGGTTTTGTCTTGATTTCTTATTCCAGGCTTAAAATAAATGAAATTAAAGACCATAGACATGATCGTGAGGTGAAAATGAGCAGATTGATATGTGGATTGTGTGATTTCATCAAGTATTCAGTGAGATTGGATAGAAAATGCAAATCTGAGCAAAACTCCCTTCGCGCGTGTTCTTGGCCCATGTTCTTGGCGCCTTTTTCACAAATTTGAAATATTTGAATTTTGTGATTTTATTTAATTAATTCAAAAATTAATTTCTCTCTGAGTTTTAATGATTTTGAGTTGATTCTATTTTTGATAATTCACAAAAATGTTAAAATATTTTGTTTTCCCAAAAATTCGCAAAAATATTATTTATTTCTTATACTTGATATTTTTGCAAAGAATTAATCTTTTATTTGTTTTTTACATTTAAAATATTTTTTCCTCCTTGATTTTCAAAATTTAATTGGTTTCCAATCATTTTTGTGGATATAAAAATGATTTTTGAAACATTGATCCAAGATCACCACTCATTTTTCACATGTTTTCAATACTTTTTATTAATTTTTTAACAAAATTAATTCCTTTTTAAACAAAATTAGGGTTTTGATTAATTCAACCCTCGTTAATCATTTTCAAACACTCATGGGCCTCTAATAGAGTGTAAGACCCAATTCCCTTTTAACCAAAACAATTTTGGGCCTCAGATATTGTATAAGTCCCTCTGCGTTAAAAGAAAAATCTCGGCACAATCGCCAGTTCAAAAAATCAAATCATTTGGGCCTACCCTCGTGTTATAATCCCCATTTCTTTTCTTTAAGTTTCTTTGGGCCTCTAATAGAGTGTAAGACCCAACCTCTTTCTAAATAATACCTTTTGGGCCTCACACATTGTATAAGTCCCTCTGTATATTTTCAAATGTTCTACGCGATCGTCGCCTTTTTAACAAAATCAACTGGGCTTCTCCTTGAGATATAAGACCCATATTTATTCATTTTCAAACTCTTTGGGCCTCTAATAGAGTGTAAGACCCATCCCCTTATACATAAAACTTTTTGGGCCTCACATATTGTATAAGTCCCTCTGTACAGTTTTCAAAACAACGGTGCGATCATCGTTAAAACTTGGGCCTCTCCTTGAGCTGTAAGCCCCAACAATCTTTTCAAAGCACTTTCTCCTTTGATTTTGAATTCAAACATATGTTGTTATCAAAACTTTGTTTAATTTCTTTGTTGAACAACTAACAAAACAGCATAGAAGCTCTACAACGGGTAAGTGTTTATCAGCTTTCATTTACCGCTTTCATATGTATATAACTGTATTGTGGGGCTGTTTCACTGTAAGTCTTCTTTCACATCCTTTTATATACTTGTCACATATCCACTGTGTAATACTAGTATAGTTATTTAGAGTTTTCCCCGGCAACTACGTCTAGCACTAGGTAAAGCCCTGTTGGTCACTCTTAAATACAAACAGAACTAGATCCCCCGTAGGATTCCAGATACAGTCTTCTCTCCTCTTGGGGTTATACAATATGGAACAAAGAGAAAGGCAGTATTCTCGGTGAACCTTTTCTCAGACTGTCACCCTTAGAAATTGTCAAAGAAACTCTAACTCCCCAGAGATGATCTTTTCTCCGTGAATGGTATCTCTTGAGTTTCTTCCAAATTCTCGAACTTTCCTGGAATAATCTCTTCTCTGTGAATTGCATTTCTTGAACTTCTCCACAGGCTTCCTAAAAGCATCCCCGCCTCCTCTTGGGCGTTGTACAAGGACCCTTCGGCTTCTTAAAAGTAATCATGCCTTCTCTTGGGCTTAATACAAGGACCCTGACGACCTCTTAAAAGTATAAGGAAAAACTTAGTCATCATTTGCTAAAGCAGTCTTTCCCGCGTCAAAACTCCGACCATTTTAGGGTTGATACTCATCTCTTAATGCACGCGCCTTCTCTTGGGCATCATAAAAAAGATAAAACTCTAGACTTGGACAGTCTAAACCTCTTGAGTCTCTAAGACATTCTCAAGTTCCTTTCAAACATAGGAAAAACACCGATCACTCTGGATCAATCTCCAGCAGAAACCCAGACTCTCTCATGAGAGTTCCCCACACTAGGACCCGCTTCAGGATAAATAATCCTCAGCAGTAAGTCAGCCTCCTCTTGGGCTTTGTACAAATGATTCTCCCCAGTGGAGATAACCTTTTCAGACTCTCTTGTTGAGTCAACCACTTTCAGCCTCCGTCTTGAGTTTTGTACAAGACATGTAAAAAACATTTTCTTGTTGAGTATAAAAGACTCTCTTGTTGAGTCAATCTCCTTTTAGCCTCAATCTCGGGCTTCATACGAGACAACAAATCACTCTCTTGTTGAGTATAAAAGACTCTCTTGTTGAGTCAATCAACCTTAAGACTCTCTTGTTAAGTCAATCACATGTTCAAGACTCTCTTGTTAAGTCAACCTTTTTAGCCTCTGTCTTGGGCTTTATACAAGACAGATAAAAGTTCTCTCTTGTTGAGTCAAACCCTTTCAGCCTCCATGTTGGGCTTTATACAGGATACATTCCCCCCAACGGAGTCAAAATCCTTTTTAGCCTCAATCTTGGGCTTTGTACAAGACAGAAAGAACATTTTCCCCAGAAAAGTCAAACTTCTAGCCTCCTCTTATGCTTTGTATAAAGGAATCCCCGGTTGAGTCAATCAACCTTTTAGCATCAAATTTGTGCCTTGCTCACAGCATACAAACATCAACAATTCCTCTTTAGAGATGAGAAATTCCCTTTAAGTCAAAACCCTTTAGCTTCACATTTTGGGCTTTTAACAAGATACAAATCACCTTTAGCTTCAATCTTGGGCTTTGAACAAGACACCAAAACATCTCTTTCCCATAGAATAGGAGGAACTACGATCGCTCTGATTTCCCTGTTTCGTCAAACGGGAATACGTAGCCATAAGATTGCGAAATCTTAGCGAGCATACTAATCAAAAAACTCAAAGTCGAGTACCTTCAGACATCCATCAAAAACATCAGACCTAGTATCTTACCAAAATCCTCATGTACAGTCACGACACTCCGTTCTTAAATGAAATACTCTAAAGACAGACCCCCTATTTTGATAGCATCTGTAAACCAACAGTTTTGACTGTTTAACCTCCGTATGCAAGCAGGGTTAATTGGAGACATCTATTTCCCTTTCTTAATCAGCTTCACAGGATAAAAAATGAATCGAACTGTAGTACCAAAGCAGTAGTGATTTGAAACCACAAAAATCTCGCTACACCTATGTTACAAGCTTCGTGTTCGGCCTCATTGTTTGTGCACTTGAATGTTAATCTGGAAGTGGAAGGAATATGGGTACCCTGAGGTGTTACGATGATTTCCCCAATCCCGTTTCCATAGATGTTGACAGCTCCATCAAAGATTAGTCCCCATTGGGAACCTGGTTCTGGCCCTTCACTGGGTAGAGGTTCATCGCAATCTTTCATTTTCAGGTACATGACATCTTCGTCTGGGAAGTCAAATCCGACTGATTCCTGATCGTCAATCTTTTGATGAGCCAAGTGATCGGCTAAAATACTCCCTTTGACGGCTTTCAGAGCATGGTACTCGATGTCGTATTCTGATAACAACGTCTGACAACGGGCAATCCTTCCCGTGAGAGTAGGTTTTCCAAAGACGTACTTGATTAGATCCATTTCGGAGATCAACCAAGTAGTGTGGAAAATCATGTACTGGCGAAGACGTTTGGCTGCCCAAGCCAGAGCACAGCAAGTTTTCTCAAGCATAGTTTACCGAGTTTCACAGTCGGTAAATTTCTTGCTTAGGTAGTAAATGACAGACTCTTTTCTTTTCGTTTCGTCTTGTTGGCCAAGTACACAACCCATTGAGTCTTCCAAGACTGTTAGGTATATGATCAGCGGTCTTCCCTCCACTAGAGGTGACATGATAGGTGGATTCAACAGATATTCTTTGATACTGTCGAAGGCCTTTTGGCAGTCTTCTATCCATACGCAGTCCTGATTCTTTTTCAGTAATTTTAAGATTAGCGCGCATGTCGTGGTCATGAGGAATATAAATCTGGAAATGTAATTTAGATGTCCCAAAAATCCTCAGACTTGTTTCTCAGTCTTTGGTGAAGGCATTTCTTGAATGGCCTTTACCTTGTCGGGATCAACCTCAATTCCCTTTTGGCTGACGATGAACCCTAACAGTTTTCCTGAGCGGACACCGAACGTGCACTTGTTAGGATTCAAGCAGAGTTTGTATTTTCTCAGACGCTCGAATAGTTTGGACAAGTGAGTCACATGCTCCTCTTCTGTTTTAGATTTGGAAATCATATCATCGACATACAATTCGATTTCTTTGTGCATCATGTCATGAAATAGAGTAGTCATGGCCCTTTAATAGGTTGCCCCGGCATTCTTCATACCGAACAACATTACCTTGTAACAAAAGGTGCCCCATGGGGTGATGAATGAAGTTTTCTCCATATCTTCCGGCGCCATTTTGATTTAATTATAGCCCGAGAATCCATCCATGAAGGAGAAGACTTTGAACATTGATGTACAGTCTACCAGTATGTCTATGTGTGGTAAGGGAAAGTCATCCTTTGGACTGGCCTTGTTCAGATCCTTGTAGTCTACACACATTCTGACTTTTCTGTCTTTCTTCGAAACTGGTACTATGTTGGCTAACCATTAAGGATATTCTGAGGTGGCGAGGAAACCTGCGTCAATCTGTTTCTGCACTTCATCTTTGATTTTGATGGCCATGTCAGGATGAGTTCTTCTCAACCTCTATTTTACTGGCGGACATTCTAATCTTAACGGTAGATGATGTTCCACGATGCTGATATCCAACCCTGGCATGTCCTGATAGGTCCAAGCAAATACATCGGGAAACTCTTTGAGAAGTTTTATCAAGTCTTTTTTGATGGTTGGACTGAGCAGTTCCCCAATCTTGACTTCTTTTATCTCTTCTTTTGAACCCAAGTTGACCATTTCCAACGGCTCTTTGTGAGGTTCAATGGACCTTTCCTCTTGTCTGAGTAATCGGGAGATCTCTTTTGGAATTTATTTGTCCTCTTCTTCTTCAGCCTCAAATACCGGGAATTCAAAGTTGGGAGAAGCCATTGGATCGTATGTTTCAACGGAGTTTAAAACAAGCAATCTGCATGACATGGTGATTTGTTTTTAGAAGAGATGGAGAGAAATGCAAGAGTGTGTGCAGTGTATTCTCTGAAAAATGCTTGTTTTTATTGTTGAGTTTGTTTTTTAGGATTACCATTTTCTTGAAAAAGCGAAAAGTGAAAACAACAATAAATGAGGAAATTACAGAATTAAGTTTATTTATGATTTAGTCGATTCTTGAAACTACAGCCCTATAAAACAAAACTTTGTCGCTTTGGGCGAAGCGAAGAGGGATATTTACAGAAAGTGAGCCCTATAAAGACAATCATTTCACCTGGGCAGGGTGAAAGGTTAAACAAAGATGACAATTACTTAGACTTATGGACGACTTTCGGGACAACGACAGTAACCCATTGGCGACGAACTCTTCGGTGAATCACAAAGTCTGGTACCTTCTTTCTTAGTTTGTCCTCAGAAATGACGCTGATTTCTGGCGGATCAAGATTGTTGGAGTCTTCCTCCCAAGCAAGCTGTCGTAGACGAACTCTTCTGTTGTATCTTGCACCGTGTTTTCATTCTCAGGTGGATTTCCCCATCCAGTAGGCTGAATGTCTTCGAGCCTGATACGATAGCTTTCAGGAGCGGTGTACTTGACCAAGTAGTCGTACTTGCCACTCAGTTGTCCTAAAGTATCCCATACTTTGGTGGAACTAGAGAAGTCATCCTTCTCAATGACGTTGACCTCAGGAAAAGCGTAGTTGATAAACTCTAGTCTTGTAATCTTTGCAGATTTGTCGTTGTGCGAGATATCTTCTGAATGTCCTGAGTAATGATCCCATGACGTGGTGGGGACGTAGGTATTCTTTTCAATGATGCTTAGTTAATAAGCGTCGTTGGGCTGACTCTTTTGGCCCAAGTTTTCTGTATATGGCTGCTAGATAGGTAGGTCATCCATTGGGTCATAAAAATCATAGTCGAAGTTGTCTTTCATCAGAGTGTCTTCCTCTAATGAGTTTGGTGGAGCACGGAATTCTTCCGGATCACAATCTTCGTACATCATATTGACATCTGATCTCGATATATATCTCGGACTCTGCACGGGAAAGCAAAATGGCGTAGGTGTTTCTTCCTAAGACATATAACTGTCCTCGTTGAGATAGGACTTCCACTCTTCATCTGTTTCTGAATTGGATGAAAACTTTCATCGTTAGTAGCAGTCTGGTACAGATTGAGGAAAAACCAAGACCTTTCTTCGCCTTGTTATAGTAGGAATGACAAGCTGTCCACATCCTTTTGCGTTGTTACTCTTGATCACTTCGAGAGCATCTTTGTATGAGGAAACCGACGTTCCTTTCTCTGATCGATTTTCATTGCTCACGAAATTGCTTGGAACTAGGTTCCAACAACTTCCTCGGGTTCTACACATGAAAGTTATGATGAGTTGCTCACGATTAAGGCCTGTTCTCCCCGGACTGTGACTAGCTTGTCATTTTTGACGAACTTTAGCTTCTGGTGAAGTGTCGAAGTGACTGCCTCAGTCTCGTGTATCCAAGGTCTTCCTAATAAATAGCTGTAGGCTGCCCTAATATTTGTGACCTGGAAAGTGACTTGGAAAGTGTGAAGACTAATAGTTATGGGAAGATCGGCTTCGCCGATAACTATTTTTCGGGATTCGTCAAATGCTTTGACGATGACCTCACTACCTCTCATCGGAGATCCTTGAAATGATAGTCGCATTAAAGTAGATTTTGGCATAACATTCAGAGTTGATCCAGTATCTACCAGTACGCTGGCTAAAGCATCATCTTGGCAGTTGGCTGTAATGTTGAGTGCCATGTTGTGATTTTTGCCTTCTTTTGGCAGTTCTTCATCACTGAATCCTAAGTTGTTGCAGGAAGTGATGTTAGAGATGATGCTGTCAAATTGTATTATTGTTACATCTTGTTCCACAAAGGCTTGCAATGTTTACGACAGAGGGTAATGGAGTTTCTTTTCCATTTTCAATTATTATTGCGCCGTACTTATAAGGGATAGCCTTATCGGATTTGTACGGTATTGGTCCTGGAAGATAGATGACCACAGGAGCCTTTTGATTTTTCTAACTATCGTAGCCAGCCTCAATTGGTTCGAGGTTGAGAATCCTTCCGCTATCAAGAGGAACTCTTGATTCATGGAGTAGAGGGATTATGGCGCATACGACTTTGGTCATTTCATGATTAGAGATTATAACAACGTCTTTGCTTTGATCAGGAAGATAGTCTTGCATTATGTTGATCGAACCAGAACTTGAACATGGTCGAATCTCCTTTCGGTCCAACTATTTTTGAAGAGCTGACTGCACAAAGTAGCATCCTTGTTTGTTCTCTGAGCAAACTCTGTAGCGCTCATAGTTGTGTGGTGGCACCTGGCCACGCCCGCTTTGTATGCAGTGCAACCTTACTAGATCTGTTTCCATCGAGCAAACATCCTGACTCTGATGTCGAGTAGGATTCCCGTCAGCCATATTGATCTGTTGTGTAGCTTCGTCCAAGTAGATTGGAAGACACTAGTGGTCCAACAAGTGTTGAAGTGTTCTCTGGACCAGTGCACATCCTTAGTCATCTTCACGACACATTTTACAGTCCTGATAACCATGTGAAGCCAAAAAATCGAGCCTGGCTTGCTTAGCATGTAATTCTACCAGACTGGTATTCATCAAGCAAATATCAAAGATTTGAATCATATTAACTTGATGGCTACATCTATCACGGTAATCCTGGATCCATCCGAGATCCATTTGACACTGGAGGGCCTCTTGTACAAAAGAGCATCCCTGATTGTTTATTGAGCAAATCGGACAGGAATCGTAATTGTGCCTTGGTAAATCATGATGTTGGCTTTGCCTTGAGTGCATTGCCACCAAGTTAACATTCATTGCACGGATGTTGTGGTTCTGAACAATGTTGGGATTTGTGTAAGTCATATTGACCTCACGGATTCAGTGATCTTGGATTTATCCAAGATCCATCTGTTCTTGTAGAGCTGATTGCACTACGGAACATCCTTGATTATTCTTGAAGCAAATATCACACTGGTGATAATTGTGAAACGGTACATGGCCGTACTCGCTCTGTCTGCAATGCATCTTGACCAGATTAGTTCCTAATAGGAGTACATTGTGAATTTGATAACTGCGGTTAATCTCTTCCTCTATCAAATTTACTGTCGTCTTCTCATGTTGAGGCAACGGGTTCGTCTGAACATTTGGATTTGTATCTTTGAAAGATAAGACCCCATTCTTGACAAGCTTCTGTACATCAGATTTGAAGCTGAGACAGTTTTCTATGCTGTGCCCCAGTCCTCCTTGATGATAAGGGAAAGTTTGATCCGCTTTGAACCAAAGGAAGATTTTCTGGTACGTGCCCCTTGACCAGTAGTAGTGGAAACAGTTCTGCGTACAACAATGGTACATGGTCAAATCCTGGTGGTCGTGTCGTACGATTGTTATTGTTGTACTGAGGACGAGCCTGCTGAAGAGGTTGTTGTGTCCTTTGCTGATACTGTTGTTAATTCGGTTGGCTCTGAGCAACCTGAGGTTGATACGTGGAAACCGGCGTTGGGTTGATAGCAGGAGTTACTGCTGCTACTGGTTAAGATCTTCGCCTTTGCTTTCCGAGAGAGATATTACCAATATCTTGCTCTTTTTCTTAGGGAAAGCACTACCGTATCTTTTGGTACTGCTTGATGGTCCTGCCTCTTTGACCAGACGTCCTTCTCGGACTGCTTCTTCAAGGCATACCCCAATGTTCACCATTTCAGTGAAGTCGTTGGGCGCACTGGAAACCATTCGGTCGTAATAGAATGAGCTCAAGGTTATCAAAAAGATCTTTGTCATCTCTTTTTCCTCAAGAGGGGGACAAATCTGGGCGGCAATTTCACGCCATCTCTGAGCATATTCCTTAAAGGTTTCTTTGTCCTTCTGCGACCTTGCTCTGAGCTGATCTCTATCTGGTGCCATGCCCAGGTTATATTTATACTGCTGAACGAAGGCTGCGCCAAGATCTCTGAAAGTGACAATCATGGTTCGGTTTAAACCCATGTACCATTTGAGTGCGGCACCGGTTAAACTGCCTTGGAAATAGTGGATCAGTAGCTGTTGGTTTTCAGTCTGAGTTGACATATTTCGAGCGTACATCACCAAATAACTTTGAGGGCAAGAGTTACCCTTGTATTTTTCAAAGTCAGGCAACTTGAATTTGTGCGGGATCTTTACAT
Organism: Lathyrus tuberosus; assembly: GCA_022829125.1. Taxonomy (NCBI): domain Eukaryota; kingdom Viridiplantae; phylum Streptophyta; class Magnoliopsida; order Fabales; family Fabaceae; genus Lathyrus; species Lathyrus tuberosus. The sequence continues at coordinate 13,688,494 of JALAZF010000113.1, read as the reverse complement.
TAGGGACCAGAAAAAGGTCTGCGGCATCCTCTCCAAATAAATCCTGACCGCAAATGGCATGCAGTTCCTTCTGCATCTCCAGGAATTGTTCATGGAACTCATTCATTCTGTCGTACATAATTTCATTTCCACCAGAGATTACTTGTGGAATCTATCCTTTCGGGACAGTGTGTACCACTGGTTGTGGTATGGACATTACGGCAGTGACTCTCAGTTCTTCCATGCCCTGAAGTTTGTAACCTTCAGGAGTTGCTACCATCACTCTTGCGTCTTCGCTTTCCCGAAGTTTGTAACCTTCAGGCCCAGCGGTTCCTGCTATAGTTCTCGGGTCTTCCGTGACCGGCGGAATATATCCTTCAGGGATAAAGTTGATAGGCATACCCCAGGGACGATCTTTAGGCATGTTGTATCGAGGATCATACGTCTCTACTATGGGCATAGATGTGATCTCTGAGATCACATTCCTTTTTTGTTGCCTCTGAGCTGTTGCCAGAGATTGCATGTCACTGTGAAGTTTTCTCACATCTTCTTTCAGAGCGTCGATTTCTTCTCTCAGCTCTCTGTTCTCTTCCTCGAGATCGTCCATTTTCTTTTGTCGATTGGCCCGAGTATTGTACGAATGAGACTGTTTGACTCTAGAATCGAGACACAGACGTGAGATTCGAAGGTAAGAAGAATGCGTTATGTGAGAATGATGAATGCAATGATATCTTTATATATATATATATATATATATATATATATATATATATATTTTTTTTTTTTTTTTTTGCTTTAATAAAAAAGAAACTTCAACAAATAGATTGCAAATATCATACAGTGGGGAGACCCTGTTTTTATTGAACTCAAAAGATTGCGGAAATGGAAATACAGTATTTTACAAAGTGCTCTAAAAGGAAATGTCTAAACTTATGGATCTTGAGTCCTCTCTGAGGAGAGCTCAGGTGCTGGTTCTGGTATTTTCCTTTTCTTTGACCGGGGCTCTTGAGCCGTTGTCGGATTGTCAGTGCTTTGCCAAGTGAAAGGAGCGAGCAAATTTCTTCGGTCTTCTTGATTTTCTACAACATGTTGCTCTAATATCTTAATCAGAGCGTCCTTTTCTTTTAACAGTTGCTGAATTTTAGTACACTCCACATTGAGGATACGGTACTTATTCTTCCAAGATTTCTTTTCCCGTTGAACTTTGTTGAGAGTGACCTGGAGTTTTTCCGCATCAGACATAAATTAAAGGACAGATTCCTTTAGTGGATTAACTTCTTGACGAGGGTAAGGCATCCTTAGCTTGAGGGCTCTAGTTTGTACCCAGTGGAGTTAAGGTTCCACAGAGACACAGTCTGGTTTTCCTAGAGACTCTCTTCCTTTCATGTGAACATGTTTCCAGGCATGCACTATTTATGTCTTTAGTGCCCTGTCATTTTCTCCTTCCTTGAAGAAAAGACCTTCCAGATGGACATTATGTGGGATATGTCTCATCGGGTATCCTATGAGGTGTACATTAGGGAAATTTTCACAATGGTCGATGATTCTTATCCCATCATAGATCCGATTATACCAGTCTATGTCAGAGTTGGTAAGAGACATGATTCTCTGTGACCAACGTAGAGTACTCTTATGATCCCAAAATGTAGCAGACTTGGGTAAGTGAGAAGTGAACCACTTGTAAAGCAAGGGTACACAGCAGGTGATCATTCCTCCGTTGTACAAATTCCTTAAGTGTACAGAATGATAAGCATCTGTGAGCAAGGTTGGTACGGGGTTTCCAATCAGAAATATCTTAATGGCATTGATATCAACGAAGTTTTCAATGTTGGGAAAAAGGAAAAGCCCGAATGTGAGTAGAACAAAGATATCTTCGAAAGCACTAACGTTTCCTATACTGGAAAAGTACAGGGCTTTCTCTACCAGAAACTTGGCCGGTAAACCTTGGATTCCGTCCTTAATGGTCATGTGAGTCCTGACTTCAGACTCATCCAAATAGATTACTCTTGCAATGATTTGATCCTTTGGAATTTCTTCCAGTCCAGAAAAGGGAGCTTGGTCAGTGATAGGTAAATCAGTCAGGTGAGAGTATTCTTCTAGCGTTGGTGCTAGTTGATAATCCGGGAATATGAAACAGTGATAAACCGGATCGTAAAACTGAATTAACGTGGACAGGATTCCTTCAACTACATGGACCCTTAAAAGAGACAACAGTCCTCCGAATTTAGCTCTGAAAGCATCAGGGTTGGTGATCATCCTTGCCAGCCCTTTCAAATCCTCTAGTTTCGGAGTCTTGAAGGCGTACTTATGCGCCTTCCTTCTACCGAAATCCATAACGCAATCCTTTTCTCTGATATTTGCAATCATTGTTTTAGTTTAATTTTGAAAAAGAGAGAAGAGAGAAGAAGATTTTTTCTTTGTTAAAGTTTTTTTTTAGATGAATGCTTGAATGCAGCACACAAAAACATAGAAAAAACATGGGTTCAAAGGTTCAACGTCACGAGCATGGAGTCATGGCTCTACCCATCCCCAAAGGTTGTACTATTATGAATTTTTGTACCTGTACTCAAAATCATTGACCCCCCTTGGGATAACAACAACAAGATGGTTCACCCGAGCGAGCTGTAGCTTCTTAGGGTAATCTCAATTGAGTGTAGTATCGCGTGACAACTATTTCCGATAGCTACCTCACTACTAAATAGCCACATGGTTACTGTCTACTAAATCCTCAGTTTCATAGATACCACAATCGAACAATCTGCTTTCATAACCGAAGTCGTTAGACATTGAATCCGCAAAGGGTATCTCCACTGATTTGATGGTCTACCGGGACAGCTTATCCAGGATTCACTCCCTGTAAGACCGCCCGTCTATGCCATCACCTATCTTAGGTATCACTCAAACTTTCCACATGCGACATCACTCGCATTCCCATTAGCAGAAAAATAAACACGGATATCAAGTAGGAAAAGCGATATATATATATATATATATATATATATATATATATAAATATATATTCATTCCTAAATCTAACATCCTAGACCTCTTAAGAATTCTAGTCTATAAGCCTATACAAACAAAATGTTTCCCTAGCAGAGTCGCCATTTTACTGTAGCGTGCGATTTTTATCGGTGACGCGACCACCTTATCGCACATAATGGTTTCCTCCTCAATGAGAAGGAGTGGGGTGCTACTTTCTGATTTCTTATTTATCCTGTAAAGCTGGAAGGGAAAGGGAAGCTATCTAAAACTAACCTTGCATGCGATTGTTTAACTGAACAAACGCTAAGAGAGATTCGGGGAGTTCGGGGTTAGGTTATACAATGGGGAGTTGTCAATTACCCATCCTATATGTGGTTATCCACAGGTTGTTAGTTTTAGGTTCTGCTTTGTACTTGATGGTGTTTATCTATTGATGGGTTGGGAAAGTTTCTTGTTTGGGATATATGAGAGAGAGAGAGTTTTTGATGATTTCGGGCTTGTCGATGTTTTTGGTAAGGTACTGGACCTAAGGTTTTTGATGCATGTATGAAGGTACTGGACTTAAAGTTTTTGTTTGGTATGAAGGTATTGGACCTAGAGTTTTTGTTTGGTATGCTCGCTAAGATTTTGCAATCTTATGCCTACGTATTCCCATTTAAAGAAACAGGGAAATCAGAGCAATCGTAGTTCCTCCTATTCTATGGGAGGAAAAAGATGTTTTGGTGTCTTGTTCAAAGCCCAAGATTGAAGCTAAAAGGTGTATTTGTGTCTTGTTCAAAGCCCAAGATTGAAGGTAAAGGTTTGATTGAGAGAGAATTTGTCATCTCTAAAGGGAGACATCATGTCTGTTTATCACAACTGTTTAGGTGATTGATTATAAAGGAGGATTACTTTAACTGGGATATGAGAATCCAACAATGCCATAATTTCCTTTATAGGGGATTTGTCCTGAAGGTGAAAATTTTAACTCAGTGTAGAGCAATGCTATTTTTCCTTAGGAATCTTTCATGCTAAGAGAGGGACAGTGGCATGGATGTAAACAATCCAGAGGCTTGCCGCTTACAGCAATTAGATGAGAGAGAGACTTTACCAGGATAAAAGATGGACGACTGCTTGGATATTCGAATCAACAAGTGTGCCACTTACAACGGTTATCTGGGATTAAGGTTTGTCTTCATTTTATGCTTGAAGAGTGATAAACAGAGAAATGAATTCCTACAGAGAGTTTTTGATTTCCTCTAAGGGGATGTTGATTTTTGTGTGCCTTGATCAAAGCAAGGTTGAAGCTAAAAGGTTGATTGACTCCACGGGGGAAGTCCTTATACAAAGCCTAGGAGGAGGCTGGAAAAGACTGACTCAACAAGAGAGTGTTTATATATGTCTTGTATAAAGTCCAAGATTTAGGCTAAAAGAGTTGACTCTTTGGGGATATCATTATACAAAGCCTAAAAGGAGGCTAAAAGTTGACTTTTCTGGGGAAATATTTTTCCTGTCTTGTACAAAGCCCAAGATTGAGGCTAAAAGAGATTTCGACTCTGCCGGGGAGGGTTTGTATGTGTCATGTACGAAGCCAAAGATTGAAGCTGAAAAGAAGACTGAATCTGTGGGAAATAAATCTTTATTTGTCTTGTACAAAGCCTAAGATTGAGGCAAAAATGAGACTTTACTGACTCGGCTGAGGATATTTTAGGTTTATTGTACAAAGCCCAAGATTGAGGCTGAAAGAAGTTTGACTCTGCTGGAGCGTATTATCTGTCTTGTACAAAGCCCAAGATTGAGGCTGGAGAGAAGATTTACTCTGCTTAGGGAAATTTATATGGTGTCATGTATAAATCCCAAGATTGAGGCTGAAAGGGGTTGACTCAACCAGAGAGTGCGTTTGTTTTGTATCATTGACTCAACAAGAGAGCGTGGAAGGGTGATTGACTCAACAAGAGAGTCTGAAAAGGTTAACTTAGCTGGGGAAAATCATTGCACAGAGCCCAAGAGGAGGCTATCTTTGCTGGGGAAGAACAAAGAAAGACATCTTTATACAAAGCCTAAGAGGAGGCTGACTTCTGCTAAGGATTATTGAGATCCAGAGGCTGGTCTAAATGGGGAATCAACTCTCACTGGGGGTTTACAGAAGAGTTGAGGTATCAGATACCTTGAGGCTCTGATGATAAACTGACCCTGGCTGGGGAAGTTTAGGATAAAAGACTGGGTTTTTAGATCCTACGGGATTTGACTCTACTGGGGATTGACTAAATGACCAGTGTTTTTTCCGTATTTGTAGGGAACTTGAGAATGTCTTTGAGACTCAAGAGGAGATTAGATTGTCCAAGTCTATTGGTATGCGATTTTGAGTCTTTTAGAAAGACAGCTCTAATGAAGGATGACTAAGTTCTGGCCTATACCTTTAAGAGGTCTTCAGGGTCCTTGAACTAAGCCCAAGAGAAGGCATGGGAACTTTTAAAAAGCCAGAGGGTCCTTGTACAAAGCCCAAGAGGAGGCGGGGATGCTTTTAGGAAGCCTGTGGGTCCCAAACTTAAGAAGAGTTCAAGAAAAGTTTCACCGAGAATAATCTTTTCTTTAGTGAACAACTCTAGGGTTTGAAGAAATTCAAGAGAGGTTTCACCGAGAATTAATCCTCTCTGGGGAAATGAATTTCTTTGACGATTTCTAATAGTGACAGTCTGAGAAAAGTTTCACCGGGAATAATGCATTTCTCTTTGTTCCATATTGTTTAAGCCCAAGAGAAGGCAAGACTGTATCTGGAAATCCTATGGGGATCTAGTTTTGACTGTATTAAAGAATGACCAACTGGCTTTACCTTGTTCTAGACTTAACTGCCGGGGAAAAATCTAAGCAGATATACTAGTATATATACAGTTGATATATGACAAGTATTTAAAAGGATATAAAAGAAGGACTTATAGGTGAGCAAGCTTCCAGCAATATAATTATATATATGAATGCATGTAAAGAAAGCTGATAAAACTTACAGGCAAGCAAGCTTCCATTGTAACAGCTGTATGGTTAGTTGTTCAAGAAATTAAAGAAAGTTTTGACAACAACTATGAATTTGAACCTAAATAAAAAGGGAAGTTGTTTTGAAAAGATTGTTGGGGCTCATACTTAAGGATAGGCCCAGATGAAAAACAGTAATCGTACCGTCATTTTGTAAACTGTACTGGGGCTTACACAATGACTGAGGCCCAAAAAGGTTTATGTACAAAGGGGGTTGGGTCTTACACTCTATTAGAGGCCCAAAAGTATTTAAAAAGAAAATGGGACTTACAACACAAAGGGTAGGCCCGGATGATTTTGTATTGAACTGGCGATCGCGCAGGAATTTTTGAAATCGCAGTGGGTCTTATACAATGACTGAGGCCCAAATTATTTTGTTTTTCAAAAGGGGTTGGGTCTTACACTCTATTAGAGGCCCAAATGTTTGAAAAAAGATTTATTAGGGTGATAGTGATCAAAACCCTATATTTTTGGTTTTTAATGTATTTTAATTGAATAAAACTTCAATTAAAATAATCAAACATGTGAAAAAAGGTTGTTATCTTGGATCTACATTTGGAAAATCATGTTTCATTCATGGGATGATTTAAAAATCATTTGAATTTTGTAAAACCAAGAGAAAGAAATATTTTTAATGTTTAAAGACAAATAAAAATATAATTCTTTACAAAAATACCAAATATATGAAATAAATAATATTTTTGTGAAATTTTCACGGGGTAAAATATTTTAATATTTTTGGGAATTTTCAAAAAAAGAATCAATAAAAAATAATTAAAATTGAGAGAGAAATTAATTTTTCAACTAATTAACAAAAACATGAAAATATTGAAAAATAGAAAAAATGAGAGAGGTAGCAAAAAAGGTTTAGGTGGGGTTTGAACCCACGACCTTGGCAACCAACACACATGCGCACTACCACTGGGGTGGTGATACATCCGTGTATCAATGTCACAACCTGCGAAAAAACAACCGGCGAGAGAACTAGAACAGAAGAGTCACCACCGAACGTTATTTATCCTGACGCAAGGGAAAGGAAACGATCGAAGAAAACCTGAAAGAGGGAAAGACATGGTCATCACAACCATAGTTCGGGTTCGGGAGTCGGTTACGCGAGGGGAAGGTATTAGCACCCCCACGCGTCCATCGTACTCGATGGGACCCACGCTTGTTGTCTAAACAAAGGGTGAGTCATCTAAAGCCTACTACTAAACGGAAACGGAACAGGGGAAAGAGAAAAAAAAAGGAGAAAAGAGACTCGATAGGACATCACCGTCCTAGGCCTACGTATTCCCTCGTGCAATGGGAAATTCAGAGTCAACGTAGTTCAGACAACTACAGGGGGAGGTTGCTCGCCAAGACATCGCCGTCATGTGCCTACGTATCCTCAATCGAACAAGAGAGAGGAAATCAGAGCAGTCGTAGTTCGACCTACGGGTCGAAAAGAAGGGTGGAGTGCTCACCAAGACATCACTGTCTTGTGCCTACGTATACTCAATCTAACCAGAGAGAGGAAATCAGAGCAGTCGTAGTTCGACCTAACGTGGTCGGTGTTTTTTATGAGCGACGTTAAGTTCGCGTCTGGCAGTTAGGGTCGATGCCTGTTTGCGACTAAACAGAAAATAGCGTGCTCTTTTCTGAAAAAAAAGATTTGAAACTTAACAATCCCGAAGGATAAAAAGGTTTGAATTTGTTTGTGTTTTTTAGACAGAAGTGGATTAAGTTAGTTCATAACTTGCATTGCACCAAAGTCTATGGCATAGGAACGAATGCATAGAAAATCGTCCCAAGACAGGATGTCCGCTAAACACTCTAGAAAAATGAGAGGAAACCCCTCATTCCTCATTTCCCACGCTCAAGGCTCGTGCGCAATACAAGTTATCTTTATTAAGTATCTTAGAATTGTTATGAGATGAGAAGAGAAGACTCAAGGGAAAAAAAGAAAACACTATGGGAATTCTATCCTAATGTTGTCATGCAAAGATGGCCCTATGGTTGAGGTAAGAAGGGAAACATCTACCTAAGTTAGCAAGCTTGGATGAAAGCCTAATGTTTATCCTACTCTGAGCTCAATCGGAAATTAAGTTGGACTAGGAGCCTAAGGGAGCAAGGCAAAAGCCAAAGCGATAAATCAAAAAACAGCGGCTACAACAGCGCTCCAGCACCTGCACAGTGGTAAATTCCAGCCAATACACCAAACAGCATTCAACAGCTCAAGTTCAGCATAAAAGGAGGTGTAAAAGGTCAAACAACAGCACATACAACAACACATATGCACCAAGACAGTAGTGGAAAATAGGGCAGCATGCATTCAAAAATGAATCAAACATGGAGTAACGAACATGCATCAAGCATTACAATTCTTTCAATCAAACATGATTACAATCATACCACACACCATGGTAAACAATCTTGAAAACATCATGAGGTGATGCACAGCATTAAGCACATGAACAAACCAAACCAAGTATGCATCTCATGAAATTAAATGCAAGCAAGCATGCACAACACAACAACTCCAGCAATAATCCACAACTAACATGTTCAAGGAGTGTGTGCAAGGTGTTCATCACATCAAGAAAACAACAACACAATCATGAATATTCACCAACAAAACCAAAAGTCACGTGTCGAAGAATCATGTTCATGCAAAAGTGTGAGGTAAAACAGCTCAAGAATAATCCACAAATCATCAACATATCAATCCATGAAGTTTAGACATGCAAGAGACCTCAAACAAGCAAGAAAATGCAAGAAAAACACACTCTGCTTTAGTGGTAATCGATTACTCACATAGGGTAATCGATTACTCTGTTGAAATTTGACTAAAAACGTGAAAACAAGGCAGAGTAATTGATTACCCTGTTAGATTTATCGATTACTCAGTTGAAATTTGACTAAAAACGTGGAAATAAGGCAGAGTAATCGATTACCCTGTTTGAGTAATCGATTACCACTAAAACAGAGGCACAAATTCAACTTTGAAAAGCACTTTTCAGCAGCAAATCACTTATCCAAACATCCAAATGATCATGTAATCAATAATGCATGAAAATTAAGTTCAAACACAGTATTCAAACATCATTTAAGTCCAATAATCATCAACATGAACAATCAAATTCAAGCAAATGGATCAAATCACATGCAAAACCAAGGATCTACATTACATAAGCTAGAATTAAGCTAAATCAAGCATGGATCTAAGAAAAACCAACCTACAAAGCTGAGAATTTCTTTGGTAAGTGTTGCAAACAGAATTTGATGAATCCAAGCAAGAAATTCCAAGATCTATGAGCTCCTTGCAAGCAAAAGCTGAAAATCCAAGCAATAAGCTACCAATACTCCAAAATACTTCCAATAAGAACTTCTGAAATTTCAGATTTAGATCCAAACGAAAATTACCAATGAAAAGCAACAATGGAGTGATGATGAGAGGCTATACCTCAATAATTAACAAGTTCCAATGAAGAACTTGTTAATCTCTAGGAAAGAGCTTTGAGTGTGGTTGGAAATGGAGGTTGAGAGTGAAAACGTGAGAGAGAGTTGAGAGAATTCTGAAAATTGAGAGTGAAAAAAATGATCAAGGTTTTCTTTGAGAGGTTTGGAGTTGATTAGATTAAATAACCCCTAGGTTAGGAGTTAAGTTTGGGTTTGGAGTGAGGTTTAGTGGGTGGAATTGGAAGTGGAAAATGAGTTAGGAAAGGGATTATGGAATTAGAGTGGAAAGAATTTGAATTTTTGGGTGGAAAATGATGAAAAAATAGATCAGTTCTAGATCCTTCCGACACATGCACAAGCCAAGCACATGATCACAAATGCTCCAAAGTTCTGCAGTGCTGAAAATTGCCATATTTTTGCAATTTCGCCCAGAGTAATCGGTTACTCACTTTGAGTAATCGATTACTCAGTTCAAAAATTCAAAATTGTGGCGCCAAAAGGAGGGAATGTTGCAGAATTTCCTGTTTTCACCCGTTCTGAGCCATACTAAGCCTCTGAAACCTGTCATTGGATATTACCACTGAATCATGCTTAAAATATGCTACGGACTCTATTTCGTGCTCGGAGTACTACTAGAAATAATCGTCTGGTGCTGAATCACTGATCAAAAAGAAAGTGCTGGCTTCTGATTGTCAAATCATCTAATGAGCAAAATAAATGCTCAAAATGACTTTGAAAGCTATCTGCTTGTCGCTAAACACTGCTGGAATTTCTTTTGAACTGGATGAGCTGCTGAAACGCGAGAAAATACCTTGATCCCATGCCCAAAAGAACCATACAAATGCAGAAATGACAATGCAAAATGAGATGAAACATAAGCTAGTTAGAACAAGAACACGAGGGAAAATTATGGGGTGCTACAGCTGCCCATATTCAATAAACTTGGTCCTGAAGGTATGATAGCAACGGCTTTCAGACATTCAAGGATACACGGGGATTGAATTCCAAAAGAACCCTGAAATTTGCAACCTGTGGGGAAAATGAAATAGAGGGTTTGCCAGCCGAAGGTGGACTTTGCTGAAGAGACAAGACCGGTCGAAGGCGCTCTTGACCAATAAAAATAATACGAGGATGGCCGAAGGCAAACTCGAAAAGGAAGACCGGTCGAAGGCGCTCTTGACCAATAAAAATAATACGAGGATGACCGAAGGCGAACTCGAAAAGGAAGACCGGTCGAAGGCGCTCTACCCAACAAAAGAAAACGAGGACGGCCGAAGGCGAACTCGAAAAGGAAGACTGGCCGAAGGCGCTCCACCCAACAAAGGAATACGAGGACAGCCGAAGGTGAACTCGAAAAGGAAGACCGGCCGAAGGCGCTCTACCCAACAAAAGAATACAAGGACGGCTAAAGGTGAACTCGAAAAGGAAGACCGGCCGAAGGCGCTCCAACAAAAGAATACGAGGACGACTGAATGCAAACTCGAAAAGGAAGACCGGCCGAAGGCGCTCTACCCAAAAAAGGAATACGAGGACGACAGAAGGCGAACTCAAAAAGGAAGACCGGCCGAAGGCACTCTACCCAACCAAGGAAAACGAGGACGACCGAAGGAGAACTCAAAAAGAAAGACCGGCCGAAGGCGCTCTACCCATCAAAGGAATACGAGGACGGCCAAAGGCGAACTCGAAAAGGAAGACCGGCCGAAGGCACTCTACCCAACCAAGGAAAACGAGGACAGCCGAAGGCGAACTCAAAAAGGAAGACCGGCCGAAGGCTCTCTACCCAACAAAATAATACGAGGGCGGTCGAAGGCGAACTCGAAAAGGAAGACCGGCCGAAGGCCCTCTACCCAATAAAAGAAAACAAGGACGTCCGAAGGCGAACTCGAAAAGGAAGACCGACCGAAGGCGCTCTACCCAACAAAGGAATACGAGGACGACCAAAGGCGAACTCGAAAAGGAAGACCGACCAAAGGTACTCTACCTTACAAAGGAATACGGGGACAGGCGAAGGCGAACTCGAAAAGGAAGACAGGCCGAAGGCGCTCTACCCAACCAAGGAAAACGAGAATGGCCGAAGGCGAACTCGAAAAGGAAGACCGGCCGAAGGCGCTCTAACCATCAAAGGAATACGAGGATGGTCGAAGGCGACCTCGAAAAGGAAGACCGGCCGAAGGCGCTCCAACAAAAGAATACGAGGACGGCTGAAGGCAAACTCGAAAAGGAAGACCGGCCGAAGGCGCTCTACCCAACAAAGGAATACGAGGACGACCGAAGGCGAACTCAAAAAGGAAGACCGGCCGAAGGCACTCTACCCAACCAAGGAAAACAAGGACGGCCGAAGGCGAACTCGAAAAGAAAGACCGGCCGAAGGCGCTCTACCCATCAAAGGAATACGAGGACGGCCAAAGGCGAACTCGAAAAGGAAGACCGGCCGAAGGCACTCTACCCAACCAAGGAAAACAAGGACGGTCGAAGGCGAACTCAAAAAGGAAGACCGACCGAAGGCTCTCTACCCAACAAAATAATACGAGGGCGGCCGAAGGCGAACTCGAAAAGGAAGACCGGCCGAAGGCCCTCTACCCAATAAAAGAAAACAAGGACGGCCGAAGGCGAACTCGAAAAGGAAGACCGACCGAAGGCGATCTACCCAACAAAGGAATACGAGGACGGCCAAAGGCGAACTCGAAAAGGAAGACCGGCCAAAGGCACTCTACCTTACAAAGGAATACGAGGACAACCGAAGGCGAACTCGAAAAAGAAGACCGGCCGAAGGGGAACTCGAAAAGGAAGACCGGCCGAAGGCGCTCTACCCAACCAAGGAAAACGAGGACGGTCGAAGGCGAACTCAAAAAAGAAGATCGGCCGAAGGCGCTCTACCCATCAAAGGAATACGAGGACGGCCGAAGGCAAACTCGAAAAGGAAGACCAGCCGAAGGCGCTCTACCCAACCAAGGAAAACTAGGACGGCCGAAGGCGAACTCGAAAAGGAAGACCGGCCGAAGGCGCTCTACCCAACAAAGGAATATGTGGACGGCCGAAGGCAAACTCGAAAAGGAAGACCGGCCGAAGGCGGACTACGCTGGGGATAACAGGACCACCACGGGTAAAAGAAAAAATTTTACGACCCTCGAATCGATCTGGAATCAAAGTTGAGGAAAAGAAAAATCTAAACAGACAACTCTGCAGGGGTGTACCAGAATGTACCACAATACGAAGGACGAATCCACCGGAGATCTCACTGGGGATAAAGTAAAATCTCTTGAGTTATGCCATCTCTGCAAAGGATGAGAACTGGTAAAGAAAGTATCAAACCTGGCTTATGCTTCGAATGCATATGTTTGAATTTTCTATGGTGTAATGCTCCATACGAAATGGAAATGCTACGCGTTTGGGAGGATGCCATGCAAACGATGCTTATGCAATGCAAAAAGAAATGCTCCAGCAAAATAAATGCTGAAAATGAAGGCAGATCCACCGGGGATGACAAAATAAATTGTCCTCTGAGTCCAAGAACTCTGCTGAGAAGGATCACACTGAACAAGTGCTTTGACCAACAACTTCTGCTGGAGATGAAATCTAAAAGAACATCCACCCTGCTGGGGATTATATATAACTCTTTGAAAAAGGAAACCAGGACCTGAATCGGAAGAGTGCAAAATATCACATGGACTTAAAATCTGCTGGGATGTCAACCACTGTTGACCAAGCCATTGAGATGACTAGCACCAAACTCTTCTTGGGGAATAAAGTCAATAACACCGAACTTGCTGGAGAATACCATTGAATTTAATCTATTACCGGGGACACCCCCTTAACCTGCTGGGGAATACCAGCCACCACCAACAACTCTGCTTGGGGAACGATGTTTGACGATATTAACTCTGCTAGGGGATAACATTGAGTTTACTCCTCTGTTGGAGACTTATCTTCTACCCTTACTCTGCTTGGGGAGACAAATCACAAATACTAGACCTGTTGGGGTCACCATTGAACTGAACTCGTTGCTGGGGAAATGACATCGCCCTTATGCTACTGAGGGTTGGATCAAGCTGTTTCTGGTGAAAACACGTTTCCTGACTGACCGAGGGGAGTAGACACCAAGACTCTGTGGGGAAGACAAAATCTTTGTCCCGGGAATACCTTTCACAAGTCTCCAGCTAGAGATTACCACGACATCCACCTTGGGGTTATCAACTTTAAATGCTGGCTGGGGAACAATCTTCTGGACTCTGACTGGGGAGAGTGACAGTCTGATGAGGATGATGAAACCTCAATGCTAGGGAGAATAACTCTGGCAGGGAGAAAAGTCAACGAAACCTGCCGAGGGATATCATTGAGCTTAACCCGCTGTTGGAGGAAAGATTTTACCCTGCAGGGGATTAGAGCATGCCATTGCTGACGGAATTACACTTCTTACCCTGTTGAGGAAAGTGAGTGTCGGACTCTGCGGGGAAAATGAAGTATTTTCAGAGACATCTAACATATCTCCTGCTAGAAATACGACAACATCCACCTTGGAGCAATCCTCTTCTGACTGGTTGTTGGGGAATAATAGACTAACCGTGACTTTGGCTGGGGACACAATCCTCTGTACTCTTGCTGGGGAAGAATAATTTTTGCTGAGGATGACGACCTCTCAGTGCTGGGGAGAGTAGCTCTACTGGGGAAAACAACTTTGTTACCCTGCAAACACACAACAACAGAATATTTCGTATGCAAAAATGGCTACCTTGATTACCATCCACAATGTCCGTTGCCTAAGCAATTTCCATTGTTTTCCATTGTGCTATGCAAAGCTTAACGTTTTCACATGCAATGTTTATCAAAATATCGGATGTTTTCACAAACAAAACAGTAAAAGCAAAAACGCAAATGGAAAGCTCTTTGAGTGCAATGAAAATTTTATTGAATGAATTGGCCTGTAAATAGGCACTTACAACCGGAAGCCATTCCTGAAAAGAGGTAGTTGCGCAAAAGTAAAAATAAATTACACATGTCGGCAATGTGCGAACAGACATCCACCATGATTCAATTCAGCTATGGCTCATATGCCTTGCTTATCCACAGATGCTTTGACCTTCGAAGAGACTGACTGGACTGATTCCTTTCCTTCGAAATTCCCAAGTGTCAAAAGTGCTCACAGATTGAATGCAGACCACAACCTCTCGCTATCAAATCCCTAACTTTTGCCTGGATCGCCCTTTTTGGGTTTTCAATCCACCGGGATACCCATTTTTGCCAAAGTTGCCTTTTTAGGTTTTCAACTTTGCGGGTTTATTCCTTTTTTTTCTTTTTATCCCTAATTTTTGTCCGAACCTTCTCTTTTTATGGTTCGTCGGGATGCCCTTTTTTGGCTGGATCTTTTTTTTATATCCAGCAGGTCTCTTTTATGCAAAGTATTTTTTGACTACGTTTGCGTTCACAGGGGATGTAAAATCTTCGCCATCCATAGTTGAGAGTAATAAGGCTCCACCAGAGAAAACCTTTCTTACTACACATGGCCCTTCGTAGTTTGGAGTCCATTTTCCCCTGTTATATGTCTGAGGATGAAGGATCATTTTTAAAACTAACTCGCCTTTCTGAAAACACCAAGATGCACTTTCTGATCAAAGGGTTTCTTCATCTTGCTCTGATACAACCGGCCATGTGCAATGGCTGCCAATCTCTTCTCCTCAATAAGGTTCAGCTGATTCAATCTGGAACGTGCCCATTCAGCTTCATCAAGCTTTACATCTACCAGAATTCTTAAAGAAGGAATCTCTACCTCTAATGGTAGGACTGCCTCCATACCATATACCAGTGAGAAAGGAGTTGCCCCGATTGATGTACGCACCAAAGTATGATAACCGTGTAGGGCATAGGGCAACATCTCATGCCAGTCTTTGTATGTTACCACCATCTTTTGCACAATCTTCTTGATATTCTTATTTGCTGCCTCAACGGCCCCATTCATCTTCGGACGATAGGGAGAAGAATTGTGATGCTCAATCTTAAAGCTCTGACATAGCTCCTTCATCATCTTATTGTTCAAATTTGAACCATTATCAGTAATGATTCTCTCTGGGACCCCATAACGACAGATGATGTCCTTCTTTATAAACCGGGTTACCACTTGTCTGGTAACGTTGGCATACGAGGCTGCTTCCACCCACTTCGTGAAGTAATCGATGGCAACTAGAATAAAACGATGCCCATTTGAAGCAGCCGGCTCAATCTTTCCAATCATATCAATGCCCCACATGGCAAACGGCCAGGGAGATGACAGTACATTCAGAGGAGTAGGCGGTGCGTGCACCTTATCAGCATAAATCTGGCATTTATGGCATTTCCTGGCATATTTAAAACAATCAAACTCCATAGTTATCCAGTAATACCCCGCCCTCAACAATTTTCGAGCCATAGCATGCCCACTGGCATGGGTACCGAAAGAACCTTCATGAACTTCTTCCATCAATAGGCCTGCCTCGTGTTCATCAACACAACGTAGCAAGACCATGTCGAAGTTCCCCTTGTATAACACATCATCTTCATTCAGAAAGAAGTTTCCTGCCAACCTCCTAAGAGTTTTCTTATCCTTGGTAGATGCCCCAGCTGGGTAATCCTGACTCTTGAGAAAACACTTGGTGTCATGATACCAAGGTTTGCCATCTGATACCTCTTCGATTACAAATACAAAAGATGGTCTATCTAGATGCGTGATTCTGATTGAGGGTGTCTCATTCCAACGATTCACCTGATACATCGAAGTCAATGTTGCCAACGCATCTGCCATCTGATTCTCCAACCGGGGTATATGATGGAAGTCAACTCTGTCAAAGAAAGGTAACAACCTTCTGGCATAGTTGTTATAAGGCACCAGATTTGCCTGACGAGTTTCCCATTCTCCTTTAATATGATTAACCACCAACGCAGAATCACCATAGACATCGAGGTTCTTGATTCTCAAATCAATCGCTTCTTCTAACACCATGATGCATGCTACATACTCTGCTTAATTGTTGGTGCCTATGAACGCTAACCGGGCAGTGAAGGGTATATAAGACCCCTTCAGAGTTGTAATGATTGCCCCGATTCCGTTACCATATGAGTTGACGGCCCCATCAAAAACCCATTTCCACTAAGATCCAATTTCAGGTCCTTCGACAGGCAAAGGCTCTTCACAATCCTTCATCCTCAGAAACATAATATGTTCATCTGGAAATTCAAACTTCATCGGTTGATAATCCTCGATCGGTTGTTCAGCAAGGTATTCTGACAAAACACATCCCTTGATGGCTTTTTGAGAAACATATTGAATATCGTATTTTGTCAAAACCATTTGCCAACGGGCTATTTTTCCAGAAAGCGCCTGCTTCTCAAACACATACTTGATCAGATCCATCTTTGAAATCAATAGGGTTGTGTCGTTTAACATATACTACCTCAAATGTTAGCTACCCAAGCGAGTGCACAACATGTTTTTTCCAGCATAGAGTACCTTGACTCGCAATCTGTGAACTTTTTACTCAGGTAGTAGATGGCATGCTCTTTTCTAGCTGACTCGTCGTGTTGACAGAGCACACACCCCATTGAGTTCTCAAGAACCGTAAGATACATAATCAATGGCCTTCCTGGCACTGGCGACATAAGGACCGGAGGTTCCTGCAAATACTCTTTTATTTTTTCAAATGCCTTTTGACAATTTTCATTCCACCTGACCTCTTGATCTTTTCTTAATAATTTGAATATTGGTTCACACGTGGTTGTGAGATGAGAGATGAACCTGGAAATGTAGTTCAACCTCCCTAAGAAACCACAAACCTCTTTTTTTGTTCTCGGCTCAGGCATCTCTTGTATGGCTCTTACTTTGGCAGGATCAACCTCGATACCTTTTTCACTAACAATGAACCTCAGCAATTTTCCGGATCTCACCCCGAAGGTGCATTTGTTTGGATTCAACCTCAGTTTAAACTTCCTTAACCTCAAACAACTTTTGACGATTTACCAGATGTTCTTCCACCGTTTGTGACTTTGCAATCATGTCATCAACATAGACCTCGATCTATTTGTGAATCATATCATGAAAGAGAGTCACCATTTCCGGCTAATGGGTTTCCCCAGCATTTTTCAATCCAAAGGGCATTACCTTGTAGCAAAACGTTCCCCGCGGTGTTATGAACGCAGTCTTCTCCATGTCCTCTAGGGCTATCTTGATTTGGTTATACCCAGAGAAGCCATCCATGAAGGAAAATACAGAGTATTGAGCAGTGTTGTCCACTAACACGTCAATGTGCAGGAGTGGGAAATCATATTTCGGGCTTGCTCTATTCAAATATCTGTAATCAACACACATCCTGACCTTTCCATCCTTCTTAGGAACATGCACGATATTAGCAACCCACGGAGGATAATTTGTCACAGCGAGAAACCCAGCATCCAACTGTTTCTGAACCTCTTCCTTGATTTTGACAGCCATATCTGATTTCGTCCTTCTCATTTTCTTCTTAACCGGAGTACAACCTTCTTTAAGCGGCAGACGGTGTACAACAATATCAATGTCAAGCCCGGGCATGTCTTTGTAAGACCAGGCAAAGATATCCACATACTCTCAAAGCATTTCAATCAATCTTCCCTTGACAGTGTCTTCCAAAGCAGCCCCAATCCTTACTTCCTTTCTTGCGTCCTCGGTTCCCAGATTAACTGTCTCGATTTCCTCCTGATGAGGTAGAATGACCCTTTCCTCCTGTTTCAGCAATCTGGCCAATTCTTCAGGTAAGTCACAATCTTCGCCAGTCTCTTCTTCAGCCTGATAGATAGGATTGTCGAAGTTATACCGAGCCATAGCTGAATCATTATTGATGGCATCTGAACAAAGAAATCTGCATGATTGATGATATATGTTTATTATGAATGCAACAAACAAGAAAACACATTGCCATTTTGATATGAGTTAATGCAAAAAGTAAAACAGAAAAACAGGAATCAAAATATTTGAATGCGAAAACGTCCTTTATTGATGATAAAGTAAGCACACAAAACATCAAAGCCCTACAGACAAATATCACTACGTCTTGGGCAGAACGTAGTATTTAACACAAACAGAAAACAAAGGAAATTACTCTTGACAGGCCACTTGGATGACTTTCTCAGATGACCAATTGCAAAGACTTTGACCTAGAGCACAGGGGCGGATCCACTCATCCATGTCACAATCACTATCCCCCTCATCATCAATGGCATTAACCCGGTTAAAGAAGACACCAACACTTATGAATTGAATTGGACCAACATACTTGGGTGGATCTTGAGCTCGTTGGGGCGGACCCCAGTCCATAAGTATTCTGCTTTATCTGAACATCAATGACCTTGCCCCACTTTTAGGAATTGCCAGCTTCCACTACAGCGCGCGCATCTTTGAAAGAAGACATCGAAACTTCTGGCTGATTTACCACTTCGGGTTGATTAACCACCTCAGGCGTACTAACTACTCTTGGAGGTTCTTCGGGAATTTTCACAGCTTCAAAGGCTTGGCACATAGTATCATGTATCTCACCATCTACCTCCAAATACTTGAAGGTTGATAGGTGACTCACCATGATGTCTTCCTCACCACAGATTGTCACAACATGTCCATCCACAATGTATTTCAGCTTTTGATGCAACATGGACGTCACTGCCCCAGCACTATGGATCCATGGACGACCCAATAAACAACTATAGGCAAGCTGAATGTCCATGATGTAGAAAGTGGCTTCAAAAATTTTTGGGCCGACCTTGATCGGTAATATAATTTCTCCAAAAACAGACCTTTTAGAACCATCGAAAGCATGCACCACCAAGTCACTCGGTGTGCAAATCAGCCCACGGGTATCCAACTTCATCAGAGCCTTCTTCGTCAACACATTCAAGGATGACCCAGTGTCAACTAGCATATGTGACATTAAGGAGCCTCGGCATTCCACTGAAATATATAGAGCATTGTTGTGATTCCTCCCAGCTGGATCAGATCTAGGTCTTTGAACCCTAAGCCATTACCAGCATTCACGTGAGCCACAACCCCTTCTAGCTGATTAACAGATATTTCTTGAGGTACATAGTTTGTGTTCAAATCCTTCAGCAATGCATTCTGGTGCGCCTCGGAGCACAACAGCAGAGATAAGATGGATATTTTCGATGGCGTCTGATGTAACTAATCAATAATCTTGTAATTACTCTTCCTGATTAATCTTATAAACTCCTCCACACTTTCTGATAAAGATTTATCGACCTGCTTTGTTGCGGAATCATTCACGACTTATTTCTGTACAGAATCGTCCATCACTTGTTTCCCTTTATCCTGTTTGGAACTGCCGACCTAATTATTTGACGGAATGAAGACTTTACCACTTCTGGTTATAGCCCCTGCCTGCGTCAACAGTATTGTCAACCTCTAAATTTAACGCCGATGTTCCTACCAACTCTTGTTTCTTTCCATCAACAAATACCTCAGCCCCATAGTTCCACGGGACGACTTTGGTACTCTCATACGGGACAGGCCCAGGAACTGTAATAATGACCGACGCTGGCCTAGCCGGTGCTGATATAGTCACTGTTTTGAAAGGAATTGTAATAGTGGAAACATCATTCTCTTTGTCAGTCATTTCTCTCTGCTGATCACATCTATCGAACTATAACTGACCTTCATCAATCATTCTCTGAATACCTGATCTCAATACATCACAACCATTGGATTGCAGCCCACATTCAAAACAGCCCTCATCACAACCAGGGAACACCCCTCCCTTCAGCAACTTTTCCTTTACCACAAGCAAGGGAGTCTTCAACTCGTTTACATCTAAGACCAAATTCAAGGATTCATTATCTTTAATAATGGCATTAACCCTTGGCCCACCGAGATTCGGCATTGGGTTTTGAATGACATTTGGCGCGTCATTGGAGAAATTGATGGCTTTGGAGTCTACCAAATCTTGGACCTTATGCTTAAAAGCTTTACAGTCCTCAATATGGTGTCCTGGCGCTCCAGAGTGAAATTCACAGTGAGCATTAGCGTCATAACCGGGAGGTGGATTACCGGTAATGGGAGCCAAAGTCCTCTTTTGAATCAATTATAACTGTAGCAAATGTTGAAATGATTGGGAGTACGGCAGAGGTGGAGCATCAAAATCCCTATTCTGTCTAGGCATGTACTGTTGAGCACGAGGAGCCTGATTTTGCTGCTGAGGTGCTGCCTGTTGTTGCGGTGCTGCGGGAATAGTTACAGAAGCCACCTGCTGGTTGAAGTTCTGACGATGTTTTCCTTTACCACAGTATGAAGAAATAGAATTCGTGTCTCCTTCTTTTTTCTTGTAATTACCGCCATACGGCTTTTTCCCTCCTCCAGATGAGGATCCGTCATTTACCACTATTTTCCAAGTTTTAATCCCGCTTTCAACCTTTTCTCCTACTACAACTAGGTCAGCAAAACCACCAGTCATACAACTCACCAATAGGTCGTGATATGGCCCCTGAAGAGTGGCCATGAACATGTCAACCATATCCCGCTCCGCCATGGGAGGCTGGACCCTAGATGCTAATTCACGCCACCTCTAGGCGTACTCCTTAAAGCTCTCATTATTTTTCTGCGACAAACTTTGTAACTGTGTTCTGTTGGGAACCAAGTTGGTATTGTACTGATATTGCTTGACGAAAGCCTCCACCAGTTCCTGCCAATTGCGAACATGGCATCTCTCTAACTGCATGTACCATTCCAAAGATGCCCCAGAAAGGTTATCCTGGAAGAAGTGCATCAATAACTTCTCATCATCAGAATAGGTAGCCATCTTTCTGGCATAAGCCCTGACATGAATCTTCGGGCAAGTGACACCGTTATACTTCTCGAAAGTAGGTACCTGAAAATTGTGAGGAATCCTAACACCGGGGACCAGTCCCAAGTCTTCCATATCCAATCCCAGGGAATTCTGATTCTCAAACGCTTTCAACTTCTCCTCAATCAATCAGAATCTTTTATCAGTATCAGGCTAGGGGCCGGTATCCCCACCTATTGATCATCATAGCGACGACCATGTACTGCACAAACACTGTTTCCTCCTTCCACAACAGAAGGAATCACAAAATTCTCTCCTCCGCCCAGAGGGATAATAATAGAAGGAATGGGAATACCATTACCATCAACACCTCCACCCGGAGGAATGACACCATGGTGAAGGCCACCATGAAGGATACCGTCTTCATCAACTCTTGCGACCAGAGGCTGGACCAGAGTCCTTAACTGCTCTTGACCTTGAGCAACACCTTGCATTAACTCCATAAACTGAGCCATGCGAGTATGCATCGCAATTATCTCAGCTTGCATTTGTTCCATGGCTTTTCGTTGATTCAGTCTGGTAGAGTATCGGTGAATGCGTTGATCAGCAATCCTGTCTGAAGAAAAGAGCAAGATGAGAAAACCAGAGACAAACACCTGCTATGCATAATGATTATGAATATTCAAATGCAAATGACCATGTTTGAATATTCGCAGGGCGATCCACCCCTTGATTCCAGTTTAATAACAAGATAGAACGGAACTTCTGCTCATATATTAAGAAAACCAAAGGATAATCATTTGTCAACAATTACAACCCAAAATAAGAAGTCTGAATATAATAATCATAGATCCCAACCAACAAGCCTGCAGTGATCCAGCACAAATAAAGAGAAGAAGCAAACTATGGCATGTCATCTAAATCCACAAGTGCCAGTCCTCCCCATCCATTATGTTCTTTGCTCTAGTCTTGTGCTTCTCTGAACAGCTTCTTGGTGTCAGGATGCTTCGGTATCTGGATCAACTCTTGAATAATAACATCTCTTTTGTGCATGATCCCTTTCAAGTATCGGCAGTGCAACTCCCAAGCATCTTCTTCGAAAACACCATCCATGTTGGGATCCTCATGACTAGGCCTCTTCACTTCAGCTTGTATCTTTAGCTCCTCTATAGTAGCTATGGCCTCATTGAGTTGATCTTCGACTGCTTGTTTCTGGAATGTCCCTGATAGGATCTCTTCATCTTTCTTATTGAGCTTCAATTTCAAACTCTCAATCTGCTCCAGGAACTTATCTTTTTTTCTGCTTGTTGGCGGTGATTGCAGTGTTTCGGTAAGAGTTGAACTTGTGAATTTTTAACAAAGCCTTGTCCAAGTCTTCCTTATTAGACTTGAGAACCCTACTAACACCCTTTAGAGCTTACCCTATCTTCTGTCTGGCTGTGACCTCGTTAGCTAGCTCTTTTTCTTCCTTAGCGAGAAGCTTTATCTTTATCTTGGCAGTATACATAGCCTCACCTCGCTCATACTTCAGCTGGCTAATTTCTCTACTCAATTCATGATTCTCCTCTCGTAGCTTCTCTGTCTCAGCCCATAGTTTATTATACCTCTCTATCTTCACTATAGTAGGTGGTTCAATCATCAGAGGGTACAAGGGTGGCTCCACTAGGAAAGGAAGGAGCTCCTCTTCCGCTCTCTTCCGGATCCACTCCACATACGGAGAAAAAGCCTTGTTGTTACACTTCCCAAAGAAGGTCTTTCCTCTCTTAAGAACTTGTTTCCAAGCATTCACATCTTTCCTTAACATCTCTTGGTCCTTGGTGCCATTGAAAAACATGGATTCTGTGATATCTTGATCCTCAGGGGGACCTCTCAATGCATACCCAAACTGCCTGATAGTGAGGGAAGGGTTATAATGAGTTCCGCCTTTCCTCCCCACTAAAGGTACATTTGGGAATCCTCCACAGTTGTAAATGAGTTCTATTCCCAGCAGACTATGATTGAATTAAACAATGTTATCAACAGTCAATCCCATTGTAGCGAGCGATTTTGGACGTGGTTCTTAAGCACTGTCGCTCTGGGGTACTACAGGTCGATTCATTTTTTATCCTATTGAAGCTGATGAAGAAAGGGAAATAGATGTCTCCAATTAGCCCTGCTTGCATACTGAGTTTAAACAGTCAAAACTGTTGGTTTACAGATGCTATTAAGATGTGGGCCCCTCTTCGGTTATTTTGTTAAGAATAGAATGTTTAGGTTATGGGTAGGACGTTGGGACTGATGCTTTTCGGTTGATATATGGGATTTTGGGTTTTTGATTAGTGTGCTCGGTAAGATTTTTCTTTCAATCTTATGCCTACGTATTCCTTTTTACCCAAACAGGGAAATCAGAGCGATCGTAGTTCCTCCTATTCTATGGGAGGAAAAAGGTTGTTTTGGTGTCTTGTTCAAAGCCCAAGACGTGAAGCTAAAAGCGATTTGTATCTTGTTTGAAGCCCAAAATGTGAAGCTGAAGGGTCTATTTGTATCTTGTTTGAAGCCCAAGAGGTGAAGCTAAAGGTTTTTGACTTTAGAGAGAATTTGTCATCTCGAAAGGGGGGTCTGTTTGTCACAACAGTTGGGTGACTGATTATAAAGGAGAATTACTTTAACTGGGATATGTGAATCCATCAATACCATAATTTCCTTTATAGGGGATTTTTAACCTAGAGGAGAAGACTTTAACTCAGTTTAGAGCAATGCCACCTTTCCTTAGGAATTTCTCATGCTAAAAGATGGACAGTGGCATAGATGTAAATAATCTAGAGGCTTGCTGCTTACAGCAATTAGATAGAGGAAAAGGAGTTGTTGATGTTTGTATGTTGTGAGCAAGGCATGACTTTGATGCTAAAAGGTTGATTGTCTCGACCGGGGTTTCTTTATACAAAGCCTAAGAGGAGGCTAAAAGGTTGACTTTTCCAGGGAAAATGTTCTTTTTGTTTTGTACAAAGCCCAAGATTGAGGCTAAAAGGGTCTGACTCGATAAGAGAGTCTTTTTGTGTGTCTTGTACGAAGCCCAAGACGGAAGCTAAAGGGGTTTGACTCAACAAGAGAGTCCTTTATACTCAACAAGAGAGTGATTTGATGTCTCGTATGAAGCCCGAGACGGAGGCTAAAAGTTGTTTGACTCAGCAAGAGAGTTTTTTATACTCAACAAGAGAGTGTTTTGGTATCTCGTACGAAGCCCGAGATGGAGGCTAAAGGGGTGATTCGACAAGAGAATCTTTTACACTCAACAAGAGAGTGTTTTGTGTCTTGTACGATGCCCAAGACGGAGGCTAAAGGATGGGTGACTCAACAAGAGAGTCTTTTATACTCAACAAGAGAGTGTGAAAAGGTTAGCTCCTCTGGGGAGAATCATTTGTAGAAAGCCCAATAGGAGGCTATGGTGCTGGTGACTGTTTCAGTTGATTGATAAGTCCAGTATAGATAAAGGGAAAATCAGTTCTTATATGGGTAATGTGGTACTCATGGATTTGATGAGAGGATCAGGGTTATTTCCTGGGAAATCCAAAGGGTATTGAGACTGTCCAAGTCTACGGGTTTTATCTTTTGTACTATGCTTAAGAGCAGTTAAGAGACAGTACGTTTACGGTGGAAAGATCTAGACTCTTTGAAAGACTGTTCTATTAAGATGACTAATTTCTATCATGTACCTTTAAGAGGTCGTCGGGACAATTTGTACGAAGCCCAAGAGGAGGCTGGAAACTTTTAAGAAGCCGAGGGACAATTTGTACGAAGCCCAAGAGGAGGCTATCTTCCCGGAGGAAGAATCATTATACGAATCCTAAGAGGAGGCTGTGAAAACTTCTAAGAAGCCGACGGGTCCTTGTACAACGCGCAAGAGGAGGCGGGGATGCTTTTAGGAAGCCTGTGGGTCCTTGTACTAAGCCCAAGAGGAGGCTGATGAACAGTTCCAAAAGGGTTTTCACTTGGAACATTGCCCTTTTGTATATGAACTGTTCAAGGGGGAAATTTCTTAGATCTAGTTATCTAAAATTGATGTAAGGAGACGAGGTTTTGTCTAGTTCTAGACGTAGTTGCCGGGGAAACTCTAAATATCTATACTAGTATTACACAGTTGATATGAGTTTATGAAAGAAGACTTACAGTGAAACAACCCCACAGTACAGTTATATACATATGAAAGCAGTAAATGAAAGCGGGTAAACACTTACTCGGTTGTACAGCTTCCATGCTATTTTGTTAGTTGTTCCACAAAGAAAAATTGAAAACAACAGTATATTTTAAAATCAAAGGAGAAAGTGCTTTTGAAAGGAATATTGGGGCTTACAGCTCAAGGAGAGGCCCAGGGTTTTATTAGTGACCGCACTGTCGTTTGTACAGGGACTTATACAAGTGACTGAGGCCCAAGAAGGTTTTCTGTACAAGGGGATGGGTCTTACACTCTCTCAAGAGGCCCAAAGGTTTATTTTTATACAAGTGGTGGGGCTTACATCTCAAGGAGAGGCCCATGGTTTTCTTTTTGAACTGGCGATCGCGCCGAGATTCTCTTTTAACACAGAGGGACTTATACAATACCTGAGACCCAAATTATTTTGGTTTCAAAGAGGGGTTGGGTCTTACACTCTTTCAGAGGCCCAAGTGAGTTTTAAAAAAAGAAATGGGTCTTACTACTCGAGGGTAGGCCCATGGTTATTTGTTTGAAAGCGGCGATCTCGCCGAAGTTTTTGAAAATATACAAAGGGACTTATACAATAAGTGAGGCCCACAATGGGTTTATTTTACAAAAATACTTGGGTCTTACACTCTATTAGAGGCCCATGAGTGTTTGGAAAAGTTTGTGAGGGTGAAAATCAATTAAAACCCTAATTTCATCATTCTTTAATATAATTATTCAAAGAAAAATAATAAAAATGATAAAAATGCCAAATAAGTTTGAATAAACAACTTGTGATTTTGGGTTTAGGTTTAGAAAATGAGGCTTTAATCACAAGATGAATTAAAACCTATTTGGTTTTGATTTTTCAAAGTAAATATTCACTTTTAAATGTTTAAAAACAATTAAAAAAAGGAATTTATTCACAAAAATACTAATTATATTAAATAACTAATATAAACTTAATTTTTTTGTTAAATAAAATATTTTAACATTTTTTTGATTTTTTACAAAAAGAACCAATAAAAAATAATTAAAATTGAAGGAGTTATTAATTTTCCAATTAATTAACAAAACATGAAAATATGGAAAAAAAATAGCAAAATGTGAAAAAAACACAAAATGGCATGGGTGGGGTTAGAACCCACGACCTCAAGGTTATAGGGCGCGCGCCTTACCACTGGGGTGGTGATACATCCGTTGATTAAAACAAACCAACAAATACACAAGGCTTGCCTTGTTTTCTAGGCCTGGCCAAGGCAAGGCAAGGCAAGTTTTGGCAAAAAACGGGAAGGTCCATAAATTTCTCATTTCTCCATGGTTGGGGACAAAATTTATATGCATCTGGCCTAGAATTTCACAAGGAATCCAATGGTGGTGGTATTTTTTCCAGATCATGCTCCCTCCTCAAAATACGATAGTGGTTTTGAAATAGGCCTATAAATGCATTTTCTATGCTACACTTTGGTATAGGCACGAATTACATGATGAATTGGTTCAAACTAACATATATAACATGTATAAGATGTGCATAATCAGTGGACCTCAAAGTAATGCATATTTTGGGAAGTTCAAATCATGATGCTCACCTCTTTTTGAGCTTTTGGAGTTTTCTATGCAATCTGCCAAGCCACTTGTTCCAGAAATGGTTTGATGCTTTGGACACTCTCAAATGATCCCTTAGAAGCTTTTAGGATGAGTGGAATCAGCTGGAACCTGCAAAAACACAAACTGGCCCTTTCTTGCAAAAGGGGTTAAAATGGCCAAAATAGCAGCTCCCTCAAATGTTGTTCCAGATGGAGGGAACCATTTGGGGCAGTTTAAGGATGATATTTGGAGTGTGTTTGAGGTTTTACCTGGTTTAGAAAGTGGCTAATTCAAGACATGGCTTGAAAAATGCACAAAAGTCCTATTTTGAGGATTTGAGAGGTGACTTTGTGATTTAAGGATTACAGGTCACTTGTGAGAGTTTGGACAGCTTAGATATGACATATTGGATGTGTTTGAATCATGAGCTGTGATGGAAATGCTCTCTAACTCAAAAACTCAGAGTTACCTTACTAAAGAAGGCATTTTGACCTAAAGAGAGGGATTTTGAGGAAAGCATCTGTTTGATGGCTTTGGTGTACTCAAACAGCGCACAAATGAGCTCTATTTATAGTAGAGCAAGTTTGTTTTGGAATCAATAGTGAATGGCAACTACAACAGAGGTTTGGCCAATGTTGATCAATGGGAAGCCAAGTCTCCTATAGCCATTGACTAGAGGTTAGAGCACAGGCCTTTGGTTCCCAAGTTGTTAGATCATTCTTGACTGAATTCAGTTGCAAATGTGTCAGTCCATGCCACCTCTAAGCATCCATTAAATGCTCCAATCCAAAATTGGAGTCTTGTCCCTCTTTTAGGGATTTCTAGGTTTGGCATGCTACTTCTTGTTCCAAAGACTTTGGAGGCTTGGATCAGTGTTTGTTCCCTTTAGATTAGATCCTCAGATGTGTCCAAAGTGATGACAAGGCTTGGAATTATCTGATTTTGCCAAATCGAGCAAAAATGCAAAAGTCTGCCTAGCCTTGGCAGTTTTCAGCAAGGCATATTACCATTGTCATATCCCACGACTCAAGTTGAGTTTGGTGATGTTCTTGGCCATTTTGGAAAGCCCTCATATGATACAACAACTGTTTGATCATAATTGGTTTTGATACTTTTTGGATCCAAGTGAAAAATGCCCCTACATTTGGAAAAAAGTAAGGCAGATTCTGACTTAGTGAAAATTTCACTAAGTGTTAGAAAAAGTGACATTTCATGTTTTCAGTCATTTTGATCATTCCATAACTCAAGATCCATGATGAATTGGAATGAGTTGTAGTTGAAGCTTTTGTAGAGGGCCATGAGGGCTACAAATCCAGCTTTGGATGGGAAAAAATGACCTTGTGGTTTAAGAGTTATGATCCTTCAAAGTTGGTACCCTAGCCACTTTGTTCCATAACTTAGAAAATTTCTATGTTTTTTATGGTTACCCCTTTTACAAGTTATCCCACTTTTTTTTTATTTTTCTTGATGAATGATTATTCCAATCACACATTAACATCATTTAAGGGTTAAAAAACTAAAATTGTGAAAAATCTCAAAAAGTCAAAGTTTGACTTTTGTGCACAGTTGACTTTTTATCAGATGAATTCCAAACTGTGCGATCCTCTATGAAATCAAGTCCTTGACCTAAATCAAACTTGATGGATTGATTTCATAGGTGTTATAGGGTGTATTGAATCATGCCCTAGGGTTAGGGAGCATGTCCTGGTCAAAAGTCAAAGATACAGTTGACTTTTCCCGCAAAACCCTAATTGTGGTTCAGATAAAATTGAAACTTGTTGCTCAAGCCTCTTGGATCAATCCATTGTTTCAAATGATGTGGTGTACTAGAGATCCTCAAATTATATCTTGAGGCTTGGCTCATATTTTGTCCCAAAAGTCAACTTAGGGGTGAATTAGGTCAAGAAACCCTAATTCCTGATATTTGATGAATGTTTCCCCTGAGGCTAAATTTACTTGATGATGGGGTTCATGATGTCTCTTAGAGCATCTTAGGTTAGGCTTTGAAGCATTGGCTCATGCCCAGAGGAAAATTCCCATTTGGAGGCCCTAGTCGACCAAAACCCTAATTTTGGTGACACTGGAGATCGTGAGGCTTGATCCACCTGAAATGCTGCAACATTGTGCTTGATTCTTCATGTGGGAGTCCTCTTGATCCATTGTAGGTGTTTTAGAGGTTTAGACAAGTTGAAGATCATGTCATTCCTTGATTGATCCTTTTTCTAAGAGCCTTGAGAGGGCTAGAAACCCTAAGTTTGATTGTAGTGGATGCTCACCCATCTTTGGGGAGACTAATGAGGTATGATGGTTCATCCATATTGTGATGATGATTTGGACAATGATGGGAAATCTTAGTGGTCAAAATTTGGGGTATGACAGATGCCCCTATTTAATCTTCTTGGACCCGAAGGTGTGAATGGCGAAGGTATTCGGGCATTCAAGGTGCAAGAGGATTAAATATCGGAATACCCGAAATTTTGATGGTTTGTTATGAATGGTAGTTTGCTCGTCCATCTCCTTTAGCTAAGTAATGATTCTTAGAAAAGGTAGAAACTTCCCCTCGATCCTGGTCTTCAGCCAAGGAACTGGTCTCAATTTTCTTTTGAAATAAACTTCCCCTCGATCCTGGTTTCCTACCAAGGAACTGGTCTCTGTTTCTGATGCAAACTTCCCCTCGGTCCTGGTTTCCTATCAAGGAACTGGTCTCAGTTTCTGATTTAAACTTCCCCTCAATCCTGGTTTCCTACCAAGGAACTAGTCTCAGTTTCTGAAGTAAACTTCCCCTCAATCCTGGTTTCCTACCAAGGAACTGGTCTCAGTTTTTGATTTAAACTTCCCCTCGATCCTAGTTTCCTACCAAGGAACTGGTCTAAGTTTCTTTTGTCAATAAACTTCTTAACAAGGGACGCTATGCGTAGCAGTTTTTCTCATCCTTCTCGCCGAATTTTCCTGGGGAGATGCCATTTCATGGGAAAAAGTTTTGATTGTAGAGAGGCACAAACTTCTCTGTTGGAGACGCCATTTGTTTATTCTATTGGGAAAATGAGTCTCTTGAGAGACTGCTTCTACTGAGAAAATGAGTCTCTCAGAGAAATGCCATATGATGTACCCCAATTTTGAGGTGTCGATGACTTCACTAACATTGACTTTCTGGAGAGAAGAACCAATGTGTTGCTGAAAGTCTTTAGTTGAGAGGCTTTCTCTAGGGATTTTCCTTAATCCAGGAAAGCGAAGATATCATCTTCGATGGTGAAGAGTGACATCGGCTGAGGGTTTTCTTGCCTTTTCAGAGATTCAAGTTATCAAAGTGGTCGAAGACCGTCTCTACTGGAGAGAGATTGCTCAGATGTGTCACTTCTTGACGAGGGAAGAACCGATAATTCCATTAACAAGAGGACTTTACCACTGGGGGGGACAAGACCGACCGGAGTGATAGTGATATGAATATGCATGTAAAATAATAATGCATGATGCATGTATGTATATGCTGACAAAACTGACACTACACACAGACTTAATGAGCACGACTGGATACTCAGCCACGGTGGGAGATGAAAAGGTATCCTTGGTTTAAGATAACAATTCTGCCTTGCTTAGGTGAGATAGTCCCTGCAGGGAGCTATGTTGGTCGGGCTTAGGAGGTAAGAACCCTGTCGGGGCGTGTCAGACGAAACAAGGTCTCTGACACAGTTGATCCTTCGTTCAGGCGTACTGGTTTAGAAGGAATACTTTGATTCTGCACTTTGAAGCTCGATTACTTCTGGAGAAGCGACCGATGTTCTTCTGATGTTTAACAGTCAAAAGAAATTGCCATATTTATTTTTAAGTGCCATACCCCAAATTTTGACCACTAAGATTCCCATCATTGTGGAAATTATCATCACAATATGGATGTACTATCTTGCCTCATCAGTCTCCCCAAAGATGTGTGAGCATCCACTACAATCAAAATTAGGGTTTCAAGCCCTCTCAGAGTTCTTAGAAAAAGGATCAATCAAGGAATGACATGATCTTCAACTTGTCTAACCTCTCAAACATCCACAAAGAATCAAGAGGACTCCCACTTCAAGGATTAAGCACAAGGCTGCTCCCTTCTAGGTGGATCAAGCCTCAGGATCACCAGTGTCACCAAATTAGGGTTTTGGTCGACCAGGGCCTCTAGATGGAAATTTTCCTCTGGGCATGAGCCAATGCTTCCAAGCATAACCTATGATGCTCCAAGGGACATCATAAACCCAATCATGAGCCAGTGTCATCAAAAATCAGGAATTAGGGTTTCTTGACCTAATTCACCCCTAAGTTAACTTTTGGGACAATTCATGAGCCAAGACCTCAAGAGAGGATTTGAGGGTCTCTAATGCACTACATTGATTCATTTGCAACAATGGATTGATCCAAGAAGCTTGAGCAACAAGTCTCAATTTCATCAGAGCCATAATTAGGGTTTCGCGAGAAAAGTCAATTGTAGCTTTGACTTTTGACCAGGACATGCTCCCAAACCCTAGGACATTGATCAATATACCCTATAACACCCATGGAACATGTCCTTAAAGTTTGATTTAGGTCAAGGACATGATTTCCTAAAGGATTGAACAGTTTGGAATTCATCTGATAAAAAGTCAACTGTGCACAAAAGTCAACTTTGACTTTTTGAGATTTTTCATAAAAATGGTTTTTTAACCCTAAAATGATGTTAATGTATGATTGGAATCAACTTTGGAGAATCAACTTTGTGGGATAACTTGTAAAAGGGGTAACCATAAAAACTTAGAAAATTTTCTAAGTTATGAAATAAAGTGGCTAGGGTACCAACTTTGGAGGATCATAACTCCTAAACCACAAGGCCATTTTTTCCCATCGAAAGCTTGATTTGTAGATATCATTACCCTCTACAAAAGCTTAAAACTGACCTCCCTCCAAATTCCCCATGGATTTTGAGTTATGGAATGATCAAAATCACAAAAAGTGAAAATGTCACTTTTTTCCAACACTTAGTGAAATTTTCACTAAGTCAGAATCTGCCTTCACTTTTTCCCAAATGTAGGAGGATTTTTCACTTGGAGCCAAAAGGTATCAAAACCAAATATGATCAAAAAATTGTTGTATCATATGAGGGCTTTCCAAAGTGACCAAGAACATCACCAAATTCCACTTGAGCCATGAGATATGACAAGGGCAATATGCCTTGCTGAAAACTGCCAAGCCTAGGCAGAATTTTTCACTTTTGCTCGATTTGGAAAGATCAGCTAATTCCAAGCCTTGTCATCATCTTGGACACATCTGAGGATCAAATCTAAAGGGGACAAACACTGAGCCAAGCCTCCAAAGTCCTTGGAACCAAAAGTAGCATGCTAAACCTAAAAATCCCTAAAAGAGGGACAAGACTACAATTTTGGATTGGAGCATTTAATGGATGCACCAAGGTGGCATAGACTGAGCTTCCTTCAACTGAATTCAGTCAAAGATGATCCAACAACTAGGGAACCAAAGGCCTGTGCTCTAACCTCTAGTCAATGGCTAGAGGAGACTTGAGATTCCATTGGACAACATTGGCCAAACCTCTGCTGCAGTTGCCATTCACTATTGCAGCCAAAACAAACTTGCTCTACTATAAATAGAGCTCATTTGTGATCAGTTTGAGTACACCAAAGCCATCAAACAGATGCTTTCCTCAAAATCTCTTCTTTCACTCCAATTTTGCCTTCTAAGGCAAGTCACTATCGGGTTTTGAGTTTGAGAGCTTTTCCAATCAAACCAATCACTCACACACCTCATAAACATCATATAGAAGTGATCCAAACACTTAAACAACATCTGGAACACTAATTTCACAAAATCACCAGCCAATTACTCAACTTGTTGACAGATTTGCAGTTGGGGTACCATCTCAAGTTCCAGATCATTTAAATCCATTCCAAGCATCCAGACACACTCCATGGCACCTAGGGAAGCTATCCAGATCATTGGAACCTAGCTGTAACACCTCTAACATAAAACACGATCACCAGCTGCAAGAGGTATGCATGAGCTCTTCTAACTCTATGATCCATGCAATTTTTGCTGCACAATAATTTGGCCATATGTTCACAATCATGCATGGAATGTTTTCCCTCAATCCATTGCATTGTTTGAATCGTGTGTAGAATTTCTGAACCTTCATACAGAAATTAGGGTTCTTGAGGTTTCTCTTTGATTTCTTATTCCATGTTAAAAATAAATGAAATTAAAGACCATAGACATGATCATGAGGTTAAAACGAGTAGATTGATATGTAGATTACATGATATAATCAAGTATTCAGTGAGATTGGATAGAAAACGCAAATCTGCAGAAACAGAGGGTGGCGCATGTTCTTTCCATGTTCTTGGCGCCCTTTTTCAAATATTTGAATATTTGAATTTTGTGATTTTATTTAATTGATTCAAAAATTAATTTCTCTCTGAGTTTTAATGATTTTGAGTTGATTCTTTTTTTAATAATTCACAAAAATGTTAAAACATTTTATTTTACCAAAAAATCCCAAAAATATTATTTATTTCATATAATTGATATTTTTGCAAAGAACTAATATTTTATTTGTTTTTGACATTTGAAATATTTTTTCCTTCTTGATTTTGAAAATTTTTATGATTTCTAATCATTTTGTAGGTCAAAACATGATTTTTGAAACATTAATCCAAGATCATAATTTGTTTTCCACATATTAAACCCTTTTGATCATTTTAATTGAATTTTATTCAATTAAAATATATTTTGGGGAACAAATTAGGAATTTTGATTAATTCAACCCTCATAAATCATTTTCAAACACTCATGGGCCTCTATTAGAGTGTAAGACCCAACCCTTTGTAAATACAAACAATTTTTGGGCCTCACTTATTGTATAAGTCTCGTTGTATTTCAAAAATTCGATGCGATCACCACCCGTTTAAAACAATCATCTGGGTCTCTCCTCGAGCTATAAGACCCATTCAAAAACTTTTTGGGCCTCTAATAGAGTGTAAGACCCAATCCCCTTTTAACCAAAACAATTTTGGGCCTCAGACATTGTATAAGTACCTCTGCGTTAAAAAAAAACCTCGGCACGATCGCCAGTTAAAAAATCAACCCTGGGCCTACCCTCGTGTTATAAGCCCCATTTCTTTTCTTTAAACACTTGGGCCTCTTGAGAGAGTGTAAGACCCATCCCTTTGTACAGAAAACCTTTCTTGGGCCTCAGTCACTTGTATAAGTCCCTGTACAAATTCAAAACCACAGTGTAATCACTGATAAAACCTTGGGCCTTGAGCTGTAAGCCCCAACATATTTTCAAAGTACTTTCTCCTTTGATTTTGTATATAATATTGTTATCAAATCTTTCTTTGTTGAACAACTAACCAAACAACATGGAAGCTCTACAACCGAGTAAGTGTTTATATGCTTTCATTTACCGCTTTCATATACATATAACTGTATTATGGGGCTGTTTCACTGTAAGTCTTCTTTCATAAACTCATATCAACTATGTAATAATAGTATAGATATTTAGAGTCTCCCCGGCAACTACGTCTAGCACTAAGCCCTGTTGATCACTCTTAAATAGACTAAACTAGATCCCCATAGGATTACTAGATACAGTTTTCCCTCCTCTTGGGGTTAAACAATATGGAGATGTGAAAGGCAGATTCTTTTTGAACCTTTTCTCAGACTGTCACCTTTAGAAGTTGTCAAAGAAACTCTACTCCCCAGAGATGATCTTTTCTCCGTGAATGGCATCTCTTGAGTTTCTTCCAAATTCTCGAACTTTCCTGGCTTGATCCATTCTTGGTGAAGGCATGTCTTGAACTTCTCGGTGTTTGGGGACCCACAGGCTTCTTAAAAGCATCCCCGCCTCCTCTTGGGCGTTGTACAAGGACCCGACGGCTTCTTAAAAGTATTCATAGCCTCCTCTTAGGCTTCATATAAGGATTCTTCCTTTGGGAAGAGAGCCTCCTCTTGGGCTTCGTACAAATTGTCCCTCGACTTCTTAAAAGTTTCCAACCTCCTCTTGGGCTTCGTACAAATTGTCCCGACGACCTCTTAGAGGCATAGGAACAGAAAGTAGTCATCTTAATAGAACAGTCTTTCAAAGAGTCTAGATCCTACTACTGTTTCTCTAAGCATAGTACAAAAGATAAAACTCTAGACGTGGACAGTCTAATTTCCTTGAGTCTTGAAGGCATTCTCAAGCCCCTTTCAAAAATAGGGAAAACACCAGTAGACTCAGACAATACCCTCAGAATTTCCCATTTCCTTAAAGAACATGAAATAACCCTGATCCTCTGATCAAATTCCAAAGTATAGCCTTACTTTTAATGAGTCTCTTTATAAGAACTGATTTTATCTTTTTAACCAACATACTGAACCTATCACTCAACTGAAACAGCCAACCTTTAGCCTCCATCTCGGGCTTCGTACGAGATACAAAAAGACTCTCTTGTTGAGTCAAAACTTCCTTTAGCCTCTATCTTGGGCTTCGTACGAGATACAAAAAGACTCTCTTGTTGAGTCAAAACTTCCTTTAGCCTCTATATCGGGCTTCGTACGAGATACAAAAAGACTCTCTTGTTGAGTCAAAACTTCCTTTTGCCTCTATCTCGGGGTTCGCACGAGATACAAAAACACTCTCTTGTTGAGTATAAAAGACTCTCTTGTAGAGTCAACCCTCTTCAGCCTCCGTCTTGGGCTTTGTACAAGACACAAATCACTCTCTTGTTGAGTATAAAAGACCCTCTTGTTGGGCCACTAGCCTCCTCTTAGGCTTTGTATAAGAAAAACCTGGTTGAGACAATCAACCTTTTAGCATCAAAAGTTGTGCCTTGTTCACAGTATACAAACATCAACAACTCATTTTCCTTCATCTAATCGCTGTAAGCGGCAAGCCTCTGGATTATTTATGTCCACGCCATTGTCCCTCTTTTAGCATGAGAAATTCCTAAGGAAAGATAGCATTGCTCTACACTGAGTTAAAGTCTTCTCCTCTAGGTTGAAAAGCTCCTATAAAGGAAATTATGGCATTGCTGGATTCACATATCCCGGTTAAAGTAATTCTCCTTTATAATCAGTCACCCCTGATAAACAGACCACTTTAGAGATGACAAATTTTCTCTAAAGTCCACACCCTTTTAACTTCACATCTTGGGCTTTGAACAAGATACAAATAGACCCTTCAGCTTCACATTTTGGGCTTTGAACAAGATACAAATCGCTTTTAGCTTCACGTCTTGGGCTTTGAACAAAACACCAAAACACCATTTCCTCCCATAGAATAGGAGGAACTACGATCGCTCTGATTTCCCTGTTTCGGTAAACGGGAATACTGTGGCATAAGATTGCAAGAAAGATCTTAGCGAGCACACTAATCCAAAACCCAAATCCCGTACCTTCACCCATCAATCGAAAAGCATCAGTCCTAACATCCTACCCATGAACAGTCCCAGTATTTTTCACTCTAAGAAGAAAGAGGCCCCATTACCATATAGTATCCGTAACCTAACAGACCGCTGTTTAAACTCAGTATGCAAGCAGGGTTAGTTAGAGACATCTATTTCCCTTCCTTCATCAGCTTAATAGGATAAAAAATGAATCGACCTGTAGTAACCCCAAAGAGCGATAGTGCTTAAGAACCACGTCCAAAATCGCTCGCTACAGAAAAGTGGCGCCCACCGTGGGGCCCTGCTTTCTTTCTTTGGGATTTCACTGGGATAGGACTTTTTGTTGACTCCACTAGGATCTTAGGTAAAAAACCTTTTAAATTGGGAAGGTACCACAAAATGGCGACTCCGCCAGGGAGCCATTTTCTGTCAGGAACATAGGATTCATTGCTCTTTAAAGTCTAGGGCTTTAGGACAAATATATATACTGCTTTTCCTAATTGATATCTATGTTTATTTTTCTGCTAATGGGAATGCGTGTGATGCCGCATGTGGAAAGATTGAGTATCCACCTAGGAAAAACCTTTTTTAGTGGTGTGGAAACTATCGAAAATGGTTGTCACACGATACCACCCTCTTATGATGATTCTTCGAAAAAACATCACCTAGCACGGTTCCCGGCCCGCTGGTGTTTTCGCGACAAGAATTGATGATTTTGAGAGACAGGTACAAAAATCACAAGTAAACCTTTGGGATGGGTAGAGCCTTGACTTCATGACAACAACCCTTTGACCCCATGTTTTTTCTATGTTTTTGTGTGCTGCATTCATGCATTCATTTAAAAAAAACATTAAACAAAGAAAAGCCTTCTCTTCTAGTCTCTCTTTTTCAAATTAAACTAAGACAATGATTGCAAATGTCAGAGAAGAGGATGGAGCTAATGGATTTTGGTAGAAGGAGAACTCACAAGTATACCTTCAAGGTTCCAAAGTTAGAGGATTTGAGAGGTTTGGAAAGGATGATCACTAACCCTAATGCTTTCAGAGCCAAGTACGGAGGTCTGCTACCTCTGTTAAGGGTCCAAGTAATTGAAAGAATCATGGATGCACTCATTCAGTTTTACGATCCGGTTTATCACTGTTTCACATTCCCGGATTACCAGCTTGCACCAATGCTGGAGGAGTATTCTCATCTAACTGATTTACATATCACTGATCGAGCTCCATTTTCTGGACTAAAAGAAATTCCAAAGGATCAGACCATTGCAAGAGCAATTTATTTGGACGAGTCAGAAGTCAAGACTCACGTTACCACTAAGGGTGGCATCCAAGGTTTGCCAGCCCAATTCTTGATAAAGAAGGCCCTGTACTTTTCCAATATAGGGAACGTGGCTGCTTTTGAGAGCATCTTTGTTTTGCTCACCTACGGGTTATTTTTGTTTCCCAACATCGATAACTTTGTAGATATTAATGCCATTAAGGTTTTTCTCATTGGAAACCCTGTGCCAACTCTGCTCACAGATGCGTATCATTCTGTACACTTAGGAAATTTGTACAGTGGAGGAATGATCACATGCTGTGTACCCCTGCTATACAAATGGTTTATCTCCCATTTGCCTAAGTCTGCTGCTTTTTGGGATCATAAGAATGCTTTACGTTGGTCGCAGAAAATCATGTCCCTTACCAACTCTGACACAGATAGGTGTAATAGGATTTATGACGGGATCAGGTTCATTGACCGTTGTGGAAACTTCCCCAACGTACCCCTTATAGGAACTAAGGGAGGAATCAATTATAATCCAATTCTTGTTTGTCGTTAATTCGGATACCCGATGAGGCATGTCCCACGTAATGCTCATCTAGAAGGTCTTTTCTTCAAAGAAGGAGAAAATGACAGAGCACTAAAGATGGAAATAGTGCACGCTTGGAAACATGTTCATAAGAAAGGACGAGAGTCTCTAGGAAAACTGAACTGTGTCTCGGTGGAGTCTTATCTCCACTGGATACAAACTAGAGCTCTCAAGCTAAAGATGCCTTATCCTCGTCACGGAGTTCTTCCACCAAGGGAATCTGTCATGTACTTCATGACCGAAACGGAAAAACTTCAGGTTACTCTCAACAAAGTTCAACAGGAGATGAGGTCTTGGAAGAACAAGTACCGCATTCTCAATGTGGAGTGTATCAAAATATAGCAACTGCTGAAAGATAAGGATACTCTGATCGAGATTTTGGAGCAACATGCTGTGGATAATCAGATAACCAAAGGAATTTGCTCATTCCTTTCTCTTGGCAAAGGAATGACAACCCGACCACGGCCCAAGAGCCCCGGTCCAAGAAAAGGAAAGTACCAGAATCATGACCCTAGTTCTCCTCAGAGAGGACTCGGGACCCATTAGCTTAGGTTTCTATTTTTGCATCTTGTAATTTACTATTTTTCCATTTCCGCAATCCTTTGGATTCAATAAAATGGGGTTTCCCCACTGTTTGATATTTGCAATCTAATTGTCAAAGTTTATTTTGATTAAACCAAAAAAACAATTAATATAATCATTGCATTCATCATTCTCATGTCACGTATTCTTCTTACCTACGAATCTCACGTTTGTGTCTCGGTTCTAGAGTTAAACTGTCTCATTCGTACAATACTCGGGCTAATCGTCAGAAAAGGATGGATGATCTCGAAGAAGAGAATAGAGAGTTGAAAGAAGAAATCGACGCTCTGAGAGAGGATATGAGAAAGCTTTGTAACGACATGCAAGCCATGGCAGAAGCTCAGCTACAAAAAACTGTGATCTCAGAGATCACCTCAACGCCCATAGTGGAGAAGTATGATCCTAGGTATCAAATGCCAAAAGATCGCCCCTGGGGTATGTCTGTTAACTATATCCCGGGAGGATATGTTCCACCGATCACTGAGGATCAGGGAATCATAGCAGAAGCCACTGGGCCTGAAGGTTACAATCTTCGGGAAAGCGAAGATGCCAGGGGCATACCAATAACTCCTGAAGGTTACAAACTTCGGGAAGCACCAAGGTTCACTGACGTAGTAACGGTACCACCCCCTGTGGTGCACACTGTCCCGGAAGGATAGATTCCGCAGATACCTCCTGGTAGAAAGGAAACTATGTTTGACAGAATGGACGAGTTCCAGGAACAGTTCTTGGAAATGCAAAAGGAGCTGCAAGCCATTCGCAGTCAGGATTTATTTGGAAAGGACGCCGCAGACCTCTACTTGGTCCCCAACGTGAAAGTTCCGCACAAGTTCCAAGTACCCGACTTTGAAAAGTACAAGGGTAACTTTTTCCCTCAAAGCCATTTGGTGATGTACGCTCGGTGAATGTCGGCTCAGACAGAGAATCAGGATTTACTGATTCACTACTTTCAGGATAGTTTAACCGGTGCCGCCTTAAAATGGTACACGGGTGTCGCTCCCGGGATTTTCATCCTAGTACAAACGCGAAAGTGGCACCGAAACAGAGTCGCCAGCAATGTGTATTTATCCCAAGAGAGGGAAAGGAAACACCGCGTAAACCTGAGAGAAAGGAAAAGCATGGTCTTGCGACCAAGAGAAATGGGTTCGGGAGTCGGTTACGCGAGAGGAAGGTATTAGCACCCCCTCGCGTCCATCGTACCCGATGGGATCCACGCTTGCTTGTCTCGATCAAAGGGTGATAGAAAAGAATATTGGAAAAGGAACGAAAAGAGAACTGGAAAAGGAACGAGAAACAAATGTAGGGAAAATAAAAGAAGTGCTCGCATGGGCCCTACCCCACTGCCTACGTATCTCATCGGGAGCATGAGAATCAGAGCGACGTAGTTCCCCTCACTAGGGATGGATTGTTTGTGTTTTTTAGAGAACGGCTTACGTTCTAGCTCAGGTGTTGCAGGCTCGCTGGTCCGAGTGCGTTACCGTCTTGCAAGAGAACGAGTAGAAGCGCGTTCGTGCGTTGAGAATGAATGAGATGAGAAAAGAATTCCCGAAGGAAAGACGTTATTGTTTGTTTTTGTCTTTTAGAAGTTTCTTTTTTATATGTTTGCGTATGATAGTGTATCCAAATCTTAGTCATTGGAATGTGTACGTTCTCACATTCCAAGATGGAATGGATAAGAAAGCACACTAAGAATGAAGAAAACCTCCACACTTAGCTCCAATTGTCAAGGTTCAAACACACTAGCATACTTGTGTTTATTAAGTGTTTTGTTGATTATGAAGTGAAGAAGTGTTTTTTTATTATTTGCACCTTCAACAAGTATTGCATTTAAGTCCCTCATACAAGATCAAATGTTTAACACATTGACCCAAGATGGGCTATATGCTACACATTCTAAGATTACAAGAGAAGACCCCTTATAATCTTTTCTTTATATGAAAGGCCTAAATGCAATAAATGCCTACCTTTATTATATGTTTTGAATTTTCTTTGAGATGAGAAGATGAAAGACTCAAGAGAGGAGAAAAGGTAAAACCTATATGGACTAAGACTCAATCCTAATTGAAGATTAAAGAGAGTGATCCTAAAGGTTTGTGAGGTTTCAACCTAAAGTCTAAAGAAAGAAAGAATTAAACAATTCACTTCCAAAGTAGAAGATGAATTGTAATTCAAAAAGGGAAAGTAATGAGTTATTAAAAGAAAGCACATAAGTGCTTAGCAAAACACAAAATGGAATTGTAAAAGAGAAAGGATAGAAGTTGAATGTGGATTCCTTATCCACACTCAATTGAAACTTACCGAAGCCCCTACATGGTTAGCACAATCACTTACAAGTAAAGTAAGAAAATATAATGAACAAATCAAATTCAAACAAGTTGACAAACAAAGTAAAATGAGATTGAATGCTATACATGCTTCCAAGTCAGAATGTAACTCATATTTACACAACCTAATGTTATCCTAAATGAGTATACCAAATCATGCAAACAAAATCTCAATCCAACAAGAAGCAAAGAAGAAAAGGTGAAGTGATGTGAATGTGGTTCATACTTGTGAAACAAGTGACTTAAGGTGCAAGATAAACATCAAACATGCAAAGATGAAACCCAAATGTCACAATCAGAAGTCAATTAACATGCTATACATCCTCAAACAAAACCACAACTCATGGCACAAGTGCCTTCATGATCAAGCAAACCAAACATGAGGCATGCATTCACAAAATGAACAAGTTAAACTTCATGCTTCAAACAAATAGCAAACATGCTTCAAAAATTATGACTTTCACCAATCAAACACCTTAAACACATGCCATTAACATATCAAGTCCACAAGCAATGAATCAGAACCAAAGTCACTCAACAATTAGGTCAAAGTCTCATGGAAGTTTCATGTATTCATGCTCAAAGCAACACATCAAAAGTCATCCAAAAAAGACTTAAAAATCACCTCATAAATCTCAAACATACCTCAACATATTGTGACCACAATGCAAAAAGAAAGGCATCAAAATCATTTTTTATGATCAAGAACAAAAATGCACAAAATCATATGTCACATTAAGTATGCATACAAATGGAAATTCAAAAGAAATAATGGAACAGGGGCAAAATGGTCATAAAATCAGAAAATAAAATCATAGAAAATTTCCTAAATGTTTTAAGAATACACATGAATTTTTGTAGAATTTTCCAATATGTTTTGGTATTTTTAAAAATTAATTATGAAATGTGTAGCAAAATGGAAAAAAAAATGCAATATGAGAGGGGGGTATGAATATAGCAAATCAGCATGTTCAAATCACATGGGCCTCAAAATTGGGGGTGTGGATAGTATTCTGATTTGGGTCCATTTACGCGCATGACACAATAATTAAAATGCACCTTCAGTCAACATTAGTCAACACAATCCAAACCATTGGATAAAGTCAAGTCAACACACTGTCAAAGTACACAAGATCAACGTATGCACGTGAGGGAACACATTACATTACATGCACTGCACCACATAAAGTTTAAATGAATTCAGAAAAAAGGCACGTGAGGAGCATGCTGATTTTAATGTGTTGGCACGACGAGGATCACACGATCAGAAAACATGAACGGACAGGATTAAAACACACATAAACCCTAACAGTTAAAGTCACCGGCCGGAGATGACCTCCGGTCATCTTCTCCGGCTAGCAGCCACCACCTGCAACTCACATTTTCTCCAGAAATTCACAAGCCATATACCAAACGAAAGCTAAGCTCATGAGGAACACAAATCCAACAAGAAAATTCATAGATCAAGCATGAATAAGGAGAATCGAAGAGGATAAATTTGCCCTAATTTTCAGTTCTAAGCTCCTAAAGAGCTCTATCAACTAGCCAGCTTCACATAGCTTCTAATAAGCTCAAACAACACATCAACAAGTCAAAACAGGATAAAATCGTGCAATTAAAGTTTGAGAAATTTTGAAACCTGAAATTGGAGAACTCTTGAATCAACAGAAAACCAGAGATGAGAGATTGATCTTGAGCTTCCTAAGAGCAAAATAAATGCTCTGAACCTTTGGATTTTGAAGACAATGAACTGAGATTCCAATTGGAGAAGTTGCTGCTCTCGATAGCTTGCTCTTACTTCAGCTTGTTCTTGATCAGAAGTGCTTGATGATGAACAATTGATGAAGATCAAAGTGAGAACGTGTGAAGAACTCGTGTGAAATCAGAGAGAGAATGGAGAGAACTCTGAGAGAAAAGTGAGAGCAATTTGGAGTGAGAGTGAAAAATGAGAATCCTCCTCTGAAATTGTGAGAGTTTCAGCTTATATATCCAAGGTTAACTCCCAACCAGTTCAGTTAACAGTTAGAACTCTAGTTAAACTGAGTTAGTTAACTGAGTTTGAGTTAACTAACTGAGTTAGGTGGTTAATGGCACGAGTTGGGGAAGTTCTGTTAGAGTGAGGGTGAGGTTCATGGAGTTATGGTGGTGTGTAGGAGAAGGAAAGTGATGTTATGTTGTTCTGATGTAGCAGCAGGAATCTTGTGGTGCAAGTTTCTCACTTCCTCTTTCATGCAAGGCTCAAGCTCGTATGCATAATGTGAAATGTGTTTGGCCAAATGAAGCAAAGAATAGAGCAGCACACATAGGACTTCTGTCATGTACTTGATGTGTGTTTGAACCAAAATTATGCAGCAAATCTTCATTGTGACAGCAAGTGTTTGAGGAGGAATTTCTCACTTGTCAATGAATGAAACAATCCAATGTTGGTGGCATTAGAAAGATGATACATTAGGGAACAACATTGGTGTTGAAAGTTGGTTGAATTGAAGTTTGGAACATGACCAAATGTGGCTTGTAACAGAAGAAACACCAAATGGTGCATGGGCGAGATAATGAGGTTGGTTGGCAAGGCATGCTTGGCATGGATTTTCAGTTGCATTGACCAATCTTTGAGCCATCATAACTCCTTATCCTTTGATCAAATGAAAAATCCATGAACATCAATCTTGAAGATCTCACATAGATGAACAAATTCCATGTTGAAAGATTTTTCACTTGAGGCCTCTAACCATGAGTAATAAGTCAAAACATCTGGCCCACCATGTGTTTGTGAAAATGACATGCGCGTGACTTGAAAATCCTTGGTCATGACCTAGTTTTGAACCTACTTTGCTCAAACTTTGATCAATCATATCTCACTCAATTTTTATCCAATGGAGATGTTCTACCCATGGATTTGAAGCTCAAAGCAAGATCTTTCA
Organism: Lathyrus tuberosus; assembly: GCA_022829125.1. Taxonomy (NCBI): domain Eukaryota; kingdom Viridiplantae; phylum Streptophyta; class Magnoliopsida; order Fabales; family Fabaceae; genus Lathyrus; species Lathyrus tuberosus. The sequence goes on along the minus strand of JALAZF010000113.1, from coordinate 13,644,489 downwards.
TTGAGGCAGAGTGGATTTTTCATTTGGTGCTCCAAATTTAAATGGCCTTGGTTCAAATTCTGATGCAAAATGGCCAAAACTTGCTATTTTTAGTAACCCTACTTCATCCAAAAATGGCAACTTTTCACATCTTGATTTTTTCATGATTCCTTTGGAGTTTCTTGACCAAATTTTGTACATTGGACATATGTAACATGAATTTCATGAATTTGGCCTCAAAAAGTCAAGAGTTGACTTTTTCCTCTGATTATTTGACTTGGCCCCAAATTTCTCTGATTCTTGATCTTTCTTCCAATTGAACCACTTCTAAAACCAATTGAGATGCAATCTTCCACATACATACACTTAAGGACATATGGAATACCATGACATCAAGTTTTGTCCAAAAAATCAGAGATATCCTGATTTAATTGGAAACCCTAATCTTGACCCCCTCTGGTTAAGAGGAAATTGCACATCTCCCAAATCCAAATTCCTCAGAGTATGTTGTGTATCCTCTTAAAGGATGATGAGAAATGCCACTTGAGAATGATTTTGAATCAATGAGCTATCTCTTTTGAGGATTTTCCTTCAATTTTTGGACTTCTTGCATAGTGTAGGATGTAATGCTTCAATCTCCCATTGAATCTCACTTCCTTGAGGTTTTGGAAGATCAATTGAGATAGTATGAGACATGAGAGACCTCTTGACTTGCCTTGAGACCACTTGATTAACCTTTTGTGCTTTGAATGGTCTCTTGATTGTCCACCTTCCACCTGATCACATGCCCTGATGGTAAGAAGGATGCCATGCTTCATTTTTCTATGTTAAATGCAATGCAATGTTAATGAGGTGGATGTGACATGATAAATGATAATGCCATGCTATGATGACAAAAGGGGAGAGCAAATTTTGGGGTATTACAGCTGCCCCTATTCAAGCGCTGTAGACCTGAATGCCTGAAAGCAATTGCTTTCGGACTTTCAAGGTATATAGTGATTGAATACCAAATATAACCAAAAATTTGCTCTGGGTGATGAAGAAGAAAAGGGATATAAACCCAACGAGACTGCTGGATTGAATCTTCGATGAAACGTCGGAGAGATCTGTCTTTTGAACGATGCCAGACGACTACTGGCTTGCCACGCTGCTGGTGGACTTTAATACTATCTTTTGAACGACGCCAGACGACTACTGGCTTGCCACGCTGCTGGTGGACTTTAATACTGTCTTTTGAACGACGCCAGACGACTACTGGCTTGCCACACTACTGGTGGACTTTAATAATGTCTTTTATGCAATTCCAGACGACTACTGGCCTGCCACACTACTGGTGGACTTTGGAAATGTCTTTTGAACGACGCCAGACGACTACTGGCTTGCCACACTGCTGGTGGACTTTAATACTGTCTTTTGAACGACGCCAGACGACTACTGGCTTGCCACGCTGCTGGTGGACTTTAATAATGTCTTTTGAACGACGCCAGACGACTACTGGCTTGCCACACTACTGGTGGACTTTAATAATGTCTTTTATGCAATTCCAGACGACTACTGGCCTGCCACACTACTGGTGGACTTTGGAAATGTCTTTTGAACGACGCCAGACGACTACTGGCTTGCCACACTACTGGTGGACTTTGCAGCTTCGTGCCACCCGAAGATGGACTTTTGCCAATCCACTGTTGGACTTTTGCCACCCGAAGACGGACTTTTGTCAATCCACTGTTGGACTTTTGCCACCCGAAGACGGACTTTTGCCAATCCACTGTTGGACTTTTGCCACCCGAAGACGGACTTTTGCCAATCCACTGTTGGACTTTTGCCACCCGAAGACGGACTTTTGCCAATCCACTGTTGGACTTTTGCCACCCGAAGACGGACTTTTGCCAATCCACTGTTGGACTTTTGCCACCCGAAGACGGACTTTTGCCAATCCACTGTTGGACTTTTGCCACCCGAAGACGGACTTTTGCCACTCCACTGTTGGACTTTTGCCACCCGAAGACGGACTTTTGCCAATCCACTGTTGGACTTTTGCCACCCGAAGACGGACTTTTGCCAATCCACTGTTGGACTTTTGCCACCCGAAGACGGACTTTTTCCAATCCACTGTTGGACTTTTGCCACCCGAAGACGGACTTTTTCCAATCCACTGTTGGACTTTTGCCACCCGAAGACGGACTTTTGCCAATCCACTGTTGGACTTTTGCCACCCGAAGACGGACTTTTGCCAATCCACTGTTGGACTTTTGCCACCCGAAGACGGACTTTTGCCAATCCACTGTTGGACTTTTGCCACCCGAAGACGGACTTTTGCCAATCCACTGTTGGACTTTTGCCACCCGAAGACGGACTTTTGCCAATCCACTGTTGGACTTTTGCCACCCGAAGACGGACTTTTGCCAATCCACTGTTGGACTTTTGCCACCCGAAGACGGACTTTTGCCAATCCACTGTTGGACTTTTGCCACCCGAAGACGGACTTTTGCCAATCCACTGTTGGACTTTTGCCACCCGAAGACGGACTTTTGCCAATCCACTGTTGGACTTTTGCCACCCGAAGACGGACTTTTGCCAATCCACTGTTGGACTTTTGCCACCCGAAGACGGACTTTTGCCAATCCACTGTTGGACTTTTGCCACCCGAAGACGGACTTTTGCCAATCCACTGTTGGACTTTTGCCACCCGAAGACGGACTTTTGCCAATCCACTGTTGGACTTTTGCCACCCGAAGACGGACTTTTGCCAATCCACTGTTGGACTTTTGCCACCCGAAGACGGACTTTTGCCAATCCACTGTTGGACTTTTGCCACCCGAAGACGGACTTTTGCCAATCCACTGTTGGACTTTTAGCCACCCGAAGACGGACTTTTGCCAATCCACTGTTGGACTTTTAGAATTTTAAAATCGAATTACTCTCTGCCTCTGCGCCAGACATCTCTGCCGACTCTGCTGAGGAACCACAATCAATGATTTAATCTCGGAGACTCCTAAAAGGATAATATCTCTGCTGGCGAATGGATGAACAATCCGTCTGCTTCGAATTGTCAAGCTTGCCAAAAATAAATTGGACTTTAAGATATGAGGGAATGACGACTCTGCCAGGAATTATTCCATCTGTTTGGGGGAATGAATTCTGGTCACAGCAACTCCGCTGGGGATGAGAATTTTTAAATGACGTCCTGCTGGGGAAATGAGCCATTAAAACTCTGCTTGGGGATTTATTCAACCCAAGATCCTTTATAGGGATTATCAACCTTCTGACCCGGCTGGGGAAAGGCTGTACCATCCTTGTTGAGGAATAGATTCTGTCGATCTGATAAACCTCTGCGGAGAGAACAACAACTCAGCTGGAAGTTGCTGACAAGATTCGATGCTGACCTCTGTGGGGATACCATGGCCAGAGATACGATCTTGCTGGGTATCAGGGCTACTCTGCCAGGGATATGCAAATCCTGGTTAGAACATTCCGCTGCAACTTGCTAGAAAGAGTCCTTAGAGATCTGTTGGGGAAACCCAAAGCAAATCCACAGTAGTCTGCTGAAGAATATGACTGTCAAGCTTAGGATAAGTACTACAATGCCCCATGTTAGGCGAGCTTTCCTTTAGACAATTCCGTTAGGGATGACGAGTTTATAGCAAACTCTGCTGGAGGAAACTGCTTTAAAACGTCTCGTGCTGGGGAATGCCTTTTGAGAGGATTTTACAGAAGACCAACTGTCCTCAAACTCTACTGGAGATGATCGACACTTCATGCTGGGGAAACAAATAATTTGTCCCCGAAGAGGATGTCATAAGAGGATTTTACAGAAGATTTAGCCTCTTCAAACTCCTGCGACTTCGCTGGGGATAATGACCATTAGCTTCGGTATCGGCGAGACCACTCTTCTGGGGAATTTGCGACCGTTATCGACGCAGGAAAGCTTGTAGCTGTTGGAAGTACTGTATGAGAGAATCGACTTAATGAGATACGACGGTACCCAGCTGAACTTAATTCACTGATATCGAGACATCGTGAACGACCGCCAACCGAAGGAGGGACTCAATCAGTAAACGTCATGACAAAAGGGTGGCATGCGAACCCTTTCCTGAACAGCCTGCCCCAGTATTCTGCATGGGAATAAGTGATCACTCTTCTAGGAAGAAACGATCCATAATCTCGAAAAGGCTTCCATCTTGCTTTTGAGCCTAATATGAGGCTGCTACCTGCAAGCAAAGGATATGCACGTATACCCCGTGCGAGATATGACTTCTGCAACTGAGAAAATCTAACTCTGAACCACCACTTGTTGGGGAGAAAGGTTTGCATGCAATCTCTTGCTGGAGGATGCCCTTTAAGAGGATTTTACAGAAGACTTGACATTCAAAATGCCTCAATGTCCTCAAACTCTTGGAGAGATTCGCCGGATCTCGAAGTAATTGCCCCAGACTGCATGGATTACAGAGAAGAAGTCATCTCAAGAGGATTTTACAGAAGACTTGGCATGCTCAATGCTTCAGTGTCTTCAAACTCTTGGAGAGATTCGTCGGATCTCGACGTAACTGCCTCAGACCGCCTGGATTACAGAGAAGAAGTCATCTCAAGAGGATTTTACAGAAGACTTGGCATGCTCAATGCTTCAGTGTCTTCATACTCTTGGAGAGATTCAATGCATTTCAAATTAGCTGCTTCAGATTGTATGGTCTACAAAGGAATTCGCCTTGAGAAGATTCATGAACAATCTCATATCACCGTGAGATATTCTGCCCCAATACTCTGAACCCTGGATAGGTTGATCGATCATCTAAATGGACTACCTTCTCACGCTCTTGGGATGGCCTGCCCCAATATGACCCTTGGAGTAGTTTTGCCCCTGGTCACTGATCTTCGAAGGAAGACCAAGAATGCCTGCATTTGTAGGGATTTGCATCTCGAATTAATTGCCCAAGTTTGGCTGAACTCTGAAGAGATTTCTCGGCGTGATCGGCCCAAATTGGCTACACCTTAAAGAGATGGTTCGACGTGATTGTCCCGGATTCACTACGTCTTAGCATAATTTGTTGGGAAAGCTCCTGCTCAACAAAGTTTCCTGAGGAAGTACCATTGTATGTGGCTGTCCTTTGGGAGTTCCAGGATTCTCAACTCGGCAAGATTAAGCTTCTGGACTGAATTTCCATCTGTAAACTTCTTTTGATGTCGAACATATGTATGCAAGCAGAAAATGTTTTGTTCTGAGAATGAAAATTCTAATGCAACACACATGTTAATCTTGAAGTTTTACTGAAAAAGATGTCGCAAACCCTTTGTGAGCGGATCACGGATTAGGATACGACATTAATTTTTGAATGAAAGAATGCAATGCACATGCAACACCAACAAAGCTCTTTTAGCATAACTCAGGGGAGTCAGGAACATTATCTCTTGGTAGTATGCTTTTGAAATAACCCTGTTTCAATTAGGACTTTTGAGGGTTGTATCGTGGCCTGGTTCACGGTTTTTGAGAAAAAGGCTTATGGCTCAAAGTTTATTAGTGCCCACCCGCTCTTCGTGATGTTCTTCATTCCTACATTCAGCTAATTTGCACAAGCGTTCGCCTCTCAAAAAGATTTTGTGATCTTTCAGGAATCCATGCATCTGATGGTTCAACACCTAATGAGGCTTTGGAGTAACAGTCACCCCTTTTGTCTTTTGTTCGTAGTCACACGACTTTGCTCTTGCTTGAGGATTTTCTTTTGTAATCCTTTTGTTTTTCGCTTTCGCGTTCTTTTGCTTTTTGATCCCTAATTTTTGCCTGGACTGATTCTTTTGAATCTTTAATTTCAGAGTCCAGCGGGATGCCCTAACTTTTGCCTAAGTTGCTTGTTTTCAAGTTTCAACTTAGCGGGCTTTTTTCATTTTTTCATTTTTTTTATTCTTTTTCCTTTTTTCTTGAACAAATCGTGTGACACTGGCTGTCTTGACTTTGTTGAAAGGGTTGTGACTGCCTCACTTTTTGATTGTTGATGGATAACCATTGTGGTTTCACATCTCTTGACCTCTTGACGGTGGAATAGAAGGTAATGGATCCTCAGATGCACACTCCTTTTGAAATTTGAACGCTCGGTCAAATTAACTGACGTCTACCCTGCCCCTGGGTTAAATGTGAGGGTTTTTTCGTATGAAAGAAACTCCTACTTCAAGGCTCAAAGGGGTTAACGAGGGTCTATCTCCCTTATATCTCCAGTGTTTGGGGATTTGAAACAATGCCTGTACATCCTTAACAGGGTTCTTATTCCAAAGCACACAGTTAGAGATTTTTGCGTTTTCAGATCATCATTCTCCCTCATAGAGTTTGAGCAAGAAAAATGGTATTGCAGTACACATTAGCATTAAATGAGTAAACACAAATGAAATTCTTCAAGAAAACATATTCATTGCATTAAAATCATCATACCAAATACAACCAAGTTTATCATGCCAACAATGTTTGAACAAACAAATAAAGTCTACATATGAAAATGCAGCAAAGAAAATAAAGATTGTCGTTGTTGAGGAGGCTTGGCTCCGTCTAGACTGACCACTTCTGGTGATGTTCTTGTAACTTTGAGCACTCACCATGGTACAGAAGCTTCACCTTGTGGGGTACCGTCTGGGGTGATAACCTTTGAGTCAATCAAATCCTGCACCTTGTGCTGGAACACATTACAGTTATCAAGTGTGTGCCCAAACGTTCCTGAATGGAACTCACAGCTAACACTCATGTCATAGTCCGGAGGAATGGGGTATGGCACAGGCATGGCCTTTCTCAGCTGGATTTGCGAACTTTTGAGCAAACGAGCCAACAACTGACTGTACGGAATAGGAATAGGATCAAATGTCCTCTTGGGCTTCCTTGGTCTGAGTAGCCTCCGTTGCTGATAATCTTGCTGCTGCTGGTTCGGGCGCCCAGCCTGGCCCTGCACTTTCCTTTCTGCATTCGGCTGAGGCACAAATAAGGGTTGCTGACATAGGTCTTCTGCAACACAGGGTTGTGGAAGAGATCCCTGACGCGAGGTAGACCCTTTGGAAAAGGAGAGAGTCCTCAGTTCCCTTGCAACAATGGGAGTGACATCACTTGGTTTACCAGCACCAACTGATGCAAACTTGATTATCCCTGAATCAATTAGCTCCTGGACTTTATGCTTGAACCTGGTACAATTCTCAACATTGTGACCAGGTGCCCCAGAATGGAACTCACATCTAGCCTTAGCATTAGGTCCCAGAGGAATCTTCATGGGCAACGGTCCCAAACTAACACGCTCAACCAGCTTGAGCTCGAGCAAGTAAGAAAGCAATTGCGCGTACGGAATCGGAATGGGATCGAACTTCCTCTTAGGCCCCTCTGACTTAGGATCCTCTTGAAAATCAGGAAGTGACTGCTGATGAGAGAGCTCTGAACCTTTAGCTTTCAGAGGGGATTCACGAAGCAATTCATGATCTAAAGCATATCCCAAAGAGATGGGAGGAGTAGAGACCTCTGTGGTGGAAGCGGGCACATGATCATTTTCCTTTTTTAACACCTTATTCAAGATTTCCATGACCAGGCCCATTTGAATCTTCATCTGGTTGACTTCCTCCCTCAGTAGTTCCTGACCTCGGGACAGCGCCTGAATGTCCCCCATAAAATGCCCCAATTGGGCCCTCACCCCAGCCAAATCCTTCTGCATTTGATCCATGATTCTTACTTGATTTCTTCGCGTCGAATATCGGTGAATATGATTCTCAGCTATACTGCCTGAAACCAAATAAAGGTTAGAGACCCTGCAACGAATACCTGAAAAGCAAGCAACATAAATGCAGAATGATATGCAATGCCATGCAATGTTATGTTTATCATTTCCAAAGTGCTTTACACCCTGATTCCAATCCAAACCACAAAAATCTGAAGACCAGAAATTGTGATATAAAGAGACGTGTCGTGGTCATGTGCTTGTGTGCAGCTATCTGATAAGGAATAATTCTGAATAAAACTGCTCATACTCATTCAACAAAGTATTCAAGTACATTTAAGAAAGGCTCATCCGTAACTGCAATACAAGGAAGAATGGATCCATCAACAAGCCTGATGGTAACCATTAATAACAAAATATAAGGAAAAGAACATCAGTCTGACAATTCCACACCCTTCAGCTTATCACTCGAGTATTTGATCTCCTCAAAAAGTATACGGGTACGCTGGTGATTCGGCTTTTCAATCATTTCTTTGATCAAGACATCCCTTTTCTCAAGAGCTTCAGTTAAAGAACCCATGTGCAGCATCAGAGCCTCGTCATCACACACTCCTTTGTGTCTCTTTATGCCGGCTTGCGTCTTGAGTATCTCCCTTTCTATCATGACTTCTTCAAGCTCTTTCTTGGTATTCCTCAGCTCACCTCTAGCTTCTTCTAGCTGTTCTTGACTCTTACCGAGGCTTTCCCGATACTTTCTCCTCTGCTCATGCGCCTTTTCAAGCTCTTCGTCCTTAATCTGCAACCGTTCCTGTAATTCAGCATTCTCTATCCTAACTTCGTCCCAAGCGTGCTGAAACTTTGTTAACTTTTCTTTGGTCTGTGCTAACGCCTGTTTGGTTTGCTTGTGGGCTTGAGTAGCATCATCAGCACCTTTACTAATCTTCCAGAAATGTTGGGCTCTTCCAGCAAAGTCTTTTTCTTTTGCAGTTAGGATTTGTTCAGCATCTCGGGCTTTCCGCTCCAGCTCTTTGTTGGCATGTAGAGCATTCTGAAGACGGCTACTCAACTCGGAATTCTCTCCTTGGAGCTTTTTCACCAAGGCTTGCAACTTGTCAACTTCTTCCACCGTAGCAGTGCTTCTTGCTTTCTCATTCTCCGGATACAAAAGGGGTGCCTTACCAAAAGGCAAGAGAAAATCTTCAACTCTTTTCTTCACCCACTCTTCATATGCTGGATAAACCCGGTTGTTAGGCTTTCCTAGAGTAACTTTCCCCTTTTTCAGTATGCTACCCCAGCTTTCAGAAGCTTTCTGTGCTGCTTCCCACCCATCTGATGTATGAAAATAGAGGGACTCCTCCACATCTCTCTTAATAGGCGGACCTGTCAGGGCATACCCAAATTGTCGAATGGCCAAAGAAGGATTGTAGTTAATCCCACCCAGCCTTCCTATCAGTGGAACGTTAGGGAACTTACCACAGCTGTGGATAATATTCTTGCCAATCAGCCCATGATCTACCCATACGATGTCCTTGGCCACCAATCCCATTAAACGCTGTTTCCACTCTAGGGAATCTTTGGAATCCACAAAAGCCCCTGATTGGGGTAAACGGCCCGCAAACCACTTATAGAACAAGGGTGCACAACAACGAATTATCCCTCCTCTTTTCTTTTCATTTCGGTTGTACAATGAGTAGTGAAGATCTCCCAGTAGCGTTGGCACCGGATTCTTCATCATGAATATTCGTATAGCGTCCGTATCAATAAAATCCGGCTCGTTGGGAAACAACACTATGCCGTATATACAAAGGGCTAGCAAAGCATTAAAAACAAGCCAATTCTCGCCTTTAGCTGCTTCCTGGGCCTTCTTAATCAGATATTCCAGCTTGTAACCACGAATCTTTCCTTTGTTGGAGACATTGTCACTTAGCTCTGATTTGCTCAAATAAAGAGCACCAGCCAACTTCCCAAAGTCAAGATCCCCCACTGATCCAAAGAAAGGGGGCTCCTCCTTGATAGCAATCCCCAACATGTTGGAATACTCCTCCAGGGTAGGAACCAACACATAGTCTGGAAATACAAAACATCTCAGAGGCGGATCATAGAACTGCATCAACGTATGGAGACCTCTGGCTTCATAATCACTGACATTACGGACCATAGATAAAATCCACCCATATTTCTCTTCAAAAGCTTCTCGTGCTGCAGGACTCGCCATTCCCTTCAGCATAACAATAGGGCCCAAAGTAGGCGTAAGGAACTTATAGCTGATGATATTCTTCCTCTCTTTAGTGTTCATCTTTGCAGGGACCTGATGACTGGAATCAAGGGTAATATATGCACCTGGAAATGAATAAACATGTATGTTAGGATATGATAATGCAATGCAAAGGGCAATGTGATCAGGTAATCAGGTGTCTGTGCTGAACTGTGAACGGTGTCAGTGTAGCTCTGAGACTAATATAGAACCATAGATAAGAACCATCTGAATACAATAGGATGAAACTTCCTTTCTGTGAAATGATGATAGAAAACCGGGTATGTAGGAGGTCATGGTTACCTGCAAACCTGTAAACAACCCGCCCTTCTCACATGTGGGTACTAGGATGTTCAGTATCCCGGGCTCTCAGGTCGAGAAATGATGATACGTTCACCATTTCTGGTTTGGCATCATCATCAATCGAGGAGGCCTCAACTGATTCTCCAAAACAAAAAGGTCCTCAGCTTCTGGCACTGAGGTCGAGAAGCAATAGTACATTCATCCCTCGAGGTACAGTACTATCGCCAATCGAGGAGTGCCTCCGCTGATTCTCTTTCAAAAAGGGATGTCCTATAGCAAGTTCCCAGCATTGGGTCCTCGGATCGAGAATGTGCAATGGGTTTGCCACGGAATGTGGTCTGCCACTGTCACATCTCGGGAGGAGTGCCGCAACTGAGTCCTCGGGAATGGTCACCAGAGTCGACAGTTCCTCAAGAGAATAACCACTGGCCTGCATAACATGCAGTAGCAGAAAGCTCCTGATAGAACCTCGTCTGGTTGTGGGTCTCATGAACAACAATACGTGGTCACCACCACGCAAGCGTCATGACTATCCACTCTAATACCTATGTATGTACTCAAGCCTTGGTAGTGGGCTTATCTCTCAGAACACCCATCCCGCCAAACAGACAAAACAGTGCAACACAATATAATATATGATATGTAATGCTAAAATGCGGTAAATACAGTAAAATAAATAAACAACAACATAAAGCACAGCAGTAAACACCCAATGAAAGAAAAGCAGACAAGCGCTAGGATTGACTCGCTAAGGAAACCAGAGATTCTGGGTTCGATCCCCAGCAGAGTCGCCAGCTGTCGCTCCCGGGATTTTCATCCTAGTACAAACGCGAAAGTGGCACCGAAACAGAGTCGCCAGCAATGTGTATTTATCCCAAGAGAGGGAAAGGAAACACCGCGTAAACCTGAGAGAAAGGAAAAGCATGGTCTTGTGACCAAGAGAAATGGGTTCGGGAGTCGGTTACGCGAGAGGAAGGTATTAGCACCCCCTCGCGTCCATCGTACCCGATGGGATCCACGCTTGCTTGTCTCGATCAAAGGGTGATAGAAAAGAATATTGGAAAAGGAACGAAAAGAGAACCGGAAAAGGAACGAGAAACAAATGTAGGGAAAATAAAAGAAGTGCTCGCATGGGCCCTACCCCACTGCCTACGTATCTCATCGGGAGCATGAGAATCAGAGCGACGTAGTTCCCCTCACTAGGGATGGATTGTTTGTGTTTTTTAGAGAACGGCTTACGTTCTAGCTCAGGTGTTGCAGGCTCGCTGGTCCGAGTGCGTTACCGTCTTGCAAGAGAACGAGTAGAAGCGCGTTCGTGCGTTGAGAATGAATGAGATGAGAAAAGAATTCCCGAAGGAAAGACGTTATTGTTTGTTTTTGTCTTTTAGAAGTTTCTTTTTTATATGTTTGCGTATGATAGTGTATCCAAATCTTAGTCATTGGAATGTGTACGTTCTCACATTCCAAGATGGAATGGATAAGAAAGCACACTAAGAATGAAGAAAACCTCCACACTTAGCTCCAATTGTCAAGGTTCAAACACACTAGCATACTTGTGTTTATTAAGTGTTTTGTTGATTATGAAGTGAAGAAGTGTTTTTTTATTATTTGCACCTTCAACAAGTATTGCATTTAAGTCCCTCATACAAGATCAAATGTTTAACACATTGACCCAAGATGGGCTATATGCTACACATTCTAAGATTACAAGAGAAGACCCCTTATAATCTTTTCTTTATATGAAAGGCCTAAATGCAATAAATGCCTACCTTTATTATATGTTTTGAATTTTCTTTGAGATGAGAAGATGAAAGACTCAAGAGAGGAGAAAAGGTAAAACCTATATGGACTAAGACTCAATCCTAATTGAAGATTAAAGAGAGTGATCCTAAAGGTTTGTGAGGTTTCAACCTAAATTCTAAAGAAAGAAAGAATTAAACAATTCACTTCCAAAGTAGAAGATGAATTGTAATTCAAAAAGGGAAAGTAATGAGTTATTAAAAGAAAGCACATAAGTGCTTAGCAAAACACAAAATGGAATTGTAAAAGAGAAAGGATAGAAGTTGAATGTGGATTCCTTATCCACACTCAATTGAAACTTACCGAAGCCCCTACATGGTTAGCACAATCACTTACAAGTAAAGTAAGAAAATATAATGAACAAATCAAATTCAAACAAGTTGACAAACAAAGTAAAATGAGATTGAATGCTATACATGCTTCCAAGTCAGAATGTAACTCATATTTACACAACCTAATGTTATCCTAAATGAGTATACCAAATCATGCAAACAAAATCTCAATCCAACAAGAAGCAAAGAAGAAAAGGTGAAGTGATGTGAATGTGGTTCATACTTGTGAAACAAGTGACTTAAGGTGCAAGATAAACATCAAACATGCAAAGATGAAACCCAAATGTCACAATCAGAAGTCAATTAACATGCTATACATCCTCAAACAAAACCACAACTCATGGCACAAGTGCCTTCATGATCAAGCAAACCAAACATGAGGCATGCATTCACAAAATGAACAAGTTAAACTTCATGCTTCAAACAAATAGCAAACATGCTTCAAAAATTATGACTTTCACCAATCAAACACCTTAAACACATGCCATTAACATATCAAGTCCACAAGCAATGAATCAGAACCAAAGTCACTCAACAATTAGGTCAAAGTCTCATGGAAGTTTCATGTATTCATGCTCAAAGCAACACATCAAAAGTCATCCAAAAAAGACTTAAAAATCACCTCATAAATCTCAAACATACCTCAACATATTGTGACCACAATGCAAAAAGAAAGGCATCAAAATCATTTTTTATGATCAAGAACAAAAATGCACAAAATCATATGTCACATTAAGTATGCATACAAATGGAAATTCAAAAGAAATAATGGAACAGGGGCAAAATGGTCATAAAATCAGAAAATAAAATCATAGAAAATTTCCTAAATGTTTTAAGAATACACATGAATTTTTGTAGAATTTTCCAATATGTTTTGGTATTTTTAAAAATTAATTATGAAATGTGTAGCAAAATGGAAAAAAAAATGCAATATGAGAGGGGGGTATGAATATAGCAAATCAGCATGTTCAAATCACATGGGCCTCAAAATTGGGGGTGTGGATAGTATTCTGATTTGGGTCCATTTACGCACATGACACAATAATTAAAATGCACCTTCAGTCAACATTAGTCAACACAATCCAAACCATTGGATAAAGTCAAGTCAACACACTGTCAAAGTACACAAGATCAACGTATGCACGTGAGGGAACACATTACATTACATGCACTGCACCACATAAAGTTTAAATGAATTCAGAAAAAAGGCACGTGAGGAGCATGCTGATTTTAATGTGTTGGCACGACGAGGATCACACGATCAGAAAACATGAACGGACAGGATTAAAACACACATAAACCCTAACAGTTAAAGTCACCGGCCGGAGATGACCTCCGGTCATCTTCTCCGGCTAGCAGCCACCACCTGCAACTCACATTTTCTCCAGAAATTCACAAGCCATATACCAAACGAAAGCTAAGCTCATGAGGAACACAAATCCAACAAGAAAATTCATAGATCAAGCATGAATAAGGAGAATCGAAGAGGATAAATTTGCCCTAATTTTCAGTTCTAAGCTCCTAAAGAGCTCTATCAACTAGCCAGCTTCACATAGCTTCTAATAAGCTCAAACAACACATCAACAAGTCAAAACAGGATAAAATCGTGCAATTAAAGTTTGAGAAATTTTGAAACCTGAAATTGGAGAACTCTTGAATCAACAGAAAACCAGAGATGAGAGATTGATCTTGAGCTTCCTAAGAGCAAAATAAATGCTCTGAACCTTTGGATTTTGAAGACAATGAACTGAGATTCCAATTGGAGAAGTTGCTGCTCTCGATAGCTTGCTCTTACTTCAGCTTGTTCTTGATCAGAAGTGCTTGATGATGAACAATTGATGAAGATCAAAGTGAGAACGTGTGAAGAACTCGTGTGAAATCAGAGAGAGAATGGAGAGAACTCTGAGAGAAAAGTGAGAGCAATTTGGAGTGAGAGTGAAAAATGAGAATCCTCCTCTGAAATTGTGAGAGTTTCAGCTTATATATCCAAGGTTAACTCCCAACCAGTTCAGTTAACAGTTAGAACTCTAGTTAAACTGAGTTAGTTAACTGAGTTTGAGTTAACTAACTGAGTTAGGTGGTTAATGGCACGAGTTGGGGAAGTTCTGTTAGAGTGAGGGTGAGGTTCATGGAGTTATGGTGGTGTGTAGGAGAAGGAAAGTGATGTTATGTTGTTCTGATGTAGCAGCAGGAATCTTGTGGTGCAAGTTTCTCACTTCCTCTTTCATGCAAGGCTCAAGCTCGTATGCATAATGTGAAATGTGTTTGGCCAAATGAAGCAAAGAATAGAGCAGCACACATAGGACTTCTGTCATGTACTTGATGTGTGTTTGAACCAAAATTATGCAGCAAATCTTCATTGTGACAGCAAGTGTTTGAGGAGGAATTTCTCACTTGTCAATGAATGAAACAATCCAATGTTGGTGGCATTAGAAAGATGATACATTAGGGAACAACATTGGTGTTGAAAGTTGGTTGAATTGAAGTTTGGAACATGACCAAATGTGGCTTGTAACAGAAGAAACACCAAATGGTGCATGGGCGAGATAATGAGGTTGGTTGGCAAGGCATGCTTGGCATGGATTTTCAGTTGCATTGACCAATCTTTGAGCCATCATAACTCCTTATCCTTTGATCAAATGAAAAATCCATGAACATCAATCTTGAAGATCTCACATAGATGAACAAATTCCATGTTGAAAGATTTTTCACTTGAGGCCTCTAACCATGAGTAATAAGTCAAAACATCTGGCCCACCATGTGTTTGTGAAAATGACATGCGCGTGACTTGAAAATCCTTGGTCATGACCTAGTTTTGAACCTACTTTGCTCAAACTTTGATCAATCATATCTCACTCAATTTTTATCCAATGGAGATGTTCTACCCATGGATTTGAAGCTCAAAGCAAGATCTTTCATTGAGGCAGAGTGGATTTTTCATTTGGTGCTCCAAATTTAAATGGCCTTGGTTCAAATTCTGATGCAAAATGGCCAAAACTTGCTATTTTTAGTAACCCTACTTCATCCAAAAATGGCAACTTTTCACATCTTGATTTTTTCATGATTCCTTTGGAGTTTCTTGACCAAATTTTGTACATTGGACATATGTAACATGAATTTCATGAATTTGGCCTCAAAAAGTCAAGAGTTGACTTTTTCCTCTGATTATTTGACTTGGCCCCAAATTTCTCTGATTCTTGATCTTTCTTCCAATTGAACCACTTCTAAAACCAATTGAGATGCAATCTTCCACATACATACACTTAAGGACATATGGAATACCATGACATCAAGTTTTGTCCAAAAAATCAGAGATATCCTGATTTAATTGGAAACCCTAATCTTGACCCCCTCTGGTTAGGAGGAAATTGCACATCTCCCAAATCCAAATTCCTCAGAGTATGTTGTGTATCCTCTTAAAGGATGATGAGAAATGCCACTTGAGAATGATTTTGAATCAATGAGCTATCTCTTTTGAGGATTTTCCTTCAATTTTTGGACTTCTTGCATAGTGTAGGATGTAATGCTTCAATCTCCCATTGAATCTCACTTCCTTGAGGTTTTGGAAGATCAATTGAGATAGTATGAGACATGAGAGACCTCTTGACTTGCCTTGAGACCACTTGATTAACCTTTTGTGCTTTGAATGGTCTCTTGATTGTCCACCTTCCACCTGATCACATGCCCTGATGGTAAGAAGGATGCCATGCTTCATTTTTCTATGTTAAATGCAATGCAATGTTAATGAGGTGGATGTGACATGATAAATGATAATGCCATGCTATGATGACAAAAGGGGAGAGCAAATTTTGGGGTATTACAACGGGTTTAAACCGCGCTACGATAAGCACTTTCAGAGATCTTGGCACTCCCTTCGTCCAACAATATAAGTACAATCTGGACATGGCACCAGACAGAGATCAACTCAGGTCAATGTCACAAAAAGACAAGGAAACCTTTAAGGAGTACGCTCAGAGATGGCGTGAAATTGCCGCTCAAATTTGTCCACCTCTTGAGGAGAAAGAGATGACAAAGATTTTCTTAAAGACCTTGAGCTCATTTTACTACGACAGAATGGTTGCCAGTGCGCCCAGCAACTTCACCGAAATGGTCGGTATGGGAGTACGTCTCGAGGAAGTCATTCGAGAAGGACGTCTAGTCAAAGACACTGGATCGACAAGCGGCACTAAGAAATACGGTAGTGCTCTCCCTAAGAAAAAAAAGTAAGATATTGGGAATATCTCTCTCGGAAAGCAAAGGCGTCGGTTCCAACCGGTAGCAGCTATAACTCCTGCTATCAACCCCGCGCCTATGTATCAACCTCAGGTTGTACAGAGCTGTTAGATCTTGGATTGGCTGGAATTTTGGTAAAACAAAGTATGTTCAATGTTGATGTCAAGGTGGTGATGTTGCAACGTTGAGTCTTAACACTGGGTTTTATTAAGTATTTAAATTGCTGAAGTTGGATGTCTGATGTCACATGGCGATGTTGTGACATTAGATCTGCAGAATTAATAACATCAGGTTGTGATGTTGTTAGGGTTTGCGTGTTAGTTGGAATTGTGGAGAGCGGCTGTCTCATTGGATGCGAATATCTTGGGATAGATATTTTCTACTGCATAGGAGATCTGGTGCAGATTTGTAGGAGATTTAAAAGGTTTAAGATTTAAAAAGATTTTAGGCGAAAATCTGTTTTAAATATTCAGTTTTAAATAACAAATCAAGTAAGATATTGTAGCAGTCCAAGCCCAATTCAGGTTGCTATATAAAGCGCACAAAGACCACAGGAAAAGGTACATAAATACAGAGAGAAGATCAAGAGCATAGGCTTAGTGTCTTGAGTATTTTGTACGAGTTTTGGTATACAGAATTCTAGGTTAAATTGCTGAGTCATTTTCTGTCCTCTCTTAGAAGCTGTGAAGCAATAGAGAGTTATTACTTGATCAAAGCTGTGAAGTAAGATCAAGGTTGCTCAAAGAGGTTATTCCTTGAGTATTGTTTTAGGGATTGAGTAGTGTTCTCATATCTAAGTGGTTTCTTAGGTAGAAAGTCACTAGTAGGAATTAAGTTTAGGTGATTGTCAACTGGGTTGTTGAGTCTGTAAATTAATTCTACAAGTAGTGAGTTTCATCCCTGGCTTGGTAGCCCCCAGACGTAGGTACTTAGACCGAACTGGGTGAACAATTTTGTGTGTTATTCTGCTGTTTATTTTGTCCATTGTGCAGAGTGTGTTGTTGTGACATCGCACCTTAACATCACACGTCTGATACCAGAATTTCAAGAGTGGACAGCAGGGCATGGAAGGCTATTATTAAAGAGTGGAAAGCACCTGTTGTGTGTGAAAAAGATGATGCTGGAAAAGATAAAGAAGGCACCACAAAGCCAAAGCCTGAAGAAGAATGGACCAAGGTAGAAGATGAGCTTGCCCTTGGTAATTCCAAAGCTCTAAATGCAATTTTTAATGGAGTGGATAAGAATATTTTCAGGTTAATCAATACCTGTGAAGTTGCTAAGGAAGCGTGGGATATTTTGAAGGCCACTCATGAAGGTACATCTAGAGTTAAAATGTCAAGACTTCAGATTCTAAATCAAAATTTGAAAGCCTAAAGATGAAGGAAGATGAGACTATTCATGACTTCCACATGAATGTTCTGGAGCTGGCTAATGCATCCACTGCTCTTGGTGAAAAAATGTCAGATGAAAAACTTGTAAGGAAGATCCTTAGGTCCCTTCCTAAGAAGTATAAGATGAAGGTAACTGCCATTGAAGAATCACAAGACATCAGCAAGATAAGAGTTGATGAGCTCATTGGATCTCTTCAAACTTTTGAGCTTGGGTTGAATGAGGAAGAACCAGAAAAGAAGCCAAAGAGTATAGTCTTGGTGTCAAATGATCAAGAAGAGAAAGGAAATAGCTCTGAATCCTAGGAGGATCTATCTCAGGCCATAGTTATGTTGGGAAGACAGTTCAACAAAGTGTTCAAGAGGATGAATAATAACTCCAGGCCTAATGTCAAGAACATATCTTCTGACATCAGCAAGTCAAAAGAGAGAGATGAAGAGAAAACTACCCAAGATAAAGGAGTTCAGTGCTTTGAGTGTGAAGGGTATGGACATGTCAAGAAAGAGTGTCCCACCTTCTTGAAAAAGCAGAAGAAGGGCATGACAGTTTCCTGGTCTGACTCTGATAGTGAAAGTGAAGGTGAGTCAGCAAAGCATGTTAGAGCTTTGACAGGAACTGTTGTTTCTGATGATGATTCTAGTGATGGAGAAATAACCTTTGAGGAGCTAGCTTCTACTTATCAAGAGCTTTGCCTAAATAGTGCTGAAATCTGTCAAGAAAACAAGAGTCAAAAGGAACAGATTGCTCAGCTTGAGACTGCTAAAGCTGATTTGGAAAACGAAGTCTCACTGGTCAAAGCTCATCTTGATCATATGACCAAATCTGTTAGGATGTTGAGTTGTGGTACAGACACACTTGATAAGATCCTTCAGACAGAAAAGGTTGCTGGTGATAAGTCTGGTATAGGATTTGTCGCTGAGAACAAGGTTTCTGCTGAAGCAAGCACTTCAGAAACAAAGAACGAGGTGTCTCAACCAATGTCTCATCATCAAACAATGAGACAGGATCCTACCCCTAAGAAGGTTGGTCAGCCACAAAATGTTGAAAAAAAGAACGGTCCCCATCAGAGGAAGATGCAGCCTCAAGGAGCTAGTCAGTATATGCCTCCCCAATATCACAAGAGCATGCAAGCTACAAGGTTCAAACAGAACATGTCTCATCAGAGGTCTCAACATCAGGAAAACTGGTATGGATATGGATACTACAATGTTGTGCCTCGTCACTATGGAAGAAGGAAGCCTCATCACCATAGGAGACAGCCTGGGAGACAACATTCTCAGTTCAGAAGAAGACAATCCAACTATGGAAGAAGGAGACAAGATTATGGGTGGCAGCCACAACATTATCATCAAAGTGGCAAAAGATTTAACCACTTTAGAGATGACAGAGTAAGATGCTTCTATTATGGCAGGGTTGGACATATGCAGTCCTCGTGCTTCAAGCTCCATGGTTATCCAAATTCTGTTCCTCAAACTAGACAGAAGGAGGTCAGATCCAAAGTTGCTAAACAATGGGTTCCTAAAGCTCAGGTCACATGTCTATTGGCTCATACCTCAGATGGACATTTTGCCATGAATGCATGGTACTTTGACAGTGGATGTTCAATGCACATGACTGGATCAAGGGAGCAATTGGTGGAGTTCAATCCTTGCCATGCAAATAAGGTTGTGTTTGGCAATGGAGAAGAAGGAGTAGTAGAAGGAAGTGGAAGAGTGAAGAATCTTGATGATCTTACTCTTAATAATGTAATCCTTGTCCAAGGTTTGAAGGCTAATCTGATTAGCATAAGTCAGTTATGTGATGAAGGTTACAAAATCAGCTATTCCAAGGATGAGTGTCTGATGACAAACGAAAAGAATGAAGTGATATTGAAAGGAGTCAGGTTCAGAGATAATTGTTATCTATGGATACCTATAGAAGTCAGCTCATCTATCGATGTTAAGACCGATGTTTTAGCATTAGACTGTGACATCAAGTGTGAAAGCCTGCTAGGGTTAAGTACTCTTAAGTTGAATCCTTTCAAATTTGTAAACGGAAAACTTATTTGGGGGGAGAAACTCATTAATTGGTCTTTAAGAAATACACAAAATCTGGCGCCTTACCTCAGACCCTCGTTTCCTATTATAGCAAAATCAAAATCCATCAAAACTCATACCTCTCATCTGTTCGTCGCCTTCAACAAGAAGAATCATCTCAACCTATACTGCCTCAAAGGAACCATGTCAAAACAGATATCTTCTCCTTCAAAAAGTTCATCACGGAATAAAGCTAGGGTTACTACAGATGAGTACTCTGAAGACGAAGCTCTGAATATAGCACCCATCTCTGTAATGCTCCCAGAGTCAGGTAAACCTAGACCTCCTAAACTTGCTTCTAAGAGGGCCGCAACTACCTTTAAAGACACTGAAACAAAGAAGCTTGTTACTAGTGTCCTTTTTAGTGATAAAACAACACCTAGGTCTTCCACGTCTCAAACTGTGGTAGAAGAGTTTGATGTTGATAAGAGTATGGGTAATCTGGCTACCAAAATACTGGACAAAGGAATACCTGTGAAAGGAATTTCTATACCATTGAATCAGATGCCTGCAGAAAAGGTAGACATGCAAAGAGTTGAGTCTGATCTTCATAGACTTGCTATGTCTGTCATTGAAGACTCTGAACTAGGGGGAAGAAGATGATGTGCATGAGAACATTAATGTTAGAACTACTCCTGAAGAAGAAAATAATGAGGACGTGATCAATGTGGTTGATTTATCTGATAATGAAGTCATTGGAAATGTTGTTCCAAGTATTGCCAAGAGACTAAAGACAATGAAAGGAAAGACTGATGAATCCTCTCCCAAAAAGTCTACTGAAGGCAAGAAGAAACCTGTTGTTGGTCCCACAAAACCTTAGAGCAAGGTTGTTACATCCTCCAAAAAGAGAAAGATTAGAGAAGAATCTGATTCTGAGGATGATGTTGAGGAAGATGTCCATGACATCACACCAGTCAGAAAGACCATTTTAAAAAGAATCTCTGATAAGGTCCCTGAAGTGCCAGTGGACAACATATCCTTTCATTATGCTAGCAGTGCTCCCTTGTGGAAATTTGTATGCCAAAGGAGATTAGCTCTAGAAAGGGAGCTTGGGAAGGATGTCTTGGAGATGAAAGAAATTATGGACCTCATTCATGTTGCTGGACTGTTGAAGACTGTGACCAGATTCTCTAAGTGCTATAGTGGACTTGTTAAGGAATTTGTTGTCAACATTCCCATAGACATTTCTGACAATAGAAGTGTGAACTACATGAAGGTGTTTGTTAGGGGTCAGTGTATTAACTTCTCTCCTAGTACCATCAATAAGTATCTGGGAAGAGATGAACAAGAGGGGTGTGAGCTGGAAGTGACTGATAATGAAGTGTGTAGAGAAATCACTGCCACTCAAGTAAAGGTGTGGCCACTGAAAAATAAATTGACAGCTAGCAAACTCAGTATCAAGTATGCTATTTTGCACAGAATTGGTGTTGTTAACTGGGTACCTACTAATCACAAAACCACCATAACTGTGGGATTAGGAAGGTTCATCTATGCGGTTGGGAAAAAGGTCAAGTTCAACTATGGAAGCTATATATTTGATCAAGTTGTGAAGCATGGTGCCACTAATGCTATCAAGATGCCTATATCATTCCCTTCCCTTATTTGTGGAATGATCTTAGATCAACATCTTGGAATCTTAACTAGTACAGAGGTAGCATGTAAAAGGGAGTCAGCTTTATCTTTGCATCCCAAACTATTTGCTGGGAATCATGTCCTAGACATTGTTACAACATCAAGTTCTGGGGTTAAGAAGGTCAGTACAAAATCTGAGTTGATTGAAGAATTGAAGGCAACCTGCAAGGATCTTGATATGGTGATCAGTACTAGCACTGTTAGGAAAATGAAGATTAAGCAGTTGATCAAAGACTTGGAACAGGGAGAAGATAATGTGAATGACGATACTGAGGATTCCAGGTCAGATGAAGGTGATGAAGATGCTGATGGTACCAGCTCGGATGAAGACTAACTTCCATCTGCTGTTATTAGATAATAGTTTAGTTTTTTTTTGCTTTACACTTGCTATGTTGGTTATGTAATTTGAATTTTGTGATGTTATATGCACCTTTTATGTTTTTCTATTCTATGATTTATTTTGCCTGGTTGCTAACTGTGAGGCTAACAATGAGAGCTAGGGTAGTATTAACTGTAGTTAATAGGGCTTCTGATTGAAGACTGTCTAATTGTGGCTAAAAAGGGGGAAAATAGCCAAAGAAAGAAAGCTAAAAGTACAATTGTCAAATGCTGTCAAAGGAGTTGTTGTGATGTCAAAGGAATATGTTATATATAGTACAGTAGTGCAGAAATTAAGGGGGAGTAATGAGTAATTACTGAACTACGTGGATCAGCTGGCTTTGCTGGTTCATGATTGAGGGGGAGTGCTCATTGCTGTTATTGTTGAAAATTGTTGCTGTTGAAGATGGTGCTGCAGCAGAGTTTTTGTGTGAAGCAAATTCTGTATTGAAGTTTTTATGATGCTGCTGATGCTGCTTAGAGTTTCAAAATTATTGAAGTTTTTTTCCGCTGCTGAAGTCTCTGAAGGTGCAGAGTGCAGAGATTGTTTTAGCCAAAATTAGCCAAAGGGGGAGATTGTTAGATCTTGGATTGGCTGGAATTTTGGTAAAGAAAAGTATGTTCAATGTTGATGTCAAGGTGGTGATGTTGCAACATTGAGTCTTAACACTGGGTTGTGTTAAGTATTTAAATTGCTGAAGTTGGATGTCTGATGTCACATGGCGATGTTGTGACATTAGATCTGCAGAATTAATAACATCAGGTTATGATGTTGTTAGGGTTTGCGTGTTAGCTGGAATTGTGGAGAGCAGCTGTCTCATTGGATGCGAATATCTTGGGATAGATATTTTCTGCTGCATAGGAGATCTGGTGCAGATTTGTAGGAGATTTAAAAGGTTGAAGATTTAAAAAGATTTTAGGAGAAAATCTGTTTTAAATATTCAGTTTTAAATAACAAATCAAGTCAGATATTGTAGCAGTCCAAGCCCAATTCAGGTTGCTATATAAAGCGCACAAAGACCAAAGGAAAAGGTACAGAAATACAGAGAGAAGATCAAGAGCATAGGCTGAGTGTCTTGAGTATTTTGTACGAGTTTTTGTATACAGAATTCTAGGTTGAATTGCTGAGTCATTTTCTGTCCTCTCTTAGAAGCTGTGAAGCAATAGAGAGTTATTACTAGATCAAAGCTGTGAAGTAACATCAAGGTTACTCAAAGAGGTTGTTCCTTGAGTATTGTTTTAGGGATTGAGTAGTGTTCTCATATCTAAGTTGTTTCTTAGGTAGAAAGTCACTAGTAGGAATTAAGTTTAGGTGATTGTCAACTGGGTTGTTAAGTCTGTAAATTAATTCTACAAGTAGTGAGTTTCATCCCTGGCTTGGCAGCCCCCAGACGTAGGTAGTTAGACCGAACTGGGTGAACAATTTTGTGTGTTATTCTGCTATTTATTTTGTCCATTGTGCAGAGTGTGTTGTTGTGACATCGCACCTTAACATTACACGTCTGATACCAGAATTTCAAGAGCCAACCTAATCAACAGCAATTTCAGCAAAGGACACAACAACCTCTTCAGCAGGCTCGTCCTTCATACAACAACCTTACAACGCGGCCACCAGGATTTGATCCTATATCCGTATAGTACGCATAACTATTTCCGTTGTTACTGGCCAAGGGGCATGTCCAGACTAAGTCTCCTCTTACAGTACCGGAAAATCTGCCTTTCTGGTTTAAGGTGGACCAGACTTGCCCTTATCATCAAGGAGGATCAGGGCATAACATAGAGAACTGTATCAGTTTTAAATCTGACGTGCAAAAGCTTGTTAGGAGTGGGGTCTTATCTTTCAAAGATACGAATCCTAAAGTTCCTACGAACCCGCTGCCTCAACACGAGAAGGCTGCAGTCAATTTGATAGAGGGAGAGTCTAACAACCTCTATCAAATTCATGATGTACTCTTATTGAAAACCAACTTGGTTAAGATGCATTGTAGACAGAGTGGATATGGCCATGTGCCACCTCATAATTATCATCAGTGAGATAACTGCTCTAAAAATAATCAAGGATGATACCTATCATCAGTGAGACAGATGGATCTCGGATGGATCCAAGAGCACCAAGTTCGTGGAATTAACATGGTTTACACGAATTCCAACGTCATTCAGAACCACGACATCTGTGCGATGAATGTCAACTTGGTGGCAATGCACTCAAGGCAAAGCCAGTATCATAATCTGCCGCGGCATGAGTACAATTCCTGTCTGACTTGCTCAGTAAACAATCAGGGATGCTCTTTTGTACAAGAGGCCCTCCAGCGTCAGATGGATCTTGGATGGATCCAGGACTACCATAATAGGAATTGTTATCAAATCAACATGATTCAAATCTTCGATATTCGCTTGATGAATGTCAGCCTGGTAGAGTTACACGCTACGCAAGTCCAACTCGGTTTTCTCACTTTACATGATTATCAGAACTGCAAAGCGGGTTGCGAAAACGATCAAGGCTGTGCCCTTGTCCAGGAAACACTTCAGCACATGTTGAACCACTGGTGGCTTCCAATCTATATGGATGAAGACACCCAGCAAATTAGTATCACTAACAGAAATCCTACTAGATATCAAAGTCAGGATGTTCGGTCGATGGAAACGGACCTCGTCAGGTTACACTGTATTCAAAGCGGACGTGGTCAGGTACCACTACACAACTATGAGCGATGTGGAGTTTGTTTAGTAAATAAACAAGGATGCTACCTTGTTCGAGCAGCCCTTCAAAGTCAGTTGGACCGCAAAGAGGTTCAACCATGCTCAAGTTCTGGATCAGTCAATTATCTCATTGATCAAATCAAGGATGTTGTCATAATCTCCGATCATCAGAGGACTAGGGATGTTTGTGCCATCAACCCCCTACTTGACGAATCAAAAGTTCCCAACCGGGAACGGATCGAAATTACTTACGATGGTCAGAAAAATCGGAAGGTTCCCATAGTCATCTATCTGCCGGGACCGCTACCGTATGAATCGACTAAGGCTATCCCTTACAAGTACGGTGCAACAACAGTCTGGAACAGGAAGGAAGTTCCCTTACCCTCCGTCGTGAATATTGCAGACATCAGTCGAGTAACACGGAGTGGTAGAATCTTCAACAGAGGAGTTGGAGAACCCGGCAAAGAAAAGGAACCTCAGACAGAAGTTCCCAATCCACCAGTCGGTCAATCCAGTAATCCCGACCTTTCAAAAAATGATGATGAGATGCTGAAGCTCATCCAAAGGAGTGAATACAACATTGTTGATCAGCTATTGCAAACTCCTTCAAAGATCTCGGTATTATCACTGTTACTCAGTTCAAAAGCGCACAGGGAGGCTCTACAGAAAGTCTTAGAGCAGGCCTTTGTGGAACAGATGTAATAATCAGACAGTTCAATAGCATTGTCTCTAACATCACTTCCTGCAATAACTTGGGATTTAGTGATGAAGAATTACCTGAGGAGGGTCGCCGTCACAACATGGCGCTTAATATCACAGTCCACTGCCAGCACGATGCTTTAGCCAGCGTACTGGTAGACACAGGGTCAGCCCTGAATGTTATGCCGAAGTCCACTTTGATGCAATTATCATTCAAAGGACCTCCGATGAGAACCAGCGAGGTCGTCGTCAAAGCATTTGACGGATCCAAAAAAGCAGTTATCGGCGAAGTTGACCTCCCATAACTATTTGTCCTCACACTTTCCAAGTCACTTTCCAGGTCATGGACATCCGGGCAACATATAGTTGTTTATTAGGAAGATCATGGATACATCAGGCTAGGGCGGTCACCTCGACCCTCCACCAAATGCTAAAGTTTGTCCAGAACGACCAACTCATCACAGTTTGTGGAGAACAGGCCCTGCTCATAAGCAATTTATCATCATCCACTTATGTAGAGCCGGAAGGGGTAATCAAAACTCAGTTCCAAGCGCTTTTGCTACACAAGGAGAATCAATCCGAGGGGGGAACTTCGATTTCCTCGTACAAAGATGCTATCAAAGCGGTCGAGAGTTCCAATATAAAGGGATGGGGACAACTTGTCATTCCTATTGACAATAAAACAAAGAAACGTCTCAGGTTTTCTTCAACCTGTACCCAGACTTCCGCTAACGGTGAAAGTTTTCATTCCATTCAGAACTTCTTCCACAGCGGAGGCTTCCTTCAGCTAGTGCTTCAAGAAGTGCATACCATCAATAAAGATGATTCATCTGATACAGAGGAACAATGAAAGTCCTATCTTAACGAGGAAGGTTATACGTCTCAAGAAGAGGTGCCTACACCATTTTGCTATCCCGCACAGAGTCCTAGATTTATACCCAGGTCAAACGTTGAAATGATATATGGAGATTGTGATCCGGAAGGATGTCGTGCTCCACCAAACTCATTAGAGAAGGACACTCTAATGAAAGACAACTTTGACCACAACTATCATGGCCCGATGGATGGCCTGCCAATGTGGCAGCCTTACCCAGGAGACTTGGGGCAAGAAAATCAGCCGAACGATGAAAGTCAGTTGAGCATCATTGAACAGAATACCTGCATCCCCACCATGTCATGAGACCAACATTCAGGTCATTCAGAACATATCCAGTATGACGATGAATTCGCAACATTTGTAGGGCTAGAATTCATCAACTATGCTTTTCCCGAGGTCAACGTCATCGAGAGAGATGACTCCTCCAGTTCTAAAGAAGTGTGGGACACCCTGGGACAACCGAGTGGAAAATACGACTACATGGTCAAGTGCACCGCTCCTGAAAGCTCTCGTATCAGGCTCGAAGACATCCAGCCAACTGGATGGGGAGATACAGCTGAGAGTACAAATACTATGCAAAATAAAACTGAGGAATCCTCCTACGACAATTCTGCCTGGGAGACAGATTCCAATGATCCTGCTCCGCCAGAAATCAGCGTTATTTCTGAAGACAAATCAAGGAAGGTGCCAGACTTTGTGATACACTGAGGAGTTCGCCGCCAATGGGTTGTAGTCGATGTTCCGAAGATTGTTCATAAGTCAAAGTAATTGCCATCTTTAACCTTTCACCCTACCCAGGTGAAACAGATGTTTTGATAGGGCTCACTTTCTGTAAATTTCCCTCTTCACTTCGTCCAAAGTGACTGAGTTTTGTTTTATAGGGTTGTAGTTTCAAGAATCGACTTGTTCATTAATAAAATAATGTCGTTCTGTAATTTCCGCATTAATTGTTGTTTTCTCTTTTTGCTTTTCTTAGAAAATGGTAATCGTAAAAAACAACTCAATAATAAAAACAAACAGTAAAAGAAATACACTGCACACACTTTTGTATTTTTCTTTCAATTTCTTCTAAAACAAATCATCACGTCATGCAGATTGCTTGTTTTAAACCCCGTTGAAACATACGATCCGATGCCTTCTCCCAACTTTGAGTTCCCGGTATTTGGGGCTGAAGAAGAAGTTAACGACGAAATTCTAGAAGAGATTTCCCGACTACTCAAACAAGAGGAAATGTCCATCAAACCTCACAAAGAGCCGTTGGAAACGGTAAACTTAGGTTTGGAGGAGGAAAGAAAAGAAATCAGGATTGGGGCACTGCTCAGTCCAACTGCCAAAGAGAGTTTGACAAAGCTTCTCAAAGAGTTTCCCGATGTATTCGCTTGGTCCTATAAGGACATGCCAGGGTTGGATACCAGCATTGTGGAACATCATTTACCGTTAAGATCAGAATGTTCTCCAGTAAAACAAAGGTTGAGAAGGACTCACCCAGATATGGCCATCAAAATCAAAGAGGAAGTACAGAAACAGTTTGACGCGGGTTTCCTCGCTACATGAGAATATCCTCAATGGTTAGCCAACATCGTACCTGTTCCCAAAAAGGATGGAAAGGTCAGAATGTGTGTCGATTACAGAGATCTAAACAAGGCTAGTCCAAAGGACGGCTTTCCTTTACCACACATTGACATGCTGGTAGACAGTACAACAAAGTTCAAAGTTTTCTCCTTCATGGATGGATTCTCGGGCGATTAAGATGGTGCCGAAAGACATGGAGAAAACTTCGTTCATTACCCCATGGGACACCTTTTGTTACAAGGTAATGCCATTCGGTTTGAAGAACGCCGGGGAAACCTATCAAAGGGCCATGACTACCTTGTTTCATGTCATGATACACAAGGAAATCGAGGTATATGTCGATGATATGATTGCAAAATCTAAGACAGAAGAGGAGCATGTGACCCACCTGTCAAAACTATTCGAGCGGTTGAGAAAGTACAAACTCCGCTTGAATCCCAACAAGTGCACCTTTGGTGTCCGTTCAGGGAAACTCTTAGGGTTCATCGTCAGCCAGAAAGGAATTGAGGTTGATCCTGACAAGGTCAAGGCCATTCAAGAAATGCCTTCTCCGAAAACTGAAAAACAAGTCAGAGGATTCCTGGGACGTTTGAACTATATTTCCATATTCATATTCCTCATGACCGCGACATGTGCGCCAATTTTCAAACTACTCAAAAAGAATCAGGACTGCATTTGGACAGAAGATTGCTAAACCGCCTTCGACAGTATCAAGGAATACCTGTTGAATCCGCTGATTCTATCACCTCCAGTGGAAGAAAGACCACTAATCATCTACTTAACAGTCTTGGAAGACTCCATGGGCTGTGTACTTGGCCAACAAGATGAAACCAAAAGGAAAGGGTCTGCCATCTACTATCTGAGCAAGCAGTTCACCGACTGCGAGACTCGGTACACTATGTTTGAGAAAACTTGTTGTGCTTTGGCAGGGTAGCCAAACGTCTTCGCCAGTAGATGATTCGTCACACTACTTGGTTGATCTCTGAAATGGATCCAATCAAGTATGTATTTGAAAAACCTGCTCTCACGGGAAGGATTGCCCATTGGCAGATGTTGTTATCAGAATATGACATCGAGTACCACGCTCAGAAAGCCGTTAAGGGAAGTATTTTAGCCGATCATTTGGCTCATCAACCGATTAACGAGCAGGAATCAATCAGGTTTGACTTCCCAGACAAAGATGTCATGTATTTGAAAATGAAAGACTGCGATGAACTGCTACCCAGTGAAGGGCCAGAACCAGGTTCCCAATGGGGACTTATCTTTGACGGAGCTATCAATCATTACAGAAATGGGATTGGGACAATCATTGTTATCCCTCAGGGTACCCACATTCCTTTCACTGCCAGACTTACATTCAAGTGTACAAATAACGAGGCCGAATACAAAGCTTGTATTATGGGTCTCGAAGAAGCGATCGACTTAAGGATCAAAAACTTGGACGTATATGGCGACTCAGCCCTGGTTATCAATCAGATCAAAGGAGATTGGAACACATACCAATCAGGATTGATTCCTTACAAAGATTATGCAAGGAGGTTGCTACCTTTCTTCAACAGAATTGAGTTTCGTCATATCCCTCGTAATGAGAATCACATGGCTGATGCTTTAGCCACTCTCTCTTCCATGATTAGCGTTGGTTAATGGACTGACCTACCTAAGATCGACATGATGCACTTTGAAAGGCCCGCTTACATCTTCACGATTGAAGCAGTCATAGACGATAAACCTTGGTATCACGGTATCAAATGCTGCCTTCAGAAACAAGAGTACCCACCTGGGGCACTTAGGAAGGACATGAAAGCCCTCAGAAGGCTGGCTGGTAGTTTCTTCCTGAGCGTGATACTCTCTATAAGAGGAACTTTGACATGGTCTTGCTCCGATACGTAGACAGACCAGAAGCAGACATGCTGATAAAAGAAATTCATGAAGGATCCTTTGGCACTCATGCCAACGGACACACAATGGCGAGAAAAATTATGAGAGCAGGGTACTACTGGTTAACCATGGAATCCGACTGCTACAAGTACATGAGGAGGTGTCACAAGTGTCAAATATACGCTGACAAAATCTATGTACCGCCAATGCATCTCAAAGTTCTCTCTTCCCAGTGGCCATTTTCCATATGGGGAATCGACATGATCGGCTTGATTGAACCTAAGGCTTCGAACGAACATCGGTTCATTCTGGTAGCCATTGATTACTTCACCAAGTGGGTAGAAGCAGCGTCATACGCTAATGTAACTCGACAAGTGGTGGTCCGATTTATCAAAAACAATCTCATATGCCGTTATGGTGTTCCAAGCCAGATCATTACGGATAATGGATCTAACTTGAATAATAAGATGATGAAAGAGTTGTGTGCAGAGTTCAAGATCAAACACCATAACTCATCTCCCTACTGACCAAAGATGTACGGAGCGGTAGAAGCGGCTAACAAGAACATCAAGAGGATTGTTCAGAAGATGGTTGTAACCTACAAAGACTGGCACGAGATTCTACCCTTTGCTCTTCACGGTTATCAAACATCTGTCCGCACTTCAACAGGGGCAACCCCTTTCTCTCTAGTATATGGCATGGAAGCAGTTCTACCCATAAAAGTAGAGATTCCATCAATTCGGGTATTGATGGAGGCTAAGCTCAAAGAAGCTGAATGGTGCCAAAGTCGACACGAAGAATTAAACCTGATCGAAGAGAAGCGAATCACGGCACTATGCCATGGTCAGTTGTATCAGCAGAGAATGAAGAAGGCATTCGACAAAATGGTCTGACCTCGTGTCTTCAGGAAAGGAGACCTCGTGCTTAAGAAGATACAATCATTTCTCACTGATTCTCGGGGCAAATGGACCCCAAACTATGATGGCCCCTATGTGGTCAAGAAAGCTTTCTCAGGCGGCACCTTGTGACTTGCAACCATGGACGGAGAGGAATTTGCCTACCCCATGAATGTTGATGTAGTCAAGAAATACTTCGCCTAAAGAAGAAAAAAAAACGTCTCGATGGATTGAAAACCCGAAAGGGCGGTCCAGGCAAAAATTAGAGACATGATCAAAAATCATCCCGGTGGATTGGAAATCTCAAAGTACAATCTAGGAAAAAATTAGGGATAATGGCAAGTAACTACGTCTGATCAGTTTAACTCCTCAGCAGTAATGTCATCCATCGAAAGAAAACTCCAGTCGTGGTCATCTTCGACAGAAGCTCAGGATGCCCCGAATTCAAAGTTGGTAGACGGATAGTGGTCGTTATGTTTCAACGTAGCCCTTTTCCCAGTAAATTACCATTTTCTTACTTTGTAAATACTCTATGGAATCACGCGTTTGGCTGATTTCCATCCTATCAATAAAATTTGAGCCCTAGTGCTTTTGTTTGCAATTCTCATTTGTTTTAGCTTTACAGAATGACATCTTAATATGATTAACGATTCTTGAAATAAAACAAAAATGAATTTACTTGTAAAACTTTTTCTGCTTTTAAAATAAAAAGTTGGTAATTTCTTTTGACTGTTGAACATCAAAAGAACATCAATCGCTTCTCCAGAAGTAAGCGAGCTTCAAAGTGCAGAATCAAAGTGCTCCTTCTAAACCAGTACGTCTGAACGAAGGATCAACTGTGTCAGAGACCTTGTTTCATCTGACACGCTTCGGCCGAGTTCTTATCTCCTAAGCCCGACCAACGTAGCTCCCCACGAGGACTACTTCTCCTAAGCAAGGCATAATTGCTATCTTGAACCAGTGATATTTCTACATGCCCCACTGTGGCCGAGTATCAAGTCGTGTTCATCCATTAGTATGTCGCGTCAGTTTTGTCAGCATATACATACATACATCATGCATTATTGATTTGCATTCACAGTCATATTGCATCACTATCACTCCAGTCAATTTTGTCCCGTAGTGGTAACAGTCTTCTCAATCGAGTTGTCAAGTTTTTTCCTCGTCAGGAAATGTCGCGTCGGAATTATCTCTCTCCTCCAGTTTATTTCTGGATCAGAGTTGGCCCTTGACCACTTTGATAACTTGAACCTGTGAAAAACCAGAGAACCCTCAGACAAATGTCACTCTTCGCCATTGAAGATGATATCTTCGCTTTCCCGGATTAAGGAAAATCCCTAGAGAAAGCCTCACGATTAAAGACTTATAGCAACACATTGATCTGTTCTCTCCAGAGAGTCAATGTCAACAAAGTCATTGGCACCTCAAAATTGGGGTACATTATATGGCATTTCTCTGAGAAGATCTCGAGAAAAGTATGGTGTAATGCTCCCCAAGCAGACAGCTGTCTCTCAAGAGACTCGCTCTCCCCAGTAGATTCGGAAAATGGCGTCTCCAACAGAGAAGTTTGTGCACCTCTACAACTCAGACGAATGGGTTCCCCATTAATTCTGACATCAAAATATTTCTATTAAATGGCATCTCCCCAGGAAAATTCGGCGAGAAGTTTGATGAAAACCGCTACGCGTAGCGCCCCTTGTCAATAAATTTTATTGACAAAAGAAACTTAGACCAGTTCCTTGGTAGGAAACCAAGAGCGAGGGGAAGTTTATATAAGAAACTGAGACCAGTTCTTTGGTAGAAAACCAAGAGCGAGGGGAAGTTTATTTCAGAAACTGAGACCAGTTCCTTGGTAGGAAACCAAGAACGAGGGGAAGTTTATTTCAGCAACTTAGACCATTTCCTTGGTAGGAAACCAGGATCGAGGGGAAGTTTATTTCAGCGACTTAGACCAGTTCCTTGGCAGGAAACCAGGATCGAGGGGAATTTTACGTTTTTTAAGCATCATTACTTAGCAAAAGAAGAAGGATGTGTGAACTACCATTCTTAACCACCATCAAAATTTCGGGTATTCCGATATTTAACCCTCTTGCACCCCGAATGCCCGAATACCTTCGTCATTCACACCTTCGGGTCCAAGAAGATTAAATAGGGGCATCTGTTATACCCCAAATTTTGACCACTAAGATTCCCATCATTGTGGAAATCATCATCACAATATGGATGTACTATCGTGCCTCATCAGTCTCCCCAAAGATGGGTGAGCATCCACTACAATCAAAATTAGGGTTTCGATCCCTCACAGAGTTCTTAGACAAAGGATCAATCAAGGAATGACATGATTAAGCACAAGGCTGCTCCCTTCTGGGTGGATCAAGCCTCAGGATCACCAGTGTCACCCAATTAGGGTTTTGGTCAACCAGGGCCTCCAGATGGAAATTTTCCTCTGGGCATGAGCCAATGCTTCCAAGCATAACCTATGATGCTCCAAGGGACATCATAAACCTAATCATCAAGTCAATTTAGCCTCAGGGGATGCATACATCAAATATCAAGAATTAGGGTTTCTTGACCTAATTCACCCCTAAGTTGACTTTTGGGATAATTCATGAGCCAAGACCTCAAGAGAGGATTTGAGGGTCTCTAATGCACTACATTGATTCATTTGAAACAATGGACTAATCCAAGAAGCTTGAGCAACAAGTCTCAATTTCATCAGAGCCACAATTAGGGTTTTGCGAGAAAAGTCAACTGTAGCTTTGACTTTTGACCAGGACATGCTCCCAAACCCTAGGACATTGATCAATATACCCTATAACACCCATGGAACATGTCCATCAAGTTTGATTTAGGTCAAGGACATAATTTCCTAAAGGATTGCATAGTTTGGAATTCATCTGATAAAAAGTCAACTGTGCACAAAAGTCAACTTTGACTTTTTGATATTTTTCATAAAAATCATTTTTTAACCCTAAAATGATGTTAATGTATGATTGGAATCGTCATTCATCAAGAAAAATCAAGAAAAGTGGGATAACTTGTAAAAGGGGTAACCATAAAAACTTAGAAAATTTTCTAAGTTATGAAATAAAGTGACTAGGGTACCAACTTTGGAGGATCATAACTGCTAAACCACTAGGCCATTTTTTCCCATCCAAAGCTTGATTTGTAGATCTCATTACCCTCTACAAAAGCTTAAAACTGACCTCCCTCCAAATTCCCAATGGATTTTGAGTTATGGAATGATCAAAATCACAAAAAGTGAAAATGCCACTTTTTTCCAACACTTAGTGAAATTTCACTAAGTCCGAATCTGCCTTCACTTTTTCCCAAATGTAGGGGGATTTTTCACTTGGATCCAAAAGGTATCAAAACAAAAATGATCAAACAGTTGTTGTATCGTATGAGGGTTTTCCAAAGTGACCAAGAACATCACCAAATTCCACTTGAGCCATGAGATATGACAAGGGCAATATGCCTTGCTGAAAACTGCCAAGGCTAGGC
Organism: Lathyrus tuberosus; assembly: GCA_022829125.1. Lineage (NCBI taxonomy): Eukaryota > Viridiplantae > Streptophyta > Magnoliopsida > Fabales > Fabaceae > Lathyrus > Lathyrus tuberosus. The sequence continues at coordinate 13,610,315 of JALAZF010000113.1, read as the reverse complement.
AGAATTTTGCACTTTTGCTCGATTTGGAAAGATCAGCTAATTCCAAGCCTTGTCATCATCTTGGACACATCTGAGGATCAAATCTAAAGGGGACAAACACTGAGCCAAGCCTCCAAAGTCCTTGGAACCAAAAGTAGCATGCTAAACCTAAAAATCCCTAAAAGAGGGACAAGACTCCAATTTTGGATTGGAGCATTTAATGGATGCACCAAGGTGGCATGGACTGAGCTTCCTTCAACTGAATTCAGTCAAAAATGATCCAACAACTAGGGAACCAAAGGCCTGTGCTCTAACCTCTAGTCAATGGCTAGAGGAGACTTGAGATTCCATTGGACAATATTGGCCAAACCTCTGCTGCAGTTGCCAATCACTATTGCAGCCAAAACAAACTTGCTATACTATAAATAGAGCTCATTTGTGATCAGTTTGAGTACACCAAAGCCAACAAACAGATGCTTTCCTCAAAATCTCTTATTTCACTCCAATTTTGCCTTCTAAGGCAAGTCACTATCGGGTTTTGAGTTTGAGAGCTTTTCCAATCAAACCAATCACTCGGACACCTCATAAACATCATATAGAAGTGATCCAAACACTTAAACAACATCTGGAACACTGATTTCACAAAATCACCAGCCAGTTGCTCAAGTTCTTGACAGATTTGCAGTTGGGGTACCATCTCAAGTTCCAGATCATTTCAATCCATTCCAAGCATCCAGACACACTACATGGCACCTAGGGAAGCTATCTAGATCATTGGAACCTAGTTGTAACACCTCTAACATAAAACACGATATCACCAGCTACAAGAGGTAAGCATGAGCTCTTCTAACTCTATGATCCATGCAATTTTTGCTGCACAATAATTTGGCCATATGTTCACAATCATGCATGGAATGTTTTCCCTCCATCAATTGCATTGTTTAAATCGTGTGTAGAATTTCTGAACCTTCATGCAGAAATTAGGGTTCTTGAGGTTTCTCTTTGATTTCTTATCCCATGTTAAAAATAAATGAAATTAAAGACCATAGACATGATCGTGAGGTTAAAACGAGTAGATTGATATGTAGATTGCATGATATAATCAAGTATTCAGTGAGATTGGATAGAAAACGCAAATCTGCATAAATAGAGGGTGGCGCGTGTTCTTGCCATGTTCTTGGCACCCTTTTTCAAATATTTGAATATTTGAATTTTGTGATTTTATTTAATTGATTCAAAAATTAATTTCTCTCTGAGTTTTAATGATTTTGAGTTGATTCTTTTTTTAATAATTCACAAAAAATGTTAAAATATTTTATTTTACCAAAAAATACCAAAAATATTATTTATTTCATATAATTGATATTTTTGCAAAGAATTAATATTTTAATTGTTTTTGACATTTGAAATATTTTTTCCTTCTTGATTTTCAAATTTTTATGATTTCGAATCATTTTGTAGGTCAAAACATGATTTTTGAAACATTAATCCAAGATCTTAATTTGTTTTCCACGTATTAAACCCTTTTGATCATTTTAATTGAATTTTATTCAATTAAAATATATTTTGGGGAACAAATTAGGGTTTTTGATTAATTCAACTCTCACAAATCATTTTCAAACACTCATGGGCCCCTATTAGAGTGTAAGACCCAACCCTTTATAAATACAAACAATTTTTGGGCCTCACTTATTGTATAAGTCCCGTTGTATTTCAAAAATTTGGCGAGATCACCGCCCGTTTAAAACAATCATCTGGGCCTCTCCTCGAGCTATAAGACCCATTCAAAAACTTTTTGGGCCTCTAATAGAGTGTAAGACCCAATCCCCTTTTAACCAAAACAATTTTGGGTCTCAGACATTGTATAAGTCCCTCTGCGTTAAAAGAAAACCTCGGCACGATCGCCAGTTAAAAAATCAACCCTGGGCCTACCCTCGTGTTATAAGCCCCATTTATTTTCTTTAAACACTTGGGCCTCTTGAGAGAGTGTAAGACCCATCCCTTTGTACATGAAACCTTTCTTGGGCCTCAGTCACTTGTATAAGTCCCTGTACAAATCCAAAACCACAGTGTAATCATTGATAAAACCTTGGGCCTCTCCTTGACCTGTAAGCCCCAACATATTTTCAAAGTACTTTCTCCTTTGACTTTGTATATAATATTATTATCAAAGCTTTCTTTGTTGAACAACTAACCAAACAGCATGGAAGCTCTAATACCGAGTAAGTGTTTATATGCTTTCATTTACTGCTTTCATATACATATAACTGTATTGTGGGGCTGTTTCACTGTAAGTCTTCTTTCATAAACTCATATCAACTGTGTAATAATAGTATAGATATTTAGAGTTTCCCCGGCAACTACGTCTAGCACTAAGCCCTGTTGATCACTCTTAAATAGACTAAACTAGATCCCCATAGGATTACCAGATACAGTCTTCCCTCCTCTTGGGGTTAAACAATATGGAGATATCAAAGGCAGATTATTTTTTAACCCTTTCTCAGACTGTCACCTTTAGAAGTTGTCAAAGAAACTCTACTCCCCAGAGATGATCTTTTCTCCGTGAATGGCATCTCTTGAATTTCTTCCAAATTCTCGAACTTTCCTGGCTTGATCCATTCTCAGTGAATGGCATGTCTTGAACTTCTCAGGGTTTGGGGACCCACAGGCTTCCTAAAAGCATCCCCGCCTCCTCTTGGGCGTTGTACAAGGACCCGACAGCTTCTTAGAAGTATTCACAACCTCCTCTTAGGCTTCGTATAAGGATTCTTCCTTCGGGAAGAGAGCATCCTCTTGGGCTTCGTACAAATTGTCCCTCGGCTTCTTAAAAGTTTCCAGCCTCCTCTTGGGCTTCTTACAAATTGTCCCGACGACCTCTTAGAGGTATAGGAAGAGAAAGTAGTCATCTTAATAGAACAGTCTTTCAAAGAGTCTAGATCATACTACTATTTCTCTAAGCATAGTACAAAAGATAAAACTCTAGACGTGGACAGTCTAATTTCCTTGAGTCTTGAAGGCATGCTCAAGCCCCTTTCAAAAATAGGGAAAACACCAGTAGACTCGGGCAATACCCTCAGAATTTCCCATTTCCTTAAAGAACAGGAAATAACCCTGATCCTCTAATCAAATTCCAAAGTATAGCCTTACTTTTAATCAGTCTCTTTATAAGAACTGATTTTCTCTTTTAACCAACATACTGGACATGTCACTCAACTGAAACAGTCAACCTTTAACCTCCATCTCGGGCTTCGAACGAGATACAAAAAGACTCTCTTGTTGAGTCAAAACTTCCTTTAGCCTCTATCTCAGGCTTCGTACGAGATACAAAAAGACTCTCTTGTTGAGTCAAAACTTCCTTTAGCCTCTATCTCGGGCTTCGTACGAGATACAAAATGACTTTCTTGTTGACTCAAAACTTCCTTTTGCCTCTATCTCGGGCTTCATACGAGATACAAAAATACTCTTTTTTTGAGTATAAAAGACTCTCTTGTTGGGCCACTAGCCTCCTCTTAGGCTTTGTATAAGAAAACTCCGGTTGAGTAATCAACCTTTTAGCATCAAAAGTTGTGCCTCGTTCACAGTATACAAACATCAACAACTCCTTTTCCTTCGTCTAATCGCTGTAAGCGGCAAGCCTCTGGATTATTTACGTCCACGCCACTATCCCTCTTTTAGCATGAGAAATTCCTAAGGAAAGATAACATTGCTCTACATTGAGTTAAAGTGTTCTCCTCTAGGTTGAAAAGCCCCTATAAAGGAAATTATGGCATTGCTGGATTCACATATCCCGGTTAAAGTAATTCTCCTTTATAATCAGTCACCCCTGACAAACAGACCACTTTAGAGATGACAAATTTTCTCTGAAGTCAACACCCTTTTAGCTTCACATCTTGGGCTTTGAACAAGATACAAATAGACCCTTCAGCTTCACATCTTGGGCTTTGAACAAGATACAAATCACTTTTAGCTTCACATCTTGGGCTTTGAACAAGACACCAAATCACCATTTCCTCTCATAGAATAGGAGGAACTACGATCGCTCTGATTTCCCTATTTCGGTAAATGGGAATATGTAGGCATAAGATTGCAAGAAAGATCTTAGCGAGCACACTAATCCAAAACCCAAATCCCGTACCTTCACCCATCAATCGAAAAGCATCAGTCCTAACATCCTACCCATGAACAGTCCCAGTATTTTTCACTCTAAGAAGAATGAGGCCCCATTACCATATAGCATCCGTAACCTAACAGACCACTGTTTAAACTCAGTATGTAAGCAGGGTTAGTTAGAGACATCTATTTCCCTTCCTTCATCAGCTTAATAGGATAAAAAATGAATCGACCTATAGTAACCCCAAAGAGCGACAGGGCTTAAGAACCACGTCCAAAATCGCTCGCTACAGAAAAGTGGCACCCACCGTGGGGCCCTGCTTTCTTTCTTTGAGATTTCACTGGGATAGAACTTTTTGTTGACTCCACTAGGATCTTAGGTCAAAAACCTTTTAAATTGGGAAGGTACCACAGAATGGCGACTCCGTTGGGGAGCCATTTTCTGTCAGGAACATAGGATTCATAGCTCTTTAAAGTCTAGGACTTTAGGACAAATATATATACTGCTTTTCCTAATTGATATCTGTGTTTATTTTTCTACTAATGGGAATGCGTGTGATGCCGCATGTGGAAAGATTGAGTATACACCTAGGAAAAAACTCTTTTAGTGGTGCGGAAACTATCGGAAATGGTTGTCACGCGATACCACCCTCTTCTGATGATTCTTCAAAAAAACATCACCTATCACGGTTCCCGGCTCGCTGGTGTTTTCGCGACTAGAATTGATGATTTTGAGAGACAGGTACAAAAATCACTAGTAAACCTTTGGGATGGGTAGAGCCTTGACTTCATGACAACGAACCTTTGACCCCATATTTTTGATATGTTTTTGTGTGCTGCATTCATGCATTCATTTAAAAAAAATATTAAACAAAGAAAAACCTTCTCTTCTAGTCTCTGTTTTTCAAATTAAACTAAGACAATGATTGCAAATGTCAGAGAAGAGGATGGAGCTAATGGATTTCGGTAGAAGGAGAACTCACAAGTATACCTTCAAGGTTCCAAAGTTAGAGGATTTGAGAGGTTTGGCAAGGATGATCACTAACCCTAACGCTTTCAGAGCCAAGTACGGAGGTTTGCTACCTCTGTTAAGGGTCCAAGTAATTGAAAGAATCATGGATGCACTCATTCAGTTTTACGATCCAGTTTATCACTGTTTCACATTCCAGGATTACCAGCTCGCACCAACGCTGGAGGAGTATTCTCATCTAACTGATTTACATATCACTGATCGAGCTCCATTTTTTGGACTGGAAGAAATTCCAAAGGATCAGACCATTGCAAGAGCAATTTATTTGGCCGAGTCGGAAGTCAAGACTCACGTTACCACTAAGGGTGGCATCCAAGGTTTGCCAACCCAATTCTTGATAAAGAAGGCCCTGTACTTTTCCAGTATAGGGAATGTGGCCGCTTTTGAGAGCATCTTTGTTTTGCTCACCTACGGGTTATTTTTGTTTCCCAACATCGATAACTTTGTAGATATCAATGCCATTAAGGTTTTTCTCATTGGAAACCCTGTGCCAACTCTGCTCGCAGATGCGTATCATTCTGTACACTTAGGAAATTTGTACAGTGGAGGAATGATCACATGCTGTGTACCCCTGCTATACAAATGGTTTATCTCCCATTTGCTTAAGTCTGCTGCTTTTTGGGATCATAAGAATGCTTTACGTTGGTCGCAGAAAATCATGTTCCTTACCAACTCTGACACAGATTGGTGTAATAGGATTTATGACGGGATCAGGTTCATTGACCGTTGTGGAAACTTCCCCAACGTACCCCTTATAGGAACTAAGGGAGGAATCAATTATGATCCAATTCTTATTCGTCATCAATTCGGATACCCGATGAGGTATGTCCCACGTAATGCTCATCCGGAAGGTCTTTTCTTCAAAGAAGGAGAAAATGACAGAGCACTAAAGATGGAAATAGTGTACGCTTGGAAACATGTTCATTAGAAAGGACGAAAGTCTCTAGGAAAATCAGACTGTGTTTCGGTGGAGCCTTATCTCCACTGGGTACAAACTAGAGCTCTTAAGCTAAAGATGCCTTATCCTCGTCACGGAGTTCTTCTGCTAAGGGAATCTGTCATGTACTTCATGACCGAAACGGAAAAACTTCAGGTTACTCTCAACAAAGTTCAACAAGAGAGGAGGTCTTGGAAGAACAAGTACCGCATTCTCAATGTGGAGTGTATCAAAATACAGCAACTGCTGAAAGATAAGGATGCTCTGATCGAGATTTTGGAGCAACATGCTGTGGATAATTAGGATGACCAAAGGAATTTGCTCACTCCTTTCACTTGGCAAAGGAATGACAACCCGACAATGGCCCAAGAGCCCCGGTCAAAGAAAAGGAAAGTACCAGAATCAACACCCGAGTTCTCCTCAGAGAGGACTCGGGACCCATTAGCTTAGGTTTCTATTTCTGCATCTTGTAATTTACTGTTTTTCCATTTCTGCAATCCTTTGGATTCAATAAAATGGGGTTTCCCCACTGTTTGATATTTGCAATCTAATTGTCAAAGTTTATTTTGATTAAACCAAAAAAACAATTAATATAATCATTGCATTCATCATTCTCACGTCACGTATTCTTCTTACCTACGAATCTCACGTTTGTGTCTCGGTTCTAGAGTCAAACTGTCTCATTCGTACAATACTCGGGCTAATCGTCAGAAAAGGATGGATGATAGTGAAGAAGAGAACAGAGAGATGAAAGAAGAGATCGACGCTCTGATAGAGGAGATGATCTCGAACATAGTTAGTTGCCATTATCCCTAACTTTTGCCTGGATTGTACTTTGAGATTTCCAATCCACCGGGATGATTTTTTATTATGTCTCTAATTTTTGCCTGGACCGCCCTTTCGGGTTTTCAATCCACCGAGACGTTTTTTTTAGGCGAAGTATTTCTTGACTACCTCAACATTCGTGGGGTAAGCAAATTCCTCTTCGTCCATGGTTGCAAGTCTCAAGGAGGCGCCTGAGAAAGCTTTCTTGACCACATAGGGGCCGTCATAATTCAGAGTCCATTTGCCCCGGGAATTAGTGAGAAATGATTGTATCTTCTTGAGCACGAGGTCTCCTTTTCTGAAGACGCGAGGTCGGACCTTTTTGTCAAACGCCTTCTTCATTCTTTGTTGATACAACTGACCATGGCATAGTGCTGTCATGCATTTTTCTTCGATCAGATTCAACTCATCGTGTTGACTTTGACACCATTCAGCTTCTGTGAGCTTAGCTTCCATCAATACCCGGATTGATGGGATCTCTACTTCTATGGGGAGTACTGCTTTCATGCCATATACTAGAGAGAAAGGGGTTGCCCCTGTTGAAGTGCGGACAGATGTGCGATAACCATGAATAAAAAAGGGTAGCATCTCGTGCCAGTCTTTGTAGGTTACAACCATCTTTTGAACAATCTTCTTGATGTTCTTATTAGTCGCTTCTACCGCTCCGTTCATCTTGGGTCGGTAGGGAGATGAGTTATGGTGTTCGATCTTGAACTCAGCGCACAACTCTTTCATCATCTTGTTGTTCAAGTTAGATCCATTATCAGTAATGATCTGGCTCGGAACACCATAACGGCAAATGATATTGTTTTTAAGAAATTGGACCACCACTTGTCGGGTTACGTTGTCGTATGACGCTGCTTCGACCCACTTGGTGAAGTAATCAATGACTACCAGGATGAACCGATGTCCGTTCAAAGCCTTGGGCTCGATCACGCCGATCATGTCGATTCCCCATGTGGAAAAAGGCCATGGGGAAGATAGAACTTTGAGATACGTTGGCGGTACATGGATTTTGTCGGAGTATATCTGACACTTATGACACCTCCTCATTTACTTGTAGCATTCGGATTCCATGGTCAACCAATAATACCCCGCTCTTAGAATTTTTCTCGCCATTGTGTGTCTGTTGGCATGAGTGCCAAAGGATCCTTTGTGAATTTCTTTTATCAGCATGTTTGCTTCTGGTCAATCTACGCATCAGAGCAAGACCATGTCAAAGTTCCTCTTATAGAGTGTATCACCGCTTAGGAAGAAGCTGCCTGCCAACCTTATGAGGGTCTTTCTATCCTTTCTGGATGCCCTAGGTGGGTACTCTTTTTTTGAAGGAAGCATTTGATATCGTGATACCAAGGTTTGTCATCTATGACTTCTTCAATCGTGAAGATGTAAGCAGGCCGTTCTAGGCGCATTATGTCGATCTTAGGTAAGTCACTCCATTGACCTACATTAATCATGGAAGAGAGAGTGGCTAATGCATCAGCCATGTGATTCTCTTCACGAGGGATGTGATGCTTTTGACACTCTCAAATGATCCCTTAGAAGCTTTTAGGATGAGTGGAATCAGCTGGAACCTGCAAAAACACAAACTGGCCCTTTCTTGCAAAATGGGTTAAAATGGCCAAAATAGCAACTCCCTCAAATGGTGTTCCAGATGGGGGGAACCATTTGGGACGGTTTAAGGAGGATATTTGGAGTGTGTTTGAGGTTTTATCTGGTTTAGAAAGTGACTGATTCAAGACATGGCTTGAAAAATGCACAATAGTCCTATTTTGAGGTTTTGAGAGGTGACTTTGTGATTTAAGGATTACAGGTCACTTGTGAGAGTTTAGACAACTTAGATATGACATATTGGATGTGTTTGGATCATGAGCTGTGATGGAAACTTTCTCTAACTCAAAAACTCAGAGTTACCTTGCTAAAGAAGGAATTTTGGCCTAAAGAGAGGGATTTTGAGGAAAGCATCTGTTTGATGGCTTTGGTGTAGTCAAACTGAGCACAAATGAGCTCTATTTATAGTAGAGCAAGTTTTTTTTGGGATCAATAGTGAATGGCAACTACAGCAGAGGTTTGGCCAATGTTGATCAATGGGAAGCCAAGTCTCCTCTAGCCATTGACTAGAGGTTAGAGCACAGGCCTTTGGTTCCCTAGTTTTTGGACCATTCTTGACTGAATTTAGTTGCAAATGTGTTAGTCCATGCCACCTCTAAGCATCCATTAAATGCTCCAATCCAAAATTGGAGTCTTGTCCCTCTTTTAGGGATTTCTAGGTTTGGCATGCTACTTCTTGTTCCAAAGACTTTGGAGGCTTGGATCAGTGTTTGTTCCCATTAGATTTGATCCTTATATGTGTCCAAAGTGATGACAAGGCTTGGAATTATATGATTTTGCCAAATCGAGCAAAAGTGCAAAATTCTGCCTAGCCTTGGCAGTTTTCAGCAAGGCATATTGCCATTGTCATATCTCATGACTCAAGTTGAGTTTGGTGATGTTCTTGGCCATTTTGGAAAGCCCTCATATGATACAACAACTTTTTGATCATAATTGGTTTTGATACTTTTTGGATCCAAGTGAAAAATGCCCCTACATTTGGAAAAAAGTAAGGCATATTCTGACTTAGTGAAAATTTCACTAAGTGTTAGAAAAAGTGACATTTCATGTTTTCAGTCATTTTGATCATTCCATAACTCAAGATCCATGATGAATTGGAATGAGGTGTAGTTGAAGCTTTTGTAGAGGGCCATGAGGTCTACAAATCCAGCTTTGGATGGGAAATAATGGCCTTGTGGTTTAGGAGTTATAATGCTTCAAAGTTGGTACCCTAGCCACTTTGTTCCATAACTTAGAAAATTTCTAAGTTTTTTATGGTTACCCCTTTTACAAGTTATCCCACTTTTCTTGATTTTTCTTGATGAATGATGATTCCAATCACACATTAACATCATTTTAGGGTTAAAAAACCAAAATTGTGAAAAATCTCAAAAAGGCAAAGTTTGACTTTTGTGCACAATTGACTTTTTATCAGATGAATTCCAAACTGTGCGATCCTCTATAAAATCAAGTCCTTGGCCTAAATAAAACTTGATGGATTGATTTCATAGGTGTTATAGGGTGTATTGAATCATTCCCTAGGGTTAGGGAGCATGTCCTGGTCAAAAGTCAAAGATACAGTTGATTTTTCTCGCAAAACCCTAATTGTGGTTCAGATAAAATTGAAACTTGTTGCTCAAGCTTTTTGGATCAATCAATTGTTGCAAATGGATCAATGTGGTATAATAGAGACCCTCAAATTATATCTTGAGGTATTGGCTCATATTTTGTCCCAAAAGTCAACTTAGGGGTGAATTAGGTCAAGAAACCCTAATTCCTGATTTTTGATGAATGCTTCCCCTGAGGCTAAATTGACTTGATGATGGGGTTCATGATGTCCCTTG